>CM019152.1:49711497-50311497 GCA_009733165.1 Naja naja
TTCCTTAAAAAGGTAAGTTCTGCCTCAATTTTCTTTAAATTCTTCTTCTTTCAAGATCATATTATTTAATGTCCATCTCGATCTTCTCCTCTGTCCTTTCCAGGCAACTGTCAATGGATTGTGATCCGCCCAGATCCCACTTTCAATTTGAATTTTCTGTATATGGGAGCATATCTGCAGATGCCCATACCATATCTATTCTTGACCATGATTCATGTCTATTTGAATAAAAAGTAAATTCTTTGTTTCCAATATTTCTCTCTCTCCATATTTTTAATATTCATTTCTTCTTCATCATTTGAAAGAAGGACTTGGGTAGCTTTTTCTAATTTTCTTTTTGGTTCTTTCAGATTTATAATCGCTGGTCATTAATTATCCCATTAAAATCTCCCATCAGAAAGATATTTGCATAGTCTAATTCAATCACTTTTTGATATAATTTCTTATAGAATTCTTCTTGATTCTCACTTGGTGCATATATTGCTATCAGAAGCATTTTAGTGTTGTTATCTATTATCTCCACTATTAAAATCCTCCCATCTTCATCTGTATAAATCAATTCTGCAGTAATTGTATCTTTAATATATAATGCGCCAATGATGTAAATAGCTTTCCTAACTTTCTTTGCCTTAATACATATTCATTTTGTTTTTAATATGGACCTCTTGCAGACAAATTATATCAAATTTTAATTTCTCTAATTTATGAAATATTTTCCTTCTTTTAACAATTGAATTGAGTCCATTTATATTCATTGAGATCAATTTTTCCCTTCCATTTAGGTCTTATATATAGGTTGTTTTGCTCTAGTCGTTCTAACTTTTTGTTCTCTAGGTAGACCGCTACTGCTCCAAGTTGTTCTTCTTCTTCACTTATCATTGCACCTTCCTTTGGAAGTTCCACAATCAGTTCTTCATGTCCTCCATTTCTTTTCCTCTAAAATAGCTCTCATAGAATAACTCTGCCTTCTCCACTGTGTCGATTCTATGTCTTTGTTCCCGCCAGACAAACAAGAGGCCTTCTGGTATTAGCCATCTATAATTTATCCTCTCTTCAATAATTCTCTGGATAAAAATGCATATTCTCCTCTCTCTCTCTTATTCTTGGTATCTGTTTCAATACCGTGACATCTTTATTGTTGTGCTTCAGCGTCTTGTCTCTGACTGTTTGCAAAATTTGTGATTTAATACTCTTCTTAGTAAATCTAATATGAATTCTCTTGGGAGCTTATTCCTCGTTGCATATCTTGTAAAGACACGAAATGCTTCATCTATTCCATCCCTCATCTTCTCTTCATATTTCTAACAGTTCTGCCAAAATCTGTGTCATTTTCTCCAGTAGATTTTCACCTTCTCTTCCTCAACATTTTGGAATCTCAAATAAATTCCGATCTATCAACTTCACTTGAGAGATTCATTATGGTGGCTCGCCTCAACTTCCCTTAATCTGGTATTAAAACTCTTCATTTCCTTGTCTCTTTGTTCTTGCTCTCTTCAATTTTCTTCATCCTCTCACCATATTTCTCCATTATTGCTGTAAAAACCTTTATATTTTCATCTGTCTTGTCTAACTTTTTTATCTGTCTTCTTGTCTAGCTTTCATCTGTCTTGTCTAGCTTTTTTATCTGTCTTGTCTAGCTTCTGTTCAATTATCTCTGTTCTTTTCCAATCTCACCTACTGCTTGTAATATCTTCTGTATTGCCTCTTCTGTTGTGGGGCCGTTACTTGTGGAATTGAAGGTCTTCTACTCATTGTTGCAGAGGTTGTCAGAACCAATTCAAAAGAAGGAAGGAAAAAAAAAAAAAAAAAGAAGCCAATAACAAAAATAAAAATAAAAATTAGTGTTATAAAAGGGAGAAGAACAATCCTTTTTAACAAGAAAAAAGGAAAAAGAATAGTAAAGGAAAAAAAGGGTTCAATTACATATCAATAATACAACAATAATTTAGAAAAGGCAAAATTTAAAAACTTGAATTTAAAAGGAAATAGGATAATAAAAAAGTCCAATAGTTAACTATCTTGTTTCCAATGCGTAGAATAAAAAAAACCAACTCTCAAAAGAAAAAGGCTAAGAGTTAAAAATAGGAAGGTATCAATAAGAAAAGGATAAAAATAGTAAAATAGTAAAATTCCCTTTAGGAATAACAAAAGTATTTTAGGGCTCAAATTATAAAAATTAAATTCCAAACAATAAAAGTCTTGGCAGGAAGCAATATCACTCTTTATTCCATTGCCACTATGCAGAGTCCAGAGCTTAACTAGTGAAGGCAGGAAGATAGCAGCTCCTCTGTTTTTGCCTCTCAAGAGATCCAATTCTTTTATTTTAAAAGCTCTCCAAGGTCATTTTATTCTTCAGTTCCAAACTGAAGGCTCAGAGATATTCAAAAGCACCTATCCAGCACTTTCTAATCAACGGAGCCTTGGATACAGTCCTTGCAAGTGTGTATGTTTATATAAGATAACAGGTCTCTAGTAGCAATATTGTATCTTACAACCAACTTTCACTTCCTTGCCAAGTGACTTCCAAATGTATCACTTCCTGTCTTATTCAAAACAAGAAGGACAGTAAAAATCTCGTGGCCATTTCTTATATGCAAAAATAAAAAGTAATCAAATCAAAATAACCAAATTACGTTAGAGCCCCTAATGCCAAAAAGGAAAAAAGAGGCAAGATTCAACAAAATGTAAAAGGTATTCAGAGAGTCCCAAGAGGAAAAGTAAAGGAAAGTCTTTAAAGCCATAAAAAAGAAAGAAGAAACAAAACCTTTACTTTCAAACACAATCTCTTCCGCCTATTCCATATCACTCTCAATTTCACACCATTAGAGTTGCTAGGATGTTCCCAAAGGGTTAAAAACAAGATGATCTCACCGACCGACAAACTTCTTCCAATCTCATTCCTCTGGAGCTGTCACAGCTTCTTCAGCCCGATGGCTGCCTCAGCGCTTGGTAAAGGGGCTGTCCTGGATCAACCAGGGACTTTGCGACATCCCTGGGATCAACAGGAGGCGCCCCCAACTTTCACCAACCCTACGAGTCAGTTTAGATCCCGGGGGACCGTCCCAAAGCGGCAGTATCGGGGGTGATCTCAGGAGTCAAGATCACCTCCGTCTCGCAGCGACTCCAGCTCCACCCCCTCCCCGAGAATATGAATTATGATACACCCAGGGGGTGGGAGAAAACCAGGGTTAAGGATGATAATGAATTATGTGTCTCAGAGTCAGTGCCAGACATGTTAACTCCCAATAAATCCTTTTGAAGTTTTGGAAATTTGGCTCAAGACTCATGATTTAATTGGGGCAACTGCCGGAATCCTGACACTATATGTCATGGGGCCAGGTGCCTAGGAAACCATCTTCATTCCATTGCATCAGCCTGTCCCAACCGGTCAGGCAGGGAAGGTATGTTGCTGAGGTTAAGCATTCTGACTGACGGGGTCCAAGAAGAAAGCTTTCTTTTGCCATCACCCCTGCCCTGTGGATTATTATTCCCCTGGAGGTGAGGCAGGCAGGGGTGGGATTCTACTGGTTCGGACCGGATCAGGCGAACCCCTTGTTCCGATGATCGGCTGGCTTCGAACCAAATTCGCTGTGACTTGCATGTGGGCCGCCCGCCCGCCCCTGCTCTTTCCTGTCCTTTATTTCCTGTTTTTAGAGCACAGCTGATGGGCGCAGCAGAGTGGTTTGCCGCGCCTCAGCTGTTTGATTCACAGCAACTGCATTACAAGGTAGGCATTTGAGCTTTTCTGAACGCAGAGCATACGCAAAGTGTGCAATCACCGAACCGATTGCTTTACTGTTGGAATCCCAATCCTGGAGGCAGGCCTCTACTTCCTGGTCTTCCAAAAAAGGCGTGAAACATGGCTGTGCAGCCTTGGGTGAGGAGAATGCAACCATGGGGCTGGTTAGCAGCTTGAAGGCTCTTCATTTGCCTTTTAATAATTTTTTAAGTGTTTTAATCAACCTTGACTTTTTTTAAAAAATCTTAACTTTTATATACTTTTAAATTTTTTAATATTTTATTACATACCTCCCAGTCGCTCTGAAAGGGAGATGACCACTTCCAAAATGTGGTCAAATAAATACATTTACAGCAAAGACAGGATTTTTTTCCCTCTCAGTGAAGAGGTGCACGTCTTTCAGCTAAACTTTCAGCCCTTAATAACAGAGTTGGAAGGGACCTTGGAGGTCTTTTGGTCCAGCCTCCTGCTCAGGCAGGAGGCCCGATATCATTTCAGACAAATGGCTGCGTCAGGGCTCCGACAAATCCACCCTCATTCAAATCAAAAGTCTCTAGCCACATCTCAGAAAAAGTAAATTGATTTATTAGAAATTGCCATGTTGGCGCGTGGCTGGGTACAGCCGATACATCATACATTTCCCCCACGACCCTGGTCTTTCCCCCACCCCCTGGAAGTGACTTCTCCAATGGGACACATCCGTCTCCAAGAGTCTCCATCATGCTCTCCAATAACCTTCCTATGTTCCGACAACTTTTGGCTGCTGAGGTGATTATCTAGGCATTTCAAGAATGCCTTGTTTTCCCCCACTTCCTTTTTCTGGCAGCTAAAAAGACCAAAGGAGTATCTTTTTAGTTGACAGGCTGTCCAGTCTCTTCTTAAAAACCTCCAGGGAAGCTGAAGGGAAGCTGTTCCACTGATGAATTGTTCTCACTCTCAGGAAATCTCTCTTTAGTTCCAGGTTGGGTTCTCTCTGTTTCCATCGCAAAAGATCTGAACTGATCACTTGTAAGGATCTTTTGAATTTGAGACTGGGTGCTTGAACGTTAACTTCCTAGACAGAGGCCACCTGGGAAATGCTTCTTGTGGTGAAATTCATGTTATACAGGCTTAAAAACAGGAGGACTTGCCAAAGCTGAGCAAATGGGTCAGAAGGTGGAAAGATGATTTAGTATTTTAACTCGGGTTAGGTTGGAAAAATTACGCTCACAACCCCCAGGCATTTGCTGAATGGGGAGTTTGGGCTGGCATTTTATTTGAATGTGAAGTCACTTCCCTTCCTCCTCTGCCAGTTCTGGAGCCTTGATATCCACCCAGTGTTTAAATATCAACTCCCATAATCTCTTAGCTAGCATGTTCAGTGTTGAGAATTCTGAGAAATAAAATCTACATATGTAGAAAATGTGTCAGATGGAGAAAGCATTGTAGAATAAAATTTACTGCATTCTTCCTTGGATCACAGAAGCTCTTATGAGGGAGCTACATAGGTTGGTATCTTTATGATGCACAAATTATTACAGTTAGTCCTTGACTTACAACAATTCATTTAGTGACCGTTTGAAGTTATAACAGCACTGAAAAAAAGTGATTAATGGCCATTTTTCACACTTAAAACCATTGCAGCATCCTCATGGTCGTGTGATTACAATTCAGAGGCTTAGTATCTGGTTCATATTTATGACAGCTGCAAAACCAATGGCGAAGCCAGATTCACTTAACAACCGTGTTACTAACTTAACAACTGCAGTCATTCACTTTACAACTGTGTCAAGAAAGATCATTCAACGGGGCAAAACTCGCTTAACAAATGTCTCATTTAGCAACAGAAATTTTTAGCTTAATTGTGGTCGTAAGTCAAGGACCACCTATACAGTGGCTAAGACAGTAGAAAAATTGAACTGAGCAGCTGGTAAAGGAGATTTAAAATGCGGAAGTTTGTACCCGTGCACTGTATATATATATATATATATATAAAATAATGTTTTTGAAGTAAATTATCGCATGCAGTGAACATTTTTTTATGCCACTCAGAATGGAAAAGGTGAAGGATGTAGCCTGCAAAGCTAAAGCAGATAGAGACTCTTTTACTGCTTTAGTTTCTGCTTTTAATAACATGTTCTGGGGTGTGTGTTTTTTTTTTCTTTTTTTAAATGCTGTCACAGACATCCAGAAACCTTGTTTCAAAAGAGATGGCAGGAATCAGTCCCAAAACAAAGAGTAATTCAAGGCTTGACAACTTCTGATTTCTTAAACTGCATTAAGAAACTATTTGGATGCTTGCCAAGTAGGTTTCTTCCCACATAGTTATGTTTTAATTGGCTAATGAGCCAGAATAAAAACATAAAGGTGTCCTTGTGATATAGTTGGGTGAACTGAAGGGTTTCTTTTTAATGGGGCTGCTAATAGACACAGAGCAGGTTCCCCACCCAATTTCATTAGGATGCCTGGGTGTCAGCCCAGATTGGGGAATCAAGATAATTTGCAAACTTCTTTGCAGCAGTCAAGCTTCAAAAAGGTATTTAGCAAACTCAAATCCTTTTGAACATTCAGCTGGCAGAGAGGAGAAAATGGATGGAGGGTTTCCTGGTAAGAGAGATGCCCCTGCCTTTAATTGTTGGGACTGGCAATCCTCTGCTTACAACCCTTTGTTTAATGACTATTACAACAGCACTGAGAAAGTAACTTATAACTCATCCTTGCACTTAAGTCCATCGCAAGCAACATCCTTGTAATCACGTGATCAAAAATAAGGGTGCTATTCTATTGTATTTACAATAGTTGCATTGTCCAGAGGTCATGTGATCACTATTTATTTATTTATTTATTTATTTGACTTGTATGCCGCCCCCTCTCCAAAAAGGACTTGGGGCGGCTCACAACTAAAATCAGAACAATAAGTTAATTACCTAAAATTAAATTAAATTAAACAAGCCAAATTAACTAAAAACCCATTAATAATTTAAAATATAAAACCAATCCTCCCCGAGGAGTCAGCACAGCCCAGCCTGTTCAAACAACCAGGTTTTTAAATCATGGCGGAAGGTGCGGAGGTCGGCCAGGCGGAGCCCCAGGGGTAGTTGGTTCCACAGAGTGGGAGCCGCTACAGAGTAGGCCCTCCCCCAGGATACCGCCAAACGACACTAGGTCGCAGACGTCACCCCGAGGAGTCCCTGCCTGTGCGCTGTGACCTTCCGCCCTGGCTTTCCAACAAGCAAAGTCAGTGGGCCAAGCCAGATTTGCTTAACAATCCCATGACTCACTCACAGGCAAAAAAATAAATAAATTGGGCACGGTTCACTTAATGACTGTATTACTTAGCAACGGAAACTCTGGTCCAAACTGTAGTTCTAAGTCAAGGACAACTTGTAATGCTGGAGTTTTTTTTCCATATTGCTCAGAAAATGGAAGAATTTGGCTTTTACCCAGAGATCTCTTTTTGTCCACTTTACCCAAATGGGACTAAGGTAGAATCGAACTTGCTTTTTGGTCTTGTTTTTCTTCTTCTCTGCAGCCGTGGACAATGTGGTTCAATCTTTATTTTCCCCAGTGGGCAAATCCAATGGGGCTATGACTGAAGCACAGTCCCAAAGGTGCTTTTTTTGTTCAAGAGGCAACTGGACTTTCTGGTTTTTCTTTGAAGACGTTTCGCTTCCTATCCAAGAAGCTTCTTCAGCTCTGGCTGGATGGTGGGGAAATTTCCCACCATCCAGTCAGAGCTGAAGAAGCTTCTTGGAGGAGAAGCAAAACGTCTTCAACGAAAAACCAGAAAGGCCAGTTGCCTCTTGGGGGGAAAAAAAGCACCTGGATGGCTGAGAATCTCCATAGACTGAAGTACAGCCACACTGCACCAAGTTATAGCATTCATTGGACTGGCATCCTATATCAGAGCCAGGGGTATCTCTCTGGGCAGGGTCCCAATCCTTGAGATGGATTTTTCGTTGTTATCAGCTAAAGATCTGCAGCGCTGCATTCTAATAGCAGAAATCTTTATATGAAGAAATCTTTATACAGAGATTCTAAAGCAGGGGTCCACAAACTTGGCAACTTTAAGACTTGTGGACTTGTGGAATTCTCTGGCTGGAGAATTCTGGGAGTTAAAGTCCACAAGTCTTAAAGAGACCTCTGTTCTAAAGCCTAGTCCCTCCTCCAGTGCAGATTGGAATGAATTGGAAATTTATTTATTTATTTATTTATTTTATTGGACTTATAGGCCGCCCTCTCTCCCAAGGGACTCAGGGCGGCTTACAATAAAAACAAGAATACAAATATTAAAATAGAATTAAACTAAACTAAGCCCAATAAAATTTAAAACTCGATTAAAACTAAAAATTGATAAATAAAAAAAACCCCACCCCCATCCCATTCAGTCCAGGCTGGCCTGTTGAAACAACCAAGTCTTTAGGTTGCGGCGAAAGGAACGGAGGTCAGGGGCCAGCCGGAGCTCCAAGGGCAGTTGATTCCACAGGGTGGGTGCTCCCACAGAGAAGGCCCTGCCCCTGGGCGCCCCCAACCGACAGTGTCTGGTCGACGGCACCCCCAGGAGGCCCTGCCTGTGGGAGCGTACAGGGCAACTGGAGGTCGATGCTGGCAGGAGATGCTCCCGCAAGTACCCCGGACATGATTTGTAGAAGTTCACCTGACTGGTGTTCTGAACTGTACATCATCCGTTCAGATGCATTTTTAAGAATAATTGCAATTTAATACCTTGGTAGATTTAGTTTACAAATATATATATATATTGGAAATGAATCCTTCACTATTGCCTGCAAATTTTCTTTCAGGTTGTCTTTTTTTGCTAAGTGTGAATGTACGGTTCCATTTCAAACCTCCATTTCTTTAATTTATTGAGATCTCTTTTGAAATTGTCTTACTCTGTAGCACGTGTCAACACAACATCTCTAACTGAGAAGGGACCAACTATGTTTTTGCCTGCAACTGAACTTCATAGCATTAGATGTAGCTCAGACAGTAACAGTTCCCTTTCTAAATTAGGAAGTAAGATTAGGCCTGGGGGAAGCCAATGGGGAGCCAGCCCGGGCTTATGCCCCATTTGGTAACATACAGTCGTTTTGAGATGAATCTGATTAAGAACAAAAAGGTATATTTTACTATCTCCTGTCCTTTTCTTTAATAGCATTTGATGACGAATTAATTTCCATGGGTGATGTTTCCTGCTATGTTGAAGACCCTGGGTTTGGTTACAAAGATTTTGCAAGACGTGGGGAAGATCATCTTCCAACATTTCGAGCCCAGGTAACTCTTACGTGACAGGTGTAACTTACTGATGGAGACCCAAAATAAGAAGCAAAGATGGCAGCCTCTTGTCAGCCCTAAGTTTTTTGGAGTGAGCATCCTTGGCTTTTGTTCAAAATCACTCTTTTTCTGTTACATCTCTGATCACAGGAAATCTGTTCTATCCAGATCAGAATTGAAAGCATGGCCTGGTTGCTGCTTTCTAAGTCTTAACAATCTTCCCAGCCTTACCTGGAGATGCCTGGGATTGTCCTTGTGACTTTTTGGCATGCACTGTGTTCTTTGTCCATGATTAATGGATTCTTAAAGAGGCATTATTGTTGGAGAAAAAAAGATCTCAAAAAGATTGTAAAATAAATCAATGTAAGGCAGGGGTGTCAAACTGAAGGCCCACAGGCCGGATCTGGCTCGCGGGGTGCTTAAATCTGGCCCGTGGGTCTGGCCTGGAAATAGCAATGGACCAGCCCATAGTGCCTCTGGCAGCCAAAATGGGATGCAGGGCAAAGGTGGTATTCAGCAGGTTCTGACCTGTTCTGGAGAACCGGTAGTGAAAATGTTGAGTAGTTCAGAGAACTGACTGGAGATTTTACAGTATCCTTCCCCTGCCCACCAAGCCACGCACACAGAACCGGTAGTAAAAAAAATTGAATCCCACCACTGGTGCAGGTGGTCCTCACATGGCCCTCCCGTGCCCCATTTTGGCTGGCAGAGTGCTGCAGGAGGCCGTCCAGGCCAAAAGAGGGGCACGGGGGTGCTCGTACAGCCTCCCGACGCCCCATCTTCGGCCAGCAGGGTGCTTGCCAGAAAAGTTCCCTTTTCCCCCTGCCCTCCAGCAATGAATTCACTTACTGTTGACAACACTTAAGCTCTTTCTCCAAACAAATTAGAACAATTTTCAGCGAGCAACCAACATATACAGGTAGTCCTTGACTTGACGACAATTGAGCCCATCATTTCTGTTGCTAAATGAGACATTTGTTAAGTGAGTTTTCCCCCCATTTTACAGCCTTTTTGGCCACAGCTGTTAAGTGAATCACTGCAATTGATAAGTTAGTATCAGGGTTGTTAAGTGAATCTGGCTACCCCACTGATTTTGCTTGTCAAAAGTTTGCAAAAGGGGATGACATGACCTTGGAACGCAGCAACGGTCACAAGTAAGAAGCATTTGCCAAGAATCTGAATTTTGATCACGGGGCTGCTACAAAGGTCATAAGTGTGAAAAATGGTCATAAGTCATTTTTTTCAGTGACGTTGTAACTAAGTGAACTGTTGCAAGTCAAGGACTACCTCTATCAGAACTGTTTAGGTGTAGAAAAAGAACTGCTGAACAATAAACAAATTGATGGAATTATTATTATTTTATAGGACTATACTTGGGAAAACCATGGATTCTCCCTTGTGAACAGACTCTATTCTGATATTGGGCATCTCCTGGATGAGAAATTTCGGATGGTCTACAACCTCACCTACAATACCATGGCCAGCCATGAAGATGTGGACACCACCATGTTAAGAAGAGCTTTATTTAATTATGTTCACTGTATGTTTGGAATCAGGTATGTTTTACGCTGGCTGGGATAATGGACGCATTCCGTAGTTTCCGGACTTGTAATGGTTATAATCAGCAGATGTTACGTCTTGTAGTTAAATAGTACTTTATGTTTGAAAAATTAAATGTGATGCAATAGAGGCGGTTATAATCATAGTCATAAATATTACCCTCTTTTTTTTTTTAATTACATTTATATGCCGCCCTTCTCCGAAGACTCAGGGCGGCTTACAATTTTTTGGGATACAACCCAGTGTGCTCAGCAATAGCCTTCATTCCATTGTATATGCCTGCTTATTACTAAGCGGCATTTTTACAAAGTCAGCTTATTGCCCCCAACAATCTTGGGTCCTCACTTTACCTACCCCGAGAGGATGGAAGGCTGAGTCAACCTTGAGCCTGGTGGGATTCGAGCCTGCACTCTTGAGTGAGAGAACCTCAGTATACGTTAACTTGCATTACCCTGAACACAACGAGATAGAAAGGCGTAAATGAATATGCATTTATAATTAAAGAAGATAAATAAACACAGTCGAAAGTAATATGATGGCATTCGCTCTGGGTTGATATCCAGCCACTGTTTGTTTTGTTTGTTTTCCCAAGAACTGAAGAGGTTTTGTTTTCTGCCACTTAGGGGCAGAGTAAATATGATGTTAAGTATGCCTTGTTACTTAATTTAGGCAGTTCTCGACTTATGACCACAATTGAGCCCAAAGTTTTTGTTGCTCAGGGAGACGGCTGTTAAGTGAGTTTTGCTCCATTTGATGACCTTTCTTGCCACAGTTGTTAAGTGAATCACTGCAGTTGTTAAGTAGGTAAAACAGTTGTTAAATAAATCTGGCTTCCCATCGACTTTGCCTATCAGAAGGTTGCACACCAGAGGTGGTATTCAGCAGGTTCTGCCAGTTCTGGAGAACCGGTAGCGGAAATTCTGAGTAGTTCAGAGAACCGGCAAATACCACCTCTGACTGGAGATTTTGCAGTATCCTTCCCCTGCCACGCCCACCAAGCCACGCCCACAGAACCGGTAGTAAAAAAATGTTGAATCTCACCACTGACACACATGGGGATCACATGACCCCGGGACACTGCAACCATCATAAAGCATGAGCCAGTTGCCAAGCGCCTGAATTTTAATCATGTAACCGTGATCAAATTGCAATGGTTGTCAGTCTGGAAAAAGGGTCATACCGTGTTTCCCCAAAAATAAAACACTGTCTTATATTTTTTTGGGCTCCCCAAAACACACTAGGTCTTATTTTGGGGGTAGGTCTTATATATTTATGGTGCCAAATAGTGGGTGTGAGTGTGTAGGGGGGGTGTTTCGCGGGTGCACTGTTGCTCCCTGAAAAGTCTTCCTGGAACTGGAGATTTACACTAGGTCTTATTTTCGGGGTAGGTCTTATATTAGGGCAGGTTTAGAAAATAGTGCTAGGTCTTACTTTCGGGGTAGGTCATATTTTCGGGGAAACACGGTAAGTCACTTTTGTCAGTGCTGTCGTAACATTGAACGCTCACTAAACGAATTGTTGCAAGTCGAGGACTACCTGTATTCTTTTAATACTTAAACCCTATTTTTCCTTCCCTGCTGTTGTCCTGATGAAAATGTCTACAAACGCTGCTATTTGGGAGAGCAGGGGAGGCTTCAAAAAATTTTAGTAAAAGGTTCTCTGCCCAGTTGCTGGGTGGGCGTGGCCATGGTAGGTGTGGCCATGGTTGGCCTCCTGCCCTACAGCGGGCGGGGGGGTGCGTTTTTGCCCTCCCCTGGCTCTGGAGGCTTTCCTCTAGCCTCTGGAAGGGTGAAAAATGGCCTCCCCGGGCTTTGGAGGCTCTCTGGAAGCCAGAAACGGGCCCATTTCCGGCCTCTCTGAACTTCCGGGAAGGCCCATTTTTCACCCTCCCTGAGCCTCCATGCATGCCCTAGCAGCCCCTGTGGAAGAAATCTTTCTTTCTTTCTTTCTTTCTTTCTTTCTTTCTTTCTTTCTTTATTTATTTATTTATTTATTTATTTATTTATTTATTTATTTATTTATTTTTATTAGCCTTGTATGCCGCCCTCTCTCCCTAAGGACTCAGGGCGGCTAACAATCTAAAATCCATACAAATTTACAATAAAAAAGAATTAAACTAATTACAAGCCTAAACAATTAAAAGTCAATTAAAATTTTAAACCCCCTAAAAAACAAACCCACCCCCCTCAGTTAGTCCAGAACGGCCTGTTCAAAGAGCCAGGTCTTAAGGTCACGGCGGAAGGAGCGAGGGGGCCAAGCGAGGCCTGAGGGAAGTTGGTTCCAAAGGGTGGGCGCTCCCACAGAGAAGGCCCTGCTCCTGGGCACCGCCAACCGACAGTGTCTGGCCAACGGTATCCCAAGGAGGCCCTATCTGTGGGAGCGTACCAGGCGATCAGAACGCGATGCCGGCAGGAGACGCTCCCGCAAGTACCCCGGACCCAAACCATTTAGGACTTCATTATTGCTGTTAGGTAACCAACTTAATGCAGCTTCAAAGGAATGTTCCTCATCTGGACCACAGAACGGAAGAGCAGCGTAAAATTTTCACACCATGATAAACACCAAATTCCAATTCCAAGCCTTCCTTTGGGCCATGTTGGAGAAATAGCCTGAGAAACCTCCCGTGTCCTCTTCAGACCCATTCACATGTAGTCAGCGAGGGGCCCTTGGTGTTCTCTGAGTTAACATCCACACAGTTAACGTTGCCTACTTTGGGTAATGAATGAAACGTTGGCAAGAAAGCCACCAAACTCTGAGAACACCAAGGAACCCAATTTCAGTCCTGAGTTACCAATATTCTTCTTGATGGGTACATGTTGTCAGTGTGACACCAGACATTTGACATGGTGCAACCACATTAGCTAATCGCCATTTGGCCACTTGCATGTTTCTAAGCAAGTGGAAAATCCTCCCCTCCCAACAAAGTTAGCTTTGCACACACACGAGTGGCATTTCCATAACAACCTATGATACAAGCAGCCTTCCTTGTCCCATTTTCTGTAATAGTGTGCAGTTCATCATACCCGAGTTATACTTTTGCCCCATGTAAGCATAGAAATTTGCTTATCTTTTCTGTGCTGTTCCAGCTGCAATCGATATCCTAATAATGAAGTTTAAACCTCTTTATTAGGACTACATTTCTCATGAATTCCCTAAATTCCTCTGGGTCCATCCATCTTTTAAATTTTTATTTAAGTGACATCAAAAAGTGGCAAGGCTTCAAGTGATAGCCACCCTGACTTTTTTTGACATCTCCCATGGATTTCCTTGATGGAGGCTGAGCACTCATAACATGTATTTTGGATGGAAGAAGGGCAGCCACTTTTCTCTCCTTGCCTACTAAATTTTTGTGACTCTGACCTGCATGAATTATGGCGCACAGTTTGTTCAGGGACACTCATATACACACACAAACAGTCATATACACACAAATATAATCATATGTTTGTAATATCTCTTCAACCACACCTTCTGCGTTATTCTTTACGGAACTTTTCAGATGGATGACCGTGACTGAATTGTGGGTTGAAATTTTGCTAACTAAATAACTCGAGATTCTTGGGAATCAGGTTCCATAAAATGCTTTAAAATGATTTATTTCCAAGTAAATAAACATTCTTCTAAGAGATTTCAATTCACAGCTGAAATTGTGAATTCAATTCCTAACGATGTTCTCTCCATCTTAGCAAAATAAACTGGGTGAATTTGGTCCTAAGATTTTTAATGAAAATTGGCTCTTTTCAAAGGCGTTTCGGGTTAAAAGTTTGACAAAGTTAATTGAACTACATTATATTGGAACGGTAAGATTGACAATCAGGCATTTTTTATCCTGATGCACAGTTTGAAGGGCTTTTTCAAACCCCTCCCCCACCTCCCAAAAAAGGAAAAAAAGTGTTGCTTTTTAAAAATATCACATGCTCAGAAAATCTTAATCTCATTTAGATACGATGACTATGATTATGGCGAAGTTAATCAACTACTTGAACGGAACCTGAAGATTTACATTAAAACAGTGACGTGCTACCCAGAGAGAACCACCAAGCGCATGTACGACAGCTACTGGCGCCAGTTCAAGCACTCAGAAAAGGTGAGTCCCTCAAGCACATTAACACACATCCTTTTTGTATCCACCCTGGGAAATGGGTAGCAAATTGTCATATCCATACACTAAACACACCCTCCCATTGCATTAATATTCTTTACAATGATTCAAGAGTGATGGTCGTTCCTTTCCTCTTCGAAACTGGTAGGTAGAATGGTCTATGTTTAAAAGGAAGGAGATTGGATGGAAATCTTGTTTTAAACCAGTGGCAGATGACAAGGATTCTGGAACATCTGTGACAGTTTCCTCTCCCATTTAACAGTCCAGGTGATGCTTCAAGCAATGAGTACTGAGCTGGCACCTGTGAACTAGTCCATCTATTTGCAAAATGTATCTAGGTGCCTGAAACTGTCTAGATTCTAGGCACCTTACAGAAATTGAACATTAACATGAGAGCAATAAAAAATAATTATGACTAAAATGAAAAAAAATATAAAACTAAGATGTGGTATCATCCCCCAAAGGCCTCCCAAATAAGTCATGTTTTCACCAGTTCTTGGAAGGCCATGAGTGTGTGTGGGGGGGGGGGAGGAGCACATGCACTTCAGGATTCCAGAGTAGGGGACAGACAATGCTAACCAACAGGTCATCTCACACCGTACTTCCTGGTATCTGGAGACACTCAGCTGATGCTCCTTCATTTCAAAAGGAAAAAACTGTTGAGGAAAGACTAATCTCTAAGACCCTCAAGCTCTGGTCCATGTGAGGCCTTATAAGTCACGACCCGCATCTTATTATAGGTCACAAGCAGCATCTTGAGTTGCACACTGAAACCTATTGGTACCCAAGGTGTAAAGTGGTATTATATAGACCAATCACAAAAGGTGTAATGTGGTTGTACTGGGACCAAGGACTAAGTCAACAGGCTGCTGCATTCTGGACCCTCTGAAGTTTCCAGCTGGTCTTCAAGGGCAGCTCCAGGTAGAATAGGTTACAGTAATCTCATTCGTTTCTTGAAAGATCAAGCACTAATGAACAGCTCTGTATATCTGTGTATTACCAATTTGTTTGTCTCAAAGGTGCTTTTTCAAAGGAGTGGTGTGGTGGAGCTCCCACCTCACAATCAGGAGGCTGTGAGTTTGATCCTAGATAGAGGCAGATATTTCCCTCTCTGGGCACAATGAGAACAAAGCTGAATAAAACTCTGCACTGGCAACAGGAAGGGCATCCAGCCAGTAAACACTCAGCTCCATCCAGTTGCCCAGCCTCTACCCCCTCAAGAGATGATGGGATCATTAAAAGAAGATGATGCTGAAAGGTGCTTTTTGAAAGGCAACTGGACTAGGGTTTTTGAGATAAAAAGATGTTTCGCTTCCCCTCCCAAGAAGCATCCTTAGTTCTGATGGTGATGGGATGGAAGCCTTCTTTACATCCCTCTCAACAACCAACACAACTGATGAAGCATCTTAGAGGAGAAGCGAAACGTTGTCTTCTTCCTCAAAAACAAAAAACCCAACAACCAGCCCAGTTGCTTTTGGAAAAAGCACCTTTGAGACAACTATGCCCCGGGTGACTGAAAACCTCCAGAGATATTTACCAATTTGCTTCACTATTTCCTTAGGTCCACGTGAATCTTCTTCTGATGGAGGCTCGCATGCAGGCTGAGCTGCTCTACGCCTTTCGTGCCATCACCCGTCACTTGACCTGATGGGCCCAACGCAGTCACAGGAGCCAAGCTTCCAAATAAGACGAGCAGTAAAAGGCTCCCCTTCTTGGGTGGGCATCAGGCCTATTGGATTCTGTAGTGTTGAAAGCTGAAGCTGTGTGTCTGGCAGCTGTTTACCGTGCAATGACCCCTCGCTCTTCTCTCTGTCCGCCTATCTCTTTCCTTGATGCTTAACTTTACTAGCGATCGCAAACATAACACTGTGGAACGCGTCTCCTGAAGCGGTTTCCTGTTGGAAGTATTGCTTGCAAACCCCCTAAGCTGGTTTGCTATCTCTGGGTTTTGTTTTGTTTTGTTTTTCCTTGCGCTCAGAATTAAAAACGTCTCTTTTGAGGTTCCACCTATCGCACCCGATCTCTCCTGTAGACGGCGTCATGCACGGGGTTTGTCCGTCTCTTCTCCCCTCTTTTCTTTTAGCTCTTTCTGGAATATTAACAGTCCCTTTCCCTTAACACAGTGTACGCTACATTTTTAGGCTGAATCGCTCAGTTGGCTTGTTCTTGCATAACTCGAAGAAATGTTTAATTCTTCAGCTGTAGTTTGGAGGTCATGTGGAATGAACGCAACTATTGTGTCTGCCTTTTTCTTTTCTTTTAAGAAAAAAAAAATGTGAAAGCAACTGCTGCAAACCCCCGCAGCGTGCTACCGACAACACGGCATTGGAAGACAATTTCCTGAAATGCAGTGGTTCTTCCCCCTTATCCATTTCAACTGTACAGGTTCAGGGACAGCCTGCCCTCTTTGGCCCTGTGATTGTGTCGCTTCTCCCAGTGCGTGGAGGTACTCGGCAACCCAGTTTTAACTTGGCATGTGGGGATTTTTTCTGCTTCTTTTTTTAAAAGTCACTTTGTAAACTTTTAACTGGTGCGCGAATCAGGCCGCAGTGCATCATGTGCATGTTCAACACACACCCGCCTGATCAAAAGGGAAAAAAAATGACCTACACAAGTTAAGTCGGTTTGGTCCAAATAGGAAAGTTTGGGGTTTGTGTTAGCTCCCTATCGCCAGAGAGTTGAGGCCAGCCCTGTTCCTTCTCCTCTTCACTTTCCCCAACCTTGTGCCCCTTTGCATGGATTCTTTCACTGATCTGTAGTGGCGTCCCTGAGAGTTTTACGTTATGCTGCCTTCCGATGGGTGAAAGATCGTTGTTCCGTCTCATCCGTTACTGTGAGTTCTGGTGGGCAGTTGCTCCGCTGGAATCTCAGGTAGGGCCGCTTTAAAATTCCCTTGTACAGCTTGAGATCCTTTCTCTTGAGATGCCACCCACCCCTTCCACAAGCAGAGAAAGTGCTTTCGTGAAGTTACACCTTTCTTTCATTCCTGTTTTCTTTCTTTTTTTTGAATATCTCTCTCTATATAGAAGAGTAATTACGGTGGTGTTCATTCAAACTTTTAAGAAGTTTGATTCCTCTCGTATTCCCCCAAGTGATCATGTCAGAGCAGGTTTTTATATATACATATATATATAATCTATATTTTAAAGCTATGAATCATGTTTCTGTGTGTTGTCATGAGTGAACAAAGGAAGTGCAATATTTGAGCAGAAAGGCAAGGGTTTTTTTTTTTTCTCCCCCTAACAAACTTCCTGCTGAAAAGTCCTGTTCAGAACAGCCGGGGAACAGCGGTTTGTTCTTTCCCAAACATTGTTCCTAACCTCGGTTTGCTTGCCTTGAACAATCATCGACCCCCACATTGCCAAAGCCTCTCTTAAAACAGAGCTGGGGCGGAGCACAGATCCCCATTCATTTCTGTGGACCCTCGGAGGTTCCTTCCAATGGAGACACCAGGTTGAGTTTCCCGAGAAGCAATTTTGCCACCGTCGCTTCAAAGAGGTGGTACCTGTTGGCGCCTGGCCTTTTTTGAGGGAAAGATGTGAATTGCCAAAAAAAAAAATTTAAAAAAGATCCCGTCTGTGGTGCTCCAGCACACACTCTTTGCAGTTTTAGAGCACAAGTTATCTGTGTTTTTAATAGCTTTAAGTGTGTTATGTTGCGTTTCAGTAAAGTGCCTGAATACGGACCCACAGAAGCAGTGACTTTTCAGTGATGGGCTTATTCCAGGGAACATTAGTCATAGCTAAGTCCCATTGAAATCTAAGCTGCTTTTTGGCCCAACTGTGACTGTCATGTCAGAGTTGACAACTTGCCCACTGCCTTTTTGAGTGGACTTAAATCTACCAATAAATCTTAAGCACTGACCCAACATTTTGGCAACAAGATTGTCAGTTGTGACTAACTTCGGCTCGGCTTGTTTTGATGTAGATTCTTCCCTCACCCACCTTTCCTGGCTTAAGACTGACTCCAGTTTGTTCTTCTGCGCTTTGGAAATGAACGAAATGGGTTTTCTAAATGAGCTGTAGAAAACAAAATAGAATCGTTCAAAAAAAAAAAGAGCAAAAGATTTTCATAATGGCTTGTTTTGTAATAGTACTTTCCGTGTTTTTTTAAAAAATAGACCAGACTAAGGTTATTTTGTCGAACTTTTCAAAACTTTACTTACCATCCTTCGTGATAGGGTGGTGTTCTCCCACCCCTTTCCCCCTCCCCTTTCAGATGTTGAAATGATTGTGTTCACTTTCCTGTACAGAGTTTTCTTCTATATGTTGAACCATAAGCTATTTTTGATATCCGCATTCTCTGGGGGATACATTTACTGTACACTACGGATTTCTATCAGCTACATCGTTGCACAGTTATGACTTCTCTTCAAGAAATCTAGAAAATGTAAAAACCAACTTTAAAAAAAAAACTAGTATTCCCCATCCATCCAAAACATTATCTCCCTCCTCCTGTGATATTTTCTGCAGTTCTGCCTCCCTGGGTAGACATTCAGTTGAATGGAGACAGCTGTTAAATTAAACTGGGACAAGAATGGGGACTTGGTGCAGGCACTAACCAGACACCAAGCTAAGCTAAGTTAGCTGCTGCTTGACAAACTTCCAGTCCTCCTTCCTTGTAGGTGGAGATAGCACAGGAATTTCCTAGGCAAAGGGAGTTTTGCCAGTTGCTTTGCTGTGGCACTTGCTGTGTCCAGAGTCACACTGAACCAGGGGAAGAGTTGAGCACTCTTAGGAAGGTCAGTAGCATGTATAGCTTTGAGTGGTTCCCTGGCTTTGAACGAGAGTCATGATCAAAGTGGAGGAAAAACTGGTGAAGACTGGTCTCTCAACATCAGAGCGGCAGATCAACTGCTGAAGAGAAAAAGGAGGTAGAAGCAAGGACTGATGTCTTTCTTCTATCTGTCTCTCTTTGATCTGCATCCTCAATCATATTCTGTCCTCTTTGTCACCAGATAAGAAGGGATGTCAGGAGGAAGGGCAAGTGGTAGAAGTTCAACCTTCCATTCAACCTTGCCCTTCCTCCTGAGATCCCTTCAAGAGGGGCCTACTGTCCTACTGTTATGCAGATCATTTGGTCTGTCTTAACAGGGGTGGTTACCATAAGTGATCTGGTTCGTGTTTTAGATTTTAAGAGCTTTAATTTTTCTTTCAGACGGAGATGGCAGGGTTTTTCTTTTAACCTTTTTAATAGAAACCGGTGTTCCAAATTCAGAAGCAGTGATGTCTTTTCTGCTAAAAATTTCCTTTTGTTGTAACAAAATCTCACCAAGAGGCAAATAGACTTTATATAACTACGACTTTGTTTGGTTGCTGTTTCCCCCCCGCCCCCTTTGCTTGGTGAAATATCTCAATTCTAAATTCATCAGCGGAAGCAACATTTCACTTGGCACCTGATCTTCTTTGGGCATTTAAGGCTGGACTCTACTCTTTTGGGAACTGGGGATTTTCCCTAGAAATAGAATGGCAAGTTACATAGCATTTCCAAGTTCAGACTAGCATAGATCAAGTGGCTAGGACATTGTAGAATGTTCAGAATAGCATGAGCGGTTAGATTTATCTACTTAAATAAGTTGTAGTTATGACATTGTTTTTGCAGTGTGAATGTTCAGAATAGACATCCATTTTTACTTTGTTTTTTTAATTTGATGTATTGCTTAAACTCACAAATGTGCCAAACTAGAAATATGAAAAAGGGGAGGGGATGAGGGAAGCATGTGAGAAAGAATCAACTTTTAAGCATTAAAATCTAACACAGTTAAAATCTAACACAATTAGATTTTAATGCTGGCAGCCCATGGAGCAAAATCTGTTTTGTCAGTTCCAGATTGTGCAGAACTAGTAGCTGGAGCTAGAAGTAACATGTTGCCAGACTCTCCAGGATGCATAATTGCTGAAGATCTTCAATCTAGTAAACTTCTACAGGTATATGGAAGGCAGAAGTTGGAGCTTTAGCACTAGATGGGACACAATAAAGCCCTTACGCATTTGTTCATTTGTTCTACTACATTCTCTGGGCAAAATCTAAATTGAATTGCTTCATAATTTCTCTCCCATACCTCAATTCTCATAAGCTGCACTGAGTTTGTTTGCAGGATGGGAGAGATCGGTTCACAATTAACCAAGAGTTGGCCAAGAGATAGTATTTCAGTAAGTGGAGAGAATTATATTTTGAATTGCATGTAGCTAATCTCAGCATCATAAGAACACAGATTCTGCAATTGAAATAAGATGTTCTAATGCCATATTTACATTAAATTATGGGCTTCATGGAAATGCTCTTCAAATAGCTGACACATCAGAGGAGATCCTAAGTTTCAAATTGAACAATTCAGGGGCCCGAATGTAGCCATGTAGATTTCCAAACCTCTTACATATTTCTATTCCGTGGATTAGATTAGATTCAGTTTAGAAAGGGCTGGAGTGCAATTCTGTTATTGGGCAGGCCCAGTCTTTCCTCCTGCCGGCTGGGGAATTCTGGGAGTTGAAGTCCACACATCTTAAATTTGCCAAGGTTGAAAACCACTGGTCTAAGAGCTTCTGGACTGGGGCCCTTTTGTAATCAGATAAGATCAAATAATAAATATTTCTTTAAACCAGATGACCACAGTTGGAACCCTTTAATTTGTAAAAAAAAAATGAACAAATTTGCTTTGTAGTTCCATTTTATTTTTCAACCTTTTTTTTTGTAGAATAGAAGTGGGGGGGAGTGTCATTTTAATGTAATGTTGTATATGTGCTTTTTCTTTCTACATATATATAAAGAGGCCAGTAGGACTGCTTTTAAAAAAGCATAAGTGCAGGAGAGGTTTAGATAGATAGGATTTTTGATTCAATATCTTTCTTTTTTTTTTCCAAGGACAGGGAATTTTTTACATCCATCCTTTGAACCGAAAAGGACAATCCCAGGAATTCTTTGTTCTGCTAGCTGTGAAAAACTCAAAGCAAAGTTTCAGTGCACATGAGCTCCTCTTAAGTGCTGTTGTTCAGGTGTGCTTTGATCATGAAAGGTGCGGCTTGCTTTAAAAGGGCCACACATTATGGCAAGGAATTACTTAGAAGATCAGATTGTCCCAGCAAGAATTTTGCATGGGACTGCACAGCAGATCTTCCATCTTGCCAGATCAGTGGTGCACATATTTCCCTCTTGAAGAGAAGACATGGCAACTGTCTGTGGAGATTCTCAATCATCCAGGTCATGGTTGTCCCAAAGGTGCTTTTTTCCAAAAAAAAGGCAACTAGATTTTCTTGGTTTCTTCTTGGAAAACATTTCGCTGAAGATGTTTCTTGGATGAGAAGTGAAACATTTCCAAAGTGGGGGGGGGAGTCCAGTTGCCTTTTGGAAAAAGCGCCTTTTGAGACAACTGTCAAAAGATTTTTCTGATCAGGTGGAGAAATCTGTATGTGGAAATAGTTCCTTTTGGACAAAAGCTACATAATTCTTAGTCTGGGCAAACATTTCTTCTCTTTGAGGTTGTGTGTGTGTTTTTTTTTAAGCCCTTTCTGTATACATGCATGCTTCAGGATGTTTTAAAATTAGAGTGATCAGTTCTTTGGGGAAATGCTGGCTGGGGATGATGGTAGTTGAAGTCCAACATGGCCAGAAGGGGGCCAGGAAGAGAAAGGTTGACTCAACCTCTTGCAGTGTACACTGCCTCAGAGTGTGTGAACTTGAAAGGAGGAGAAATTGCTGCGAAAGAACTTAAGGCTTCCTGACTAAATGATTCAGGAGAGGCCAGCATAGAAAAAAGATGGTTGTTAGATCTAGATTGCCTATAATCTTTTGCACTTCCATGTCTACTTTGGCAGCCTCAAGATAAAGCTCCAGGGGTGGGATTCTACCGGTTCTGTCTACCTCTGTAGAACTGGTAGCTCTGAAGAGCAGCAGACATAGAACCGGTTACCTGCCTACCCGGGCTCTTACCTGACCTTTATTTCCTGCTTTTTCAACTTCAGCTGCCATGTGAGGCACAGCTGCGGTGGAAAAGCAGGAAAAAAGTGTCGTTTCAAATGTTGCTGACGAAGATTTACAGGTGCGCGCGCAGCACAGCATGCAGAGAAGCACATTGTAAATCACCATTGTAAATCACCGAACCAGTAGTTAATCCTGTCGAATCCCACCCCTCTAAAGCTCCCTTTGTCCTCAAGGGAGAAAGCTAGAGGTCAAGATTTGAGGCTCAAGGTTGCTCCAAAATTTTAACCAGGGAACACCCAAAGTTTAGATTCCTGTGAAACAGAACTTCAAAAATAGAATAATATATTCTTTTATTTGTTTGTAGACTGATTGGCATAGGGGACATGGTGGCTCAGTGGCTAAGATGCTGAGCTTGTCAATCAGAAAGGTCAACAGGTCGGTGGTTCAAATCCCTAGCGCTGCATAATGGAGTGAGCTCCTGTTACTTGTCCCAGCTTCTGCCAACCTAGCAGTTCGAAAGCACATAAAAAATGCAAGTAGAAAAATAGGGACCCCTTTGGTGGGAAAGGAACCCACCAGGTGCTGACCACATGACCACAGAGATGTCTTCGGACAGCGCTGGCTCTTTGGCTTTGTAACAGAGATGAGACCGTCCGCTAGAACCGGAAACGACTATATATGTGTGAGGCAAACCTTTACCTTTACCTTTTAGACTGATTGGCAACATGTGATTCTATGTATACAACAGATGGACACCAGTTGATCTCCTGAATCATTCAGTTAGGAAGCCCTAAAAAAATTTTCATAGCAATTTCTCCCTATTCTTTCAAGCCCACCATACATGATTCCTGAACAAGCTGCCTGAATATGGGTAGCATTTGGAATGGTACTCTCTTCTAAACCTGACTTATATCAAGTTGTGGTGGGATGAAGACCTGAGACAAGTGGTCAACCATACAAGGGGAGCGAGATTTCACCGAAGCACACTTTACTTCTCCCGCCATGACTTCTCCTCCAGCAGCCCCACCAAACCCTTTCACATCAGTGTGAAGGTTGGTCTTTGCAATGTACTTCAAAGGCAAAGAAACCACTGAGGGATCAGCTGTGTACGTAAATTCTGCTGAATTGTTCACTCACAAAAGGATAGAATCGATCAAGGGGGATCCTTCAGAAGTCCTTAGCACCTCATCCCCCAATGGCCTTATTACAATCCCAATGGATGTGGGCCCAGTTAAAATATACACCAAAAAAATCCCCAAATAAGCAGGTCTTTCCAATTTGGACTTTCCCAGACTTCCATTCTCCAGATGTAGTGAGACTACACCTCCAAGCCTGTCCAGAGAGTGGAAGGCTGGTATAGTCCTTCTTGATGTTATCTGGGACAGAAACAAAATGGTGCCTGAATGTATGCTGAGTAGCCCAGCCAACTGGCTCTGAGATTGAAGTTGCATGTATAAACATCTAGTTGCACTTGATGAATACTCAAAAATTAAAAAAAAAAGAAATCACTTTTTTCCAGTGGGCTTTTTGGAGAAACATGTCTTCTCCTTCCATTAAATGTAGTGTATTTCTAGAAGCTGTGATAGGCCTTTATGGTCCTTGACTTTGTTACTGTAACTTTTTTTTTCTTCACAATTTGTGAAATGTAGAGCGGCAGCCAGAAGTGAGGTGTGGGATTATGTCCACCTTCAGTTGTGTACTGTGTTATGGCTGTACGTAGATTAAGCTTATATTATTTAGAATTTCCACAGCTGTATTATGTATGTGTATTTGGGTTGTGTTTGTGTGTGTTCTGGTCCGTGGGGAGAGAATGAAGATGTGTCTGTGGGTTTTAAGCTTTTAGGGTTTGGTGTCTCTGGGTTTTTTTTATTATTATTATTATAAGTGACTCAATAACCCGTAACCATTTAAAACCGTTATTTCCTATTAATTTGAGATCATGTGTTTAGTATGGGTAATGTGAACTTATGTATGTGGGAGAGACAAAATCATTTGTACTGCTCTAATCCTGTGGGGATGATTGGTTAGCAATATAAGAATCCAGGTAGAGATTTCACATAGGAATGCCCCTTCATGCTTGCTCAAAAATGTTGTAGGGAAAATGAGAATTGATATCTCAGCTTCTGCTAGCATTTAAGAGAAACCACAATACAGGACAGAAAATGTGGAAGGGAAAATGTACCAGAGGGAAATCTATGGTCCATTTCTCTTTTCACCCGCTGTCCAAAGTTTTATCTCCGAAAAGATTCATCAGACGTGTGGGAAGAGCAGGAGCTTTAGGTATTTTCAGTTTTCCCTGGAGCCAGAAGTAAGGAAGTAGACAAAAATCAAAAGACATCTTTGATTGGCTACAAGGATGCTCCAATGTAGCATCATCTGAGTGACCCATATCTGGCCCACCAGTTGCTTGTAACTGACCAATAGGCTTTTCCATCAATAGCTTAATGCCAGTAAAGAGGGTGAGATTGGGAGGAATGGATTTTTAAAGTGTTCATATAGTCTTGGATAACTTTGATTCTGTTACCTCAGGATGTGTTTGAAGTTATTCCAGAGCAACAAAAAGTTGACTGGGGTGTCCCTTTCCTACACTCCCAAAATATAAATATTTCAGGAATAACTGATATTTATGGACTTTAGATTACCCTTAATAACACCAGCAAAATGAAAATAGCAACATAAGACCCATTCTTTTTGAAAATGTGCAGATTTAAGATCTAACCAAGACTTTAGCTTAAGTTTTCTAACCAAGATGCATATTGGACAAGCCAATCTTACTGGATCTGTCTGTCTGACTTACATTTTTTTCCCCTGTCTTTCTTGGTTTAAGCTTTTAGTTACTCATCTTGAACTGTATTTGAGCAGATCCAGAAAAAAAAAATTTTAGTGAGCTGAAACAAAACGTATTTTTCAATAAAGTAATATGTGTGTGCATATTAACCTGTTAACAAGCAATTCATAAAATCTGCACTTTTTATGAGGTTTTCAAGAAAAAAAATTCTATTTATAGGTACGGAAGAGTGGGGTTTGTTTAAACTGTATAGCATTTATACTTGCTGAAATCTCTTTCATTGTTATCAGCAGGAATTTTACTGGTTCAATAAAACTGGCAAAAAGAACCCCCACGCCTTGTCCTGTTTCTTATTTTCAGTTCAGCGAATTGCTATCGTCTCTTTTATTGTGTATTTTACCTGAAAGGCAAAGATATCCTGTGATGGTGAAAACTTACAGTGTGGAGCAAGAGTTCAAAATACATCATTAAAAAAATGATTATCAGCTAGTATCAGGTTGAACCTCTGTTTATTGAATTAAATCCCCACTGGCTGGCTTTTTAGTTTAGCAGAATGACAAGCAACCTGCTTTTTACTTCAGCAGAATGTGTGGTCTAGTGCAGGGGTCTCCAACCTTGGCAACTTTAAGCCTGGAGGACTTCAACTCCCAGAATTCCCCAGCTGGGAGTTGAAGTCCTCCAGGCTTAAAGTTGCCAAGGTTGGAGACCCCTGGTCTACTGGTTAAGATATCAGGCTAGAAAGCCAGGAGACTCTGAATTCTAGTCCCATCTTAGATATGAAAGCCAGCTAGACGATTTTGGGCCCAGTCACTCTCACAGCGCAACAACCGGGTTAGTGTGGGGAAAATAGAAGTCGGAATGACGTATGTACGCAACCTTGAGTTATTTATAAAAATAATAAAAGCAGGGGGGAGGTCCTTGGTGGTCTCGGAGCTTGGTGGTTTTCTTGCAGACCTTTCATTACTCAAACTAGGTAACATCATGAACACTGATAGTGTTACCTAGTTGAGATAAGGAAACATCTGTGAGAAAACAACCACTAGCCCTGATGATGTTATCTAGTTTGGGTAATGAAACATCTGCCAGAAAACAACCAAGCTCAGAGAGCACCAGGGACTCCTCATTTCAACCCCGCAGCTACAAATATAAATGTTGAACCTCAGTGATTGGCAGCCATTTTATCGTGATGGTTGCCTATTACTTGTAAGATCAGTGCAAGCATGCCTGCTTTTTGAGGGCTTCTCAGGGAGACCCGTTGACTCCCTTGAGAAGTAGGATCTGCTCAGGGGACCTTTGGCCTGAGCCAGCAAGGTTTTATTCCAATTTCTAATTCATGGTTGTCTTAACATTCCTTGTCCAAGCAAGAATGAATTCTACGCCTTTGGTAGCATCCCAGCAGTCCTCAACGTTGTGAATCAGAAACACAGTGTCTCTCATGATGGCGATACAGCGTGTCTCCCTTAAATTGACCTAAAACATTGGAAGAACATTCCAGATGATGTCAGTGGTAAACGATTTTTTTTTGTATGCATTATTATTGCCCAAAGAACTGGATGGGCATACCCTGGAATTTGCAAAACTGAGCAGCCACACATATTGCAGCCCAGAATTCATTACTTCACCGAACATGTTGCTGTATATTTTTTTTAAAGCTGTCCCATGTGCACCTCCATGTTTATCCAATCAAATTGCATGATTCAACCATCAAATTCCGACAAGGTAGCTGAAGCTATTTGGGTGTGTTCTCTTTTGCTATTGATTTTTTTTTAACTTTTTAAAATCAATAAAATGTGTTTGACGTGTGCCACCGGTCTTTTGCATTGCAACAAAAGGTATTTCAAATATTAATCTGTGAGCTTTTAATTAACCTACCCTGATTTTTATAACTGAATCCCTAAACGCTTTCCGTTTGGTTTGGGGTTTTTTGAAATTAGCAGGCTTATGCTATCCCTACTCCTTAACACAAGGGGGCGATGTTACATTACAAATATTAGTTCCAGGACTAAAACTCTTTTCACACTAATCAATGGAAGCTAGTTTTATGTAGAGCTGCAGTTCATGAAAGCTTGTATCTTTTAATGAAATTTATTATTCTGAAAAGAATCCGCACACTCGCAAACCTTGCAGCATCCCTATGGTCGTGTGATCAGAATTCAGGCACTTGACAACCAGCACATATTTGAGATGGTTGCAGTGTCCCAGGCTAATCCCCATTTTGTGACCTTCCCAGATAGCTTATGGCAAGCGAAATCAATGCGGGAAGCAAGGTTGGCTTAATGACCATGTGATTCATTTAATAACTGCATTGATTCACTTTACAAGAGAACATAAAGGTCGTAACATCGGGTGCGATTCATTTAACAATCGACTTGCTTAGCAACAGAAATTCTGGTCGCAGTTACAAGTCCAGCAGTTTTAGTTTACTTTATTGTCATTGCATCTCGTACAACGGAATGAAATACCATGTTCAGTGTACATTATGACTATGAAAATAAACACAAACACACATCCTTCACATTCCATACATTGAACTGAAAACCCCTGATATTGCATTAAGATAGCACTATGCAGCAGAATTCAAAAGAGCTACTGCCCTGGGACAGAAGCTGTTTTTCAGCCTATTTGTCCTTGTTTTTATTATCCTGTACTGTCTGCCAGATGGTAATAGTTCAAAAAAAGGGTGCCCAGGATGAGATGGATCTTTAAGGATGTTTTGAACTTTCTTAAGGCAGTGGGAGCTATAAAGCTCTTCCAAAGAGGGGAGAGGGCAACCAATTATCTTCTGGGCAATGCCGTTAATCCTCTGGACTGCTTTCCTACCTGCCACTGTGCAATTGGCAAACCATACAGAGGTGCAGTAAGTTAAGATATTCTCTGTGGTGCAGCGGTAGAAGGTCACCAGCAGTTTTTCATTCAGCTGCTGTTTTCTGAGAAGTCTCAGGTAGTATAATCTCTGCTGGGCCCTTTTGACCAGGGCTGCAATGTGAGCACCCCAGGTCAGGTCCTCTTTTATGGTAACACCCAGAAACTTAACACTGGCCACTTGCTCCACTCGGTCTCCATTGATAAGCAAGGGCTGGATGTCTGATCTGTTCCTTCCATAGTACTATTAATTACTATTAATATCAGTACTATTAAGTACTAGTAATTTCTAGTGCAGTGGTCTTAAACTGGGCGTTATTTGGCATATGCTGGGGAAAATGTACTGCAGGAATTCGTGCTGTGATTTTCTTTTTGTGAGTCAAGGATCCTGTTTGAGGCTGCCAAGATGCTTGTGTGAAACGAGTCTTTTGTTAGCTTTTTTTTGGAGTGGAGTTAATGTCATTGCTCAAGACTGGGATAAGGTATAATTTGACCCGATAGTTTAAAAGCCATTGTCCTAATAGATCAACAGAAGTTTCTTACCAGAGCTAGACTGTTATAAATGCTGTGCAGTCTGTACACGGATAGTCCTCAACTTATGAACCAGAATTGAGCCCAAAATTTATGTTGTTAAATGAGACAGTTGTTAAGTGAGTTTTGCCCCATTTTATGACTTTTCTTGCCACATTTGTTAAGTGAATCAGTGTAGTTCTTAAATCAGTAACACGGGTATTAAGTGAATCCGGTTTCCCCATTGAATTTGCTCATCAGAAGGTTGCAAAAGGTGATCACATGACTCCTGGGACACTACAGCAGTCATAAATGTGAGTCAGTTATCAAGCAGCTGAATGTAAATCATGTGACTGGGGAATGCTACAACGGTCATAAGTGTGAAAAATGGTCATAAGTCACTTTTTTCAGTGATGTTGTAATGTTAAACCATCGCTAAATAAACTGTTGTAAGTTGAAGACTACCTGTTGTCTCTATGCTTGATTTAAACTTCTGCATTATTGTACGTCAGGGAATGTATGAGTCTCTCATCCAGAGATGGCTGCATAGCTCTTGCATTTATACTTCTGCAAATGTTAATGTTCTGGCCAGTTTTTCAAAAAGAAAAACAAGAAAGTCCAATTGCCTCCTGAAAAAAAAGCACCTTTGGGACAACCATGACCTGGATGACTGAGAATCTCCACAATTAGCTATGTAATTTGGGATGAATACCCTTTGAATGGTGTGGGAGTAGGAATGGATTTCCAGAGGGGGTGGAAATTGCAGACTATAGGAACCAGGAGCACCGCTCAGGGGACCCTGAGGACACAGAGAAATCTCCAAGTGCTTCAACGGCCCTCTAAAACACGGGTGTCAAACCTGCAACCTGCAGGTCAGATGCATCACATGCTGGCCACACCCACCCCAGGGGGAAAAAGTTGCGATACCTCACGTGGCAATGACATGATGATGCAAGTTTGACACCCCTGCTCTAGATAAAGGTTCCCCTTGCACATAACGTGTTTCCCCGAAAATAAGACACTGTCTTATATTTTTTTTTGCTCCCAAAAACACACCAGGTCTTATTTTCGGGGTAGGTCTTATATATATATATATATATATATATATATATATATATATATATGAAAAAAAACATCATATTCATGTAGAACAATGTACATTTATTCATGTACGAAACCACGAACAAATCGTATACCGTGTTTCCCGTAACATAAGACACTGTCTTATATTTTTTTTGGCTCCCAAAACACACTAGGTCTTATTTTCGGGGTAGGTCTTATTTTCGGGGAAACACGGTACTTGCTAGTTGTTTCCGGCTCTAGGGGGCGGTGCTCATCTCCATTACAGGGCCAAAGTGCTGTCCAAAGACGTCTCCGTGGTCATGTGGCCAGCATGACTAAACACTGAAGGCACACAGAATGCTGTTTCCTTCCCACCAAAGTGTCCCCTATTTTTCTACTTGCATTTTCACATGCTTTCAAACTGCTAGGTTGGCAGGAGCTGGGGCAAGGAGCGGGAGCTCACTCCATTATGCAGCGCTAGGGATTCAAACCGCCGAACTGCCAACCTTTCTGATCGACAAACTCAGCATCTTAGCCACTGAGCCACCACGTCCCCTTGAGCCACCGCATCCCTAAAAGGATGCAAATGACCAGCTGTCTGGAAGGAATATAAATCCTTCCATTCCCCACTATTCTGTCAGAGTTGAAGTAGCTTCTTGGATGAGAAGCAAAACGTCTTCAATAAAAAGAAAAAAAATAAAGTCCAGTTGCCTCCTGAAAAAGCACCTTTGGGACCACCATGACCTGGATGACTGAGAATCTCTACAGGCTCATTCTGGCTTAGAAGGCGCTCAAACAACAAACAGGAAGTTGGGTCAACCAATCAGCATGCAGGACGTGCATTTCCACACAACGTATAGTTGAGATTTGGGAGGTGTGCAATGTCAGTCAGTCTGCAATCATCTGCAACCTACACGTACCCATTAACTTCTTTGTGTCCACACCTACACACAGTTGCAGACAAGTCTAAATCAAGTTTCGCTCACCTTGGCTTCCCTGGCGAGAATGGAAAACCAACACTCGGATGATTCGATCTTACATATTTCACATTACAGATTGTGGCACTGAGTTGACAACCCCAGTCATTAAGATCTAACAAATACACTTGATTTCAAATGGAAGTTCTCCTAGTATTTCTGATACGCTAATTAGTAGTAGAAAATGTAGTCTATATAAAAATGCAAGGGAATTTTCATGGGCTCTCTTCAGCAATTTCATCTCTAGGGTAAAATAATAATGCTGGGTATGTGATTTAGGAAGCTGGTCTTCTCTGCTGGGAATTTTTTTAAATTTAATTAGAATAACAGAGTTGGAAGGGACCTTGGAGGTCTTCTAGTCCAACCCCCTGCTTAGGCAGGAAACCCTACACTACTTCAGACAAATGGTTATGTAATCTCTTCTTTAAAACTTCCAGACTTGGAGAACTCACAACTTCTGAAGGCAAGTTGTTCCACTGATTAATTGTCCTGTCAGGAAATAAGTTGCTTCTCGCCTTGATTAGTTTCCACCCATTGCTTCTTGTCCTTCCCTCAGGTGCTTTGGAGAATAGCTTGACTCCCTCTTCTTTGTGGCAGCCCCTCAGATATTAGAACCCTGCTATCCTGTCTCCCCTAGTCCTTCTTTTCGTAAGACTAGACATATTCAGTTCCAGCAACCATTCTTTATTTTATTCCTCAAGGAACTAAGATTTGTTCTGTTTGAATGAATTTGTTCCACTCAAAAAGAGATTAGGGTAAGGAACTTTCCACAAAATATGGCATTCCTTGCAGATTGGAGAAAGTCTAAGACTTTTTAGGGTTACCTTGACATTTCTACAGAATGGACACCACACCAGTTGTCGCTCTGGTGCAATTTATTCTAGGGCTGTTTTAAGTGTGCACATCTTCAAGTCAGTGTTGACACCTGGCAACTGCCTACACAAATCCCTGTGGTTTTCTTGGCAAGATTTCAGACAATAGTTTGCCATTGCCTTCCACCTAGGGTTGAGAGAGGGAGCTGGCTGTGTGCCTAAGGTGTGGCTAGAATTCATGGTCTCTCCCATTTTTCTAGCTCAGTTCTTAACCATAACCCCACACTGGTTCTCTTTAAGCCTTATGATTCCCCTCAAGGTGATAAATTGATACAAAACTGTCCTTCCATTTTATGGAAGTTGCTTCATCCCTTTCGCTGCTGTTTTTCTATCCGTTTCACATCAATGTCACTCTCATGCCTATCCTTGTTTGTGTATCAAACAGCAACAAAACACTGGTGTGCTGCGACAACAGAAACCTTTGTACCGACATGCATGGGGCTTGAAACATTTACACATGCACGTTCTCTAGAGATAGCCTAGTATCTGGGCCAAACTAAAGAGACTGAAGAGAAAATACAGGTGTCTCCAACTAACGTCGGCCAACCTCACATGCCAAAACATTCCATATGAGGCAGTATTTTGGTGATTTTAGTGCCATCTCCTTGGATTGCTTGCGGAGTATCATCAATTTTGGGGAGATACAGATAGTCCTTGACTTACAACCATTTAGTGATTTTGAAGTCTGCACTAAAAAAAAAAGATGACTTATAGCAATAGCACTTAGACTTATATACCGCTTTACAGTGCTTTACAGGCCTCTCTAAGCAGTTTACAGAGTCAGCCTATTGCCCCCAACAATTTGGGTCCTCATTTTACCCATCTCGGAAGGGTGGGAGGCTGAGTCAACCTTGAGTCTGGTAAGATTTGAACTGCCAAATTGTAGGCAGCCGGCAGTCAGCAGAAGTAGCCTGCAGTACTGCATTCTAACCACTGCGCCACAGAGGCTCCTTCTGACAGTTTTTCAATGTCGGCATCCCCATGGACATGTGAACAAAATTCAGACGATTCATATTGACGTGGTTGCCGTGTCCTGGGGTCATGTGATCACCTTTTGTGAACTTCTGACAAGCAAAAGTCGATGGAGAAGCCAGATTCGCTTAACAACTGTGTTACTAAGCAAGTGCAGTGTTTCTCTCAACGACTGTGGCAAGAAAGGTCTTAAAGTGGGGCAAAACTCAACGACTTTCTTGCTTAGCAACATATTGCTACAATTGTGGTCATAAGAACTACCTATATTCATTAAATGAAAAATAATGCACACATATATAGCATTACATACGGCATACATGTTCATTGCCTAGCTATAATTATGGGATACACTAAACATTTATCATTTTGCAGAAACTTCTTAATGTCACTTTTGGAGATTTAAATTCTTTTCAGGTCCATCTCTCTGGCCTAGCATCTCAATGTTAGATGCTAAAAACTTAAAAGCAGTATAAATCTCTTAATTTTGTATGCTGCTAGAAGTTAACTATTTCAGAAATAGGTGGATTTGTGCATATTTAGGGTGACCAAACATGTTTTAGCTACGGTAACCAAACCTCAGGAGAGGTTTGAGAGCACCTTTTCAAATTAACCAGTTTTCTTCAAAGGCACACACTGTTGTGAAGTAGTCAGAAATGGTGTCTCAGGCTTTTTCTGATGTGATTGTGATAAAAAGAAGCGGGACATACCAGTTCCATAATTTGGAAATGGGTCGTCTTTTCCCTTGCTCTCAAAATGCATTAATTCTTGCCAAACCAGATCATCAGGAAAAGTAGCTTACCTCTCACTGCATTTCTAGATTAGAAAAAGTTGCCTCGGGTAGATTTTCACCACTTAAGTCAGTGTTTCTTAATTCTGGCCACTCGGAAGATGTATGGACTTCAACTCCCAGAATTCCTCAGCCAGCAGGCTAGTTAGGGAATTCTGGGAATTGAAGTCCATATATCTTCAAGTGGCCAAGGTTGAAAAACACTGACATAAAACAGATGCCAAAATGAGTGTTGTTACTTCAGGTCCTACCTGGTAGGCTGATGACGTTCCCAAAATGGACCAATGGTTGAAAACCAGTTCACCAAACCATTTGAGTCACCATGGGCGAATAAGCGGCAATATATATTCAATAAATAAATAAATAGAAATAAAGCCACTGCAATACAAGTAGCAATGCTCCATACGAACATTCAGAAAGCAGACAATAACAAAAAGTCTCAATGCAATTGCCAGTTGTGACTTTACATGTGTTGTGCAGGGTGCACTTTTAATCAACTCAAATTCAAAAAGCTGAATGCAAATGGGAACTATGAGGTACCAATAAAGGAGAACAATGAGGGGATTCCCCACAGAGGATCTCACTGAGTTGGAGATCTACTTGCTCCTGGTATTTCAAGTAGCTGAAGTTTTCCCTATAAGAACATTCCTTGCCAGGTTTAAGGCACAGGGTATGTAAAATGACTCAAGTGATAACATGAAAACTTAATTTTGGGCTATACTCTTTTCGTAAACAAAGCTTAGTTTAAAGAAGCCTTCCAAAATGAAAAGGATGGGAAATCCGTAATCGTTACTTTAGCTGCCCCTACAAAGTCAAACTTATATTCTTACAAGAGGAAAAAAGCAGCAAGGAGAGGCATTTAACTGAGTGGTCCTTGCACTTTCCAAACCTTTCTTCAGTGCTCCGTAATTGCATAAAATACGACATCTACTGCCCCAGAGGAAATGCTGTTTGTTTTCTTAACAGCTGTATTTCTGTGTGTCTTCATCGAAAAGGTCCTGCAGCAACTTCAAAACTTACATATATTTTAAAAAATCAATATAATGCAGAATAAAAATAGCAGGGGGTGCAGGGACTGCCAAAGACAGCAGAGTTCTACAAATCTGCAAGAAAAGAGTTTAAGGCAATGTTTCCCAATCGTGGCAGCTTGAAAACATGTGGTCTTCAACTCCCAGAATTCCCCAGCCAGCACAGCTGAAGGAATAGGCATCTCCCAAGCACAGCTGGCTGGGGAATTCTGGGAGGTGGAGGCCACACAACTTCAAATCGCCAAGGTTGAGAAACACTGTCTGTTTTAGGACCTAGACTCCTATTCTTTCAATGAAAACTTTAGCCAAGATACACCATTCCATTGATTATTCTCAATTCCTAGGCCTGCTTCTATACATATTTCTTTCCACACACGCCACATCTTTGATAAACCCTCTACTGCTAAGCTATTAATCTGCATAATGAAACAATTAATACTTCATTTATTTATTAAATTTATTTGCCACCCATCTCACCACGAGGTGACTCTGGGTGGCTTGCAATGTTCTTTTTGCATTGCTGGTGCTAATTTTGCCTACATAATAATCACGTTTCTGAAAATAGAGGCAATATATTCCTATATATGATGTCTCCCAAAGCTTGGCACATACAAAAGGCCATCCCTTTCTGCACAGAACACACTGAATTTGGGCTTGGTAACTCTGCCTGGGAAGATCACCCTGAAGATTAAAGATCTCAAAAGAAAAAAAAATATCCGTTTTGGGTCTTGCATCATCTCAGCAGACAGAAGGGACTAAGGAAGATTTTGTTAACATTTCTGCAGGAGAAGAGGGGCATCTTTAAAGCTACTATGTGTGAATACCCATATATTTCAATAATCCTAGATTCTTTGAACCTCTGTTTGGTAAATTTCAGATATAATATTGCTCTCAAGTCAGTGTTGACTGCTGGAGATTCCAAATTTTGGAAGGGAGTTTGCCATTGCCTTCTTCCTAGGGTTGAGAGAGGGGTACTGGCCCAACATCATCTAGCTAGCTTTGTGCCTAATGCAAGTTTAGAACTGATTATCTCCTGCTTTCCACCCAGGTACCTTAACCCCTACACCAAACTGGTCTCTCTCTCTCTTTCATGGCATTTAGAAAATTGTTTAAAAGAGCTGCTTGTTCTCCCACACCTTGGAGACAGGGCAATTATGGAGCACTCATGCATTATGGTTGGTTTATTGTTGGTATTCTGTTCTTCTGGTTGGTTGGGTTATTTTTTTTAAACATATACTGTCTTTTTATTTGTAACTCAGCCAGAGATAGACTTTGAAACCAGAAAACTACAAACTGACAGAAAGAATACAGCATATGATACATAGCAGCAATACATGAACAGTAAGTTGCACTTTATATACATTATTTGGCTCAAATATAGTGAGTAATCCTGTGTATTTGCTCAATACTCTCCTCATCTACTCTTACACTTTTGGGGTGAGGAGCTGAACTTGATGCAGACAATTGTAGTGTGAGCCTCCCAAGAGACACGATTCATGCCATGATGTCATCATGTGAATTGCAATTAATTATGCAAGTAGCATTATTTGCATGATGACATCATGGTGGCTTCTACCAGAATCCACAGAAATGATTGGCCTGTCCATGATCAAGTCCTAGGTTTTTCAGATGAATAAAGTTGGAAGGGACCTTGTAGGTCATCTAGTCCAACCTTCTGTCCAAGCAGGAGATCCTACACCATTTCTGACAAATGGCAGTTCAATCTCTTCTTGAAAGCCTCCAATGATGAAGCTCCCACAACTTCTGAAGGCAACTTCTGTTACATTGGTTGATTGTTCTGTTAGAAAATGTCCCCTTATTTCTAGGTTGAATCTCTCCTTGTTCAGTTTCCATCCATTATTCCTTGTCTGGCCTTCAGGTGCTTTAGAAAATAGCTTGATCTCCTCCTCTCTGTGGCAGCCCCTCAAATATTGGAAGACTGCTATCATGTCTCCCCTGGTCCTTCTCTTCACTAGACTAGTCATGCCCAGTTCCTATAACTGTTCTTCACATGTTTTAGTCTCTAGTCCCCTAATCATCCTGATTGCTCTTCTCTGCACGTTTTTTAAGAGTCTCAACATTATTTTTATAGTGTGGTGACCAAACTGGATGCAGTACTCTATGTGTGGTCTTAGTAAGGTTAGGTGATTTGTTTGGTTTTGGCTTAGCATCTTATGTGAGCCCAGCCACTGTAATCTAAAAACCATAGTTTAGGGCTTAGTCTGTTGTATGAAACACGATAATTGTGGCTCGCTCATTTAACCAGTTAAGCAACCAGGTTTCCACAATGTGTGAGTCCCATTCATGCCCATTGTGAGATCTAAATGAAGAACTATAGTCAATCTTTGTGCACGTCTTCCCTCTGGAAATTTACTTTTTCTTCAGCAAACTTCAGTTGCTGGCTTCCTAAAATATTGCTCTAATTTACCATCCCTATTAGCAGCAATAGCACTAAGACTTACATAGCGCTTCACGGTGCTTTTACAGCCCTCTCTAAGAGGTTTACAGCCTATTGCCCCCAACGATCTGTGTCCTCATTTTACTGACCTCGGAAGGATGGAAAGCCGAGTAAACCTGGAGCCTGGTGAGAATTGAACTGCTGAACTGTTGGCAGTTGGCAGTCAGCAGAATTAGCCTGCAGTTCTGCATTCTAACCACTGCACCACCACGGCTCTTACTTGCCTTACCCTAACCCTAACAAAACAAGCATAATGTACATAATGAGTTAACCCAGGTTAGATTAGTAGCATGGCTCAGTTACTGGGGTGTTAAGCAGACGGCCTTTTCCCTAATCACACTTACAGTTTAGACAGCATTAAATTTGGGCTCAGTGAATTCAAACCTCTATCGTTGCACTGAGATGACCTTGTCTTACAAAACCATTAAAATCTTTGAAAATTCACTCATACCTACAGGAAAGTTTTAGAACTCGAATTTCTCCTTTCCAATGTCCTCCAGAAGAGTTGGATTACAACATCCAAAATTTCTACCCAACACAGTGGAGAATTATTCTGGTTGAAAATGACGGCGACTGCAATCCGGCACAACTAGAGGTTGCTGGATTATCCAGAGAGCCAAAAGATTTGGACCACCCCTGCTTGCTAAGAACAATGCAATGTTCACATTTTTAAATATTCTAGTCTATCTCAGATCCAGAGTGTTCCATGTTTTTTGTTTTCAAAAGGCTGGACACAAGAAGCTAGGAAGCCAATAAATTCAACAGCTCCACAAGTTCGACGTTTTACAATAAGTGCAATTTTAATTTGCCATTAAATTCCCATTTCAGGTTTATGTAGCTCACCCATGTTACCAGAACATGGGCTCATCACTGGAAATGTCACCACAATAAATACGTATAAGAATAGCTGAAGATAAGCAACAGAGAGGACAAGTATTGCTTTGGAAGACAATCTCTGGAGTCAAGTCTTAAAAAACAGTCGTGGGAAGAATCTTGCTAGCTAGGAAAGACACAACATGGTTTAGGCCCTTCACCATACTTGTGATAGCATCGATGACCAACATGAATGCACCCCCAATGCCTGAAGCAATATCTTTGAGCACACCAGGAATGGCACCCAGGGTGTAAAAAGGGAAAGACACAATATCCAGGATCAGATTAACGGGGACGCTAAGAATCCTGTAGGTCACCATGAGAACATTGTAGATGTTTTTTGCAATACCATTCAAGATGCTGACCCCCACTCGGGCCAGGCAGATAAAGATATCCAGAAGGGCAGTGGTTATCCCCTTGATGAAGGTGTACACTGCACTGAAAATCTTCTGGACAATGCACTTCAGCAAATACCACACACCTTTCACAAGTTGGCAAATCAGGTAGAAAACAAATTTAACCAGTTTCCAGATGGGGGTAACAACGTAATGACAAAGGTTCTTCAGAAAGCCACTCTCCTCCTTGGCGGTCTGAGTGTGCTTACTTTGAGTGGGCTTTTTCGCACATGCTTGTGGTTTCTTTGCCTGGATCTCCTTCACCGAGCGCAACACTGTCTCCAGCTTCTTAGGATCCCGCCTGTCTTGACCACAGTGGTCCTTAAAGAGCTCAGCTCCAGCAGGAAGCTTCTTCTCAAGGGCTTCTACCGTTAGGTCCTCCAGGCGACTCTCAACATCGGCCTCTTTGATAAATCCCACCGACCAGGCCTCGGCACCGTTGTCACAGCAAGCTGCCAGCCAAACATGTTTGGGGACCGCGATTTTGTCCTTTACTTTGACAGAGGAAGGCATGGCCCCGGAGAGGAGATGGAGGTCTTTCCCATTTTGACAGTGAGGAGCCAAACCATGGCTGACAAGCTGCTCAACTTCCCAGTGCCAAAGCTCCTGGAAAGGAGGGGAGAATGGCACTGCGTTGGTCAGCGTGTGGGTGGCGACGTGGTGATCCTCCTTATGAAGACAGCTGGGGTTCAGGTTCCCCCTCTCGTAGCCAGAGTCTACATAGTCTGCCATGAGCGCCTGGTTTCTACCCAGATGTTCCACTGACTTTGCAATCTCAGCTTCGGGCATCATTTCTTCCTGATCGTTTCCAGGGTCATCAATCTGAAAAAGAGACAAGAGAAACTGTTGAATTCATCGTTCATATTTGCCATCTGAGTCATTTCCTGTAAGGTATGAATTCCATTCCCCATCCCCAAATAAATGATTGGAAAGAATATTTCCGAAATCTGCAACAATGATGTTACCTAGGTGGGTAACAAAACATCTGAGAGCCAGTTTGGTTGAGTGATTAAGGCACCAGGCTAGAAACCAGAAGACTGTGAGTTCTAGTCCTGACTTAGGCATTATTTATTTATTTATTTATTTATTTGAACTTGTATGCCGCCCCATCTCCGAAGACTCGGGGCGGCTCACAACTAAAAACACAGAACAATAAATCTGAAAGTTGGCTGGGGTGATTTTGGCCCAATCACCAGAAGACTGTGAGTTCTAGTCCTGACTTAGGCATCAAAGCCAGGTGGGTGACTTTGAGCCAGTCACACTCTCTCAGCCCAACTTACTTCACAGAGTTGTTGTTGTGGAGAAAGTAAGAGAAGGGAGAAGTTTTAGGCATATTTGCTGCCTTGACTTGTTTAGAAAATTAACAAAGGCAGGATATAAATGGATAGACCTAAAAGCAAACAGCCAAGCTTAAAAGAGCATCGCAAACTCCATAATTTTTGGAAATCATGAATCATTTCCAATATTTTGGTGGTGGTTGTTTTAAGATAATCCCGGTATTGTCCTTTTAAATTTGGCAGATTGCTTTTTATAACAAAGCCTGTATCCAGAGTTAGAGCTTGAAATTATGCATAAATTTTAAATGCTCAAATTCAACGCAAATTTCAAACACACACTGCAATTTTTGAAATCTAGAACTAATGGGGACAACTGAACTTTCTGATTTTATGTTTGTTTTGGTATTATTTATTGGTCCTGGACCAGTCAGTTCATGAGCACCTTAGGGAAAAGAATGCTGGGAAGAATTTGAGGCAACCCAAGAGAGGTTAGTACATACCTATGATGTTATTTTTAAAGCTCAGGCTAATAATCTCATGACATAGTTTAGGTATGATTAATATAACCATGATTTATGGAATTAATCCAGAAGGATGCTTGCTTTGTACATACAGAAACCTTACACTGGTTGGTTCTTCAATCATGAAGATATATAAACCACGTGGATCAGCCTGCTGGTGCTGATATTATCTGTCTTGATACAAGTTATCTCATTTTCACAGAAAGACACCCTTTACTGGTATCACAGAAATGCATCTTACCATATACAGGTAGTCCTCCATTTACAACAGTTCATTTAGTGACTGTTCAAAGATACAACGGCACTAAAAAAGTGACTTATGACCATTTTCACACTTATGACCATTGCAGCATTCCCATGGTCACATGATTAAAATTCAGATGCTTGGCAACTGACTTGTATTTATGACAGTTGCAGTGTCTCGGGGTCATGTGATCACCTTTGCAACGTTCTGACAAACCAACTTAGTGGGGGGAGAAACATCTCACTTAACAACCGTGTTACTATGCAATGATTCACTTAACAACTGTGGCAAGAAAAGTCATAAAATGGGGGCAAACACACTCAACCAGTGTTTCACTTAACAACATAAATTTGGGTCTCAATTGTGGTCGCAACTTGAGGACAACCAGTAGATTAGTTGAACATTTTCTCCATCAGTTGCCAAGGTTCTACATGGAGATGAGAAAGACTCAACGCTTATTCATTCTCCTTTGAACTCTTCATTTTTAAATTGGATCAATACAAGGCCATTTTCCACATAGAAATGAACACAAATCTGCTGTATGAGATTATTCCAACCAAATCCCATCTCTACCATCAGTGCCTCTTCTGGTGTTGCTATGATTTCTCTCAGATCGTACCATGAATTCCTCGCTTGTCTAGATCAGCCAAGTACCAAAAGAGGAACATGCAGCAAAGACTGGTGCAAATCACTGAGGATGTGCATCTACTCACTGAACAGACACTACATTGGTGCAACAGAGCTAAACTTTGAAATGAAGATTGCACTCTTGGGGCCGAGTCTCACATGTAGGTGTTATTGTTTTGGCTAATTATGCCTAATTGTTCTCACTAGCAGGCAATCATCCTATAGCGTTACTCAGGTTCTACTGGTGTATTTTGGACATGAGATATGAACTGCTACCTGGAGTTTGGCTACGTGACACCCTGTTCAAATACAGGTGGGCCTTTGACTTACAACCATAATGGCTTGAAGTTACAAAAGCATTGGGCAGAAAAAAGTCGGTAGAGATTCTCAGTCATCCAGGTATGGTTGTCCCAAAGGTGCTTTTTTCAGGAGGCAACTGGACTTTTTTGGTTTTTTTCTTTTGAAGATTTTTTACTTCTCATCCAAGATGCTTCTTCAGCTCTGACTGGATAGTGGGGAACTGAAGGATTTGTACTCCTTACAGACAGCTGGTCATTTGCATCCTTTTAGAGGGTCCTTGAAGCACTTGGAGGTTCATCTGTGTCTTCAGGATCTTGTTCTTGTACTCTGCAATTTTTCCCTCTGGAAATCCGTTCCTACTCCCACACCATTTGAAGGGTGTCCATCCCAAATTGTATAGCTAAAACTCTGTAGAGATTCTCAGTCATCCAGGTCATGGTTGTCCTGAAGGTGCTTTTTCAGGAGGCAACTGGACTTTCTTCTTCTCAGTTCTTTTGAAGATGTTTCGCTTCTCATCCAAGAAGCTTCTTCAGCTCTGAACTGAAGAAGGTTCTTGGATGAGAACAGAAACGTCTTCAAAAAAGAAAAAACAAGAAACGCCAGTTGCCTCCTGAAAAGGCGTCTTTGGGACATTGGAAAAAAAAAAGCAACTTAAAACCAGTCCCTTGCACGATGGCTGCAGCATCCCCAACATCACATGATCAAAATTTAGATGCTTGGCAACCGGCATGTATTTACGAAGGTTGCAGCATCCGGGGGTCATTGCCGTTTGGGATCTTCCCAGCCAGCTTCCCCGACAAGCAACAGGGGAAGCCAGACTCACTGAACGGCCATGCGATTCACTTAGCAACAGCAGTGATTCGTTTAACAACAGTGGTTAAAAAAAAGTTCATAAAATCAGGTGCAACTCACGTAACGACTGCCTTGCTTAGCAAATGGAAAGCCTCGTCTCAACTGCGGTCATAAACTGAGGACTACCTGTATATAAGATAGCATTTGATTTTATAAAGGGCCCAGTCTAGACGAGTGAACCAGGCCTCCGCTGTTATATGAGTCAAGCATTCTTCTATTTCTCCCAGGCCAAATGAAAAAAAAGGAGGGGCACAACAGAGCTTGACAGCTGATTATATGCTACAGAAATAGTAACATATCTCTCTCCTGAGGCATGTTGCTGAAATATTTCTTACTAGCCAACACTATCCAGACACCCCTTCTCTCATAGCTACTGTGAAGCATGTCCTACAGCCAGACAATGCAATCAATTAAAAACCCAATAGATTGATTCATTCAATTATCTTGAGCTTGATTAAACTGCCCAAGGAGCTGCTGATACAGTTCTACAGAGGAATTATTGAGTCTGTCATCTGTACCTCTATAACTGTCTGGTTTGGTTCTGCAACCCAACAGGACGGATACAGACTTCAGAGGATAATTAGGACTGCAGAAAAAACAATTACTACCAACCTGCCTTCCATTGAGAACCTGTATACTGCACGAGTCAAAAAGAGGGCTGTGAAAATATTTACAGACCCCTCACATCCCGGACATGAACGATTTCAACTCCTACCCTCAAAACGACGCCATAGAGCACTGCACACCAGAACAACTAGACACAAGGACAGTTTCCCCCCGAAAGCCATCACTCTGCTAAACAAATACTTCCCTCAACACTGTCCAACTATTTATAAAATCTGCACTACTATTACTGTTAATCTTCTCATCACTCCTTATCACCCATCCCCTCCCACTTGTGACTGTATGACTGTAACTTTTGTCGCTTGTATCCTTACGATTTATACTGACTGTTTCGTAATATGACTGGATTGCTTATTGTACCCTATGACTATTATTAAGTGTTGTACCTTATGATTCTTGACGAATGTATCTTTTCTTTTATGTACACTGATTTCATTTGCACTAAGACAAATTCCTTGTGTGTCCAATCACACTTGGCCAATAAAGAATTCTATTCTATTCTATTCTATTCTATTCTATTCTATTCTATTCTATTCTATTAGAATTAATCAAATTCTTACTAGGATTCTTAGCATCATGCAAAAATTGTTTGTTTGTTAGCTTGCTGGCTAATGTAAGGTTCAGTCTACTGTACAAATCCAGGAAATGGGTTGATTTAGTAACCTATTGTATGAAGGAGGGCTAAGTGTCAGCTTTGGAAGCCATATTAGCACCAGAAGCTTCCATGCTGCCACATTCTTGAGCCTGGGAAGATGGGAGGGGGGAATTTCATGGAGCGTATGTGGTTAGACATAATAGCATTCTTCTTTAGAGTCAAGGTCATGTTGTTCCTGCACCTGGCCGAGGATTAATAGAGGGGATGTCTCAAGTTGGAATGGATGGTGACTGGGCCATCTGATGGAATGATGGGTGCAGGGGGTGGATTTGTAATATTTTACTTCAATAAGGAGGGAAACCCGTAACTTTCAGATTCAGGATTTCCCAGATGTCCCAGTTTTCTACTCTAATAAAAGGAGACTTTGAGAGCATGCCTGTCTCGGAGTTATTTATTGGGAGTCGAGGTTGTCTGGAACGCTGACATGGGGGAAGGAGGCTACAGTATACATTGCTATGCACAGCTGTCTCACCAAGGTCCCAGGGGAACCTGGATGAAATATTAATTTGTTGCTTAATGTTTTGCCACCTCAGAATGATGATGCTCCCCTAGGCCTCATTCTGAAACCCCAAACCCCCTACTGTTGTCATGTCCCATCAGGAAAAGCATGCACGGCGAAGGCAGTGAACATAGCATGGCATCAGCTGGTTATCCAAACAAGCTTCGGAGACTAATTGGCACCCTGGACACACAATGCTTGCCTTGAAAGGGCCCTGTTGTAAGCCAACTGAGTCATCACAATGGGATATGTTTGTTTGAGGGACTCCCTCTGTTGCTTTTTCCCTTCCCTATTCATCTTGCAGTCAAATATCCTTCTGTTTTGAGAAGAAGCTTGTTTGCAGGCCACCAGGGCAGAGGTTGGTACAATCCTGGCCTCCTTCAGAGGGAACATGGGAACAAACATCTTATCAGGTCCTCAGAGAGATCATAAATAGCCTGAGAAACTTCAGGGAGCGAGAGGAGAAAAATAAGCATCTATGTCCTCTGCTTTCTTCTCAATATAATGGATAAGAGGCAGGGCAGTAGTGGGGAGAACAACATAGTCCAACATGAGAAAACTATCAGGTCCCACCAGTTTTGTTAACCCTAAAAATGGCGGGTTTAGGTCAGAAGCTTCTGCAGCCATGCAAAGTGTTCTGGAAACGAGACAAGCCAGATTTCAGTTTAACTTTATAGCAGAGAGGTATCTCGGGGGAGGGGTTAATTTAATTACCAGCATGGGATTATCCCAAGAAAATAGTATCTAGATAACAGATAAAAGATAATCAGAGTTGGAAGGGACCTTGTAGGTCATCTAGTCCAACCCACTGACCAAGCAGGAGACCCTACACCATTTCTGACAAATGGCAGTCCAATCTCTTCTTGAAAGTCTCAAGTGATGAGGCTCCCACAACTTCCGAAGGCAAAGCCGTTCCATTGATTGATTGTTCTCACTGTCAGAAAGTTTCTCCTTATTTCCAGGTTGAATCTCTCCTTGTTCAGTTTCTATCCATTATTCCTTGTCTGGCCTTCAGGTGCTTTAGAAAATAGCTTGACCCCTTCCTCTCTGTGGCAGCCCCTCAAATATTGGAAGACTTCTATCCTATCTTCCCTGGTCCTTCTCTTCACTAGACTAGCCATGCCCAGTTCCATTGTTCCTATGTTTTAGTCTCCAGTCCCCTAGTCATCCTGGTTGCTCTTCTTTGTACTTTTTCTAGAGTCTTAACATCTTTTTTTAAAAAAGATTTTTATATTTAAAAAAAAAAGATTTTTAGTCTTAACATCTTTTTTATAGTTCCATGGAAAGCTGGTCTTGCATTCCCAGAAATCACAATTCAGATCCTGTCAAAAGCATCCTCTCTGAATTTGTACCAATGGGGAACATTCCCCACTTCCCAATTGTTAGGCAGCATTATCCTTTCTCTCCTTTGTTACAATCCACCTCTTACAATCCACCTCATGCAATTATTTCCTTTAAAAGGTAAAGGTTTCTCCTGCCCAGAGGATGGTGCTCATCTCCATTTCTCAGATGGGGGAGTGTTGTTTGAAGACCTTTTCCATGATCATGCGACTGGTGTGACTATATGCTATTGCACCAAACGCTGTTACTGAAGTGGTACCTATTTATCTACTTGCATTTGCTTTCAAACTGCTGTTTGCAGTAATTTTCCTTTCAATACTTTCTGACACTAACAAAATGTGTCACCTGCTGCATAAATCACCTTGCACAAAATCCCTTCCAGTGATCCCTTGATCTCATTCTAGATCTCATCCTCTACCACTCTGCCCAATGACCTCCTATCCAATTTCTTTAGCCAGGCTGGTAATAAACAATATTCCTATCCTCTTGGCTGATGGAGCATGTCTGCAGTCATAGCTCTATCACTATCACCACCTGTCTCCTCTCCCTAGATAGCAGGGGCCCAGATGCAGACCCAACAATCCCACCTTCATGTTGCCAATAATTAGGGATATGGGCAGAAAGTAAGCCCTACCTGCTTAAAATAATTGCTCCCCACTGCAATCCAGAAAAGTGTTTATAATGAAGTGTTTAAAGGAGCTGCTAATTGCACTGTTGAATTAACATCTAGCAAGCCCTCAGTGATGAAGTCAAAGTGGAAGAGGCCAGTTTGCTATTAAAAAATGCATTTCTTGTGTAAAACTTCCAAGCAGTTGCTTCCCCTGAGTAAAATAATGACTCAAATGGTAACAAAACAGAACAATTCCAGGAATTGTTCTTGGGAGATCTTAGATGGCTAAAGAGTCCTAAATTAGATGAATCCCAAGGTCAGTTTTAACGCAAGCAGCATCTCATATTCATCTGAAAAGTTTTCATCAAAAAAGAATGCTCAGCCTCTCTCAGCCAAATCGGACAGTTTTTAGCATGTGGCATAGCCGATATCTTGGCAAAGTTAACCAGCCCTACTTGGGAGGGAAAAGCCAGAATGTTATGTTCTGAGCCACAACCACTGGCTGACCTTCTCTCTTCTGTTGGAAGTTGGGAAAGATGAAAAGAAAGAGAAGGAAAACGATGGCCAGCAGCAAGGTGGGTGGACTGAGTTATAGCGCTGATGGTGCACCATTGAAAGACCAAGTTAGGGACAGATCACCATGAAGAAAACCTATCTAGGTAGTCATTAAGAGTCTACCACCGACTTGATGGCACATGATCCTTAGCCAGAGATTTTCTGGGCATTGGATTAAAGCAATCATCATCTTTTGCTGGCAAGGCCAAACGCTGAAGGGTTAGAATCATGTTTGGGGAAATCTGAATTTCGACATCAGATCCATTCTTTTTCAACCCGTTTGTCTTCCCCAAACTCACAGTGCACACCTGTTTTATGCCTTGCTTTCCCTCAAGGGGAAAAACTGCATCTAGCCAATTCCATTTTAGGAATGCATTAGAGCCACTCCTCCACCTGCATACCTGCTTCAAAAGAGATAATTAGCAAGTTGCAAGAGAAGGATTAGCATTGAATTTCCTAACATTCCCTTTACATTTCCTTTCCTTAAATCAAGCGTCGACGTGCTGAAACATTCAGTCCTATCAGATACTGTCAGTCTTCCCTGATCAGAAATGTATCAGCTAGTTCTATTTTACTGTAAAACTACAATAAAGTTTGCAAGTCTCAAAGTACAATTCTCCCACCATCTCCTTTACAACCCAAGAAACTACTTTTATTATTTATTTTATTTTATTTTGTCAAGTGATTATAAGATAACAGGTATAAGTATAAACATGGTTATGAATACATGAAATGGATACATTATAGGACAGGGACGATAGGCACTTTGGTGGGCTTATGCACGCCCCCTACAGACCTCTTAGGAAAGGGGTGAGGTCAATAATAGACAGCTTAAAGTTAAAGTTTTTGGGGTTTGGGGAAGAAACCATAGAGGTTTCTAGATAGGGTCCCTTTTGCCCTTCCCATTTCACAGCTGTGGGCTATGCAGTCTCTTATCTAACTGTTCCCTAGGCAGTGTCTTCTTTGTTCAGTCGCCCAAGGTCTCTCTCACATACCACTACACATACTTTCTGTGACTGAATTGATACAGCTTCTTCTTCACCAGGCTCTAAATGCACCTTTGCTTTACCACACTTGGATTTTGGCCAGATACTGGATACCAGCTTTCTTTTCAATGAAACTTTGTAACTGATTATACTTACGCTTAGGGACATAAAACTATGGATTCTACTTTGGAAAATGGGTATAGGTAATCGACATGACTCCCCTTGAAGCTAAATCTGTATTTCAAAAAAGACTTGAGATTGCACCAAATGATTAAAATAACCCCACCAATTAAAGGTAAAAGCTATTGATTCTTTTTTTGATGCCTTCAAATCAGCATTCTCCTGCCAACAGCCCAGACAAGTCTCTTAAATTTTCTTGGCAAGATTTCGTAATGGCTTGCCTTCTTCCTAGGTTTGAGAGAGATTTGTCCAAGGCCACCCACTGGGATAGGATACAACCAGAAGCCACTCTCAATCTCTATTCCGATGTTAAGATTTCTTTTTAATTAAGGCATCAAAAAAAATGACACTTTTATCATCCTTTCAGAATTCTAGAATGGATGTTGTCTTTTTTTTTCTGAAATCCCCAATAATTTTTTTTAAATGAGTCATACTTAAAATAATAAGTTCCTTCCATGCTTCTCTTTCCCCCTCCTTCCCTCTCACTCTCTATCACTATTTTTGTCCTTATAACAGTACTTACTACAACAAACATTATACGAGCTTTTCTTAATTAAATTTGCTAAGCAATCACTCACTGTGCAGTAAGCAAACTTAGGGGACGGATGTGACTTCCAAAAATATTAAACCATTCAGTTAATAGGATTTCACATGGCCAGTCAGCCATTTGGTATTTTACAATCCCAAAGGGACATCAAACTCAGGCTGGTGTATCCCATCAAAAGGTATAAATGACGAGATACGAATTTTTAAAGATACACACTGTTAAAAGTCAGCATATACAGTATACCTAAATCGAAGGTAACAGTGTATTCACAGATAATACTATATAATAATAATAATAATAATAATAATAATAATAATAATAATAATATAGTGCAAGGCTGCTTTTAAAACTGCAGATTGGCCAGATTGCTGGTTGAGGAAGGAAAAGTCTTCTCTGGAGATGGTTGCAAGTACATGGAATGAATGGAATGCACATGTGTGTTCATACAGAACCACATGGCATGAAACTGTTCCAAATGCTTCTTCTCTTAGCACAGTCCCATGAAACATGCTTTTGGTCAACAGAAGAGCCCCTTGCCCACCCATTCCCTTATAACAGATGCGTCAGCTGCATCAGCTTTTGCCAGCCTGTTAACCCCTCCAGGTGCGATGGGTTTGGGGTTTTTTTGCAACTCCAATGAAGGCCCACCCAGCCATGTCAATTTACGGGACCCGAAAGTCCGGTTTATTAAGCAACCCCCACCAGTGGTGTATTAACCATTAAGCAGACTAAGCACATGCTTATGGCACCAGGCCCGAAGGGAGCACCACAAAGTTGAGAATATGGCTTAGTTTGTACAGTATGTACAAGGAGAGGAGCACCAAGATTTGTCAGTGCTGAGGTGAGCCCTAATCCACCACTGGGCCCCACCCATCGGAGAAGGCCCATCAAAGCAACCAAAAAGGAATGGCAATTTGGTGGTTTGGTGGATGAGTTCACTGGGGAATGGGCGGGTGGGCTCACTTTGGTTGAAGAACGCAGGGGATCTTCACCAGGAATCTCGGCTGAGTCTGACTGCGGCTCTCCTCCTCAGCTACAGAGCATAATAAACATGACTTGGCATGCAAAAGGTTTAGAGTTGAATTCTAAAGAGATCTCTTCCGGATCAAATGCAACCCTCTTTTCCTTCTTCGCATCCCCACAATCCCCTCCTCCCATAAGTCCATCTTCTAAAGAGACTGTGGTGGCACCGGGGTTAGAATGCAGTATTGCGGGCTGACTCTGCTCACTGCCAGGAGTTCGAATCCTGACCGGCTCAAGGTGGACTCAGCCTTCCATCCTTCCGAGGTCGTTAAAACGAGGACCCAGATGGTTGGGGCCAATAGGCTGATTCTGTTAAAACCTCTTAGGGAAGGGCTGTAAAGCACTAAGAAGCGGTATGTAAGTCTAAGTGTTACTGCTATCTTGTCCAGAACTGCATTTCGTGCAAGGGCTCTTTGCAGACAGGCTCTGGAGGGAAGCAGGGGTTGCATGGACTGTTTACTGACCCAGCGCATCTCCTCTTGCACACACGAGTAGGGCAGCCCACGGCAGGGACGTCTGCACACCTGCACACACCTGCACACACACACACCCCGCTGGGTGCTTTCCCCCACCAAACGATCTTCCCTCGCCCTCCGCCCCACGTCCCGCCCAGAGCCTCTTATCACCTGCGGCTCCACCAGCCACCGACTCTCCTCCTCTTGCCCGGCGGGGTCCCCTTCGGTGTATCGGAAGGCGGCGAAAAGCGGGATCTTCTCTCGCGTGCTGTAGAGGGTGGCGAAGCGCGGCTCCCCGCGGTACTTCTGGCAGATCTTGGCCACCTGCTCGCCCGGGAAGCCCGAGGGGGGAACCTGCCCGTAGAAGAAGGCATCGCATTCGGCAAAACCCGCCTGGTCGTCGCCCACCACTCGGGCTTCGGTCGAGGCGGCCCAGGCCAGCAGGGCCAAGAGGCACGCGGGGAAGGCGGCTCTCATCTTGGCGATGGGAGCCGGGAGGGGCGAAGACCTGCGGGGCTCCTTGCCCGAAGGGAGAAAACGCCCTGCGCCTCAGGCACGGAGAGAGAGAGAGAGAGAAGGAGACGGAGAAAGAGAGAGAGAGACGCTCCTGCGATCCTGGCCGGCGACCCCGGAGCTTGTGAGCTGCGGAGCCTCTGGGAGGGCCGTGATGGAATCCGCCACGCGCCTCCTCAAGACTGGCAGGCCCCTGACTCACCGGGGGCGGGGGCAGGAGATGGTGGGGGGCAGCATCCGCGCTTCCTTCCCCCCCACCTTTCTCCCCCTCATCTCTATCCCTCCTCTCTCTTTTCCTCCCCCTCTCTCTTACCCTCCCTCTTCAGTTCCTCCACTCCTTCCCTCCCTCTCCTCCCTCTCCCTCTCCTTCTTTCCCTCCCTCCCCCTCTCCTTCCTTCTCTTTTCCTCCACTCCCCCCTCTTTTACTCTCTCCTTCTCTACTTTTCCTCCCTCTTTCCCTTCTCCACTTCTTTCCTAGTTTCCTCCTATCTTCCTCCCCCTCTTTCTTTTTCCCCTCTCCCTTTTTTTTCTTCCCTTCTCTTCTTCTCTCTTCCCTTCTCCTCCCTTTCCTGCCTCGTCGCGGGCAGCGGGCGGCTCGGCCTGACTTTTGGCTCCCAGCCACCACCGATCGTCAGAACGGGAGGAGGAGGAGGAGGAGGAGGAAGGGGAGCGAAGGCGGGGAATGCTGCAATGCGGTCGGGTTCCCCCGGCGGGAGAGATTTCTTTTCCGAGGAATCGGCAAATCCACCGGCTCCCTGCAGCGCAGCGGCCGTTGGCAAGGAAAGGGCGGGCGTTGCGGCTCTTCGATCAGCCCAGGGAATCCGGGCCCCTTTGCATTACAACCGGGCACTGATCGTTCGTGTGGACGGTCTCTGAAGCCCTGGATTTGACGTTTGCCAGGATCGGTGGGGTCGGTTTGCATCCTTTAAGCCTTCAGATGTGAGATTGACCGCTTGTGACCCAGTCATTGGGGTCTGTAGGACGCAATTGATGGTGGAGGACGTGGCCCGAACTCAGCCATTTATATTTTGTAATTTGTTAAGTTTGCATGAAGAGTCAGACGCGAAGAGCTTCAGTGAAGAGTTTATTAAGGTTTTTCCCACACTATTTAAACCAATCCTATTTGACATTTTACAAGAACAGTTCAAAATAAACCAATAACATTTAAACCTACATACATAACATAATTAACCTTGGTTAAATAAATCATCAATAAACCTCCTTAAACAGAAAGAGTTAGGGAAAGGAGCATCAAAGAAAATCGAATCCACGGCTCTCCCAAAGGTGCTTTTTCAAGAGGCAACTGGATTTTTTTCTTGTTGTTTTTCCTTTGAAGACGTTTTGCTTCTCATCCAAGAAGCTTCTTCAGCTCTGAGCTGAAGATTTCAAAGGAAAAAGAAAAGAAAAGAAAAACCAGAAAGTCCAGTTGCTTCTTTGAAAAAGCACCTTTGGGACAACTATGGTTCCATAAAACCTTAAATTCAAAAGAGATTTTGTTGACAGATTTCTCTCGATCCCTGAAAATAATCCACAGGCAGCAATAGAAGCAATAAGGGTGTTGGCAGAGATGGGCCATAATCAATGGAAAGATCAACCGTGGGTATGTTCTTCTGTAGAACTTCTGTGTTGGATACCATTGATAGTACACACAGCTAATCGATGCTTAATGACCTTAATTGGGATCAGCAACTCCACCACTAAGTAAAGGGATTGTTAAGCAAAACATCACATGACCACCCTACTTAGCAATGACCATTCTGATTGTGGTCTTTAAGCAAATCATCTGAGGTTGTTAAGCATGCCATCATGTGACAGCGATCGTGATCGCCAGCTGGCTTCCCCATTGACTTTGCTTGTTGGAAACCAGCTGAGAATGTTGCAAATGGTGACCAGGCAACCATGAGACTCTGCAACCATCATAAATGCCGGACGGTTGTCCTTGAATTATGACCCCATTGCCTGCAGGGATACTGCAACAGTCGTAAGTGTAAGGATTGGTCGAAAGTCACTTTTTTCAGCACCATTATAACTTTGGACAGTCACCAAACAAATGATTGTTAAGGGAAGACTAAACTGAAAATAAAAACCCCTATTGTGTATCTTAATGCAGCCTTTATGAAATTGAAATTCTTGAGATCCTTAAGATTTCATCTGCTATTATCCTCAGCCAGAATAGCCAATGGTAGTAATTGTGAAACTTTTCTGAACTGTAATAGTGGAACCATCCCAGAATTCGGTGTGCAGTTTGACCGCTCTGCTTTAACAAAAATATTGCACAACTGGGCAGGGGGAATGCAAAAAAGAGTAGCCCAAGTTATCTGTCATTCAGGTTGAAGGAAAGTACAGCATTTGGAGTTTTAGTTTAGGAGGAAAAAGAAAGAAAGAAAAGGGGATTGACAGAATGTATTAAATGATGCATTGTAGGGAGCAGGTAAATGTTTGGACCAAGATCATCCTTAGAAACTCATCCGTCTTTCTCATCCTTTAAGAGAAGTGCATTCTTTAGAAATAACGTAATGATTGTCACCAGCCTCAAGGGGAACCAGACAAATTCATAGGAAGATTGAAATGGCTTTGAATATTAGTAGCTCGGGTTGATAGTTATGTTGTTGGTTTGAGCTCCGAGCTTGGTGATTTGGTTGCAAACGTTTCATCCCTATTCGAGGGGACATGTTCAGTGCACTTTAGCGCATGTTTGCAACCAAATTGCCATGCTCGGAGCTCAAACCAACATCATAGGAAGATTATTAATGCTTCCAGTTTGTGCCGGCATGAAGAATGGGAGATGAGGTTCTATAGACAGGATAGGGTTAGATTGATGTTGTAAGTCATCTTCCAGTAATTCTAAATCAAGGAACAGAAACCTTATCTACCGTATGACCAGTTCATGCAACGCTTTTATTGCACTGAAAATAAAGTATTTACAAAGTAGAAATGCACCGAAAGCAAAGTATGTTGTGGATGAGTTCAAAATATACATCTGCTTATTACCTCTGGATTATAAATAACTATACCTCCCCTCATTTTATCATCTGATTACAGGTATTCCTCAACTCCCAGCCAGAACATCCATTGCCATTCCCGATTTTGTGACCTATTCGTTAAGTGAATCATGGCTGTTAAGCAAGTCTGGCTTCTCCCATTAACTTTGCTTGTTAGCGGTTGGCTGGAAAGTTCACAAAACACCAGAAATATATGCCAGTTGCCAAGTGTCCAAATCACAGTCATATGACCCCTGAGTCTGCTGCAACAGTCATAAATATGAAGATAACTATGAAGTTAAAAAAAGTATTAAAAATGTAAGTCACCTTTTCCAGCACCACCATGACTTCAAACAGTCACTAAATGAGTAGTCCTAATTGAAGGACTACTTATAGGTGATTTACAGATAGATATACATAAAAATTATGAAACTTCTATTAAGGCCTTTCCATATTACTGAGTTAAAATACTCTCCACCTACACTTGAATCCACAGAAAGTTCAGCCAGAATAAAATTTATTACACCCACTAATGTTCCCTATTCTGTCTCTATTGTATATTAACCAAGTTATTGCTGAATGCAGCTGTCCTGACTATCTTTGCATAGGCAGTGTGTGATAAGCCAAATGAGTGGTTGATTTCCCCTTCTTTGATATCTTCCCTTACCAATTTGTCACTGTGTAGTGGGAAAACCACTCGGTAACCACAGGGCTACAGCAGGCATGGAACAGGTTTTCTTGCATTTTTCATGTCTGAATGTCTTTCTAGACTGCTCTTCCTACACCCAAATCTGCCTTAACCTGAGTAATTTTTTAAAAATGGTGTCACAGGGAAGTGTGCCAGAAACAATACTTACTTATGATTTCCTTCCTCTCCTTTCACTCCAAATTTTACACATCTTTTACGAACATGAGCCAAATATGACAAATTTTACATGCCTTTTATGGATATGAGCCGAACATGGGAAAGGACATCAGCCTGGCAGCCAAATGTAGGTTAAAAGATAAAGATAAAGGTTCTCCTCACATATACGTGCTAGTCGTTTGCACTCTAGGAGGCAGTCCTCATCTCGGTTACAAAGCCGAAGAGCCAGCACTGTCTGAAGGTGTCTCCATGGTCATATGGCCAGCATGACTAAACACCGAAGGCACATGAAACGCTGTTACCTTCCCAGCAAAGGTGGTCTCTATTTTTCTACTTGCATTTTTTTACATGTTTTTGAACTGCTAGGTTGGCAAAAGCTGGGACAAGTAATGGGAGCTCACTCGTTACACGACGCTAGGGATTCAAACTTCCGACTGCCAACCTTTCTGATCAACAAGTGCAGCATCTTAGCCACTGAGCCACTGCGTCCCTATAAATGTAGGTTAGTCCACTCTATTATGTTCCCTGCAGCTGTCTATGGATGTAAAAGTTGGAGCTTAAAGACAGGAAGAAAATCAACTCATTTGGGCTGTGATGCTGGAGAAGGTTCTTACATATTCCTTGGACAACAAAGGTGACCAACAAGCACATACTGGAGAGTGTAACACCAGATATGTCACTTGAAGGCAAAATCACAAAACTGCATCTCACTTATTTTGGCCATGTAATGCGGGGGAATTCATTGGAGAATGCAATTATGCTTGGAAGAATTAGTGGTAAAAGAAAATCAGGCCACCAAAGAACATGGCGGCTGGACACCACGAAAGCTGATACCAGCCAGAGCATAGAAAAAGTCAAAGAAACAGTGCAAGACCAGAAGATGTGGAAAGACCTGGCCCATAGAATCACCAAGAGTCAGATACAACTGAATGGATAGCATCATCACTATCACACATCTTTTGGTTGTTGCTGTATGCCAAGGGTCTTCAAACTTGGCAAGTTTAAGACTTGTGGACTTCAACTCCCAGAATTCCTGAGCTAACATGACTGGAGGAGGAATTCTGGGAGTTGAAGTCCACAAGTCTTAAAGGTGTCAAGTTTGAAGACCCCTGCTGTATGCTGTTGGATTAAGAGGGAAACCACTAATTTAACACTACTACTTTTTTTACAGCTAAGAATGATTGAAGTTGCCTCACTTGTGGACTGAAATGACAGCATAACACTATGGGGACACAATAGAACAAACACAAGTCAGGATATTTTGGTGCCACAGAGAAGTGCAGTGTGGCAAGTTGCACTATGGTTGCATTTTACCTACACCAGTGGCCAAAAGTAAAAAAAAACAACCCTCAGACCTAGTTTTACACAATTCTAGACTGGCCCTGATGGCTAAATTCTTACTCAAATCACAGGGTTCTTCTCTTCCCATCCAGGATGTTAGCTTAAATTGCAACCATATTCCTCACCAGAGCAAGTGCCGATGAAAAGAAATGCTTAATGCAGGGGTCCCTAAACTTGGCAACTTTAAGACAAACTCCCAGAATTCCCTAGCCAGCTATACTGGCCTGGGAATTCTGGGAGTTGAAGTCCACATGTCTTAAAGTTGCCAAGTTTGGAAACCACTGGCTTAATGCAATTAATTAAATAGTGCCTAATGGAGCCAGGTCAGGCCAGGCATGTGTGTCCAGTGATCAGAATGTTACAACTCAGTGACTTGTGCCCTGATGACTCAGCCTAGCAGTGTGACCTGCCTCCATTAAGCAGCTGTTGTGTTTGACCTTGTGAGTGATGCTCTGATTCTTATCGGCAGCTTCCCTCTTATTTCATCATTTTGTGTTCCCGCCACGGAGAAAGAAACGTGCATGAGGGCAGTGGCTCACTGATAATCTTCATCAGCAATGTCACCACTGCCAAAAAGGCCATGTGTCAACCGTCCCAACCTGGTCAGTTAGAAAAGAAAGACATTTGGATCCACCGTTCACAAAACACTTGCAAACACTTTAGAAAACACTTTTCCAAAGCCAAGGGGTTACAGAGGAAGCAAAGCTGGATCTGAGATTTTCGTGCCTAAAGCATATGGTTAACTTTTCCCTTGTCCCCACCTTCCTCCCTGGTTATCAATAAGTGTCCAATTAGGTGCTAAATAATTGTTTGGGCAACAGTTCCTGTCATTTTGGAGGCTGGATGGTTCTACACTCCATAGTGTGACCTTGGAATGGCTGGCAGCTCTCACAGGATGACACGATGTCTCATGCTCTCTCCACCCACCGTTGAGTGTGGCAGGTTGACAGCAGGCAATGCATGGCGTAGCAGGATGGCAGTCCTGACACCATGTCTTATCTTGCTAATTCTCCATGTCAAAGAGTGCCAGGACCAAGCCCAGAAATAACACAGGATGATTTTTCCAAGTTAAGCTTTTTATAAAAAAAAATTCTGCCGGCACACAAGCCGTCACCCAGAACAGATCCACTGCGCATGCGCGTGTGCCTCCTGCCAGCCATCTGATTGTTGGGTATCTGCATGCATGCGTGAGGGCGGGGCATGCAGGGGAGATGCACCCCCAGGCTCAGAGGTGCATGGCACAAAGGGGGGTTCATGCATGCATGCGTAGGGTGCAGGGGGGTCACGCACACATTGCATTATGGGTTCAGGCACACGTGCATGCACACGCACTTTCGGCACGCAACGACAAAAAGGTTAGCCATTACTGGTATAGGGCTTCCTACTTGAGCAAAGGGTTGGACTAGAAGACCTTCAAGATCTCTTTCAACTCTTTTATTCTGTTACCTATGAACAAAATCTTACCAGAGTGAGCACTTTATTATATATTTTACTATATATTTACAATATACTCTGAGAACCGTTAGGGCGGAGATGTCTTCACCTTCTTTCCACCACACATAATATCTGGTTTGGCTGCCTCTTATACCTCACTTGCCACAGTCAACTCAACATGGCCAACTCGCAATGGCAAATTTGCCACAGCCAACTCACCGTGGGACAACTTGCTGCAGGACAAGAGTTACCCTAATATCAAAGAAATGGTGGAATAGAATCATTAAAGAAAGGATGCCAAAGGAAGGACAAAATGAAATGTGAAGGTTTTAATTATTCTAAATAATAAAAATTGAATTGTTGAATTGCCCTGCGGTGAGTTGTCCCATAGCGAGTTGGCCACAGCAAATTAACTGCGGCAAGATGGCCATGGCAAGTTGTCTTATGCCAAGTTGGCCATGGCCAGTTGGCTATGGTGCGTTGTTCCATTCTGCCTCTAGAACATTCCTTCCTGGGAATTCCATCATGGGAATCTAACTCTTTACACACAAAAAGAGTCTGTAATTTTGATTGTGCACCTACATCACTTACTAATCCCATGACATATCATTTCTGTGCAGCCAGTGCAACGACATTATTAAGAATCATGTGAGAAATTAAGTCTGAGTTTAATTCCACCTTTGTCTTTCCACCCAATAAAGCCCTGGAGCTTGTAATAATTTTGTGGCAAGTAGAAATTCAAAATATGATGTGTCATAACTCATTTCTTTCTTTCTCTTGTGCTGGAGAAATAGAGCATACGTAAGAATTATGAAATATGGCGATTGTCCAAAACAGGTAAATTATAAATATTCAGCGAAGATGGTAAATGTACTTCTGGGTTGAGGTAAGCAAATTGGAGGGTGGGATCCAGTTGGTCCCTCTTATGAATTTCTTGCAGTCAAGGTAACCCAGAAATAGTTTGGTGTAATGGATAAGAGTTAGGATTGTTTAGAAACCAAGAATCTGTGAGTTCTAGTCCTACCTTAGGCAGGAAAGCTGGCTGGGTGGTTTTGGGCCAGTCACTCTCTCAACACAACACAACTCATGGGGTCGTTGTTGTGGAGAAAATAAGAAAAGGAAGAGTATTAGGTATTTTCACTGCAAAAGTCACAAGAGTTGATCACATGACTCTCGGACACAGCAATGGTCATAAATATGAACCAGCTTCCAAGCATCTGGATTTTGATCACATGATCATGGGCATGTTGCAAAGATTGTAACTGTGAAAGACGGTGATAAGTCACTTTTTTCAGTGCTGTTGTAACTTTGAACGGTCACTAAAATGAACGGTTGTCAGTCGAGGACTGCCTGTAAACAAATAATAAATAATAACTCAAGTTTGAGTCCTCTTATGATTGGGTTCTCTAGAGTTCAGGGATTAATATTAAAATAATAATCAGGTTTCCTGCAGATATTTTGAACTTCACACTCACACAGGTTAACTCATCTGCTGAAAACCTGATTGGTAGCTTGGAATTAGTGCTTCACAGTCTGAAGAACCCATAATGGTCTCTACTTAAAAATCAAGATCAAAATACCTCTGTGCATCCATAAAAATATGGGCCAGATGAGATATTTGCAGAAGGTCTTCAAATCGTCCTAGAATTGTCTATGGACATTCGCAATCATCCAAGTCATGGTTGTCCCAAAGAGGTAAGAGGCAACTGGACTTTCTTTGTTTTTCTTTGAAGATGTTTCGCTTCTCATCCAAGAAACTTCTTCAGTCAGAACTGAAGGAACTTCTTGGATGAGAAGCAAAATGTCTTCAAGGAAAAACAAAGAAAGTCCAGTTGCCTCTTTAAAAAAACCACCTTTGGTACAACCATGATCTGGATGATTGAGAATCATAGACATTTAGAAGAAAAGAAAAGGGAGGAAGGAAGGAAGGAAGGAAGGAAGGAAGGAAGGAAGGAAAGAAGGAAGGAAGGAAGGAAGGTTGGTTCTTGGATGAGAAGCAAAACATCTTAAAGGAAAAGCAAAATTCAAGAGTTGACTCTTTAAAAAGCATCTTTGGGATAGTTCCTAAGACAATGAAATAGCTGCATCATTGAAGAAAGGGCTAGGCCAACAACAGCAATCATGTTCAAATCTTCTGGTCAGTTCCCTAGCAATTAGCATTCTGGGGCGTGGTGGAGACAACTAATTATGCCTCTCATCCACACTCATGCAGCCAGATAGACAGCAATGAATTGCTTGTCCTGTGAGACTTAATACCCAGCTTGCTTTAGCCATATGCATTTTGTGGAACTTGATTGATACCTTCATATTTGTGGAACCTGATCAATACTCTGGTAGTAATCTTCCAAAGCCTGAAAGCCCAATGATAATATTTGCTTTGAGCTGTTATTTAGTAAATAAAAACATACAATAAAAGGTTTTCAATTTTCAGTATTTCAGCTAGGAAACCCTAACTGGATCCATACCAACACTGTGGATTTTATATATATGTATCTACTGAAGATGCAGTTCTCAATACTTGTTATGGAAGAGCCACCCGTTGCCTAGTGTTTGCTTTTGTTTCTTTTCTAAGGACTTTTGGAACTTTTATTACTCTTGGAAGTTCCTCAGGTCTGCTAATATTTTTCTGCCTTCCTCTTGCTTCCTTCCTTCCTTCCTTCTTTCCTCACTCACTCACTCACTCACTCACTCACTCATTCACTCAAAGCAAAACATACATTTTCCCCACAAATACCATCCTGTAAAGTAACTTTGGCTAACCAAAAATAAATTGGCCAGAATCACCAGTGAACTTCCAAGGCAGAATATGGATTTCAATATGGATCTTCAGTTCCTAGTCCCAGATTTTAACTACTATATTACAAGGACTTTCAGTGGATATTGGCATGAGATAGTGCCAACTGAATTATTTAGAACTCAGGCACCCGGTGTGCTTCAAACTAAAATAAATGGGGTGTCAATTTTAAGGCCTACAGAGTTCCTTCCAATTCTGTAAATTGATAAGCACTGAATCTTTTCCAACAGGATCTTTATCTTTTAAATTATCTTTTATTAAAGGGACTTTTACAGAGTAAAAACAATACACATTTAAAGAAAAAATATTTATATACAAATTTTGTTTATATTCAAATAAAGGGGTGACTTCCAATCTCTTTACAGCAACTATAAACACATTTCTACTTCATTTTTTCTCTCTATAGTTATACCATGGCTCTCTTCTTTCTATATTATACCCTTTCCAATAATCAAATCCATAAATCACAAGTTCATTCCCCCCCCCTCATTTTTCAGCAAAAAGTCCATAAAAGGTTTCCAGTCTCTGACAAATGTAGTTATTTTCTTATCCCTGATCAAGCAAGTCAACTTTGCCATCCCTGCAAAGTCTGCCACCTTCACCAGCCATTCCTCCATTGTGGGTATTTCAGAATCTTTTCAGTTTTGTGCATTTAACAACCTCGCTTCCTACAGGATCTTCATTGTAGAGGAGAAAGTTCTTCTGGCTTTTAAAACAAAGCAACTCAAGTTACTGCAGACGAATGCAATTTGCAATCACTGGTGTGTTGTTGCTGTTGTTAGTTGCGAAGTCATGTCCGACCCATCGCAACCCCATGGACAACGTTCCTCCAAGCCTTCCTATCCTCTACCATCCCCTGTAGTCCATTTAAGCTCATGCTGACTGCTTCAGTGACTCCATCCAGCCACCTCATTCTCTGTCGTCCCCTTCTTCTTCTTTTGCCCTCAATCATTCCCAGCATTCGGCTCTTCTCCAGTGAGTCCTTCCTTCTCATTAGGTGGCCAAAGTCTTTGAGTTTCATCTTCAGGATCTGGCCTTCTAAAGAGCAGTCAGGGTTGATCTCCTCTACGACTGACTGGTTTGATCACCTTGCAATCCAAAGGACTCGCAAGTGTCTTCTCCAGCACCAGAGTTCAAAGGCCTCAATTCTTTGATGCTCAGCTGTTCTTGTCAGTTTTTACAATGTTTCAAACAAGAGCAGTATCTTACTCCAAAAATCATCTCCGGCAGGAATGTAGTTCAGTGGTCTTCTTCACTTGATTTCCTTATGAGTTGGATTTTAATTTCCATAATTCAAGTTATCTTGGCTAGGCAATATAGGAGATTTTGTTGTTACTGTTGCTAAACTGCTGAAAGATAGAATAGTGTTAGCTCATTTCTTTCCCTCTCTGAAATATTACAACTTATATTTTGATATGACTGCTACCAAAGCCCTTCTTCCACGCAACCTGAACTGTAAGTTACAATCGCATACAGATAGTCCTTGCTTGCCAATTGCTCATTCAGTGATGGTTCACAGGTACAATGGTGCAGCTAGAATTGCATATGCTCAACAATGGAAGTGTGATGAGACCCTGGCAGATGAGAAGTTAATTAAGAAAATATTACAATGTGCAGAAATGGATTGACTAATACTTACTATTAAGGACAAAGAAGAAACTAAATACTTTTTGACATGGGACTTATTTTATCGATGGCTAGACAATAAAAAACAGATGTTGGAAAGCAAGGGATATAAAAGGATAAATGTTAAAATGGACAAACAAAATACTATTGTTACTACAGTATTAATGTTATCTTGATGCATGTCATTGTACACACCTTGATTATGATTGCCTAAAAACAATTGTACCCAGACAATACACTGTTTGATTGAAATGGAATTTATATATATTATATTAATAAAATAAATAAAACAAAGCTACAGTGGTGCTGAAAAAGCAGCTTTGCAACCGATCCTCAAAGTTGTGGCTATTGCAGCATCCCTGCAGTCACATGATCACCATTGGCAACTTTTGACTTCCAGCTTCTGAAAAGAAAAAAACTATGGGGAAGCCAGCAGGAAATCTCAAGTTGTGGTCATGTGACATCTTGCTTAATGAATGTGGGTTAACAATACTTAACAACTGCAGCCAGAACTGAAATTGTAAGTCGGGTCCAGTCACAAGGTGTTTCGCTTTATGACCAATTAGTGGTGGAGTTACCAGTCCTAATTGCAATTGGTAAGTGAGAATTACAGTACTTGTAATGCATGTGGTAAATTGAATTACCACCTTTCTTTCTCACATAAAAACTTAGAAACAGTTTTATTGAAAATAGTCAACTCAGAGATTTGGGGAACCTTTTGAGACGGTATCTGAAGAGGCTTTGGAGAGCTAAGTAATCTGGCAACTTCCTTGTCTCTCTTGTTGACAGATGGTAGTCTTAGAAACTATATTTAATGCCAATTAGATAGCTAATAGGAAATGGCCACTAACAACGTGGGTTTAATTTGGAAAAAAGAACATTAAATCAATTAATCTACCTGAAACTACATCTGTATCAAAGGTACTGAAAGTTGTCTGGACCAAAATACAAGCTCACCTAGGTGGTCTCCATAAGTCACCTCATTTCACATAAAAGATTAAGCTGTTTGAAACATTAATAATAATTTAAAAAAACCTCAGAGCAATTTGATTTCTACATCCTCAGACTGACAAATCACCAGGGATGTTCTCCCACAATTCCTGAGCATACTGTGTTTTGTCATACCTCTTTCCCTGCCTGAAATCATCTTGCTTTCAAGAAAAGATTGAACTGCCATTTGTCAGAAATGATGTAGGGTCTCCTGCTTGGGCAGGGGACTGGACTAGATGACCTACAAGGTCCCTTCCAACTCTGTTAATCTAAATCTTTTGGTGAATCTAAAGTTAGCATTTGGATGTAAGTAACTCACTGAAGGTTTATTATACAGGTTTCTGAATTGGTCACGTCATATTTATTTGGGGGTGGGCTCTTTGCGGATGGATGGGTACATTTATAATCAGGATTACAGGTAGTCCTTGACTGATAGCTATTTGTTTAGTGACTGTTCAAAGTTACAACAGGACTGGAATGTACAACCAGTCCTCAGACTTGCAACTCTCTCCTCATCCCCACGGTCACATGATCAAAATTTGTGCATTTCGCAACTGGCCTGTATTTGTGACAGTTGTTGTGTTCCGGGGACATTTGTCTGCCATTTTCAATTTTGCTAGCCAGCTTCCAACAAACAAAGCCAATGGTGGAAGCCAGATTCACTTAACTGTGTGTTTCACTTAACAACTGTGTGATTCACTTAATGATCACAGCAAAAAGGTCATAAAATTGGATGTGACTCATTTAACAACTGTCTCGCTTAGCAATTGTTGTAAGTTGAGGTCGACCACATTTAAAAAGATACAGCGGAATTTGATTTCATTTCTATGTGCAACTTGCCTCTTAAAGTTCCTTGTTTTCATTTCCTTTCAAATCAAATGACTTGTGATTTTGTGTGTTATAAGCTGACATTGCAGAGCAGAAAGGAGCTAATTTTCCAGTGGACAGTGTGGACAATAGGAAAAATGAAGCACACTAGAATTTATCTGGCCCACAATCTGGAACATCTGTGTTGTCACTATATGTTACGGGCACACAGTTGTGCATGCGACCAAGTTTGTTTTGTGACCATTTTTAGAGAGATCACTTTATGGCAAAGGCAGCATTACGCTTTCTCTCTTTTTTTAAATATAATTTTTATTTGAAGAAAATTTTACAGCACATTTTAAAAATATGGAAACATCAAAGGAAAAATAGAATGAAAGAAAGAGCAAGAGAGAGAGAAAGGAAAGAAAAAAGACAGAAAGAAATAGAAAGAAGAGTGAGAAAGAAAGAGAGAAAGGAAGGAAAGAAAGAAAGAAAGAAAGAAAGAAAGAAAGAAAGAAAGAAAGAAAGATGAAGGAATTTAAAAAGGTTAACAACAGGAAAAATGACAGAATAAGAAAGATATCTAAAGAAGCTACTTCCGATCTTCTTTGCATAGTTACATAGTAGTTACCATTTCCACCCTCCCAGATTATATATCAGCATTCCTTTCTTCCTACAAACAACCTTTTAAATAAATCCTAAAATAATTCATTTATTCGCATCCATTTTCAGGTCCTTAAAGCATTTCTAGTCTTTTATCTTTAAAAACAATATGTTTTAATTAATACATTTATTAGTGATAAAAACTAATATAAACTCAACTTGGAGAGAATAAAAAGGTAATAAAATGTGGAGGAAAAAAGAAAAAAACTAAAGAAGGAAAAGAAAAGAATGGAATGGAAAAAAGAAAAGAAAAACATAAAGAGTGACCTCCAACCTTCGCCACAATAAATATAGATAATTTAATAACTTTTTACCTCCTATAAGTTTACATCCCTTCACCCCATATTATGTCCCTTATCTATTAGCCATAAAATCTCAATCTTTACATCTAGGAACAGCAAAAAGTACCCAAAGGGTTGCCAGAACATTGGGTGTGTGTGTGCAGAATGGGGGTATTTTATTTTAACCTTGATCAAATAAATCAACTTTACATTCTTTCCTTGTACTTCTAGCAGCCTTAACCTTTAATTCAATCAAATATCATCGTAGGATTCAATTTTCTTTATTCCATTGCACAGACTTCAAGGGTTTGATAAGCGGCTTTTGTACATCCAATAAGAATTGACCTATCATTTGTAGTTCCTCTTTCAGTATATTCTCTGCCTTGCTAAATTTGTTCCACAACTGTCTTTCCTTCATTAACATTTTTTTTACATTGTTACTGACGTGCACTAATTACAGAAGTGTTGCATTGACATTGCAGTCAGCACTTTCTGGCTCGATTCTTCAAAGATCTCCTTTAATGTTTTTGATGTTATAACATTTTGTTCCAGTAATAACCAACTTGAGATTCAAGGTATTAGTGATCATATATAAAGTCCTACATGGCTTGGGTCCAGGGTACTTGCAGGAGCATCTCCTGCCAGCGTCGACTTCCAATCGCCCTGTACTCTCCCACAGGCAGGGCCTCCTTGGGGTGCCGTCGGCCAGACATTGTCAGCTGGCAGCGCCCAGGGCTAGGGCCTTCTTTGTGGGAGCACCCACCCTGTGGAATCAACTTCCCCTGGAGCTCCGGCTGGCCCCTGACCTCCATTCCCTTCACTGCGACCTAAAGACTTGGTTGTTTCAACAGGCCTGCCTGGACTGAATGGGGTGGGGTGGGGTTTTTATCGATTTTAGTTTTAATCGGGTTTTAATTTTTATTAGGCTAATTCAACTGGTTTAATTGTATTTTAATATTTGTGTTCTCATTTTTTTATTGTAAGCCGCCATGAGTCCCCTGGGAGAGAGGGCGGCCTATAAGTCCAATAAATAATAATAATAATGATAACTTCAGGGACAGCCTCGCATTTGTTTCTTTTGTTTAGAATCTTTAATTTCCTCTAGTGTTCAGTTTCTAAAGTCATAAATTAACTTATCTTTGCTATAATTTACAATTGCCAAAAGAGCCCAAAAAATTTTCCCCTGCGAGAAGCAAATTATTCCAAAATCAATTCCCAAATCCTGGAATTCCAAAATCTTATAGTAAAGGAGAATATTCAAAATTTATTTCGAAGGAGGAGGAGAAGAGAAAGAAGAACAAAAGAAGAACAGAAGAAGAAAAGAAGGAGAAGCAGAGGGAGGGGAAGCGAGAAGGGAGGGGGAAGGAAGGGGAGGAACACTTACCAATTTCTTCTGTTTACATACTCCACTTTTTTTCCAAAATGATGAAATGTTTTGTTATTGGTATTTATCACATGATGTATGTTTAATACCTGCTTACTCTGGGATAGTATCACTTACTAGTGAGAAAAATAGCTAGCAATCATTCTCCTTAATGTGGAATGGGATGGAAGGGGGGGGCTACCTGTTCGTCTTCCAATCTATCCCAAAATGCCATGGAAGCTACGCCCAGCACCCGAAGGAACAGATCACAAGCCACCTAAAGTGGCCAAGAGGAGCTGAGCTGATCACAACTCTCTCACCAAATCATTGATCACAAAATCAATGAAGCAAGCTAGGCTGTGCCTTTTGCAAAAACTGTATCATCAAGAGCAACTTTGAAGACTGGAAGAACGAACTATGACTTTAGGCTGCCTCAGTGCTGGACTGGAGATGTGATGAAGGCAAGTGAGTTACTAACACCATTCTGTAAAGCCTTGGTAGGACCACACCTAGAATACCACACTACCACATCTTACAATACTAGACAACTTCGTATCAACAGTAGACACCTTCAAATTTCTAGGTTCTACTATATCACATGACATAAAATGGACACCTAACATCAAAAACGTCATCGAAAAAGCACAACAAAGAATGTTCTTTCTGCGCCAACTCAAACTGCTCAAACTGCCCAAGGAGCTGCTGATCCAGTTCTACAGAGGAATGGTTGAGTCTGTCATCTGCACCACTATAACTGTCTGGTTTGGTTCTTCAACCCAACAGGACAGACACAGACGTCAGAGAGTAATTAGGACTGCAGAAAAAACAATTACTACCAACCTGCCTTCCATCGAGGACCTGTATACTGCAGGAGTCAAAAAGAGAGCTGTGAAAATATTTACAGACCCCTCACATCCCGGACATAAACTATTTCAACTCCTTTCCTCAAAACAACGCTATAGAGCACTGCACACCAGAGCAACTAGACACAAGGACAGTTTTTTTCCCGAAAGCCATCACTCTGCTAAACAAATAATTCCCTCAACACTGTCCAACTATTTACTAAATCTGCACTATTACTATTAATCTTGTCATCACTCCTTATCACCCATCCCCTCCCACTTGTGACTGTATGACTGTAACTTTGTCGCTGGTATACTTACAATTTATATTGACTGTTTCCTAGTATGGCTGGATTGCTTATTGTACCCTATGACTATCATCAAGTGTTGTACCTGATGATTCTCAACTCCTGACGAATGTATCTTTTCTTTTACGTATACTGAGAGTATTTACACCACGACAAATTCCTTGTGTGTCCAATCACACTTGGCCAATAAAGTATTCTATTCTATTCTATACTGCACGCAGTGCTGGTCACCACACTATAAAAAAGATGTTGAGACTCTAGAAAAAGTGCAGAGAAGAGCAACCAGGATGATTAGGGGACTGGAGACTAAAACATATGATGAACGGTTAGAGGAACTGGGCATGGATAGTCTAGGAAAGAGAAGGACCAGGGGAGACATGATAGCAGTCTTCCAATATTTGAGGGGCTGGAGTCAAACTATTTTCCAAGGCACCTGCAGGCCAGACAAGGAATAATGGATGGAAACTGAAGAAGGAGAGATTCAACCTAGAAATAAGGAGAAATTTTCTGACAGTGAGAACAATTAACCAATGGAACAGAAGTTGCCTTCAGAAGTTGTGGGAGCTTCATCACTGGAGGCTTTCAAGAAGAGATTGTCGAAAATGGTGTAGGGTCTCCTGCTTGCACTAGATGATCTGCAAGGTCACTTCCAACTCTGTTAATCTGAGTTGAAAAAACATCTACTCTGCCATATCATGCCATATTTATGAAGATAGGCTAGGAGACTGAGCTTCTTGAAATAGAAGAAAATTATAGCAATATAAAATTGCCTATCCCCATTCCTTAGTTTTAGAAAACTTTAGCTCTGTCTTTGAAAAGAGAAAATGGTCCCTCAGTCCTGGGAAAATAGAAAGCATGAGAAATAATACATGTGATTACGGCAGCAAGGTTAACCTTTGCTCAAAAGTGGAAAGATAGAAATTCCCAATGAAAGTGATGTAATAAAAAAGATATGGACATGCACTGAAATGGATAAATTAACCTTGGAAATGAAAGATAAAGACGAGATAGAATACTGTAAAGTATTACGCCACTTCCAATGTTTTGAATAATTTACTTAATAAATTTTGAAGAAAAAAAGCGTGGGAAAGAGAGATTCTGACTAGCTCCATCTTGATTTGTGGTCAAAAAAGGGGCAGGGGAGGTTTTGAACATGTTTTCAAGATTCCATTAATGTATCCCAAAATAATAAATTAACATTCCTGAAATCCCTGTGGCCTCTGTTTCTTGATTTGGTCATCTCAAAAGGCTGACATCAATCTGTCTTAATTGCCCCTCTTCTAAATCACTGCAGCCCACGAACTTCCTTCAAAAGCAAAGTTTGGCAGATTGTATAAGTGTTAAGTCTGCCTTTGGATGTTATCAGAAGACTGTTGACTTGGTTAACTCGCAGGTTGGGAAGAGACAAAGGCAACATCTGATATACATAAGCACATCTGAGCCAATCACTGCCCAGATATGAAATACTTCACATGATGTACAGATTGTTAACCAATAATTATATATATAAGGTACTAGGAAAAATGTCATGCGATACATTCATCTTTTGTGCCACGGGATTCCACTTCCTTTGACAATCTATCACTTAGGAATGTTGGTCAGTTATCTACTGATGGACATTCCCATTTAATGGGAATTCTCATCACATTGCAGCCATAAATAGCACTGGTAATGTTTATCTCCACCTATGTATCACTGCTTGCCTTTCTAAGGAGTTCAGAAGGACACCTGCCAAAGTCTTACATATAACATATTTAATGTATAATGACAATTCAGTCAAAAAATAAACATAATAAAGGCATTGAATCTGGCAAAAACTTGGCAAATTCTAATGAGAGGTAGTCTGATGTAATAGGTAAGATGCTTGGCTAGAAACTGAGAGACTCTGAGTTCTAATCTTCCCTTCAGCACAAAAGGTGGCTGGGTAACTTTGAGCCTCTCTCTCCCTCAACCAACCTACTTCATAAGGTTGTGGTGGAGAAAATAGAGGGTAGGCCCACAAACCCCACCTTCAGCTGATGGTTGAATTGACAAAGCGAGGTAAAAAGCTAATAAATAAGTAATCTATCCTTTTTGCTTTACATAAAAAAACTTTACTTAATAATGCTACAGCATGTGTGCATCTGTGTCTGTGTGTGTACACACACACATATGCATATATAGATACACACACTCATATATATACACATACACACATACACAAACACATGGCTCAGTGGCTAAGATGCTGAGCTTGTTGATCAGAAGGTTAGCAGTTCACCGGTTGTACACGCACACACACACACACACTTACATATATATATATATATATATACACAATATATATATATGTGTGTGTATGTATGTATGTATGCATGCATGCATGTATATGTATACGTATACATATAGAGAGAGAGATGAAAAATGATATTCAATTCCATATTTTGAGAACTACATTAATACTACTTTGTGCTTGTATTATTATTATTTCTTCACTGGCTTCATATTTCCATAATTAGTGCATGCGAATATAACAGTTTAAGCCTACAATGTGGAAAGGTCTATAGTAAGTTGGCCCGACTCCATTTAAGCCCCTTCTCATAGACCCAGTAAATTTCTCAGAAATCTACTCCAAGCTCCTTCTGAGATGGTACCACCATTGCCTACCTATCACTGCATTCAAAATGTTGGTCCTTCTTCTTCACCAGGTGAAAGGGGTCGCTTTGGTATCAGAAGATGCAACTGTCAAGTTCTCATGATATACCGAGACATCCATTTTAACAATGTGTTATTCCCATCCTTTCTCCTCTTGCTTTTGCAAGATCAAGCAGGCCTTGAACAAGGCCAGTAAGCAGTAGGAATTCTTGTTTAACCTGCCATGGCTTGCCAGCATAGAGGCTGGGCAGGGGGCCAGCCTTTGAATTTTGGAAGGATTGTGGAGGATGGGGGTGGTGGGAACAGGGCTGGCATACCACATGAGCCATAAAACTGCCAAATATTTCTGTTAGGTCAAGAATCTGCTGAGATAGCAGGGGTTTTTTTTCCAGCTGGCAATGCCTCCCAAATGTTTTTCCAAAAAGGATTATGCAAATCACAACTCTGAACCAGCAACGTTTGCCTGGAAGTGGATCCCAGGATACGCAGTACCTGATCTGTTTCATTTGACCTGATCTGATCTGTTCCCACCCAGCAGTCTTGTTGCAAGTTCTTGATGAAATAAAACCTTTCAACAACTGCCTTTCCCTTTTTGGCCAGTCATACACCTGATGTGATAGAAAGCATCCTGGACAGACAATAAGGTTCAGTCAAGGACAAGGGTATCGAAAGATCCTTCAAATGTGTTCAAGATCAAACCAATAAAACCTGCAGGAGTTTTTTTTAAGGGTTGCTCAAGGATCCTGTATGGAAAATGGAGTCTGGAATAGAGAAGGAAGAGATGATCCAGAGAAGGTAATCAGCTTCTTATGAAAAATTAAAAAAAAACATGTAGGGAACTAGACAGGTTTAGCCCTGAGAAGATCGAAAGAAGATATGAGAGCTTTTTTCAAGTATGTGAGAACATGTCACATGAGAGAAGATTAAGCTTCTTCCCTTATCCCAGAAAATAGGACAAGATAAGGAGCTTAAATCACAGGATGGAATTTGTATCAATCATCAAGGGAAATTAGAAATGTCTTTTGAGAATAATTTAATAGTAAAACCAATTACAGGTGTTGTGGCAAGCTCTTCTTGCAAGGGGAAACTAAAGGCCCGTCTACTGAGAAAAATTTAATCGGACTTCATCTTGGAGAATTGGAATTCATGTTCTGATCTAAATAACCTCTTCCACATCTATTTTCCTTCTTTTGTCAAGACCGAGTCCAAATCCAATTGCATCATTTTTCTACAGAGGGCAAGAGAGCAGGAAACAATTTTCAAGCATACCTAAATACAGGGAGTCCTCAACTTATGACCACAATGGAGCCCAACATTTATGTTGCTAAGTGAGAAATTTGTTAAGTGGGTTCTGGCTTATTTCTTGCCACCTTTGTTAAGCGAACCACCGCACTTGTTAAAATAGTAACAGGATGGAATTTGTATCAATCATCAAGGGAAATTAGAAATGTCTTTTGAGAATAATTTAATAGTAAAACCAATTACAGGTGTTGTGGCAAGCTCTTCTTGCAAGGGGAAACTAAAGGCCCGTCTACTGAGAAAAATTTAATCGGACTTCATCTTGGAGAATTGGAATTCATGTTCTGATCTAAATAACCTCTTCCACATCTATTTTCCTTCTTTTGTCAAGACCGAGTCCAAATCCAATTGCATCATTTTTCTACAGAGGGCAAGAGAGCAGGAAACAATTTTCAAGCATACCTAAATACAGGGAGTCCTCAACTTATGACCACAATGGAGCCCAACATTTATGTTGCTAAGTGAGAAATTTGTTAAGTGGGTTCTGGCTTATTTCTTGCCACCTTTGTTAAGCGAACCACCGCACTTGTTAAAATAGTAACATGGTTGCTAAGTTAATCTGGCTTCCCTATTGACTGTGCTTGTTGCAAAAGGGGATTATGTGACCCTGGGACACAGCAACCGTCATAAATGTGAGTCAGTTGCCAAGCATCTGAATTTTGATGACATGACTATGCTGCAATGGTCATCAGTGTAAAAAATGGTCATGTAACTTCAAATGGTCACTACATGAACTTTTGAAAGTTGAGGACTACCTGTAGATAGTCCTTGTTTAGCAACTGTCGCTTTTAGCAACTGTTCGCAATTACCCTGGTGGTGAAAAAGTAACTTTACAAGCAATCCTCACTCTTACGACCTTCGCATGCCTGTAAAGCAAAGCAAAGAAGTAAGGTCATAAGCACAGCTGCAATTTCATTTAGTGACTGCTTTGCTTAACGACCTAACAGCTGCTCCCAATTGTGATCACTAAAGAAGGACTCATTGCAATTCTCTGAAGCGATGAAATAAAAGCACAATTATATAGCAATGGCAGTAAAAAGCCTTGTGTACAACACACATTTTGGTTCAGCCAAGGTAGATTTCATGTTTTGACAATCTGCTCTTCGGTTACTACTAAAATGAAACAGAAATATCTCCTTAGTTTCACCTAAAGCGTGACTGAGCTTGCAAGGTCTGTATCATTTCTACCCAGTGTTAAGTTTGCATGAAGAGTCAGACGCGGAGTGCTTCAGCGAAGAGTTTATTAGTGACTACAGCTCATAACAGACCCACTTTGGCTGGGCTGCGGCTGCTACTTATAGCCAGCAGCCGCAGTTGACAGCCAATCAGAGTGCAGGGTTTTCCCGCACTTTTTAAACCAATCATTTCTAACATTTTACAAGAACAGTTCAAACTAAACCAATGACTTCAAACCTGCATACATAACACCCTTGATTCTGGAAATGTCAATAAAGAGAACTATCTTAAACAAGCAGAGTTCAAGTGGCTAAAACAGAACAGGTTTGGTTGCTTCTTTTCTCTTCTTCAGAAATTCTTCGGCCCACTCCATCCAGAATTAGTAAATAGGCAGAAAAAAATTAAAAGGACAGGGTAAGGACCGCACCTTCTACTTCACTATTTCTGTATGAATGGCTGCATATTTTTCCTGGGTAGGGGCATTTATTTAAGGACTATGCTAAGAAGAGAAATTGCAGTCGTTCACTGCAGGAAAGCACCAGAGGATTCTGTGGCATAATTTTATGACATTCATAGTGGCAATCAACAATTTGCAGCCTTAAGCAGTCTAATTCATGAGTCATGAAAATGTTCACCCTGCTTTTCTAAGAGAGAGAGAGGGAGGGAGAGAGAGGGAAAGAGAGGTGTGTGTGTGTGTGTGTGTGTGTGTGTGTGTGTGTTTGGCCTAGTGGTTAAGGGACCTGGCTTGAAAGTAAGTGATTGTGAGTTCTAGTCCCACCTTAGTCATGAAATCCAATTGGGTGACCTTGGACCTGTCACTTTCTCTCAATCCAAAACACCTCACAGGTTTGTTGTTGTTGTGGGGAAAATAGAAGGTGGGAGGTATGTTGGATACGTTCAGCAACTTGAGATATTTGTAAAAATAATAAAAGTGGAATATAAATAAATAAGTATGACTTAAGGTTGTTGGATGATATACGAGAAAGAAGTAGAGAGAGGACTTTATAGAGGACCCAAATGAAGGAAATATAGAGTCTGGGTTCTAAATCCAGTCAGCCACCGAAATTCCTAGACTGTAAAAAGAAAATCAACATTAGGTAACAACAGTTTCTATTAACTCAGCATGGCCTGTATAGTTTCACTTAATAGAAACCCAATGCATTTAATTCAGTAATCCACAGTTAAACAAGCCCTCGTTTATTTTGTATTCTTTCTTTGAGCAGCCTTTCATCAGGAGCTCAACACAGAACGTATACATTGCATGCCTTCTGTATTTTCTTCTTCCTGTAAGAACCACCTGGGGCAGGCTGGGTGGAGACCAATTGGCTCAGATCCATCTACAGAACTTCCACAGCTGAAAGACTTGAAGTCAATCCAATTCCCCGAAATTTTGTGCTCCATTAGCTTAATGCAATGGATAGACTTGAAGTGAGAACATGCTATAGAAGGTGACCAGGCTAAGCCTGAGGGAGGGGTCAAATGCATCATCAGTCTTGAATCCCTTCGTGCCCACATCTGAGTTCTGCCCACCTTGAATTCCACTGACTTTTATCCAATGTCAATTCGCTTTGACTGTTAGTAGTTCAGATTCTTGTAGAGAGTTTAAGCTTGCAATAAAACCTTATATTCATTTGGATAACCTGGATTTCCTGGTTTCCCATGCTTGACACATAATTGTACATCCATATAACCTATATAATCTATAATAGCCTTCTCTATCCAGTATCTGGGAAGGAGATGTGTGGAAGATGGACCTATAATTCATCACAGCTGTTCTCCAAATTCTACATAGGGGTCCATTATTAAACTCTGCCTTTCCCCCTAAATTTTCATCCTTCACAGGAGCATAAAATAATAGGAGTAAAAAGACTTATTTGATTTTTGTACATCTCTTGCCCAGGGATCTATGTGGGTGCTACAAAAGGCATGAACTCCAGCATTTGCTGAAGATGATCAAACCAGAAATTAAATTTTTATCTTCAGAATGTGAGATTTTCTCCCATCGGAAGTTTGTACTGTCCACCCAGCCACCATGGTGTAGTGGCAATATAAAACTTGTCTTCTTTAGTGATCCGTCATTAATATATTCTCAGGTGTTATGTATTATAATTACTGTATTTGTTTTCATTTCATTGTCCTTTTAATTTTGTTGGCAGCCCTGAGTCACTTCTTGTCACTTGTTGAGATGGGTGGCCACACAAATTGAATGAATGAATGAACGAATGAATGAATGAATGAATGAACGAACGAATGAATGAATGAATGAATGAATGAATGAGAGAATACTAAATAAATTATAGCCTCGGTTGTAGAATAGAAATGAGAAGTAATTAATTGAGAACTCTCAAAAACCAGGGGAAATAACCTTTTGTGTGCATATTTTTCCATCACATTTAAAAACTCAACAAAAACAAAAGTATGGCAGTTCTGAGACTTTAACGGAAGCCTCCAGAAACATGATAAGCCAAGCCGTAAAGCCCCTTCTGCTTTATGGTCTATTAACTGAAAAAAATAACACCTCGGATTTCACAATATGGCAAATGTTAGGGACAGATAACAGAGGAAACTGCAGTGCTGTTTGTTCCCTCTGAGATCTCCTTAGCCCTTTTTTGCAAACAGAGTGCTGGACTCACTTGATTATTGCTTCAGTAGAGTTCTTCCTATAGTATTTGTAATTGTTACAAATTTTGTAAAAACTCTACAAATTTTGTAGAACTGTACAGATTACTGTTGTTGTTCTCTTGTACAAAATCCAGCTGCTTTTAACAGAGAACAATAAATATGCATTTTAACTGCAGCTGCAATGCTTAGGTTCTTACCTTGGATTAATGCTGTGGAATAATTGGAATTCACTACCGAGGAACCACATAAGATGTGAAGGATAACAATGCAGCCATCTGCTAAATCTTGGGAAATGGTGTGTTTTGTCAACATGGAGAGAAATTCAATGAGAATCTGCATAGTTTCCATGTAAGCAACAGGATTATTTTGAAACATTGAGGTTTTCCCCCCCTTTCCCCTTTATTTCATTTTAGTTTTTATTACTTTTGAATATTTAAAAAGTGTGAGAGAAAAATATATAAAATCAGGAAAAAAAACCCATGATTTCAAATAGTAAATAATTCAGCTTAATTTTTAAACACAACATTAGATTGTGACCACAATGTAGCTTTTCGATTACATCAATAGACAGGCAGCTCATAAATAGAAAAGAAACATGGATTGGTAACAGAAGACTCTGAATAACTTAAAGTATTACTTGTACCTTCAAGGACAAATATATATATTATTTATTTATGTATTCATCTTCTTTTAAAGACCCCATAATCCCTTGCGGGGTGGAGTCTGGGCAACTGAATGGAGCTAGAGGAGTGTTTTAATGGCCGGATGCTCTTCCTGTTGCCAATGCGGGGTTTTGTTCAGCAGATATATTCCCGGTGTGCCCAGAGAGAAAAATAACTGCCTCTACCTAGGATCAAACTCACAGCCCCCTGATTGTGAGGCAAGAGCTCTTCCTCTAGGCCACGGCACCACTCCTATTATTTAGAATAGAATAGAATACTTGTGTGGCCAAGTGTGATTGGCCACACAAGGAATTTGTACTGGTGCAAATGCTCTCAGTGTCCATAAAAGAAAAGATACATTCGTGAAGAGTCAAGAATCATCAGGTACAACACTTAATAATAGTCATAGGGTACAATAAGCAATCGAATCATACTAGGAAACAGTCCACATACATCGTAAGGATACAAGCGACAAAGTTACAGTCATACAGTCACAAGTGGGAGGGGAGGGGTGATAGGATTGATGATAAGAGAGATGGCATGGCGGGGAGTTGGGTCGCGGTTGGGGCTCTAATAAAACAAAAAAGAGGGTCACTAGGGCCCCTTTAATCAAATTTTTAAATAAATTTTTAAGTAGGTTAGGGACGACGGTGGGGAATGATGCCGGGAGAGTGGATTGCAGCCCCGTCTGTGGCAGGTGGGGGCGGGGGTTGGGGGCCGGTGGGGGCCTGGAGTGCGGGCCGGGGATTGCGATCCCCAGGGTGATTGGGATCGGCAGGAAACGATGAGGCATAGGGCCAGATCATGTGTTGGGAGCGCGCTCTCGCTATCTTCGAGCGGTGGCGCGCTCCGACCCTATGACCTCCTCCTCTGGGGGCAGGGGAGTGGGGACCCCTGGGCTCAGGCTGGTGTATTTTAATGCCAGGTCCATGGCTAATAAGTCTTCCCTCCTCCGTGAGGTGATTGAGGAGGAGGCTGCGGACCTGTCTTGCATCACTGAGACCTGGTTGGGGCCGGAGGGAGGAGTCCCTCTGGTCGATTTATGCCCCCCCAGGTTTTCGGATTTTGCACCGGTCACGGGCTCAGGGGAGGGGTGGTGGAGTGGCTGTGGTTATTCGGGAGACCCTGATTCCAAGGGAGGTCACTGTTCCTGAGATAGGCGGAAGTGAAACCCTACTCCTGAGGTGGGGGCCTGGTGGTCGGGTGGGTTTGCTGCTGACATACCTTTCCCCCAGCTGTGTGGCAGCAACCCTGCCTGGGTTTCTCAACGTCCTCTCAGGGGTGGCGGTGGATTTCCCAGGACTTATGGTCCTGGGCGACTTCAATCTGCCTTCCCTGGGGGGTGCGTCGGGTTTGGCCCAGGAATTCATGGCCTCCATGGGGGCCATGGGCCTGACCCAGTTGATTCAAGGCCTGACTCACGAGGGGGGAAACACCCTCGACCTAGTTTTTGTCTCAGAACAGTGGCATAGTGATAGAGGGCAGGCCAGCTGTACGACACTGCCCGTCCCATGGTCTGATCACTATCTCCTGCGGCTGGTCTTCCAACAGGCTACTCCCCACTGCTGGAATGAGGAACCACCTAGATGGTTCCGCCCCAGACACCTGATGGACCCTGAGAGGTTCCAGGCAGAACTGGGGTCTTTCCCCACTTCCCTTGCCCACAACTCTGCCGAGGACCTGGCGGCCGCTTGGCAACAGGCTGCTATGGCTGCCCTTGACAGGGTTGTCCCCATGCGTCCGCTCACACGCCGTGGATCCCGGGTGGCTCCTTGGTATACTGAGGAGCTCCAGGAGATGAAGCGCCGTCGGAGGGGTTTAGAGAGCATGTGGAGGGCCACCCGCTCCCAATCCAATCGAGCCCAGCTAAGAGCCCATATTAGGACTTACCTGGTAGCTATGAGGGCGGTGAGAAGGTCTTATCTCTCCGCCCTCATAGCGTCCGCAGATAACCGCCCGGCCGCCCTGTTTAGGGCCACCCTCTCTCTCCTACATCTGGGGGAGGCGGTGGACCCTCTTCGGGGAAGAGCTGAGGAATTTGGCCAATATCTGTCGGATAAGATTGCGCGGATTCAGGGCAGGTTGTGTTCCACCTTGCAGTGGTCTGAGGATCGGGGTGCAAGTAGTCTGGCCGATGTGATCTGGGCTGAGTTCGACCCTGTTTCCGAGGATGAAGTGGACAGGATTATGCGGCGTCTGAGTTCCACCACATGTTTGTTGGACCCGTGCCCTTCCTGGTTGGCTTATGCCTCCAGGGAGGTCACCTGCGGTTGGCTCCGGGCAGTGGTCAACGCTTCATTAAGGGAGGGTGTCTTTCCCTCCGCCTTGAAAGAGGCGGTGGTGAGGCCCCTCCTGAAGAAGCCTGCCTTGGACCCGACCATGTTAGACAACTTCCGTCCAGTCTCCAACCTTTGTTTTTTGGTGAAGGTTGTCGAGAGTGTGGTGGCACAGCAGTTTCCACTCTTCCTGGATGAAGCGGACTACCTAGATCCGTACCAATCGGGGGCCCTTCGGCATGTTTCAGCATGGAGACGGCATTGGTCGCACTGATGGATGATCTCTGGAGAGCCTGGGACAGGGGTTTTTCCTCTGTCCTGGTCCTATTAGACCTCTCAGTGGCTTTCGATACCATTGACCATGGTATCCTTTGCGACGCCTCGAGGGGTTGGGAGTGGGGGCACTGTTCTTGGTGGCCCCTCCTACCTCTGGGCGGTGCATGTCGGTGTTGACAGGTCGGCCCCGAGGGTGCTCACTTGTGGGGTCCCTCAGGGGTCGGTCCTCTCCCCTCTTTTATTTAATATCTATATGAAACTGCTGGGTGAGATCATTCATGGTTTTGGGGTGAGGTATCACCAGCGCTGATGATACCCAGTTATACATCTCCACCCCAAACCAGATCAGTGATGCCCTCTCCGTGATGACTTGCTGTCTGGATGAGTGCGGATCTGGATGGGCGGAAACATGCTTGGCTCAACCCGGCCAAGACTGAGTGGCTGTACATACCGGCATCTCGGTCCAGTCAGGAATGTCCATCGCTGACCATAGGGGGAGTGGTGTTACCCCCTGTGGATAGGGCGCGGAACCTGGGGGTCCTCCTGGATGCGCAGCTCCAGTTGGAGGAGCAGGTGGGGGCCGTCACCAAGGGGGCCTTTGCCCAGGTCTGGCTGGTTAAGCCAGCAGCCCGTTCTGGACGAGATGCCCTGCGTACAGTCACTCATACCCTTGTCACTTCCCGACTCGACTACTGCAACGCCCTCTATTTAGGACTGCCCTTGCATACCATCCGGAGATTGCAGCTGGTGCAGAATGCGGCTGCGCGGGTGGTGATAGGAGTTACCCGATTCTCCCATATTACCCCCCTCCTGCGTGGCCTGCATTGGCTGCTGGTTGCACTCCGGGTGACATTCAAGGTTTTGGTTTTAACATTCAAAGTCCTACACGACATGGGTCCACAATATCTAAGGGAGCGACTCCTGCCGATATTGAGTGCCAACCGCCCTGTACGTGCACACAGGCAGGGGCTCCTTGGGGTCCTGTCGGCAAGCCAATGTCGGCTGGCACTCCCCCGGTGGCGAGCCTATTCTGTGGCGGTCCCCGACTTGTGGAAGCAGCTGCTTCTGGACCTCCATCTGGCCCCTGACCTCCGCACCTTCCGCCATGATTTGAAGACCTGGCTATTTGACCAAACCGGGCTGTGACTGCCTCTCGGGGGGTATGGGATAGTTTTAAATTATTTTAATTTGGTATTATTGGACTTTATACTTGTTTAATTCTTTTTAATTATTTATTGTATATGTATGTTTTAGCTGTGAGCTGCCCCAAGTCTTTGGAGATGGGGCGGCATATAAGTCCAATAAAATAAAATAAAATAAATAGTAATGCAGACTTTGTAAATAGTTGGACAGTGTTGAGAGAATTATTTGTTTAGCAGAGTGATGGCATTCGGGGGAAAACTGTTCTTGTGTCTAGTTATTCTGGTGTGCAGTGCTCTACAGGAAGTACTGTACTGTATATGAGTGGATGTTAATATGCTGTGCCTGCAATTTAAAAACTGATCCAGCTTCAAGAAGCAGTGGAAAAATATTGACAATGTACAAAAGACATTCTCTGTAATTCAGCTAATGATGCAGAATTGCAACACACACATACACACACATATATAAAATGAATGTATGTATGTATATATGTATGTATGTATGTATGTATGTATATGTATATATGTATGTATGCATGTGTATGTAATGCATATATTACATTATCCTGAAATTCTCTAGGGACCTCTAGTGGCTTAATTCCAGAAAACAGTAATATGATACGACATATTTAATGACGAAAAGTTTTATTTTCAATTAGTTATAGATTAGTTATAGAAAGCAAAATACAAGTTACATAATAACTCATTTAAAAAGCAGGTAGCATTAGAAAATCCATTTCAAAGAGACACTAGTTTGAGTGAAAACCTAAACTGAATCTGTTAAATATCTTCCTGCTTCCAACATTAGGATAAATATGCTAAGGGAAAATGTCTTCATACGTTTGCTTCCAAAAATGCCTATAAGCACCAGATATAAAAAGGAAAAAAAGCCATCATCCATAAACTTTCATACATATCCCCAATCTTATAATAATTTGTTTAAAAAAAAACTATTCTAAAAGATTGAATTGATAGATTACACTAAGCATTGTTTTACTTGGTTTTGGGCTAATATATTCTATGAATTGAATCAATTGTATATGTATTTTAATAAATCATCGCTAAATAAACTTTGGCTTAATAAAATGTGAAGTATCTCCATTCTTACTTAAACTTAGGCTTTTTTGTGGATCATACCATCAATTTTATTTTCTGAATCTGATATTGTGGCCAAGGTATCTCTTTCAAAATGTTGTGAAGTTTATTCTGTGATTAATATATATGTTAGTAAATTGTTGCATTTTTGTTTAGGGGGGGTTGCACTAGGATTGTGCCTAATTGAAATACCTGCAATTATACATTTTATCATATCTATTTTTAATTGATTCTGTCTCTATGACATGCTTAGCAATAGTTTAGAAAGGCCATCAAGTTCAACCCCTTGCTTACTTCAAAATGTGCTATAGTATTTTGAACAGGTGGCTCTCCAACCTTTGTTGAAAGACCTCCACTGAACAGGAACCTAAATTAACTTATCTCTAAATTCAACCCACTGGTTCTGGCTCTGCCCTTTGGGGCAACAGTGAACGCCTTTCTTCATTTTGCAGCCCTTTAGATAGCTCTCCCTGAAATCTTTTCTTCTAGCCATTCATCAGAGGATTTGGTTTCCAAACCCTTCATAATCTTGATAGTTCTTCTCTGAACTTGATCCAACTCATCAATGCCATTTTTGAACTATAGTGCCCAGAACCAGGCACATATTCCAAGTGAGAACTGACTTAAGGCAGATTGGGACAGTGACTTCTGGAAATTTAGGCTCTGCGCCCATTTAATCACCCTGAAATAGCATTTCTCATCTTGGTGATTTTTCTCCAAACTGATACATCTAGGCTTTTCTTCACAGCCATCAATCAAGATCAAGTGAGGCACTAATACCACTCTATAAAGCCTTAGTAAGACCGCACCTAGAGTACTGCATCCAGTTTTGGTCACCATGTCACTGCGTTTTTTTATGGTTTGTCTGTTCAAGCTTCTAAGCTCATATTCTAGCAAGCAGGTGCCTGCTAGCCAACACTGTGTTATCTTGTCTCCATAGTAATAAGATAAGAAAGTCTTGTGATGTTTTGATCCACTGCGCATGTGTACAGAGTTTATACTTCACTTCCTTTGTAACTTCCGTTATATTTTTCCTTTGTTTCTTTTTCTATATGCCTTGGTGGAGATTAGGTTGCAAACATGTAGCTCCGTGTAGGTTTCTTTATTTTATAAATAAAAATGTTTTTAGATTACTTTCCGGCTCTCATTTTTATCATCATTGACAGCAAAGAAGAACACGGTCTATCACCTCTAATTAGCAGGGATGTTTTGGAAGGTTTTTACTCCCTGGCAAGAGGATTTTTCCAAGCCTTTGAAAATGGTAGCAGAGAAAGGCTTGACACACCACACTATAAAAAGATGTTGAGACTCTAGAAAAAGTAGAGAAGAGCAACAAGGATGATTAGGGGACTGGAGACTAAAGCATATGATGAACGGTTACAGGAACTGGACATGGCTAGTCTAGTGAAGAGAAGGATCAGGGGAGACATGATAGCAGTCTTCCAATATTTGAGGGGCTGCCACAGAGAGAAAGGGGTCAAGCTATTTTCTAAAGCACCCGAAGGCCAGAAAAAGGAACAATGGATGGAAACTGAACAAGGAGAGATTTAACTTGGAAATAAGGAGAAACTTTCTGACAGTGAGAACAATCAACCAATGGAACAGCTTGCCCTTGGAAGTTGTGGGAGCACCATCACTTGAGACTTTCAAGAAGAGATTGGACTGCCATCTGTCAGCAATGGGGTAGGGTCTCCTGCTTGTGCAGGGGGTTGGACTAGAAGACCTCAAAGGTCCCATCCAACTGTTATTCTTGTGTTTTCTCGTCCAAGAACCAACTTTTCAATTCATTCCCCTCTCTACAGAGCCCTCCACATGCATAAGAACTACCCATTCACAATTCAGACTGGACCCTCTGTAAATAGGAACCACAGCAACATCATCTCTTGTGATTATGAGTAATGTATGGAGGGAGGCCCCGCCCCATTCCACGATTTGCTCCTCCCCTTTCAGTTCAAACTCAGTCAAGCGCCCCACTTGTTTTAAGAGAAAGTCTTTTAAGAGGCAAGAATTATTTGCATTTCTTACACTTCCGGCTTCCAACTGACTCCTCCCCCCCAAGAGTAGGAGATTAAAGGAAAATGAACTGGAAAATGCTCCACCAGTTGGGAGAAGAAGGCATTATTGCACCTTCCTGAATTTGGATTCGATACTCTTTCGATGTGGGACGAGGCTCGTTCGTGTGCTTGTTTTTCCCATGAAGTTTAAACCAGAAGTAGCATGTTGGCTTTGCTCTACTTTTAACTCTTTGCACGCACTTCCGGTCGGAAACTGAACCACGGTACCTTTCTCTTTGCACTGGGGTCGAGAAAGATCCGGCTAAGAGCGTCGCAATTCTGTCCCTCCCCCCCCGCCTCCCGGGAAGCCAACGGACCAATCCTGATCATATTCTACCGGAAGCTTAGCGATTGAGCCCCTCTAGCCTCTTTCTTTATTATAGAACTCTACATTAAGAGTTGTTTCTCTATGATTTCGCGTGCGGTGGATGCTGGCTTGTGGGAGGAATAATGGCGGGGCGGGCCTAGCCGTGCGGCGGTAACGGAGAGCCTTGGGTTGAGCTACATGGTTGGATCCCGTATGTGCTTCAAGAAGCCGGAAGCTGCTCCATTTCAGCCAGTCATTACAGCAGGTAGAATTAATTATAATACAACTGTTGTGAGGGGGATATATTTTTTTACGTGTTACAGAGCTTTCAAGCAATCCTGGGTTGCAGAATCTATTGATACGACAACCCTTTAAGGTAGACCAGCAGGGCTATACTCCCCCGCCCTTCTTGCAAAAGGAGAAGGGCCTTTGAGCGAGGGCTGAAGCTCTTTCTCAGTCTCTCTATGTACGATCCATAGTAACTCTATTGATGTGCCTTACGCCATGGGTCTCCAATCTTGGCAACTTTAAGCCTGGAGGACTTCAACTCCCAGAATTCCCCAGCTAGCAAAGCTGGCTGGGGAATTCTGGGAGTTGAAGTCCTCCGAGCTTAAAGTTGCCAAGGTTGGAGACCCTGCTACACCACCAGACGTGTCTGGGGAGTCAATTTCCACTTGAGCTTGAAAAAAAATTGAGGCTAGCTAATGCTTGGATGGGAGACCACCAGGAAATCCCAGAGCTGGAGGATAGACTGGGACTTCAAAGTGCCACATTGGCAAACGATCCAGGTTCTCCTGCCTAGGAAACTACATGAATCTGCCTTATGTTTTCAAGAGACCTTTTTGGAGACTGAATTCAGGGGGATTAAAGGAGTTAATTAGTCTAATCATGTGGATCTGAAGCTTTCCCTTACAGAAGTATCAGGTGAGGTATACAGGGTTTCCCTCCTGCGGCACTTCCAGATGTGTGAACTTTTGCTCATCCTGGGCAACCCCCCCTTTTTTTTGAACTATTACCATCTGGCAGACAGTACAGGATAATAAAAATAAAGACAGATAGGCTGAAAAAACAGCTTCTATCCCAGGGCAGTAACTCTATTGAATCCCACTGCAATATTAATGCAATATCAGGGGTTTTCAATTCAATTGTATATAGAATGTGAAGGATGCGTGTTTGTGTTTTATTTTTATAATTCTAATGTACACTGAAGACGGCATTTAATTTTGTTGTACGATGTGCAATAACAATCAACTAAACTAAACTTAAAATAACAGAGTTGGAAGGGACCTTGGAGGTCTTCTAGTCCAACCCCCTGCTTAGGCAGGAAACCTTACACCACTTTAGACAAATGGTTATCTAATCTCTTCTTAAAAACTTCCAGCATTCACAACTTCTGGAGGAAAGACAGTTCACTGATTAATTGTTCTGTCAGGAAATTTCTCCTTAGTTCTAGGTTGCTTCTCTCCTTGATTAGTTTCCACCCATTGCTTCTTGTTCTGCCCTCAGGTGCTCTGGAGAATAGTTTGACTTCAACCCCCACAATTCCTTAACTGGCCTGGTCATTGATGAGAATTCTGGGAGTTGAAGTTCCATCTCTTAGGGTAAGTTGGGGACTTTCTCTCTTGGAGGCTGTTTTGTGATTACATTTCCCCCCCCCCCAGTTCAAATGATGGCATCAGATTGTGGTGTTTAAAAATAGCACTGGATAGATTTGTATTGTGATTGTAATAATTACAACTATTACAACCACAATACAAAACTATCCAGAATGGAGCGCAGTGGCTTCGTGGTTAAAGACACCAAGCTTGTTAGTTGAAGCTGACAGCTCGGGTTCAAGACCTGAGAGCCACCAACAGGGCTCCTGCCCACCTAGCAGTTGGAAAGCATGCAAATGCAAGTAGATAAATAAGTACCACTTTGGTGGGAAAGTAAGTGTTCTGGGCAGCTTTGGCATGTAGGCATGCTGGCCACGTGACCATGGAAAATGTCTTCAGACAACACTTTCTCCCTCAGCCAAGAAATGGAGATGAGCTCTGTGGCCTAGTGTCCGACACAACTGGACAGGGAAACCTTTATCTTTATGATCAATTCAATTCTTTGAAATTAAAGTGGTCTGTTTATGATGTAGGTATGTGATACAAGGAGCTAATTGTAGTCTAACTTAATTACAATATAAATGTTACAAGGTCATGTTTTATTAACATAGAGGCAAAGATGAGTTATATTGTGTTTGGTAGCTTCAACAACAGACTATAACTTGATAATAAAAACTTGCCAATTCAATTATTTGCTGCCTTGGTGATAAGGTGGGTAGGGAAATGCCTAAATGAATGATAAGTATTGAAGGAAGTAATCTGATATTGCACAAGTGTGTATGGAGCTTATTAAGGATTGAAGAACATCAAGAAATCTTAAACATAATACATTTTGTTTACAACAGATATGTGAAAATGTTTATTCTGTATTTTAAAAAATAAACTAGTGATAATTTATTAAATTTGATTGCTGCCCGTTTCACCTACAGACAAGGATAATGATGCCTCATTGCCAGTTGGCTGCTAAAACATGCTTTTCTTTAAGGAAATTGTTTCACTAGCACACTGTATGTCTAACAGCTCTAACTACGGAACAAAATCAAAGCCTCTGATAGCAATTGGTTCTTCCTGTTGTGTTTTTAAGTATGCACTGGTTTCATCAGATGCAAAAAGCAAAGGAAGATTTCTTTTAGATTTATGTGCAGATTTTACTTCATAGCCATTGAATTATGAAGAGTAGTTTTTAACATAATTTTATTTCATTTAAACTCACCTACCCTCTGTGCATCCAAGATAGTGTAGACAAGGTTTTCCTTAATTCTATCCTGAATGGCTCATGAGAGAAAACCTCAAGGCTATCAGAGACACGGTACAGAAAGAACAAAAACTGAATGAACCAAATATATTTGCAATTCTAATAGAGGCTTTGATGTAAGAATAAAAATAAGTATTCTTGTTTATCATCCTTTATAGTCATTTTTAGGAAACTTCCAAAGATTTCCAAAGAATAGAAGTGAATTTCATATTAAAAATACTTTTTGGCTCTGCATCTGCCCACATTTTCCCACTTTAATCTTTGGAAATTAGAAAGAATACTATATATTCTTTTGCTACTTTTAAAAATGTAGATATATCATTAGGACTTTTTGAGATGCAGCAGTAGAATGAAGAAACACCTCTGCTTAAAGCTGCCATTCTGGGTTGGCTTCATTACCACCAAACCTCTTGAATTCAATATAGCTTGCTAAGCAATACATAACATTGGGGCTGCAACTGTAACAGAGACCGTTTCCTTGAATAAGATGTGTTGACCAAGCTTTGTTTTTGTTTTACTGTTGTAGGTTTTAACCGACATCCATGGTGTGAGTTTGATTCCATGCTTGTAAGATGACTACCGCTGCACGGCCAACCTTTGAACCCGCAAGAGGCGGAAGAGGGAAAGGAGAAGGGGACCTGAGTCAGCTCTCCAAGCAGTATTCTAGCAGGGATCTTCCTTCTCATACGAAAATCAAATATAGGTAAAGGCCAAGTTTTTGTGGTGGTGGTTGGAGGGAATTGATTTTGGTAGCGGGCTTTATTTTGCCTGAAAAAGGAATGTCTGCCATTCGTTTTGTTTCTGGCATCTAGTGTATTGTCATTTCAGTTTAGTCATCATTTGTACTGGAGACAAGTTCCTTGTGTGCCTTAACCACACTTGACCAATGAAAGTATTCTGTTTAAGGGAAGACCTGATGCATCTGGAGACCTATGAATTTATCATCTCCGGTGGGTCACAACCAGCCCATATCTTCATGTAATTGCTTATGTGCCATCAAGTGAGTTTTGATTCTTAGTGACCACATTGACCACAAAATAGGGCCAATTTGTTCTTCATTTTTTGGAACCTCACTAATACATCAGTAAAACCTAACCAAAGTTTAAATTAATACGACACAAAACACTGAACCTTCAATTCAACATGTTAACCCTGTGGCATCAATACAGCCAACTAGATTGATTGATTATGTGGTGTCACTTGTTAGCTACCAGATTTTTTTTCCCATAGTGGTCTATCCTTAATTTGGTCCTTAAAGTCTTCCAATGGTGCACCATCGCCACTAACTGAGAGCATCCACATTGTTGTTTTTTTTTAATTTAGTTTTATTAATGAAAGAGAAACCAAAAAAAACATTAAAAGCAATGAACGTGATGCATACTTAACGAAAAATACAAATTTACATATGTACATAAATATTAATCACCTTAGCTAAAGTTACTCCATTCTTTTTTTTTTAAGCCAGTGGTAAAACTTCTCCCAAATTCTATAATAATCTTCCAGTGGTGCACCATCGCCACTAACTGAGAGCATCCACATTGTTGATGGTCATCATCTTCATGTAATCACTAGGATTCAAATTCAGCTTAGAGAGACTTTTCTCCAATTGCAATCTTAATTTGACTTAACACCAGGCTCCCCTTTCCACTATAAAGTACGCAAGGATGATACAGAGGTATATTGAAGTATAGAGTTTGGCTTGTATAAGTTTATACATTTTTCAGTTTTGGTACTGAAAAACAGGTTAAATATGTATTAGATCAAACAAGCCGCCTTTAGCTGGCATAAGAAAATAAATTTTGAAATGAGAATTTGTTTTTCGTTACGTGCAAAACAACACGGTCCGTTCCTTCACCGTTCTGTTTTTCATGTAGACTATTTATTTATTTTTGGCAATTGATATGTTACTTTATTCCAATCCACTCTGAGAAGTATACCAGTAGAAGAGAAGCGGGCAACTTAAACAAAACACGACCAAGAAAAAGCACAACATCACAACGGTGACACTGTGCAGAGGGTGCAAACTTTGTGTCTCCAGATGCTTTGTCAAAGAATCACATTTTCAGAGCCCCATGGAAATCCATCCGTTAGATAATAGTCCATGTATATAGGGGCAAAATGTTCCCCCAAAGGGAAAGGTCAACATTGCAATAACCTGACTTCAGGCTCCCTGGAATAGGATTCCTCAAGGGACAAGATGCTCAATAGATCTTCTTTCTCTAATCTTACTGGATGGCAGGTCCATTTTGGAGGGGCTGATTTTGAAGATATCAAGGCCTTGAGCCATATAGGATTTTAAAGATTATAACTATCACCTTGGAAGTTGACTGGCACTCAGTACAATCCCTAGAGTAATAGTATTACGTGGGCAAATTTAGATAAATTACATGTTGAATAATGTGACATTTCCTAATGGTCTTCCATGGAGCCCCACTTAGATAGCATTTCAACAGTGAATGTGAGGAAGAAGCTGATCCAGGCCTTCTGGAGAGATTTATTAATTTCAGAAGTTTTTCCCAAAGGTGCTTTTTCAGGAGGCAACTGGACTTTCTGGTTTTTTTCTTTCGAAGACGTTTCGCTTCTCATCCAAAAAGTTCCTTCAGCTCTGACAGGATAGCGGGGAACGGAAGGATTTATATCCCTTGCAGACAGCTGGTCATTTGCATCCTTTTAGAGGGTCGTTGAACCACTTGGAGGTTTATCTGTGTCCTCAGGGTCACCTGAGTGGTGCTCCTGGTTCCTGTAGCCTGCAATTTTACCCTCCTCTGGAAATCTATTCCTACTCTCACTCCATCCCACACCATTCTGTTGCCTCCTGAGAAAGCACAACCATGACCCGGACGACTGAGAATCTCTACAGACTTTCAGAAGTATTTGTGTTCCAAAATAGAAAATGGCTGATGGAAACCTTCCCAAGTGCAGATCATGGTGCTTTGCACTTCCCCACTTCTTTATTTCATTTTCTTGTCCGCTGTGCTGCCTCCGCGTCATTTTCTTGACTCGCCTTCTTAATGTGCTGCTTCTTTCAAGGCAAACCACTCAGGATGCCCCTGAAGAGGTGCGCAACCGTGACTTCAGGAGGGAACTGGAGGAGAGGGAGAGAGTTGCAGTGAGAGAGAAGAACCGAGACAGGCCGGCGCGAGGTTTGTGCCACCATCACAGCAAAGAGGTGGTTTTGGGTGGTTGATCAGCCGCTGCGGCGATGGCCATGGATCGAATGCAGGCCCAGGAAGCTCAAAAGGGGTTCATTCAAGTAAATTTTGAAAAATATTCCATGAGATGTAATTACTTAATATAAGGCCAGGGGTGGGCTGCTGGGGGTTCGCAGGGCTTCAGGAGAGCCCCTAGCTAAGATTCTGTGCAGTTCAGAGAACCCCCAAATCCCACTCCTGGCTGGCCCCGCCCACCCTACTCCTCCCAGGAGTCCCCATGCAGCCTGTTTTGGATCCAGGTAATTGCAGGGTGCACGTGGAGGTTTGGGGAGGGCGAAAAACGGGCCTCCCGGAAGTTCGGGAAAGCCAGAAATAGGTTGTTTCTGGCTTCCAGAGAGCCTCCGGAGCCCAGAGGGGCCATTTTCGTCCTCCCGGAGGCTTGAAGAAAGCCTCCAGAACCCGGGGAGGGCAAAAACGCCGCCCCCCCCCCCGGGGCGTGGTGCAGGAGGCTGACTAGGCCACACCCACCAGGGCCACGCTCACCCATCAACCGGGCAGAGAACCCTTTGCTAAAATTTTTGAAGCTCACCCCTGTATGAGGCCACTCGACAGCTTGTCACTATAGATATAAAGGGTATGCAATTAATTTATTTCCTTTGAAGACTGTTTACAGGCGTACAGGCAAAAATCACTGAGAGACTTGGCACCTTCCTGTGCCTCGTCTTTTTCCCAATTAGAGAAGCAGTAATACAACTCTTAATTAGAATTTAGATATACTGAAACATCAGTGTGAACTAGTAACATTTCTTTTACCTGTCAGCTTCATTTTCTGTGGTATTCACTTTTCTTTCATTGCTGTTTATAATAATTTATAATAATTTATTAGACTTGTATGCCACCCTCTCTCCCTAAGGACTCAGGGCGGCTCACAGTATAAAACCCAGTACAATAATTTACTTTAAAAAAAACCAATTAAACATTACAAGCCTAATAACAATAAAATAATTAAAATTCATTAAAATTACTCTAAAACAACCCCCGCCCCCCTTGGTTCAGTCCAGACCGGCCTGCTGAAGGAGCCAGGTCTTCAGGTCACGGCAGAAGGAGCGGAGATCAGGGGCCAAACGAAGGCCCAAAGGGAGCTGGTTCCATAGGGTGGGTGCTCCCACAGAGAAGGCCCTGCCCCTGGGCACCGCCAGCTGACAATGTCTGGCCAACGGTACCCCAAGGAGGCCCTGCCTGTGGGAGCGTACAGGGCGATCGGAGCATGATGCCGGCAGGAGACGCTCCCGCAAGTACCCCGGACCCAAGCCATGTAGGACTTTATATGTTGTTACTAATACCTTGAATCTTGGTCGTAAGTTCTTTTTCTTGGCTATGTTTCTTTCCCAGAACACACAACTTCCTCTTCGGTCTCAAAGAAACCTCGACTGGATCAAATCCCCGCCGCTAACCTGGATGCAGATGACCCTTTGACTGACGTATGTCATTTCAGACAGTTTGGGCACTCAGCGGTTCTCTTTTCCGTGGCCCATCTTGATCCACTCATAGCTCCTCTTCTGTGACTGTTGGTGCGGTCCAGATCAGATAAGGATTAAGGTCATCACTTCTGTCCTGATAAATTCTTGACTCAAGATTGCGTCTGCTGCCACTCAGTTGTGTGAAAGGAAGGGGAAGATTCAGTGGACCTCGCGTTTTTAGAATTGACTGTGAGGCACAGGTTTTTTTTGTGTGTGAAATCAAAATAAATTATCATAACCATTGCCGCTGTAATTTACAAAACAGCGTGCGCTTTCCTCAAACTGGATTAATGTAGAAGACTGACATATGAGCTCTTGGATGTTAAAATTTTGGAATGGTTGGAATGGGAATCTTTACAGGTATTGCAAACCATAGAGCTCTTCTGTCAGTGGGGGAAGCCAGCCCCTCAGGAAAGCAAGACTCTTGAATCCATTGAGTGGAATCGAAAGAATTTTTACTTAGAGAAACTGGATTTGTCTTCATGATTTTAAATTTGATTGGGCTTCTAGTTAGTTTTTAACTGTGTGCTATTTGTATTGTATTGTTTTTATATGGCTGTACACCGCCCCGAGTCCTTCGGGAGATGGGGCGGCCTAGAAATCCAAATAATAAAATAAATAAAATAAATAAATAAAGTCAGGCAGAATCTGAAGGTCCTGCACAAAGCATAAAGCAATTCCAATGATTGCCCAAGTCCCAACCCCGCACTGCGATGCTGAGAAGATATTTTGAGAACGCTGAGGTGTTAGGCAGATAACAGTTCACACTCAGGGCACAATGGCCTTGCAACCTGGCGAATATAGGCCCCCTCCCAAATTTCCAAGCGAACAGCACAAGTGGAAAAATCCCTAACTTGCCACCCCCTCTTCCCCCACAAGCTTAATGGCATGAGGCGCATTGATGGATCTGGCATCTTCCTTCTTAAATTTTGGGAATCTTAAAGCATCCATTTAGTTGCCAAATCTTTTTTTTAAACTGATAAGAACTTTTGAAATTTTGAGAATATTTATTTTATTTATATCCCGCCTTGGTTATTTTTATAAACAAGTCAAGGCAGTGAACATGTCTAAATTTCCTTCCTCCTATTTTCCACACACCATAACCCTGTGAGGTGGGTTGGGCTAAGTGACTAGCCCAAGACCTCCCAGCCAGCTTTCATGTTAAACGTGCTCCCCCAAAACAGCTGCACCAGAGGGTGTGGCCAGTCACTAGACACCCATTTATTGGACAGCAAAACTCCTTATAATATCCCATAACTCTCTTTATGATCTCAACTTCTGTTTTTTTTTTTTCACATACATGACAAGGCACTGGGGTTTGACTCCCATCGTTTTTATTTTCTAAAACGTTTCTCTCCTGCATTTTTAATGCAGAACCATTAAAATTGTTTGAAGTGTTGGGAACCAGCAGGCTTAATTCGATCAGCGGTAGAGAAGGGGTGTGTTTGGGTCTCTGTGCAGTCCAGTGTTCCTTTGCGGAATGGCATCTGAAGTATTGCACACTCCTCTTGGGTATAAAATAAAAGAGCTTTGGTGGCTCAGGCTGTTAAATGCCTGCTCTTAAGATCCAGCTGTCTACAATTACTGTAGGCTCGAATCCCACCAGGCTCAAGGTTGACTCAGCCTTCCATCCTCTCGGGGTAGGTAAATTGAGGACCCAAGATTGTTGGGGGCAATTAGCTGACCTTGTAAAAATGCCGCTTAGTAATAAGCAGGCATATACAATGGAATGAAGGCTATTGCTGAGCACACTGGGTTGTGCTCCAAAAATTGTAAGCCGCCCTGAGTCTCGGAGAAGGCGCATATAAATGTAATTAAAAAAAAAAATGAACGGTCTTCCTGGTTTTGCTCCATCTGTAGGAAGAGGAGGAGGAGGATGAAGATTACGATGAAGAGAGTGACGACGATACAGCTGCTCTGTTAGCTGAGCTGGAGAAGATCAAAAAGGAACGAGCTGAAGAGCAAGCCCGCAAGGTAAACTCATGGTTTAAATGTGTTGATGACATGACGAAATGAAGATAGGTAGCTGATCGATAGATAACCTTCTGGGGCAGGGGTGTCCAACACAAGGCAACCCCTGAGCTCCGTTTTCACTGGCAGAGGGATATCAAAACAAAATCAAAAGAAGAACTGTTTCCCCTTTTGCATCTGAGCATGCAAGAAGGTACAGGAAAGGAGAAAAGAGGAAGGAAGGGGAAAAAAAAAAAAGGAAGGAAGGAAGGAAGGAAGGAAGGAAAGGAAGGAAGGAAGGAAAGGAAGGAAGGAAGGAAAGGAAGGAGGATAATGAGAGTCAGAGGAATGTCTTACCACTAAAGTCCAGCTCGCTACACTTAAGGTAAAACCTTGAGCCCTCAATGAAATTGAGTTTGACACCCCTGTTCTAAGGGCTACCATTAGAGATAGCCCTCAACTTAAGACCACAGTTGAGCCCAAAATTGATGTTGCTAAGTGAAAAATTTGTTTTAAGTGAGTTCTGCCCCATTTTACCACTTCTTGCCACGTTTGTCAAGTGCATCACTGCAGTTGTTGAATTAGTAACATGGTTGCTAAGTGAATCTGGCTTCCTCATTGACTTGGCTTGTCTGAAGGTTACAAAAGGCGATCAGGTAGCCTGGGACGCCACAGCCATCACAAAAACGTGAACCACTTCACAAGCATCCAAATGTAGATCACGGGACCTTGCGGGGGGGTGTGCTGCAGTGGTCATAAGTGTGAAAGATGGTCACATCACTTTTTTTCAGCACCGTTGTAACTTCGAACGGTCCCTTCATGAACTGTTGTTAGTTGGGGACTTTATTGAAAATGCTCCTTTTTTATTTGGGGAGAAATTCTTTTCATACCTCTGCTGCTGAAATTGCATTTGATTGACGGTAATGTTACCCATTCAGTCGTGTCCTGTTCTTGGCAATTCTGTGGGCCTGGTCTCTGCACATCTTCCAATCTTGCCCTGTTTCCTTGATTTTTCTGTGTTCTGGCTGATGTCAGCTTTGATGGTGTGCATTTGATTAACTGGGCACATTTAGGTTCTATGAGACTGAGTGGTGTGGTGGCCTAAAGGTGGCGCTCTTGCCTCACAATCAGGAGGCTGTGAGTTAAACAGAGGCAGATATTTCTCTCTCTGGGCACACTGGGAATATATATGTGCTGGGGGAAAAAACTCCGCATTGGCAACAGGAAGGGCATCCAGCCAGTAAACACTCAGCTCTGTTCAGTTGCCGAGACTCCACCCCACAAGGGATTATGGGATCATTACAAGAGGATGATTTAAGTTCTGTTGAGGTGGAAAAGGTATGGAGATAGGATTCGATGAACACCAGCTATCATCTATTCTTATTTTCCTCTCAAAAATCCTGTAAGCTGTAAATCGTTCTTCCAAGCAATTGTAAGAAGCCACTCATTGCCAGGTGTTTTAGAGCTGCATAATTTTCAGTTTCACTTGTGCATAATTTTCAGTTTCACTTGCAAAAAAGATGCTTACTGAAATAAAATCTAGCCAAAGCATATTTTATAGTTGCAAAACTTGCTAGGAGAGAGTAAGATCTAATTCACTAATAAAAGCAGTTTGCCAACAAGAATAGAGAGCTGGCAGTTCCCCAAGGAGCAGACCATACAGAGAATTGTTGATGTAAATAACAGTTTTAAATCATTTCTTCGTAATCCAGAGGTACCAACAATCAAGTCTTGCCCACTACATCAGAGCAAACTAGTCATTGCAAAGAAGCTAGGAATGTGCAAAACTTTCAATTCAGAATGATTTGAATTTGGAACATTTTGTCCTTCCTGGATACAAATATTATTTCTAGAAATAGTCGTTTAGTACCACTAGAGGCTGCTAGAAGCTGTTTAATGTAAAGTGTCCAGTCAGGCATCTTCCAGTTGAACTGAATTGCAGTTTCTATCTTGCACAGCCAGCTTGGGCAAAGAATGGTGGGAGTAGGATTCTGATGGCACCACGGTGGAGAAGGCTGGTCTGTAGCTTGGTTGGATGAAGGATGTGCAAAATTCCTTAGTGCAGGAAGAGTTCACTTGGATATTCCCGGGAATGTTCAGTTTTTTCTTCCAGAATGCATCAATTGTCTGTTGTGTGGTATTTTCTGGATGTGGTCTGGGCCTCAACCTGAAATCTTTTCCAGAATATCATGAAGAAAAAGCCATTTTTTTTCACAGAACTGTTGGGCATGTTCCTTCTAGTGGAACATTCCAGAGAATACCCAAAGGTGCTTTTTTTCAGGAGGCAACTGGACTTTCTTGTTTTTTTCTTTTGAAGACATTTCACTTCCCGTCCAAGAAGCTTCTTCAGCTCTGACAGGATGGTGGAGAATTTAAGGATTTATATTCCTTGCAGACAGCTGGTACTACAAGAACCAGGAGCACTACTCAGGTGACCCTAAGGACACTAAACCTCCAAGTGGCCTCAACGACTCTCTAAAAGGTTGCAAATGACCAGCTGTCTGCAAGGAGTATAAATCCTTCCGTTCCCCACCATCCAGTCAGAGCTGAAGAAGCTTCTTGGGTGAGAAGCGAAACGTCTTCAAAAGAAAAAACAAGAAAGTCCAGTTGCCTCCTGAAAAAGCACCTTTGGGACAACCATGACCTGGATGAATGAGAATCTCTACAGAATTCCAGGGAATATCAAAATATTCCATAGCTAGATCATTGTATGTTGTGCATAACCTCATTATTACTAGGGATGTGCAGTGCTTCAGGTTTGAATCTACAAAACTTACTTCGAAGCATTTGGGAGTACCTCTCTTGTCACTCTTTCAAGCAGCTGCATCATTTTATCTACCAGAGGACAGATTTGTGATTCAGGAGAGAATTAAAGAATTGCAAACAGGACTTCTGTTTCTGAGCCATGGTGCACCAAAACACTTCAAAAAAAAATCAAATATAAAGCATCACACAGCCTCAGTTATGACTTATGCTTCTTTGGTTACTCCCTTGAACTTATCAAACTGCTTATCCTGCATTGGATAGCTGGTTTACCAAGTACAGTCATCTTTGCTCTGATTGGCAGCTATTCTCTCAGCTATCAAGCAGTAGTTTCTCTACCCCGCCTGCCCTGCACAATTTTTGCAGCCTGAAATTCATTCTGTGGCTGGTTTAACCCCGTTATGTTTCCATATCCAAGCCATGTGATCTCCTGCTGAGCTTCAGCATTTCTGGAATGTTATGCTTGTCCTGAATTCTGTTTATGAGTACGCTCTATATCTGAGGTAACTAATATGCCTGTCTGGGAAATGACAGAGATGAATACATGCAGCTCATGTAGGTTATTAAAATTAAAACTATGGGCATGTAGACATCGAGTTTACCTTTTATCCAGAAAGCATGGCAAGGCAAAATTATATTGAAAAACAGAAACGATCAAACTTAAGGTAAATGACATTAGTTGTACTGGCTATAGTTGTTGTTAATAAGACAGTGTTTATGGAGTGGATCAAATAGAATAGTTCCATTTAGATGAAGTGATTAAACACTGATTAAAACGTTTAAGATTAAACGTTGTAAGAACTATATGAATACATTAGTTACTTCACTGAATAAGACATACAGGTCTGTTTAAGTTCTTACTAGGTTTTTATCATGCAAAGAATTTTTGCAAGTCTCTTTTCACAAATCTTGTAGTGGCCTGAGTAAACTTAAGTGATGGTCCAGATTTCCCACATCCTGAATTTAACTATTACATTTTTTTTTAAATTAGTGCGATTGGCTTTTTATCTTAACACTTATGCTTGCTTGATGTGCCCCCAATCTCCAGATTACACTCTATTTGTGGAGGATGCAACTACTTTAATCTTTTACCACCTGGCCCAGACTAAATCGGTTGGTATTCACTCTCCAATTTCATCCCAAGTATAAGAACTCAAACCATTTTTGTTTCCAAGCAAAGCCAAGGTTAAAAGTTGAACCTGTCACTCAAGGACCGAGGTTTCAAATTCCCTGCCATGATTCCCCCTTGCGATTTTTATCGTACATGTGCCGAAAATGAAAACGTTGGGCCTGTTTTGCTATGAGCGACGTTCTTGGGTGGTTTTAAACAACCTGACCATTACAATATGCAAGTTTAGGATTTTATCAATAGCATTACAGTTTGGCAATCGTGCAAATTACTTCTTGAAAAATCAGAATTCCACTTCACCCTACACTGGACAGATCCCACCTCAAGGACTTTTAACATTTGAGGAAGGATTCTGACATGCTGGAATAGATTCTGAGAAGGACAAGAAGGATAATCAGGAGATTAGAAATGAAGGCCTGTGAACAGAGATTAAACCAGTTAGCAATATTGAGCTTTGAGAAAAGATAAGAGTGAGGATAGGACAGCAAACTTCAAATTGGGGGCGGGGGGTCCACTTTTGCTAGTAGTTTGTTTTGCCAGCGCTCTGCCAGCGAAAACTGAGCTGGCGGGGGGGCATGCGGCCCTCCAGGGCTCCGTTTTCGGCTGCAACATGCAGTCCTCTGGCAGTAAAAATCGAAATTGGGGGTGCGGCTCCATTTTCAGCTGCGATGGCCTCCTGCAGCACTCTGCCAACGAAAACAGAGCTGGGGGGGCACGTGTGGCCCTCCCGAGCTCCCTTTTTGCTGGCAGAGGCACCACAGCTGGTCCTTCACTGTTTCCAAGGTGGCCCCGCAGGCCAGATCTAAGCACCGTGCGGGCCGTATCTGGCCCATGGCTCTTGAGTTTGACGCCTTTGTGATAAGTCCTTCTTTGAAAGTCACCGTGGGAGAGTACAGGAGCTTCAGCCTGAAGGTGAACTTTTCATTCCTTGGACTTATAACTGCCTACCCTAGATGCATGAAGCCAAAACCTCAGAACATCTTCTGGCTGCAGTCCTGTATTTGGTATATGCTTATTTCAGAAACGGAAAACTGGCACTACAAACTTGTTTTAAAAAAAGAAAAGAAACTTGAACGCACCACAAAAGGACTTGTGGCTGAGTCTTTAGCTGCTTCTACAGGGATCTGAAAAGGAAAGAGGCCACTTTTATAAACAGTTTGCTTTTCTAAAAGCATGGAACCCACCTTTCTTTCTCTTGGCAGGAACAAGAACAGAAAGCTGAAGAGGAGAGGATACGGATGGAAAACATCCTAAGCGGTAACCCTTTGCTGAACCTTACGGGACCAGTACAACCTCAAACAAATTTTAAAGTGAAGCGAAGGTATGGAGATGTCAGCGGTATATTAAATTGATTCTCAGCTTTTTTCCACTGGATTGTGAATAGTTATAATTCCAAAACAGTTAAAGCGGATTTTAATTGAATTGTTTAATCCACTATTATGAGAAAATCATAAAGCGGAGAGCAGGAACTTAAGGTTTTCAAGTCCTTGATCTCTGTTACACATATAACTACATCGTTGTCTTCCTGTATTACAAATTCAAGCTCCTCCTGTTTTGTTTCCCCATGCTTTCCCCATGCTCAAAGCGTAGGGAAATAAACAAGAGCTTGTTTGCAAGAGAGGCTGTGAACCAGGATGTACAACACTGGACATGTTTCTTAGCAGAAACTGCTGAACCACCATGGAATAGACCAGTGGTGGCTAACCTTTTTTTGGCTCTTGTGCCGATAATTACGCGCGTGCTTGCTTGCACACACTCAGGTACCAGCACCCAGAAGGCAATGCATGCTGGGGGGCCCCTGCGCATGTGCACGCAACTCCCTCCTCGCATGCAGGTTTCCCCCCTCACGCTATGCATCTGTGCGTGCCATGTGCGATTCCCCCCTGGCACGCACGACTCCCTCCGCGCCGCGCCTCTGCGCATGCACGCACAATCCACTCGCGCACACATCTCCTGCACACTGCCCCTTTCCCCCTACACATGCGTGCCAGATACCCAACAATCAGCTGTCAGGTGGCGGCGTGCGCGCATGCGTAGTGAGGTTCTTCCAGGCAACCTGTCGCGTGCCGGGGGAAATGGCTCTGCGTGCCACTTCCAGCACGCGTGGCTTAGGTTCGCCCAGGAATAGACAGTCCAGAAATAAACCCATCATGGAAGAAATAGAACATGCCAGAACTCTCTGGCACCTACCGTTCCTCAGTGAATTCTGCACATCACTAAGAGTGAGCTTAATTGGCCAAAGTGTTGTGGGTTTCTTTTTCTCTTATTGTTTTAAAAGCCCTACTTACTTATACAGTCTTAGGAGTGGTGCAGTGGCATAGAACTCTCACCTCACAATCAGGAGGTTGTGAGTTCAATCCTAGGTAGAGGCAGATATTTCTTTCTGCTGAACAAAAGTCCACATTGGCGACAGGGAGGACATCCGGCCATTAAACCTTCTGCTAGCTCCATTCAGTTGCCCAGACTCCACCCCGCAAGGGATTACGGGGTTGTTAAAAGAAGATGATGACGACTGACTTCTACAGGCTTAATATTGTTACTTTAGGGTTTTATTTTCAACCCTCATGGGATGCAATGTTTCCTCTTTAACTGATTTAATCCAGGCTCTTGGTCACTACCAAATCTTTAGGATTGACAGCATTTCCCCAGGCTTAGACTCAGAGCGACTTCTGAAAGATAGAAGTCTAGAACTAGAGAAAAATCCCTAAAATGTACGTAAGAAGGGGGTCAGGGCACATTTTGAAATACCTCTATTCCCAGATAATTAACTTATATTACATGGCTTTCCATTGGGAAACAAGGCAACATCCGCATTTTGAAATCCATGTCTTCCCTACACACATACAGAAGTGGGTCTTGCACAAAAGATCCTTAGATTGTCTGAATCTGTTTCTGATTACCGATTAGATCTTGCTAGATACAGCTAAGCTTTTTACTTATTTCTATAGTGGTAAACCCTCAACTTAAGTCCACTTGTGATGGATCTGCCGGTGGGTTAATTACTACCCGGGTTAGAAGTTACAACTCTTGGTGGGGGTGGAACTGCAGTCACATGGCCGTACATTGGATGCTTGGCAAACGGCCATTTTACTACGATTTTAATTGGTTTTACCATAGGTTTGCTTAACAAACTCCACACTCACTTTATAACTGCTGCATTTGCTTTAACGACCACTGCAAAAACGATAATAAAAATCAGGTGGGTTGTTTGACCGACCTGTTTTACAACCATTACAACTTATAACCAACATGGGCAGGTTCCTTCATAGTCATAACTCAAGGACAGCCTGTATGGGTTTCTGTAATCAACTCAAATAGGCATTCATAAACTCCTGTTTAGGAAGATCCATAATATAAATAAAATTCAGGGCTGTCTGGGGAAAATTATAATATTAGGCCTTTGTTTTACCTGTCCAAATAGCCCTTAACTGTTACCAGCATCCAGAGTAACAGAACTGGAAAGAACTTTGGAAGTCTTTTAGTCCAATCCCCTGCTCATTCAAGAAACCCTATACCTGTGATGGTGAACCTATGGCAACCTATGCCGGAAGTGGAACGCAGAGCCATCTCTGCCAGCACGCGACCCATCGCCCCGGCTCCATTCCACTGCACATGCGCGTGCGCTTCCCGCCAGCCAGCTGATTGTCGGGTATCTGCCACGCATGCGTGAGGGACGGGAGAGCGTGGAGAGTCGCATGTGCAGGGGGAGTGTGGGGATTGCGTATGCATGTGGAGGGGATGCATACGTGCATGCATTGCATTATGGGCGCGCACACTTTCGGCACGCGACAATGAAAAGGTAAGCCATCACTGCCCTATTCCATTTCAGACAAATGGTGGTCCAATCTCTTCTTTAAAACCTGCAGTGATGGAGCATTCACAAGTTCTTTTATTCCGTTCTAGATAGCCTGTTTTAACACGACTCAGATTTCATAGGATTTTCAGTTGTTTCTTTGTTTTCTGTAACATGCTGTTCCTGCTTCTCCTTCCCTTTTTTTTTTTTAAATTAAATTTATATGCCGCCCTTCTCCGAAGACTCAGGGCGGCTTACAATTTTTTGGGATACAACCCAGTGCGCTCAGCAATAGCCTTCATTCCGTTGTATATGCCTGCTTATTACTAAGCGGCATTTTTACAAGGTCAGCTAATTGCCCCCAACAATCTTGGGCCCTCAGTTTACCTACCCCGAGAGGATGGAAGGCTGAGTCAACCTTGAGCCTGGTGGGATTCGAACCAACAGTAATTGTAGACAGCTGGATCTTACGTGCAGGCATTTAACAGCCTGAGCCACCAAGGCCTCTCTCAAGAGCTTCTTAACCAAGATGAAGTTGCTGGGGATGGTTGGTCTTTAATCTGTCCAAACGTTCACAATTTCTGTCATTCAGTTCAGCCTACACATGTTAACGTAGGGTGGTTCCTGGTTCTGTACTCATAACTTCCAGAAGGGGAAGTATTTTAGCATGGACCAAAGCCTCTGGCAGAACTTCTGACATGTTCCTTTCCTTTTTTAGGTGGGATGATGATGTTGTCTTCAAGAATTGCGCGAAAGGTGTAGACGAGATGAAGAAAGACAAAAGATTTGTCAATGACACGCTGCGGTCTGAATTTCACAAAAAGTTCATGGAAAAATATATCAAATAGGATTTTGTCTTTGAATAGGTTGTGTTGCCGATAGGTTGTGTGTGGCGCAAGTCATCTGCCTTTCATCAGGAAAATGCTGGCTTGGATGGAAATCTGTCAACCGTGGGCAGGTATCCCCCATGATCATAACTATCTTTTTAACTTAATTCCTTGTATGGCATATTTTTTGCATGGTTTATTGTTGTAAACTTAACCCCTGCTGCTCGCTTCCCCCTCATTTTCTTGAAGATGTCGGTTTCCTTATTGCTATGAATTTATGTTCACTGGAAAATCATTTTGTAAATGTTTTGAAAGCAACTTCCAATAAACCCTTCACTCACTCATGAGCCTGTTTTCTTGGCTAAACCTTCATTAGCTCCCTCTCTTGTTCTGCAAATCTTAGATGGTAAAAGCTTGGACATGTTTTTAGACTCAGCAGTGGTCCTTCTGTCTTCTGTGACATAAAGCATCCTTTTATTAGTTCTGGCTGATGTGTCAGCTTCATGGACAAGCAGGTTGACCATTCCCCCGAAGCACCAGCAACCTTGTTGCTTAGAAGTTTAGAATCTGGTCCTACTTCACCAAAATCCCTACCATAAAGAAGATGGGGTGGAGAGGGTAGGGATTGAAAAAAAAAAGGGAAACGACAATGTCGGGTGAATCATACCCTGTTCTGAGAGGTAGGGACCCAGCAGCTATAATGGTACGTAGGAAAAACATTGGGAGACAGAGTGAAAAGCGGCTGGCTAGGGAACAGTCAGATAAGAGACAGCATGTTCTGCAATTGGATAGTTGTTCTGATCCAGCTCACAAACACGGCAAACCCTCTATAATTAAATGTTCCCTTTATTAGGAGCCCCAGCAAAAAGTCTCTCTCTTAGAGCAGGCTAACAAGTCTGTCCAGCAGGGAGATGAATAGTTGTCTGCCACACCTACTCATCTCTGCCCCCTGCCTTTTATCCCCAGAGTAGGGTGGGGCTTCGCTAGCAGTGGTGGCTCTTCCGTCCCAAGGAGCGGCCCATAGCAGTCCACTGCTCTCCTCTCCTCTGCCTTCTGCATATCCCCGCATGAAGCACTGGACCCAGCTGTTCCTCCTCTTCCTCATCAGCCACCTCCAGACCTGGGGGCTGTTGACCCTCCATCTGAGGGCTGATGGACAGCCCAGGCTCCGCCTCTTTCTCTTTCTCTCTGACAGCTCCATTCCCTCTCCCCGCACAAGCCCTCAGGTTGCCTTGATGCTGGCCCTGACTCCCATGCTGCCTCCTCATCTGATTCAGCTGTTGGAGGGGGCCGGCGGCCAACGGGCCACAACAATAGTGGTGACGCAAGGCCCTCAGAAGAGACCTTCCCTAGTCTCTTCAGTTGTAAAGGAGAAGGTGGGAGCCTTGTACTTTCAGACTTGCAAGAGTCTCTTAATACAGCTTTACACTTAGCTGTAGACTTAGCTTATCTTGGAAGGCTTCCTGTCTACCACAGTGATGGGTGTCGTTTTGTTGCTTTTCCTGATACGTCCTTGGGTGAGAGAAGGCACAAGAAGGGTTTTGACCCGTGTTTCTGAATGAAAATGAGGAACCTCTTGGATTAATGTTATGTCAAGGCATTGGTGATGGGCCTGCCTTGTAGTCCAGGACAGTTTTGCTAGCTAGAGATAGGAAGATTCAGATTTAAGTTTCTTCCCCTGCCCTGATGTAATAATGGGCTATGAATTTAGCCTTGAGGAAAAGAGCTGAAGTCAAGATAACAATCAGATAGGAAAAAATCTGAACCCAAAGCAGGACTGGAATTTGAGAAAGCATCTCTCACTTGGTCCTCCCTGGGTCTCTTTAGGATGGAAAAGACACTCTCGACTTGCAAGGTTCTGTTACTTTTTACTTTAATCCTACAATAAAAGTAGTTTTAGTACTCATGACTTTGATGTTAGCGCTAGCAATAGAGCTTAGACTTATATACCGCTTCATAGTGCTTTACAGCTCTCCCTAGGTTTACAGAGTCAGCCTATTTCCCCCAACAATCTGGCTCCTGCTTTTACCGACCGATGAAAGGCTGAGTCAACCTTGAGCCGGTCAGGATCGAACTCCAGACTGTAGGCGCAGTTTGCCTGCAATACTGCATTCTGACCACTGCATCACCGCGGCTGGTTCAACTCTGGTCTATGGCATCATGCATGATCAGAGAGCCAAAATTTGCTAAGAGATGGTCGCACTAGTGGAGTCGCCATTTTTGGCAGTGTCATTCATCACATGTCTCCCACGGGATCAACCTTTCCCGGTTCCACGCATGTAAACATCGTAACATTTGAGCGAGCCAGCGATGGTGAGGGGACCAATGTCCATACAGTCCCTGCAGCTCAAGCCCAAAGTCCGTAGCCCAGCGCCGGATGGTTCGTAAAGCAGTCCTCGGTTGGAAATGATAGGGAGGTGGTGCAGCGAGATGGAAGGGAGAACAGCAGCCCAACGGTGAATGTTGGCGACACGGTCAGGCTGTCCATATACTTGGAGACCTTGATGTCCCAGGTCTCCCGCATTCGGTAACCGGACACTATGGAGACGTCCATGACCCAGAGTCAGTTCATTGCCTCCACAAGTAAATCCGGTTTAAGTGCCAGATATTACGATGGGCTCGACTCTCGGACAAAGGCCCTGCCGGCGCTGATAACCACTTCTTCCCCACACCCAAACAGAATTTCAAGAAGTTATTTCAGGCTGTGTTCACAGATTGTATTTGTCTCCATGTACAACTCCTTTAAAAAGGGAGAGGTGGCTAACAAAAACGAACTATGGAATTCTTGGTGCCCTCTGAGCTTGGCTGTTTACTTGCAGGTGTTTCCTTATCCGACTAACACCATGTTTATCATGTCTGCAAGCAGATAACCAGAGTATCAAAAGGACTGCAAAGTTCAACGCTGAGCTTTGTGTATTCTCTTCTATTTAAAAACTAACTGGGGGCATAATAACCTTAGTTACTCCAAGTATAAAAGGGCAAATATCAATTTACTTATTCTATGTATGGTAATTTACATTCATGTGAGGCACCCAGACAGAACCCAGTGGGACTCTTACTCATTGTCCTTAATGATCACCAGGCTCCCTGATGTTTTATTTTTTCAATTGAAAATAACTTTGATTTATGTCTCGCCTCTCACCTATTTTCCTGCTAGTCCCTCCATAAACCAGCACCGCTATTAAAATAATTGCAAACATTAAACCAGCCGTAAATTGAAACCTAGCAGGCTACAAAGCATCAGACCAATCATATACAAGTGGTCCTTGACTTAACAACAGTTCATTGAGTGACCGTTTGAAGTTACATCACTGGAAAAAAGCAACTTATGACCATTTTTCACACTTATGACGGTTGCAGCATCCCCATGATCATGTGATCCAAATTCAGACAACTGCCATTTCACATTTATGATGGGTGCATTGTCCGGGGTCATGCGATTTCCCCATTTTGCGACCTTCTAACCAGCCAAGTCAATGGGGGAACCAGGTTCATATAATGACCTTGTGACTAACTTAACTGAAGTGATTCACTTAAACAACCGTGGCAAGAAAGGTTGTAAAACAGGGCAAAACTCACTTCACAAATATCTCACTTAGCAACAGAAATTTTGGGCACAGTTGTGGTCGTACGTTGAGACTTACCTACATTATTTGCTAATATGGTTAAGAAGACAGTGGTGGGATTCAAAAATTTTTACTACCAGTTCTGTGGGCGTGGCTTGGGGGGTGTGGCTTGCTGGGCATGGCAGGGGAAGGTTACTGCAAAATCCCATTCCCACTCCATCCCACTAACCTGCTTTCCAGCTCCGTTCTCCTGTGCAGGGCAACAAAAGAAGACCCAGCTGATCAGCTGGGACTCGGGAGGCAGAGAATAGATGGGGGCAGGGCCAGTCAGAGGTGGCATTTGCTGGTTCTCTGAACTACTCAAAATTTCTGCTACCGGGTCTCCAGAACTGGTCAGAACCTGCTGAATACCATCTCTGATAGATGATCAACAGGACTTCACAGAGCTGTGACCAGTTTGGGAATTAAAAAAACCCAAAATCCTGGAAACCTTGTCCAAAAAAGCTACACTGGCATTTTGATGATATCACCAGGAATCAACCTTGAATCAAAGGCGTCTAGCTTTCATGATCTATATCTTGATGACAGTTTATTTTGCTGCCATCTGCTGGGAGTTGGGATGCCCCTAACCTCATGCAAGGAGACCCAGTTCAAGGAATGGAGACCATTTTACTAAAGTTTACTGGGCGCTATGGTGAGTTTTTCCCAAGAAAAAGCTGCATACATTAATGTGGAGGAAAAAAAAGAGTCAGTCACATTTAAGGGAACGTTAAGTTTCTTTAAAGCAGGGGTGTCCGACCTTGGCAACTTGAAGACTTGTGGGCCTCCACTCTCAGAATTCCCCAGCCAGCCATGAATTCTGGGAGTTGAAATCCACAAGTCTTAAAAGTTGCCAAGTTTGGACATGCCCTTTTTAAACCATGAGAAAAATGAACCTGTCTTGGGAGTGCAGGGCCTCCATTTATCATGGATCTCCTCTTTGGGAAATTCCAGAAGAAAAGTATTTTCTCAAAAACAGTTACTAAAAAAATGGTGGTCCGTCTCTGTTGGGAATGAGGCCTCCACTTTCTCATGGCCCAATTGGCTCCGGATAGTAAATCCCAGAGACAACTTCCATCTCGACCTTTGTTATCAGAAAAACAGTGAAACAGGACATTCCTTCAAAACTGCAGAAGAGGACTTCCTCCCCTTGAGAGTTTCTCACATATTTGGTTAGACAGAAGAAACCGATGCGGCAGGCTGCAGAGCTCCAATTAAAAAAATCTTCAAGAATAACATTCAAAGCTCACAAGGACTTTCAGCCACCTCTGATTTTAAACATGTATACTGACAGGGGTGGACTTCAAAAACTTTAGCAAGGGGTTCTCTGCCAGGTTGCTGGGGGGGCATGGCCTAGTCGGCCTCCTGCACCATGATGTGGGGGGAGTGTTTTTGCCCTCGCTGGGCTCTGGAGGCTTTCCCCGAGCCTCCAGGACAGAGGTGGTCTTCAGCAGGTTCTGACCAGTTCTAGAGAACCGGGAGAGGAAATTTTGAGTAGTTCAGAGAACCTGCAAATACCACCTCTGACTGGAGATTTTACAGTATCCGTCCCCTGCCATGCCCACTAAGCCACAACCACCAAGCCACGCCACGCCCACAGAACCAGTAATAAATTTTTTTGAATCCCACCACTGCTCCGGGACAGCAAAAATGGCTTCTCCGGGCTCTGGAGGCTCTTTGGAAGCCGGAAACAGGCCCGTTTCCGGCCTTCCCGAACTTCTGGGAGGCCCATTTTTTGCTCTCCCAGAGCATCCATGCTCACCCCGCACTTACCTGCATCCAAAACAGGCCACGTGGGGACTCCTGAGAGGGGAAGGGAGGAGTGGGTGTGGCCAGCCTGGAGTGGGATTTGAGGGTTCTCCGAACTGTGCAGAATCTTAGCTAGGGGTTCTCCCAAAACCCCGCAAACCCCCAGCAGCCCACCCCTGGTATATTGGTAGTCCTCGCCTTATGACCATTTAGTGATGCTTTGAAGTTACAGCGGTACTGGAAAAAATGACCTATGACCTTTTTTCACATGACTGTTGCACATGCCCGTGATCACGAATAGTACATGCTTGGCAACTGGCATGTACTTAGGACAGTTGCAGTGTCCTGAGCTCATGTGATCACCTATTGCAACCTTCCGACAAGCAAAGTCAATGGGAAAGCCATCTTAACAATTAGTGATTCACTTAATAACTGCGGCAAGAAAGGTCATAAAATGGGGCAAACCTCACTTAACTAGTGTCTTATTTAGCAATTGTGGTCGTAAGGTGAAGATAACCTGTATACATATGTACATCTTAATTAAAAATAAATAAATCTGAAGCTGGCAGTGACTGATCTGATTTATGATTGTCAGGACATACGATCATAATGGGCAGGCTCCATATATCAAGGACTACCTGTAATTTCCAAATAATTTGTTCAGACTCTTAGAATAGAACAAGGGTCTTCAAACTTGACAGCTTTAAGACTTGTGGACTTCAGCTCCCAGAATTCTTCCTCCAGTCATGTTAGCTGAGGAATTCTGGGAGTTGAAGTCCACAAGTCTTAACTTTGCCAAGTTTGAAGACCCTTGGAATAGAATAACAGAGTCGGAAGGGACCTTGGACGTCTTCTAGTCCAACCCCTTGCTTAGGCAGGAAACCCTACACCACTACAGACAAAAGGTCTGGAATTATAGATCTGATCTCAATTGGACTGGAACCTGAGCATCTCTAGCACAGATAAAAGACATCACTACAATGCAACATGTGATAGGGTGAGAGGTAGGGGCTGGGGAGAAGCAGCTGGTTTTCATGTAAAGAGAAGAAGACTCGGTATCAAAAGATGACTTTTAACAAGCAACATCTGGCATTTCTATTTATCTAAAGTAATTAGTTGATCAGAACATGAACCTGGACTAAGGCCAGTTTGTTCCAAACACATGGTTCCTACTAGCATCCGATCAAATGCAGCTGATTTCCACCCCCTCAAAATTTTCTACTTCCCCTGGGAGCCAGTTACATGCACCCCCCACCCATTCATATACATATACATATACTGTTGCTTAAAGATTTAATCTTAAACTCATAGTTTTTGTGAGAGTGTGGGAAAATGTGACTGATGAAATGGCCAGCTGTCCTACTTTACTAAGAACAGCTCTCTTTTCAACAGTTCTATATTTGACATGCTTCAAAAAACTTTATTAAGATCGCCTGTACAAATCAAGCTTAAAGCTGCAAAACCAGAGGTGGTCAGGACCTGCTAGAGAACCGATAGTGGAAATTTTGAGTAGTTCGGAGAATCAGAAAATACCACCTCTGACTGGCCCTGCCCCCATCTATTCTCTGCCTCCCGAGTCCCAGCTGATCAGCTGGGTCTTCTTTGGTTGCCCTGCACAGGAGAACGGAGCTGGAAAGCAGGTTAGTGGGGTGGGGAGGGAATGGGATTTCGCAGTAACCTTCCCCCAGGAGTGGGGAGGAAATGGAAATTTTGCAGTATCCCTTCCCCTGGAGTGGGACAGGAGTGGAGATTTTACAGTATCCTTCCCCTGCCATGCCCACCAAACCACACCCACCAAGCCACACCCACAGAACTGGTGGTAAAAAAATTTGAATCCCACCACTGTGCAAAACCATAATGTAATGGACTTCTACTAGTAAAAGAGCCTTGGTAGCTCAGGCTGTTAAATGCCTGCTCTTAAGATCCAGATGCCTACAATTATTGTAGGCTCGAATCCCACCAGGCTCAAGGTTGACTCAGCCTTCCATCCTCTCGGGGTAGGTAAATTGAGGACCCAAGATTGTTGGGGGCAATTAGCTGACTTTGTAAAAATGCCGCTTAGTAATAATAAGCAGGCATATACAATGGAATGAAGGCTATTGCTGAGCGCATTGGATTGCTCTCCAAAAATTGTAAGCCGCCCTGAGTCTTCGGAGAAGGGCGGCATATAAATGTAATTTAAAAAAAAAAAAAAAAGAGGACTGGGGGGCTAATATCAGCTCTTTTATGACCGATGATTTAATTACTATGAGCAAACATATATAAGGATTCATGTACTAAGTACAACTCTGCAAACTATTCTTAATCACAATAGAAGAAAATGTATATAGCTGAGGGTTGAGGTGTAGAGTGCTGGATGCTCTGAGCTTGGGTTTTTTTACCCAATTATGCAACATAATCTTGTCAACTTGTTGGGTAATAAAATATCTGCAAGAAAAAAAAAACCAAGCTGAGACAGCATCAAGGATTCTACACTCTTAGTGAATTCTCTTACTACTATATGTTGTTGAGCATGGAGATGGTTGGTTAACAAAGTAACCCCTTGATCTGTGCCCATCCACAAACTCAAGGTTTATCCTAAATTTGGATAATTCATGAGTGGGCAAGTTGTGGGAATTCTTCTGTTGTCATAAAATGTGCTCTAGAGTGGACCATTAAAGTCCACTTTGAGCAGAGCATGTTATATCAACACAATTACGATATGCTAAGCAAGATTTAGGGTTTAGCATTCTTTGGAACAGACTGCTTTCCTCAAACACTAATTTGCCAGTCTTTGAGTTAGGTACAGTACTAGGGTGATGTAGTCGTTTGCATCAAATAAATGGTTTGAAAACCGCAGTTGTATACATTTATTATATACAATATTAAGGCACAAATTTAAGCAGCAGAGAACAGGAGAAAATTCTTTGGCTGGCCAGAGTCACCCATATTTGTTATGGAGGATGAGACGCTATGTATATATACAAACACATTCAAGCTGTACAATGCTCTGCAGTAGCCAATCTGCACAACAGAAACACAACGGGGAAAATTGACATTATCTTACAATCCATTTGCCTGGAATATAACTACATAATGCTATATAAATGTCAGGCAGGATAACACCACAGCAGCACATAGATCAGGTATTGAGCAAGCTAGAAAACATTGGTTTACAAGTATAGCAGCCACTCTACAAATGCAAATACTATAGATAAATTATGCTCTAATACAGGGGTGTCAAAATCAAGGCCCCAGGACCAGACCTGGCTCTCATGGTGCTTAGATCTGGCCCACGGGCCCACTCTGGCAACAGCGAAGGACCAGCCCGCGGTGCCTCTGCCAGTTAAAACGGAACTCGTGAAGGCTACAGGTGGCCCTCTGGAGCTCCGTTTTCACTGGCTGAAGGTTGCAGGAGACTGTCACAGCTGAAAACAGAGCTCGGGAGCCCGTTTTCACTGGCAGAGAGCGCTTAGGCCACAACAGGCACCCCCAACACGAGTGATGTCAAGCTGGCCTCGCTCACCCCGCCCCCCGACGTCAGACACAACCCTGATGCGGCCTGCAATGAAATCGAGTTTGACACCCCTGCTCTAAATAGGATGGACTAGAATGGGGGTGAACTTCCATCAGCTTGAGGATCGTACCAGGTTGGTTAAGGGAAAAGGGGGCAGGGATATTAGACGTTTGCAACTTGCTTAGAAAATCTAGCCAACCTTCTCCCCACCCCCATTCCCACCCCCATCCCCAGTGCAAAAAAAAAAAGACCCCTAGGTTTTGGCCCCGCCTACTTTGCTTAGACTCTGGGGCCCTCATATTTTGGCATCTAAAAATCTACAGTCACATTATTATTGTTTTGCATGCAGCCAGATTAACAAGATTTTAATGTCCTGATTCTTTCGGCTTGGGAAAGCCGCCTGTAGTTTGCACACACCAAAGGATGATAACAATTCGCCCCTTGTTTGCAAGTGGAGTCTTGGGAAGTTATAAACAGAAGGCCTGGTCTTTAATGAAATGTGGCAAGGCATGTATGTCTAAGTGTACATACATATAAATATATAAAGAAGCTGTTTTTAGACTAATTCCCTTCTAGGTCGCCATGTTTTGCCCCTCAGAAACAACCCTGAGCAAGCAACGCTACATAGAGTCCTGGTGTACGTCTTTGCCTTATAGTCCGTGGACAGAAATTTGACCACAGACAGTCAGAATTCGAGAACCTGCTATTTATACTTTGGATAAAACATAAAACTGGGCCTCAATGCATTTGGGGCTTTTTGCCAAAGAGAACAAGGGCCTCCGTGTCTTGGATTTAAAACATGTCTGTAACAAGAGGCAGTAAGACTGTCTCTCTGGTCTATAGAGGAAGAAGGGAAAGAGGAAAAAAGAGATTTGCATAACTTTGCTATCTACAGATACTCCGGGAAGTAGCATCTACAAGAAGCCTTGGGAGGCGTTTTGTTTTCAACTAACATCTGACGAAGAGGCAAGTTCGTGAGTCACAGCAAAATCAGAACACTGCTACATGGACTAAGGACTCTTACCGAGGTACACAGGCATACTTTTCTTCAGAAAGAGTACAACGTAACCGGCACTATACTACACAAGCGAGGAGAATACTAAAACATACTGGGCCCCATCCGGAAGGGACCACCGAGTTAACTACTTCCTGCATTATATTATGACTCTTTCAACATTCCAGCTTACAGCAGAGACTCAAAGACACCTTATCTAGCACCAGGTCATAAATAGATCTAATGGAAAGTCAGTGAAGCTGATCCTAAGATGTGTTATCTTCACACATGACTTGCTCAGATGCATGACCTCTGGATGGGGACTGGTCTCCACCGGGAGTTTTGCCGTAGGTGCATCTTTGCTCTGAATCCAGGGAAGAAATCTTATTCGATGCTTCTAGGGATTATTAACTTTAGGCCTAAATGTGCTGAGGTCTGACACAGCCAGAATAAATTAAATCTGAAGGAACTGGAGATCTTTCGGTTGATTTGTTCACTGGTTGCTTACTTTCATAACGCAGACGATCTTACGGAATAAGATCAGCAAGTCGTGGCTCTCGTGCGTTGAACACCCGGATCTCAACTCATTTGCCTCTGCTGTCAACAGCAGTCAGGGACCGCCGTAGACCGAGACAGCTACAGAGATCATGGAAAGGATTGAGGATTAACCTGTCTAAACGTTGTTCTACCAGAGATCTACGTCGGGCTGTTTGACAGACAGTAGAAGCAAACCCAGATGGTGGAGGGATCAAAAAGGAAAAGCAGGAAGAAGGAAGCAGCTACAAGAATGATATTTGGAAGTCCTGCTCCCTCACCCAAGAATTGCAAATACAAGTCAAAAAAAAAGAAAATCCATGTGGACAACCTACCACCCAATGAGGATACTAGTTAGGTGGTTGGAGAACAGCTCCTGGCACATCAAACACATCCTCCATAGAAACGTCCTCCGATTCCTATAATGTCTTGACTTTCCCCACCCCTCCAAATCCACAGCATGGTTCACTGTACATAGTAGACCTCCCAAATGTTCTGTCTCCAGCATTCTTGCTCTCCTCAACTCTCAGATTCACCTGGAGTTTTCTTCTGGGTTTGAACTTTCTTGGTCCAACTTTGCAGTGTCCTCCACGGTTTTTAATTCAAGCACAGCAATGAAAATAACACACACACCCTTTCTCTCTCTCTCTCTCCAGGGTGAAGAGGTGATTTCCCCCCAAAGCAGCAAAAACTCGATGGCTTCAAATAAGGACTTCCATCATATCTGGATCTGGAAATTCAGGCTTGTGAAGCAGATGGCTAACTCTGCTTCTGCTGCTGTCCAGGAGCTTCCCACAGCTGGAAGAGTTTTCTAGGGGAGGAAAAAAAAATGTAAAGAATGGGTCAAGTCTTAGGGCCAAATGGCATGTTTTAGCCTAGAAGCCAATCTGCACAAGTGATTTTTTCCTCCCTGCTTCGGGACGCGTCTCTCACACATAATTCACGTGACATTCTTTCCAGGCTGCCATTGCATTGGGTAATTAATTTTGCTACCTGCTCTTAAGACCGTCCTTTCAAGCAATGGCGATCCTAGCCCTTACTAAATAAAACTTGCAGGATTTGCATAGCTCTTGGTACAAGTGGCTTCCATTTCAACATGGTGCAAAGGAATAGAAGAAACATTCCTAGGAGTGCCACAGGGAAGCAAATTAAAACACAGAACCCCTTTGACTCGTAAGACCAGTAAGAGATGAATCATTCTCAAAATAAAAGCTGAGAGTTTTCCAGGAGGAAAATTGTCAGTGGGTAGAAAATAGATAATTTCTGAATCTGTACACCTTTCAATAAGTTTGCCTTTTGTTCACTTAAAATATTTATAAGCAACTTTTCAGTATATCTACAGCTGAATTTTACTTTACAGGTAGTCCTCAACTTATGGCCAGTCACAGCTTACCAGTAATTTACAACAGACCCTCCCCCAAATGTATTTACAACCCAGATTTGAAGTTCCAACAGCTAGCATCCCTCTCAAAACATGTTTGTATTTTCAGTGACCAGCAATCGGCCTGCATTTATGGCTGTTTGTAATGTCCTGCAGTCACATGACCACAATTAGGCCATGTTTTGATGGAAACCACATTTATTATCAGTTTCTGGCAAAAAAAAAAAAGGCTATTGCGAACAATAGGTTTGCTTACTAATAGTGGATTGGCTTAACTTCAATGGTAATTTGATAACAAAAAAAGTCATAAAATCGGATTGGTCGTGTGATGACCCAATGAATGATTGACATGACTTACAACTGTAATTAAAGTTACAAATTGAGAACTACCTGCATTTTGCTTTTCCTGGAAGCAGATTTTCAAAACTCTAGATTCTACCAATCGCAAGTTTATAGATCCTGCTAGTCGTGTTCCCGGGATCAATGCATTTGGAACTACTCACCCGGTTTCTCCGCAGCATTTTTGCCTGCGATGTGCCTCAGGGCTGGACTGCTGACGGAACAATGACTCAGTTTCCCTCTCCCCGGAAAAGAAGCTGCAGTAGGCCAGAAAAGCTCTGGGCCTTTGTCTGTCTGAGTGCTGTTGTCTTTGCTGCCCATTTTAGCATGGCAGATGGTGACTGGCCATGAAGACATTGTAGAGGACAAAGAAGGAGTTGGAAGGGTCAACGAAGGGATGGATGGTGGCTCAGAGGTGTCTTTCCCTAGCAGCAAACCTTCAAGAAAATAACAACATGGACACCAAGCTATTTTCCATTATATTTCTCCTATGGTTTCCTCCAAGAGCACACCGGTTAAATTTTGCAACATCTGATGCAAAGAAGCTATATTTTGTACAGAATGGTCACAACAAGCACACAAAACTTTAAGCTAAAATTCCTGGGGAGTCGGACCAATAATAAGCAATATTACAAACAAGAATGACTACAGAACCCAAGATCTAGTCTGCCATAGAAACTTAACTATCTAAACTGGAACTACTTCACTTTAGCTGGTTTCCTGATCCGTTTTACTGAAGTGGTAAGCCAGGATAGAAATATATTTGTTAAGCTTCCTATAGATGACACACTGCTGGTTATTCTAACTAATATCCATTGAAAAGGGAACAAAATGGGAGTTAAATGTCTACAGAGATTTTCAATCTTCCAGGTCATGGTTGTCCCAAAGGTGTTTTTTTTTTTCAAGAGGCAATGGAGTTTCTGGTTTTTTTCTTTGAAGACGTTTCGCTTCTCGCTGAAGAAGCTTCTTCAGCATTTTTTTATTAAGTTATAGAGTGTTATAAAACACAAAATACAAAAGTAAATGAAGGGAATTAAAAGGGAGGGGAAAGGGGGAAGTGAAGTGAGGAAAGATGGGGGGAGAGGAAGAATCAGTTGACACTTCGATTCCTACCATGGAGGAATGGCTGCAGAAGCTGATGGGGCTGGCTGAAATGGCAAAACTGACTACTCTGATGAAAGAAAAGAACACAAGTACTTTCGTTTCCACATGGAAGCCACTTCTGAACTTCGTGCTTGATGTGGAAAAGAATGAAACTGACTTCGGGTTTTACAGATCAGACTGATAGATCTTTATAGAAATTAATTTAATTAATTAATTAGACTTGTATGCCACCCTCTCTCCCTAAGGACTCAGGGAGGCTCACAGTATAAAACCCAATACAATAATTTACTTAAAAATCAATTAACATTACAAGCCTAATAACAATAAAATGATTAAAATTCATTAAAATTACACTAAAACAAACCCCCCACCCCCTTGGTTCAGTCCAGACCGGCCTGCTGAAAGAGCCAGGTCTTCAGGTCACGGCGGAAGGAGCGGAGATCAGGGGCCAAACGAAGGCCCAAGGGAAGTTGGTTCCACAGGGTGGGTGCTCCCACAGAGAAGGCCCTACCCCTGGGGACCGCCAACCGACAGTGTCTGGCTGACGGTACCCCAAGAAGGCCCTGCCTGTGGGAGCGTACAGGGCGATCGGAACGTGATGCCGGCAGGAGACGCCCCCGCAAGTACCCCGGACCCAAGTCATGGAGGACTTTGTATGTTGTTACTAATACCTTGAATCTCAAGAAATGACTTGTGTATACTATTATGGAAAAGCAAAAAGCTGTGATTTGAGGCTAATGCCATATTTTAGAGAGAGTCAGAAGTCCAACAAGCTTCTTCAGCATTGATCCAAGAAGCTTCTTTCAGCTCTCAGAGCTGAAGAAGCTTCTTGGATGAGAAGCAAAATGTCTTCAAAGAAAAACCAGAAAGTCCAGTTGAAAAGAAAAACTCCTTCGGGACAAAATGGGAGTTATTTCACAGCACCAACCTGCACTCTTGGTCATTACTAATAGTCACACTTCTCAGCGTTTTTAACCTCACTGTTTTTGCAAATTCCTGTAAACAACACTAAACAAATATATTAAGTAGCATAGAGGTTGCCCATCATAGATTGCTGTCTTCCTTAAAATATATTTCTCGCAACCAATCCCAGTTAAATATGCTGATGTTTCTCAAACTTGCTGGCTCCTTCTAAAAGGAATGGCTGGGAAGGAGCCAGATTATCTTTTCCGACCACATTATACTCATGGCAGCGATGCAAACTGGCTGAAATGATGTGACAGGGCTGAAGGTTCACAACCACTTTGGTTACCCTGGGCATAAAGCTGGTGGAATGCTTCCAGCAGCAATTTATGAAGAAGGGAAAACTGCCCATATGGCAGAAGTAAGTAAAACCCTAGGGAAGTATTAGCTTTGGAGCGAGAGCTGAAAAGAAGTTCCAAAGAGGTAGTCCAGATTAGCACGTTGTGTGAAAAAGGCCATTGTGTTAAGCTAAAATGAGACGTTGGTGCTCTCTGAGCTTGATTGTTGTTGTGGCCTGTCGGCCCCTCCAGCAGCCGAATCAGATGAGGCGGTGGCCAGGGAGTCAGGGTGAGCTTTAAGGCAACCTGAGAGCTCTGAGGGGAAAGGGAGGGGCAGAGAGAAAGAGAGAGGAGGGAGGAGGAGGGGGAGGAGGAGAGAGGGAGAGGGAGGGGAGAGGGAGAGAGGGAGAGACAGAGGGAGGGAGGGAGAGGGAGGGAGAGAGGGGAGGGAGGGAGAGAGAGAGAGAGAGAGATAGACAGGCAGAGCTTGGGCCATCCATCAGCCCTCAGAGTTGAGAGTCAACAGCCCCCAGGTCTGGAGGTGGCTGATGAGGAAGAGGAAGAACAGCTGGGTCCAGTGCCTGACGCACAGATATGCAGAAAGGAGAGGAGAGGAGAAAAATGGAAATCTATGGGCTGCTCCTTGGGATGGAAGAGCCATCTCTGCTAGTGAAGCCCTACCCTAGTTCTGGGGATAAAAGGCAGGGGGCGGAGATGAATAGGTGTGGCAGACAACTATTCATCTCCCTGCCAGACAGACTTGTTAGCCTGCTGTGAGAGAGAGAGAAAGAGACTTTTTGCCAGGGCTGCTGGTGCTCCTAATAAAGGAAATATTTATCATCATACAGAGGGCTTGTTGTGCTTGGGAGCCAGGTCAGAACTGTTGTTTTCTTGCAGATGTTTCATTACCCAACTAAATAACATCTTCAGTGCTAGGACTGTCTAGCACTGAAGATGTTACCTAGTTGGAAAATGAAACTTCTGCAAAAAAACATCGAAGCTCAGAGAGCAGCAAGGACTCCTCAGTTCAATCCTGAGATACAAATATTCTCTTCTATTGGTACATAATATGAATTATTTGCTCAAACGTGTTGTGTATGACCTGTGGACTTCAACTCCCAGAATTCCTGAGCCAGCCATGTTGGACTGGGAATTGAAGCCCACAGGTTGCCATAGTTGCCCTCCCTAGTTTAGCATGTTGTGCGACCCAAAGCCACACTTTCCAGACACACAGACTTACAACTATCAGTGGGGTGCATCTGGTTCCACCATTTAAATCTTTATAACTTTGTTGAAAGCATGAACCAATAGCGATGCAGTAAATCTCTGGTCACCACACAATACTGAAGTAGGATATTGGGCAAATAAAATATCCTATTTCAATATCATTTTCTCTATTGCCTTGTTTACCATTGATTGGTCTTTAAAATAGTTTACCAAATTTCTTAAAAGTAACACTTCATAAAACTGTCAACTAAATATAATACATAATATAGAGATTCTAATACTGTAGAGAGCTAATAATAATGACATTGGTTAATAGAGGAGATAATTTAGGTAATGTATGAATTAAAATGCATAAGTTTTTTGAGATCTCTCCAAATAGAAAATAGGTGGTTGTATCTTTCTTTCTTTTTTTTCTATTACTTCTTGTTTGCATTGTATAGCTTTTTTATTCTGTAATAGAGAGTATTGATGGTGAGGAGATAGCACTGAGATTTGTGACTGACCAACACACTTGAAATTGTTATTGGTTTATGTTTTTATGTTTGTTTTGTTTGTCTTTGGAAAATAATAAAATTTTTATAAACAAAAACAAAAGCATAGTGTTTCCCAAGCTCAGCCCCTTTAAAATATATGGATTTCAACTCCCAGGACACTCCAGCCAGCAAATCTGTCTGGGGAATTCTGGGAGTTGAAGTCCACACATCTTAAAGTTGATGAGGTTGAGATGAGATGAGGTTAGTAGGTCTTTGCCAGGCCCAAGTTTACACGCCAGGTATGGGTTCACACATTGCACTGAACGATAAAAGATGCTTTGCTTGATTTGAAATAAACAAGTTACATGGACCCAGCCACTGCAGTTCATAAAAGACAATACAGGGTTTAGCATATTGTCTGAACTAAACTGGCCTTTCATATCACATACGAACTGGAGCTCACCAATGCTTTCTTTCCAGGACTTCTCTTCTTTCTTCTCCTCAACGCCCTGAGTGTGGTTAAGGGAGGTCTGACGGGAGTGCGTTCCGGTAGCAGCAGCTATCGATGGCACCGACTGAGCAGGTCGCAAACTTGCAGAATCTCCTTTGCTGGTATCTTTCCTGGATCGCTGCTGAAGGACCTTGATCATGGCATCTTTCTCGATGATTTTTGCATACAGATTCTTTATTCTAGTAATAGTAATAATTTATTACAGTGGTAAATGTGGACGTAATAATATTATTGAAGTAAGACTTAAAGAGGTCACTTGGCCCCAGCTAAAGAGTACGTATCTGGACCAAAGCCCCTTTCTCAGTCTATATTCAAATGCTGTAGCCTTCTGATCCCAGTTAGGGTTTCCTTTAATCCTGCCATGATCAACTGAGCTGATTTAATCCATAGTATTCGTTAAAAATCACACAAACGCACTACTTTCACATTTGTACATGGCTGCAAAGACAATCATACTGGGCTTGCTTAATTCTTTGTGGATGTAACTGTGCAGCTCAACCAGCCTGCAAAGTATTCAACATGGGTAAAATATTTTCTGTGTAGAAGACATTTGATCAGTACAGTCTATCTTCCCCTTGTATAACTGTTATTGAAAACATGAACTTAATCCAGAAAGGCAGGAGAAGGTGAGAAAGAAACTCAAGGTTGCCACTCCTTGATTATCTTTAGTATAAGACGGAGACTTTGAACATTCTGTTATTTCCTATAACAGAATATACTTTCAGTAGTTCTTGCAATATCTGTTCTGTGTCTTATTTTGAATGGCTGACATGAAGAGTTCTTTCATGAAAAGCAAAGATGGACAGGTTAGGCTGCCTCCTCCCCTTGCAGACATCACTGAGAGGGTAATCCTAAAGATGACCACATAGTCTCCCAAGACAGCAACACTGTTTTCTAAAATTTGCATCGCAGCAGAGGCTATCTCCTACAGAATTAAGTCTACCATCAAACCTTCCTCCCATTGAATGGATAACATAGCAGTATCTACTGTGAAATGCACAGTGGTTTATACTATTAATTGACATTTCTCAATCCACACAATGCATGGAACCATAAAACTAACATGAACATAATGTAGTCCACTCTGTTCCTGAGGCAATGCTAATTTTATAGCCTAATTAAGCAGTAGGTATCATTTATTTAATATATCATTGCCACCTAGTGTACCAAAACATACAGAAAGGATTAAAACATGGAAGAACGGATGGTAAAGTTGATTGAGTTAGCAGATACGGCAAAATTGACTGTTTTAATTAAAGAGAAGGCTTTATCTAGTTTTCTTCCTACTTGGAAACCACTTATGGACTTTTGCTCAAAATTGGGGGGGTGGGAAATGAAACTTTGGTTTTAAGTTTTAATGATTAGAATAACTTCGTTGTATCAGAAATGGCTTGAAATATTTAGAAATGTAACACAAAAGGTTGAGGTTCTTCTCTCTCTCTCTCTCTCTCTTTGTATTTCACTGCACTGAAAAAGTTGCAAATTCTCATTTTCTTCCTTTCTTCCTTTCTTTCTTTCTTTCTTTCTTTCTTTCTTTCTTTCTTTCTTTCTTTTCTTTCTTTTCTTTCTTTCTCTTTACACCCTTCTTCCTCCCCTTAGCATTCTACCGGTAACATTTGCTTCTTTTTGCATTTTGATCTTATAATAAACTTTAATAAAATATTGAAAAAAGAAATGACTAAAATACACCAAAGGAAACAGCGTGAAAAAAACATACAGGGAGGAAAACAAAGCTAAACAGAACCATTTCCCTATAGCTGGGGTGTCAAACTCAAGACCTGAAGACCAGATCCGGCCCACAGGGTACTTAGATCTGGCCCTCGGGGCCGCCCTGGAAACAGGAAGGACCGGCCTGCAGTGTTTCTGCCAGCGAAAACAGGCTCCCGAGCTCCACTGTCGGCTGCACGGCCTCCTGCAACCTTCTGCCAATGAAAAGGGATCTCTGTTTTCACTGGCAGAGTGTTGCAGAAGGCCGTGGGAGCCAAAAACGGAGCTCGGGAGCCTATTTTCGATGGCAGATTGCTCAGACAACCACAGATGCCCCCGACAGGAGTGACGTCGAGTTGGTCACGCCCACCCTGGCCACGCCAACCCCGGCCCCCAAAGGTCGAACACAGCCCTGATGCGACCCTCAATGAAATCAAGTTTGACACCCCTGTCCTATAGCATTAGTACAAGAAAAGCCGGAGCGGGGGTGCGTGGTGCCCCCCAAATGCAAGAAATGATGCTCCAGGATCTTCTAGGTAGAGACCATCCATTAAGTAAGCCCTGCCCACCAGTAACCAGAAGAGGACATTTAGTCAAAGTATTGACAGAGGGGGCCTTTCTAACACTCTTGGCAACCAACCAGTTTCCTAGCATGAATGCTCAGGACCAGTGCTCAGGATCTGGTTCCCAGAAAAGCTGAACATGCTTATTAAGCAGTGCAGGGAGCCTCAGCACTGCGTATCTTCATTCAAATCCCATGGCAGCTATTTCACAGCTGTTCCTTACGTGTATTCCATGTCCTGACACTTCTGGTTGTTTTGCATCTTCTCCTGTTCTTCCTGCCATATGCGGATTTCCAGGGAACTCTCACTGTAGCTGCCACTGCGGGAGTGGTTGGTGGCCAAAGTATCTCTGGCAACAGGGGGAAAAAAACCAAAAAGCTTTTAACTGACCTGATTAAAATCCAAGAACCTTCCTTTCATCGATCTAATTATCTGCTTCTCTACTCGGGAAATTTCTAGGTACGAGAGCTTTCTTGTCTCTCATAATGGAATGTCTTTCATACTTCTTCTGTGTGGTTCTTTTGCCAAAGAGATCACAGGCCATGTCTAGCTGCCTCTGGATGCTCAGTGGGTGCTTACTCATTAAAGGTTAGGACTTCCTCTCCCATTGGCATCCTGAGGTGGCAACAAGGTGCCCAGGTCCTCATGACCTCCACCTGCTACCAAAGAGTGGAAGGGAGGGAGGGAGGGAGGGAGGGAGGGAGGAAGGAAGGAAGGAAGGAAGGAAGGAAGGAAGGAAGGAAGGAAGGAGATATGTTTTGTATCTCCATAATTACATGAGACAACGAAATCTCTCAGTGTCTCACAAGAGGTCTATGGGGAGCTTTAAAAAGATCTCAAAAGCTCTTGGGTTTCACCCAACATCCATGGAAGACTGACAAGCCTATCATTCAACCCTCTCTATAAATGTGGTTAAATAAATAAATGAAATCAACCCATCTTACTTTTCTGTGGAAGCTGTAGCTGCAGCATTCATGGCAAAGTGCCGGATGGTGCTCTCCTCGAGGTACTTCTGCTCCCACTTGGTCATGTCGGCTTCCAAAGCCAGGATCCTCTCGTCCTTCTCCCGCACTAACTCCATTAAGGCTGGGACGTTGTACTCAGGCACAGGGGCTGCTTGGTAGTTCCCTTGTTTCTGAAATAAAGGAAGATGGCTCTATTAAACCATTTTTAGTATACATTTCACAGGCAAGAAGAAGCTCACACATTCATCTGGTCTGGCTTTGCGTCTCTTGCTAAAACCACCAAGGATCCATTACTGGTGGAGTTACACATGTGTGGATGTATTATGCATTGTGTATTTCAGTCTAGTGTCCATATGTGACAACCAGAAGCTTTCATCAGGCTGGATCTGTTTCCACACTCCCATACTCCTTGAGAAACACCATGAGTTCCACACAGTCACTAACAATGAAGCTTGACTTAAGTGAGACTTTACTATCTTGGTAAAACATTGATTGATTGATTGATTGATTGTGTCAACTCATAAAATATTTCCATGGTTTTTAGAGTTGCCAACAGAAAAGGAGGGGGGAGCAGTGGGCAACTTGCATTCCATAAATGTTTTCAAAGATAGTTTCTAGGTGACTGAAGTTTCTGCCGCACAAAATTCTAACTGGAGAGTATGATTGATGACTCTTGGCTATGGATGTGTCCCATTGGAGAATATGAATTATGATACACCCAGGGGGTGGGGGAAAACCAGGATCAAAGGTGACAATGAATAATGTGTCTCAGAGTCGGCTACACCCAGGCAGCGCTGGCATGTTTACTCCTAATAAATCTTTTTTAAGTTTTGAAAATTCGGCTAAAGACTCATGATTTAAAGGGTGGTAACTGCCGGAGCCCTGACAGATTGATTGGTGTGAAGAAAGAGAGATCTCTCTCCTTGATGGAGACCACAATTGAACATTCAATGCAGGAGAAAGAGGCAACTTGGGAAGGTTGGAACTCAAGGAGAAATCTTGAGAGACTGGAAACTCAGATATTTCACCAACTGACAATTCTTCAATCAGTAGAAAGCTCTAAGATCGTGTTCCTCAACCTTGGCAGCTTGAAAAGGTGTGGACTTCAACTCCCAGAATTCCCCAGCCAGCATGGGGAATTCTGGGAATTAAAGTCCACACCTCTTCAAGTTGCCAAGGTGGAGGACCACTGGTCTAAGAAATTAATTAATATGTACCAGGGGGGCCAACCAGTGGTGGGATTCAATTTTTTTTACTACTGGTTCGGTGGGCATGGCTTGGTGGGTGTGGCAGGGGAAGGATACTATAAAATCTCTAGTCAGAGGTGGTATTTGCCGGTTCTCTGAACTACTCAAAATTTCCGCTACCGGTTCTCCAGAACTGGTCAGAACCTGCTGAATACCACCTCTGGGGCCAACACAATGAAAAAATTAAAAGATATGCAAGACACAATGTTCAGATGCTCACAATGATTTTTTTCCCCCTGTAGAATGCTCCTCAGAAGATTTCCTTACACTTCTGGCACACATATAGTAGATATTTTTTTACTCAGTATACTTCGCTGAATTATAATGGCAGTTTCCCAGCCAATTATACCAGGAAAAGAAACCAGAGTTACATATAACTTGAAAAATAGCCTACGGGAAAGTATTTCTGGTTTTTGGAACAAAGCCTGCTGAAGTACATAAATAGTAGTTCAACAGCAGTCTCAATGCTGGCTTCCTACAGGGAAAGGTTTCCAGTATTGCATAGTCTTTCCAGATCTCAGCGTATTAATAGCATTTGACAGAATATGGCAAACTCTACATCCTCAGCAAGGTCAACCTTGAACCTGAACCAGCCAAGTGAAGAAGACAAAAGATTGTCATTACACCTGGAGCCTGTTGGGTCTGGATGAAGAGAAACAGGCTGAAGCTCCATTCTAGTAAGACGAAGGGGTACAGGAGCATGGAACATCCAGTTCCAGGGAACTACTAATGACTGGATGGATGGATGTTTCCCAATACAGAACTAGGGTACAAGCTATTTTTTCCCTGGAATTTAGAATCAAGTAGAAGCTGGGACCAGGAAGCCTTTACACAGATTTGTCTGGTGCCCTAACTGTGTCTTTTCTGGAATCAGGAGGCCTTACTGGAGTTGTGTCTGAGTCACCATGCATGTGAACTTTTCATGAGACTACTATCTTGGTAAAACACTGATTATTTGATTGATTGATTGAAAGTGATCTACATGGAACTGCTCTTGAAGATCACTCTGAAGCTATAACTGGTCCAGAATGCAGCAATGCAAGTGGTTATGGGCATGCCTGGCATCTAATACTGTTCCTACACAAGCTTCACTGGTTATTATAACCTTTTGGGTACAAGTCAAAGTACCGATGTCATCTACAGTATAAGGCCTAGGTGGTTATGAGTCCATCTGTGTCCCATATTAGCTGTCTGCCAAGAAAGTTCTAGCAAGGTTGACATTAGTTTAATCTCTTCTTAAAAACCTCCAGCGTTGGAGCATTCACAACTTCTGGAGGCAAGTTGTTCCACTGATTAATTGTTTTAACTGTCAGAAAATTCCTCCTTAGTTCTAGACTGCTTCTCTCCTTAATTAGTTTCCACCCATTGTTTCTTGTCCTGCCCTCAAGTGCTTCGGAGAATAGCTTGACTCCCTCTTCTTTGTGAAGCCCCTGAGATATTGGAACACTGCTATCATGTCACCCCTAGTCCTTCTTTTCATTAGACTAGACATACCAGTTCCAGTGACCGTTCTTTGTGTGTTTTAGTGTCCAGTCCCCGAATCATGTACCACCCCATAGTGCCTTACTGCATTCTCTCTTTACAGTTTACAGAGTCAGCCTATTGCCCCCAACAATCTGGGTCCTCATTTTACTGACCTCGGAAGGATAGAAGGCTGTGTCAACCTTAAGCCCATTAAGCCAAAAAGAGCTTTGGTGGCTCAGGCTGTTAAATGCCTGCTCTTAAGATCCAGCTGTCTACAATTACTGTAGGCTCGAATCCCACCAGGCTCAAGGTTGACTCAGCCTTCCATCCTCTCGGGGTAGGTAAATTGAGGACCCAAGATTGTTGGGGGCAATTAGCTGACCTTGTAAAAATGCCGCTTAGTAATAAGCAGGCATATACAATGGAATGAAGGCTATTGCTGAGCGTATTGGGTTGTGCTCCAAAAATTGTAAGCCGCCCTGAGTCTTCGGAGAAGGGCGGCATATAAATGTAATTAAAAAAAAAAAGATCAAACTATAGGCTGTGGGCAGAGCTAGCCTGCAATGCTGCATTTTAAGCACTGCATCACCAAGGCTCATCTAGTATGTGGCAGCTGGGAAGAGGGCTGGAAAATGCACAAACTTATAGCTTATGCCACTGATAGCAGCAAGCCATGGTTGTTTTTAGGCACCTCATCCTCCAACTCATTAATATCAATGTAAATATATCTTCAAGTAATGGTTATCCAGAATTCTATACCTTGATACACAGAAGGAACTGATGTAACATATAATTTTCCAAGCTATGGTCATTTTTCACTAGCATCTCATACCTGATCATAAGGATCAATCTTTACATAAAAACATTCCTAGATGTTCTAATTTGGCTAGTGACAACTAGGTTCCTAAAAGGTAATTCTCAGAAAGCCAATTAATTAAATTAAAAACTCTTTACTTGTGCCAAGTAATGGAATTGGCTGGATTCTGTTAAATTATCTCAAATTATGCCAAACTCAGAAGACAGTTTTATGGCCTGCAGATTAACAGAAGCCAACTAAGACAGGCAGACCCATGATTTTTTTAAAAATAATTTAGAATTCTAGCTCTAAATCAACAGACTACATATGGACAATTCTAATACTGGTGGTCTAAAGAACAACTTAAACAACGACAATTATTTGCACCTTAAATGTTGTACTTCTAGAAATGTAATCTTGAAGAGTAAACTGGTACAACCTTGAATGCTTGCCAAAAGTGTTGAATGCCTGAACCAACTGCAGTAATCTCAAAGCCCACATGAACCTAATGGGTTGTCCAAATATCCCCTGGAGCACAAGGGGTTTCAACTCAGTTTTATGCAGATGCAAAGGTATCGATGAGCTTGGTGGAGCTATTGCTGTGTACAGCCAGTTTAGTGAAGCTAAGCAGGATTGGCCTTGGTTAGTAATGAGATGGGAAGCCAGCTAGAAATTCTAGGGAAATTGGAAAAAAACTCCCTAAAAAAACAATCATAAACCACTCCTATATCACTACCAAGAAAACAGACACCAAAAATTTAATACAGGTGGATCTTGAGGCACCATAATGGAGCTGAGGCACCCCATGTTCCACTCTCTACATTGCTATGTCCCAAACCCTTGGGGACTCCTCCATTATACCGCAGTCCACTTAACCTTTTCAAACATTATTTTTAGGAAGGAAAAGCAGCCAATCCACCGCATGGTCTTCCATTACAGAGGCTGCATGGTGCCCTCTCAGAAGCCGGTGCCATTTTGGAAGGAGATGCGATTCTCCCAATCTGAGAATTGTATCCGCTCCCAAAATGGCACCCACTTCCAGGAGAGCACAACATGGCCGCCATATAGGAAGGCTGAATGGAGGTGAGCCAGTTCTCCTTCCCAAAGAAGATTTATCTTTGGAAAAGATAAATAGATTGAAGTGTGATGGAGGAAAAGGTTATGGGACCTAGTGGGACAGGAAACATGTCCAAGATGGGCCTTGGTGGCTCAGGCTGTTAAATGCCTGCACTTAAGATCCAGCTGTCTACAATTACTGTAAGCTCGAATCCCACCAGGCTCAAGGTTGACTCAGCCTTCCATCCTCTCGGGGTAGGTAAATTGAGGACCCAAGATTGTTGGGGGCAATTAGCTGACCTTGTAAAAATGCCGCTTAGTAATAAGCAGGCATATACAATGGAATGAAGGCTATTGCTGAGCACACTGGGTTGTATCCCAAAAAATTGTAAGCCGCCCTGAGTCTTCGGAGAAGGGCAGCATATAAATGTAATTTTTAAAAAAAAGATCTGCAGGGATCCAGCCAGGTGGGAGGAAAGCCTAAGAGACCCACCAGGGCAGGATAACGAGGAAAAGATAGGCAGGGAGATGCTGTAGCATTCCTGCAACCGGTTGTAAGGGCGAGTGGATTGCCAAGCACCCCAATTTTGTTCATGTGACCAGGTGGTGCTGCAGCAGCCATAATTTGGAGTACTGTACTGTTGCAAACACAAAGTCATTTCTGAGCTTTGATCTGACAGCACCTTAAATCACTCCAGGGGATCAAAGTTCCACCTTCAATTTCTCACCTGTTGCAGCCTCAGAGATTCCAACTCTCTTTCCAGCCTGGTGCGTAACCGATGCTCCATCTGCTCTCTCTTCTCATAGGCTGCCTGAAGTTGGGTCAAGGCTTGCTGGAGTTTCTCTACCTTCTCCACATGCGCTTGCTTCTTCCGTAGCTGAAAGCAGAATCACAGAAACTCAGGTCACTTTTGTCTGACCTCAGGTCCAGTACAGGAAGCGCACCTCAATATCCCCTACAGGAATAATTCTGCCTCTAAGGAAATGCCTCCGACAACTGAGAACTTATTCCCTTCAAAGCAGAGGACTCTCTGGCCAACCCATCTGTCAGTGCAACTGTCATGCCCCTGTCGGAGTCTGAATCCGAGGAGGAAGAAAAACAGCTGACAGGGAGTGGGAGTGTGGCTCCACTGGCTGTGGAGGAAACTGGGGAAGGGCAAAGTCCAGCTGGGCAGAGCAAGGGAGAGATAGAACAAGGGAGAGGGAGTTTAGAGGAAGACCCAGGCCCGCCCTCTCTTCATCCTAGGGCACACAGGGAGGAATGGAGAAGAGAGCAAAGTGGGTTGCATGGCTTACGGAGGAGGAAAGGGCCCTGATTCCTTTCATTAGGCACACCTGGGAAGAGAGCTTAAAAGAAATGCAAGCTGAGTGTGGCGTCTGCTGGGAACAAACATGAGTTTATCTTTGCTTATCTGTGTTCCTGGCATCTTTCTAACCATGTTGAGTTTTGCCGTGCCTTCACATCTGGAATTCTTGCTCCTGCCCTGCCAAACTAATTACCTCATTTTGCCTTGATTGGACTTCTAGTTACAGTTTTTGTTGACCACATTTTGGACTTGATTCTCTGCAGTCAAAGGCTGTTCCTGGGAGAGTTTTTCTCCAGCCAGAAGGTAACCAGGACATTGGGGGCAAAGTTGGAGCTAATAAAAGGACTCTTATTGATTAACTGACTGTGTTGCCTTTGTGCCATGCCCCGGGTCATCACAGCAATCCAGAGCAAGGAAATGAGAGCAGCAGCAGAAGAAAAATTTTACTGGGAAAAATATAAGCGACTGTATGTTTATGCAAGACTGCATGTGTATGCGGGAAAAAGAGAGAAAGAGTTGGCTTTGGGTTCAAAATAGCTTGGAGATCTTGGAAATGGTTCAGCCCATGTAAATCACAAGATGGTTAGTTTATTGTTCATTCAGCATTTTCAAGTCACTGAGGCTCATGTAACTATGGCTTTGCTGGAATAGCAACAGCAACCCATTCGTGTCTGAATTCCAGTCTGTGTATATTCATGAAAGGGGAGAGGAAGTCTGGTGCTCCTTTCTTCTTGACTTTTTGTAAGAGCCTTAAAACCTGGTTCTGCCCGATGGCTTGGAGTCCCAATGGGGGAGTTTCACACTAGAGGTGGTTGACCAATTAAAAACTAACCCCCCCCCCACAATTTTATCTGGCTCCCTGCTTCTCCATCTTGTGTTAATGATTTTATTTTGTATGTTCTGTCATTTAATATCCCATGATTTTAATGCTTTGTAATGTTTATTTGCTATCAGCCACCCAGAGTCATTTGAAACAAAAAGGGGCAGCAAATCACTCCCTAGTTACAACTACCTATTCCATCAGACCTGGCATTTGGAAGCATGGTACAGATCCCATTTATTAAGGTATTCACCTCACAGTACCCAGCAAGAGAGGCTTTTCTGCCTTGAGGCTAACTTTTGCCTCATCACGTGTAGGTTGTCATCTTCTGGTCTTCAGGAAGAACCTGAAGACTTTGTTTTGCCATCCTGCCTGAGGATCTAGCAATGTGGTGTGAAGCCTGCACTGTTCCACTAATAAATTGGATTTGACTCTCACAGATTATTTTTTTATGGTTTAATAAATGTCAGTGTTTTTAATGCCTTTTAACAATTTTTGTTGTATGATTTGGGTTATTTTTGTATCGGTTTAACACGATTGGAAAATTACCCAGCAGATGCTCTTCATACTTTCTGGGCTGTAGGTGCCTCGCCTCCCTTTTGTTTTGGGTTACTCTAGTCACAATAAAAAATGCTGAGGACATACGCATGCAGATTGGAAGATACAACTGAGTCCAATGGGATAGTCTTAAAAAATTGAGCACAGTCCAATTACTATGTCTCAAGACAAACAAACTCCGAAAGATGCAGAAAAGGGCAACCTGAAGGACAACCAAAACAAGGAAGGAATTTGAGAAACAATTTTGGGAAGCAAGATTAGAGCATCTGAGACTCTTTAGTCAAAATATTCCAGACAGCTCCAGAAGTGTTGTTGTGTCCTAAGACAAATATCTCCTTTAATGCTGATGTTTAGATTGGAAGCCAATGCACCATCCTTAGCACCAACGGGATAATTTTCCACCCACACCAATCTCAAGGAAAGAAAACAAGTGTCTGTTTATTGGAGATGATTTAACCTCTCACCTCTGCTTCTAATTTGATTACTTTGGCTTGGGCGCTGTTCAGAGCCTGATCCAGGATTTCAATGTGCCTTCGATGCTCCTCATTGGTCAGACGCAAGGCTGTCAAGTCCATTTCTAGCTTCTCCTTCTCCTTCAAATACTCTTTGTCTAGAAGGGAGACAAGATCAAGGCCAGATCCATCAGGAAAAAAAAAACCCTTAAAATTCTGGGTTTGCAGTACCCAAATTAGTGTCCAGGACTCTTTGAGGTATTTACAGACAGTTCTCCTAGTTTATACACTCCACGTTGCAAAGGTGTCCATCATTATCTTTATTTCTAATTTCTAATTATAGCCCTGGGCTTCAAATATAAACTTTCGAACAGAATACAGGTAATCCATAACATATAACACTTCAGCAGTTAGAACAATTAACCAATGGAACAACTTGCCTCCCGAAGTTGTAAATGCTCCAACACTGGAAGTTTTTAAGAAGAGATTGGACAACCATTTGTCTGAAATGGCATAGGGTTTCCTGCCTAAGCAGTGGGTTGAACTAGAAGACCTCCAAGGTCCCTTCTGACTCTATTATTCTATTCTATTCTATTCTATTCTATTCTATTCTTTTAGTGATTGTTTGAAGTTACAAGGGCACACTGAAAAAAGTAGTTTATGAGTTTGTCACACAAGTTGGGTAGCCATTTTATGAAAAATGAAAATTCAACTCCTAGCAGTGTCCCCAATGCCTGAAGTAGGACTATCGTATAGCAAGTGCTTCCCTTTGCCATGGACATTTTTAGAATTCCATCATTTAACCACCTCAGTAGATGGCTGGGTAAGGAAAAAGGCAGGAAAAGGCCATATGTCTTAAAAGAGCCTCCTCAAAAATTGCAAACCATGGTGTAGCAGAAAGTATTTCCAACTAAGCCAGGAGATCAGGGTTCAAATCAGGGGTGGGCTTCAAAAATTTTAGCAATGGGTTCTCTACCCAGTTGTTAGATGGGCATGGCCATGGTAGGTGTGGCCTAGTCGGCCTTCTGCACCATGGCAGCTGGGGGGGGCGTTTTGCCCTCCCCGGACTCCGGAGGCTCTCTGAAAGCCAGAAATGGGCCCATTTCCAGCCTTCCCGAATTTCCAGGAGATCCATTTTTCACCCCCCCAGAGCCTCCACGCATGCCCTGCACTTACCTGCATCTAAAACAAGCCGCATGGGAACTCCCGGGCGGGGTGGGGTGGGCAGGGCCAGTCAAGAGTGGGATTTGGGGGTCCTCTGAATTGCACAGAATCTTAGGTAGGGGCTCTTCCGAACCCCCGCAAATCCCCAGCAGCCCACCCCTGGTTTAAATCATCAGTTGAGCCATTAAGTCCAAAATAGGATAGTTTTTCATTCTCATACTGAGGACTCTACTGGTAGTCTCGACTTATGACCATAATTGAGCCCAAAATTTCCATTCCTAAGCAAAACAGTTAAGTGAATTTTGCCCCATTTTACGACCTTTCTCACCCTAATTGTTAAGTGAATCACTGCAGTTGTTAAGTTAGTAACACAATTGTTAAGTGAATCTGGCTTCCCCATTGACTTTTCTTGTCAGAAGTTTGCAAAGGGTGGTCACAGGACCCCACAGGACATGTAACCATCATAAATATGAGTCAGTTGCCAATTTTGATCACCTGACCACGGAAATGCTACAACAGTCGTGTGAAAAACAGTCATAAGTCACTTATCAGTGTCATTGTAACTTCAAATGGTCATGAAACAAATGGTTGTAAGTTGACAACTACCTGGATAGCATTTTAAATATAGTATTTTAAGATAGTATTTTAAGTATGAAGCAATATTTTTTACTCAACTTGGCAACTTTAACATGTTTGGATTTCAACTATAAATTCTGAAACAACTGTCTACTAGCCACAACATAGAACTGTTGGCTGCAGCTTCAGATGTATATACACACACACTTTAAAAATTAAATAAATTATGAGGGAGAATCCTAAGCAAAACATTTTATTTTACCATTTGCATTGTAGTTTCTTGCACTGCTGAAAATCCAAGCTGTTTTTTAGCTTCCAGTCTAAAATGTACACTTCGTTGTTTCTTCCACACACTGAACATATTTTATAGAAGCCCCTGCTATTATCAATACCTGGAGATGAAAAATGACTCTATAAACCTCTAGATTCTATTACTTGAAAAACAAGTAATTTGGGGGGGGTGGATGGTGGGGGAAGCAATTAGAGACAGAACCAGGTATGGGCCAAAGCTGAGATCTCATTCAACATGACATCTTCCCTTAAGAATTCATCTGACAGCCTCAAGGACAGGACAAATTGTCTATGATCAGTTGAAGGCTGAGTCATCTTTACCATTTCCAGGGGCCCACACATTCATTTTAAAGCACTGTGTGCTTGCCTAACTAAAATTTGTGGTAAAACAAGTTGAGGAGAATATATAAAGCAAAGATGTAGGTGAACATCTGGTTTTAAATCTGATACCTTAAGAGCCATCTACGGAACAGTTTTTTGCAAACTCACCTAGTATTCTAGTTAATTATGGGATTTATATCCTGCCTTTTGATCACTCAATGATACATTTATTTATTTATATCATGCATTAATTATTATTTTTTTACAAATAACTCAAGGCTGTGAACATATCCAACACACCTTCCTTCTCCTATTTTCCTCACAACTACAATCCTGTGATGTGGGTTGGGCTGAGACTGGCTTGAAGACACTCTAATAGTTTTCATGCATAAGGGAGGATTAGAACTCAGGTAGCACCTTCACCACTACACCAAACTGGCTTTCCACCTACATATACACTCGCATATACAGTACATATTTGCAGAGATTCAGAAGAGGCTTGTTGCTCTGCACATGCGAGCCCTCATAGTCCAACACGAAATTTTAATAATGAAACATAAAAGAGATATAATTTCGATATTCTTTTTTTTTTTAAGTAGCAAGTTATTAAGGATGAACCTCCATTTGAGCTGGGATACCAGACAAGATGGATATGTGTGAGTGCATATTTCCACATCTTGCATACTCAGGCGGCACAGAACAGATTCAGTGTAGTCCACTCTGGTGGGAAAACTACTTTAAACAAAGCTTGTAAGTAGACTTGAAATAACATATCTGCCGTTGATTCCAGCAAGGCCTTGCTAATATCAACATCAACTGGAGCGGGTGTTGGGAAGCACTGCTGTGCTTTATTTAGCTTTGCCCCATTCATGTGAACTTGGCACTGAGTCATCGGATGGGAAAGAATTCAGTGAACTTCAGCTGCGGCCAAGCATCCCCAAATAGTTCAGATGCCCCAGCATGACTTATGTTTCATTGCATGGGGAACATCTTCTGCCTGTTCGTTCTCCAGGAAACACTTATGGGGAATCCTCGAGATTCTGATAAAGAATCTTCATGGAAGTTAAGGAACAGTACAATGTTCACTAAATTGCTGGCAGGGAGGCACAAATACCTAGATTTGTCATTCCCGCCCCCCCATACTTTCCCTCTATTCTGCAAAAAAACCAAAGGACAAAGAAAGCACCCCATGAGATCACAAAATGGGGGGAAAGATCAATCCTGTCATAAGCTTTTCTGAACTTGGTGGCCTGCAAAATATGTTAGTTCACAGAATCAAGACATGGGTTGGGCGGAAGGTCACAAGATCTCCAATCAAACGTCAGTGCAGAATCTTCTCTAGTATTTCAAACAGATGGTAATTCAGCCTCTGATCGAAGGAGTCCACGGAAGAGAAACATAGCACTTTATGAGGCAACTTAAACATAGCACTTTATGAGGCAACGTATTCCGCTTAACAGTTCTTAACTATCGAGAAATTCCTCCTATTATCTAACCCAAGTCTACTTCTCTCTAGTTTCAACCTATTTGTTTTCATCCAACCCCAGAGCCCAAAACAAGCCAACTTTCAACTTTATATGACAACCAATAAGATTGCTAATCAATTTCATCTCAATCTTCTAACATATCCAGTTCCTTTAGCTCAGTGTTTCTCAACCTTGGCAACCTGGAGGTGGGTGGACTTCAGCTGCCGAAATTCCAAAGTTGGCTATGGAATTCTGGGAGTTGAAGTCAACACATCTTCAAGTTGCCAAGGCTGAGAAGCACTGCTTTAGCTGTTCTTCATAAGACCTGGTTCACAATCACTATCTTGGTAGCTTTCCTCCAAACTCACTCCAACTACTCAATGCCATTTTGAAACTGCCCCAGAACTCCACAGAGTATTTTAAGTGGGTCCTTCCCAAACAAGAGTAAATTGAAACACATATTTCCAATATTTCCATAGGATAAAAATGGCAACCTAAATCCATTTTATTGCAAAGCAAATGTTTTACGTCCTCAAACATAAAAAAGAGGGGAAAAAACTAAACTAAACTGAATTCTGTTTAGACTCACTGTTATCTGTTCTCCTAAACATTCTGCTCAGAACAGAAACACATAAAAGCCAAGTGCTAGTATCCAAACTTAAGGGAGGGGAGTGTTGAGAAAATTATTGCAAGTCTCCCCGTCCCGTTTTTCTTTCTTGCTTCCAGCCTCCTTTGAACCAACCACAAACTAGTCCTCTGAACTGTATTTATGCTGTTGCACCCTCACATAGTATATTAAAGACAATGGCTACTTGGGCACATCACCCTTATTATTTTATATTTGCCTTGTACACTTTGGTTTTCCTCTTTGCTTGAATTTCAAACATGTTTATTTGCTGCTTATTCAGTTGTGCTCCATTTAAATTCACTATAATCTTGTGTTACAGTTTTTCCAACCATTAATTATAAGTGAAGGTTTATTGGAATATGCTTTGCATATCTTTTTACTGCAAAAAGCAGTAAATAAATGTGCTTAAGCCCGAGTGCTCTGCTTAAGTTCAAACCACTCTTATATACTGTCACTCTCTTTCTCTCTCTCTCACGAATTTATAAGTTTCCAGCATTTTAATCATCTTAATTAATTCAGGTACCGTGGTAGAACAGTGGTTAGAATGCGGTATTGCAGGCTGACTCCATTCACTGCCAGGAGTTCGATCCTGACCGGCTCAAGATTGACTCAGTCTTCCATCCTTCCAAGGTGGGAAAAATGAGGACCCAGATTGTTGGGGACAACAATTCTATAAATGGTGCATGTCTATAAACTGCTATAGAGGGGGCTGTAAAGAACACTGGTGAAGCTATATTATGATGGTTATTGAATATCTATAAATGCTGTCTATTCTGGTCTGCTATTTGTAGCATGGACCTGTCTGGATTACATAGAGTATTCATACAGTGGCATTTGTCCTTTAAGGTGCTCCTATGTTGAGGATCAATAGCTCAACTCAGTTATGAATTGTAGTAGTTCCAGCAATACTTGTAGCAAAGTGTACATAGCTTTACGTATATTTCAGTAAACATTGTCAGCTAAGAAAATAATCCAATCTGGGTCAGTCACTGGGACCAGAAGTTTTGTCTTTCAAGTTTTTGGACTCCTGCTGGAACCCATCTAGCCTAGAGAGAAATTCCCTGAAGATAGGCTCCAGTACGAGTCCGAAAACATGGAAGACAACACCTCTGGTCCCAGTAGCCAACCTAGATTGGATACTGCAACATGTATCCTGGGACATGTATATTCATTCGTAAGAAAATAATAAATATTATATTTTGGCAAATCTGTGGTGCTGCCAAAGAATCAGGGTAGGCTGTCCCAGTCCCAATGAGGGGCAGTTATTGCAATTATTGACTGGGATCTACTGGCATATCCTAGATTTCTAGTTTATCTGTAAGAATTGTAAATTTAACTCATTTCTCTTCCTCCTCCTCCTGCCATATCCAACATCAGACTTTGGCAATCATGTTGGCAATCCTATTTTTATCAACAGCCACACGAAAAAGTGCTGTTGGGTTTTGTCCAAAACAGTCCCTTAGATTTTGAAGCCTTCTTCTGCCTGGACCTCGTTTGCCTTCAATCTTTCCCTGGAAGATTAAGTGAAGGATGGCGTATTTTTCCGGGTGTCACATCACATGTCCAAAATATTCTTTCACTTTTTTATGGTTTTGATGATTTCCCTTGGCTTTCCCAAGGGGCTTATTAGCTCCTCATTTCTGATTTTGTCAACCCAACTTATAGGTAAGAGCCCCCTGTAAATTTCTCCTGCTCAGATAAAACCTTACAGCTGACAGCTGCTTAGAGGCACTGCATTCTTTAATTGATTGCATCCATCTTTTAGGCTCGTGTTCTTCAAAGCTGCCATCCTGCAACTTCATTGATTAATGCCAGTTCATGGAAACTAGTTAGGCATTTAGCAATTTTTCCTAGCCCTTAAACTAAGTTCACTGCTTTCAAATTAGTCAGGATTAAATGAAAGACCTCTACAATTTGTATGTAAATTCACAACTATAAAATGTTTGAAAAGCTACTGTCTCAAGTGATTTCCACACTTAATATAATAAGCCTAAGAGTAAAAATGGAGAATCAACACAATGTCTAAACAGAACCTGGATGATCAGGGGCATTAATGCGCTGAAATAGGACAAAATGATTGTCATCTTTTCCGTGCTTTGTCAGGCTGAAAAAGTAGGACAGGAATGGCTAAATACATCAACTACGTTTCTTCCTACAGCCTCACACAGCATCTATTTTTGGAACTTTAGAGAAAAAGACAGCAGCCAGCCTATTTTGCCTCTTAGGAACAATGATGATAATTTGAAGGCTGTTCTTGCCTGTCCCTTATTACTAATGAGTTGGTTTCTATTTCTTTCTTTCTTTCTTTTTGCATCTCCACAAATTTGAGCCAAAAGTTCATACTCAAGAGCTTCCCACCCAGGGCAATGTTCTTCTTTACCTATAAATGCATCTTAAAAGATGACTTAACATTATCATAAAAGGGGGTCTATTTGGTAATGAGGGGCACTTGTGAGCTAGGGAAGAGTTCTCCAACTTTTCCAGCTTTGAGGATCGGTGGAGGGGTGAGGAGAGGGGATGGTTCCTCGCAAGTGGCTGGAAGGCATGCACGCCTTCCGTTCACACAAATGGATCACACTTGCACATGCTCGCCTGCTGCTCGTGAAAGTAGGGGTGCGCATGCGTGCTTGCGCAATGTTTCCGCGGTCCGTTTGCAAACACCTAACGGTGGTTGGGGACCCCTTGACTAGGGGATTAACGCAGACAGAGCCAAGACAAGTCTTATTAAAATTAATTAAATGCCATTTTTCCTCAGGTATATAGTAAGTATTTCTTTCTTTTGCATTAAAAAATTAATGGCAATCCTGGGAATGTCTTCCAAGGGCCACATGAAGTCCTGCAGACTTAAGATCTTTCATTGTGGTTCTAAGTGTCTCCTTTGGGCTGGACAGAAACCAGGAAGAATAAAAAGTCAACATTGCCCTGTGTGGGCAATGCTCATTTTTCAATTTCATTTTGATAATTTACCACAGACGCTGATGCAGAAAACATCTACATGTTGGGGATGAAGAATGCAAATATCCGTGGCACGTCTTAGTAAAACATGTGCCACGGTGGCACAGTGGTTAGAGTGCAGTACTGCAGGCTACTTCTCTTGACTGCCGGCTGTCTGCAATTTGGCAGTTCAAATCTCATCAGACTCAAGGTTTGACTCAGCTTTCCATCCTTCCGAGGTGGGTAAAATAGGACCCAGATTGTTGGGGGCAATAGGCTGACTCTGTAAAACCACTTAAGAGAGTGCTGTAAAAGCACTGTGAAGTAGTATATAAGTCTAAGTGCTACTGCTATTGCTAAAGGCACCACATTTAATATGCAGAAGCACTTTGGGTTCTGCGTGAATTTTGAAGGAATCAAGAAGGTGGGAAGAACTGAATTTGCAAATCAGGGGGTGGGTTTCTTTTTCTCTCTCATATCTTTTCACTTCTGTTAAAATATTCAAAGTTTTCCCACTTTCCACCCAACCCCCTAGCATAAACTTCTACAACAATCTCTCCAGAAAAACAGGACCGAAAACAGGGGGGCGGGGGTGATCCAGGTGCTAAGAAATGAAGTAAAATCACATAAGTTTACATTCCTATATAGGTCTAGCATATATTAACATGGCACTCACTCTGAGAGGCATAAAGATCCTCTGTTGCCTTATTTTCATGTCCCTCAAACTCTCGGCTGGCCAGTTGCCTATTTGCAGTCTCCAGTCGGTCTACACAGGAAGAAGAAAGATTTTAAGAATAACATATATCAGTGTGTATTGCCCTGAATGCTTGAGGCAGGTTAAGAGGCAGGTTAACGAGTGTGACATTTAAAAACTTTAAAAAGAGAGATTCAGAGGGAGAGAGAAACTAACTTAAAATAGCAGCTAGAAAGGCGAAATCATTCAGGAGAATAAGGAAGAATGACGTAAGTCAAGGGTAGAGAGTCTCTTCTGGTGAGTTCTACCTAGCTCAATTTTTCTCAACCCACAACATACCAAGGAGTGTTTGAGGGGAAAGCTGATTCAGATCCTAACTCTGATGTCTGCGAGCCAAAAGATTCTTTCTGCTTATAAATAGCACGGGGTTCCAAGCAGAGGTGGTATTCAGCAGGTTCTGACCAGTTCTGGAGAACTGGTAGCAGAAATTTTGAGTAGTTCGGAGAACCTGCAAATATCACCTCTGACTGGCCCCACCCCCATTTATTCTCTGCCTCCTGAGTCCCAGCTGATTGGCTGGGTCTCCTTTTGTTGCCCTGCACAGGAGAATGGAGCTGGAAAGCAGGTTAGTGGGGTGAGGAGAGAATGGGGATTTTGCAGTAACCTTCCCCTGCCATACCCACCAAGCCACATCCACCAAGCCACGCCACGCCCACCACGCCACACCACACCCACAGAACCAGTAAAAAATTTGAATCCCACCACTGGTTCCAAGAAAAATCTTTCCGCAGAATTTCCTATTTCTGTCATGTCCCCTGCAGTGACTCGTCACCTTGTGACTGACTTTTGGGGAGCCCAAAAAGGTGAACCAAGGAATCTGTACAGATCCCCTCTTTTTTGCAATAGTTGTGGGGAAAAATAAAATAAAAGTAGACATGGTGGAGTGAAGCTGCAGCCAATAGTTTATGCCGTTGCTAGTCAAATAAGAGAGAGAAAGAGAGATTCCAAATCCAGTCAGGCAATGCCTTCTTTTAGGACCAACCCAAAATGCACAACTCTGTGAGCAAACTTTTTCGTTCTCATTCCAGAATGCGGGACCAGCTACAGGAAGTCAGATTCAGGTGCCAAGGGAAACTTCCTCAGCGTAAGAGCAGGTGGTCTATGGAACCATTTATCCAGAGAGACAGTGGGCTCTCTTCACTGGCTGTACAGGTAGTCCTCAACTTATGGCAACAATTGAGCCCAAATTTTCTGTTGTTAAGTAAAACGTTCATTAGGGGAATTTTGCCCCATTTAACCACCTTTCTTGCCTCAGTTGTTAAGTGAATCACTACAGTTGATAAGTTAGTAATCCGGTTGTTAAGTAAATCTGGCATCCCCATTGGTTGTCAGAATGTCGCAAAAGGTAGATTACATGATTCCATGACACAGCAATGGTCATAAATATGAACCAGCTGCCAAGCGTTTGAATTTTGATCATGTGTTCGTGGAGTTGCTGGAAAGGTAATTGTGAAAAATGGCCCTAACTCACTTTTTCAATGCCGCTGTAACTTTGAACGGTCACTAAATGAACTGTTGCAGTTTTTCCCCGAAAGCCATCACTCTGCTAAACAAATAATTCCCTCAACACTGTTCAACTATCAAAAGTCTGCACTACTATTACTGTTAATCTTCTCATCACTCCTTATCACCCATCCCTCCCACTTGTGATTGTAAGACTGTGACTTTGCCACTTGTATCTTTACGATCTATATTGACTGTTTCCTAGTATGATTTGATTGCTGATTGTACCCTATGACTATCATTAACTGTTGTACATTATGATTCTTTATTCTTAACGAATGTATCTTTTCTTTTATACATACTGAGAGTATTTAGACCAAGACAAATTCCTTGTGTGTCCAGTCACACTTGGCCAACAAAGTATTCTATTCTATTCTATTCTGTTTGTGGATGTTATAATATGGATCCCAGCCCTGAGCAGGGGATTGGCATCAATATAAATGCCCCTTATTCTGACTTCCCCTAAACTAGGGATCTCCAAATCTGGCAACTTTAAGACTTGTGGATTTCAACTCACAGAATTCTTCAGCTAGCCAAGCTGGCTGGGGAATTCTGGGATTTCTAGTCCACAAGTCTTAAATTTGCCAAATTTGAAGAACCCTTGCCCTAAACCATAATTTAGTGTTAACCACAAGTTTTTCTTTGGAGACAATAAGACTTGTATATAATTAACTGAAAGCAGAAGAAATCCAGGTTCATGTTTAGGTCAAGCAATAATAAATAGAACCATTAAGTTGACATTTGCAACTTGGCCCAGACAATCTTATCCATAATACTTTTCTAAAAGTCAGGGAATAATTTGTCTGATCTCTAGCCTGCCAATATACAAGGGAATATGATAGCTTATGATAGCCTAGAACAGGGGCCCAAATCTCAAGGTAGGGCCCCCACAACACCCCAGAATCACACTGCCAATGCCAAAATGCTTAATTGTTGTTGCAACAATAAGTAGAAGTGGCTAAACTAAAATAGCATTTCACCACATTTACTGGGCAAAGTGGAATCATTTCCATTTTTAAAGCTCCTGAACATCCCCGAGTATTGCAAAGCAAAAATGTCCATACGTATACAATTCATATCATTGGAGGCAGACACTTCTGTGGCCAGCAGGAAGCCTTATGGTTTACAAAGAATGTGCTGCTGCTCAGTACCCCCATTCTCTACCCCAAATTATCTTCTGATGTTGGATCAAAATTGAAATAGAATCGTCTGTCTCCTAGTTAATGTGATGCTGGTGTCATGCCCCTGTCAGAGTCTGAATCTGAGGAGGAAGCCGGAGAGCTGACAGGGAATGGGAGTGTGGCTCTGTTGACTGTGGAGGAGGCTGGGGAAGGGCAAAGTCCAGCTGGGCAGAGCAGGGAAGAGATAGAACAAGGGAGAGGGAGTTCAGAGGAAAGCCCAGGCCCACCCCTCTTCATCCTAGGGCACGAGGGAGGAACAGAGAAGAGAGCAATGTGGGTTGCGTGGCTTACAGGGGAGGAAAGGGCCCTGACTCCCTTCATTAGCCACACCTGGGAAGACAGTTGATAAGAAAGGCAAGCTGCATGTGACACGCTGCCAGGAGCAAACGTGACTTTATCCTGTGTTGTCGTGGCTTATCTGTGTTCCTGGCGTCTTCCCAACCGTGTGAGTTTTGCCATGCCTTCAAGTCTGAAATTTTGCTCCTGCCCTGCCAAACTGATTACTTCATTTTTGCTTGTTTGGACTTTAAGTTACAGTTTGTTTTGCTCATGTTTTGGACTTAATTTTCTGCAGTCAAAGGCTGTTCCTGGGAGAGTTTTCTCCAGCCAGAAGGTAATCTGGACATTGGGGGCAAAGTTGGAGATAATAAAGAGACTCTTATTGCTTATCTGACTGTATTGCCTTTGTGCGCGCCCTGGGTCATCACAGCTGGTTTGTGAGATAGATTCTAGATTAGAGTTCATGGTCTGCACAGAATAGTTCAAGCACGCTTTATATAAACTGATAAAATTTATTTGCCCTTGTGGCATTCTAGTCAAAATGTACCAAAACTGACCAATATCATCCTTGCCATTAGCAAAGCATGCTACATGTAGTCTCATTATAACTAAATATGATAAACTATCTTACACCTTCTCTGTGTTACTAAAAACATCCCAATGAAAGCCTGGATTTACTAGAGTTATGACCATGGCAGAGGTCATAAGACTGTAGGTCCATCTAGTGACAATCATGGGAGGGACAGGTTAGAAACTGGAATGTAAGAGTAGTAAAAGGGGTGAAGAAATATGAATTAAGAAATGAAAGAACATGACACAAAAGTAATGAAAGAAGTTCATTGCGGTGGTTTGGTCATAGAGTTTGATCATAGAAATCACAAAACAGAGGAGGAGAAGGAGACATACCATGCAAGTCCCTGTTGAAATCATGGAGTCTTCTGATTTCCCCTTCAAGTTTGTTTCGCATCGCCTTGTCTAGTGACTCTCTCTTGGTGGTGATTTTCACCAGGTCCTCATAAGCTTCTGAAATCCTCTGAATTTCCATTTCGAACTAGGATAAAGGAGAAATTGGTATCCTAATAAAAGCTGGGTAGGATGCATGTCAACTATTGGCGAATTTTATACACTACCTAGAAATCTTGCCAACCCTGTACCCCTTCTGTAACTTTGCAAAATGAACTCCTTTACAATCATGTCCAAGTGGGAATCCTTCCCCAAACATTAAAAAGTCCAAGTGATGCTGAAAGCAATCGTTTTCCCAATCGTAGAGAAATATTTGGGCATGCCAGTAGGAAGACTGAAGAATGGGGGCTTTCCGTGCAATGGGTTCCATGCAAATTTCTTTTAGGTCAAAGGAATGTTGGAAGACGTTGTCTAGTAGCATACAGGAAATTGTTGGGTGGTGGGAGAGAATTTTGCCTGCACTCTCACCTTTATTTTTATGTCTTTTACACAAAATCACACCCTTAATTTTGCCCCCATTGCTTTCTCCTAAAGGTAGATTGCTGGTTCATTATCACAAACGTAGGCTACAGATTCTGGATTCACAAAATGGACTAATCCATTGACATGCTACAGTTTTGACTTAGCTGGAGTACCCTAATCACCTGTAGGTACACTGGTATACACGACTTAGTTGGAGCAATGTGGACAGCAGCAGAATGCTGGCTTGTAAGGTAGCCTCTAGATTAGAGATCCTAGCTTGCATAGAACATTAGGGTTAAAACTGGGTTTTGGTTGTGTCATAATGGTCATAATGTGTCAAAACTGACCAATATTCTTTCTTATACCTAGCAGGAATTGCTGCATATTTGCACAGATATGAATCAGGCTGTAACCTAGTCTGTTCTTCCTTTTTCTTGTGAAAAAAAGCATTATATAAATAATATAATGGTCCAGGAGAAGAGCCTTCTCTGCTGTGGCTCCTGCTCCTTGTAACATCTTATTTCCCTGGGGTGAGATCTGATCACACCCTCTCAAACTTCCGCAAAGGCCTGAAAACCTGGTTCTGCCAGGTGGCTTGGGGGAGTGCCACAACAGAAGTGATTGATGGACTATTAGCAGATCCCACCTCGCCCTTTTCCTTCTTTCCCCATCTTTTTTTTACCTTTACTTATAACTTTATTGTTATATATATATTTATATTATTTACTGCTTTGTAAGCCGCCCAAAGTCACCTTGTGGTGAGATGGGTGGCAAATAAATTTAATAATTAAATAAACAAATATAAAAACATTGATTGATCAAAAGTGTGATGGATGGCAAAGATCATGATCTGCTCTACTATATTTTACACAACATCATTTACCCCAAAAAGGAATAATAACACAATAGCTATGTATCAATGTGTGTACAAGGTTACTGTACCACAGGGGTGTCAAACACAAGGCCTGCGGGCTGGATCCGACCCAGGATGTGGTCAGATCTGGCATGCGGGGCCGTCCTAGAAAATGTAAGGGATCGGCCCATGTCACTTTGACCCAGTCTACCCAGGGCGAAGCGGAAACATGCCAGCAATTTGGGGAATGGCATCAAGCTGGCCACGCCCACCCAGTCAGCCACGCCCAATGAGTGGCATCAAGCTTGCCACACCCACCCAGTTGGCCACCCCCGCCCACCCCCACAAGGTCAACCACAGTCCTGATGTGGCCTTAATGAAATTGAGTTTGACACCTCTGCTGTAGCATGATGTGTGAATCCAATTTTGTAATTTGTGAATTGTAGAAGTGAGCCATCTTACGGTAGTCTGGAGTCCCAGTTAACTTTATTTTATTTTATTTTGAATGGTTAAGGGGAAAAAGGACTGGGACAATAATGGGACAGAAGCCTGGTGGTTCTAATAGGAGATGAATATCTTCAGAACCCCACTTAGCAGAATGATCAACTAACTCTAAATATAACAAGACCAACTTGCTAGATTTGGAAGAAGAAATGACCCTCCATTTTCACCTTGAGACCATTAAGGTCAGAATCTAAAGTTACTTAGTTATAGCCCCTTTTCCAAACCAAGAATACTTTGCTGTCTCAATCCATTATGCATGGACCACTTGCTAAAAGCTTAATTAAGTTTTTATGTTGATAGACATACGTATGCTCTGAACGTTCTGGGAGGGGGAACTCTACTGTTTTATATGTGAAAATGTACAACTGGACACTTCCCAGGAAGTTAAAACGGCAGCAGCCCAGCCTCCAAAAGCTGATTCAGGATAGAAAATTCTGGGAACCCCTTTTGTGGCCTACAACAGCCCACGGCTATATAAACACTCTGTGTCAGCGGAGAATTTGGCAAGCATTAGAAATAGGTTGACAGGAGGGCGACTGAGGCGTTTCTAAACGACAGCACAGAAATTCACCCTGAACTCTGGTATCACTCAGGCAACTGCAATAATATTGTTCACTTATAAAGCACCGGGAATAATTTCAGACCGCTATTCTATGGTAAATAACTATGTCGGCAAGGAGGAAAGAATAATATCATCTAAGGCCCCTTGGGGAATCCTGACTGAAGTGAGATTTGAGTTGGAGACTTCGCAGATGCTACTAAACTACATGAATTGCCTCCAGTTTTCACAAGAGCCTAACTATCCTTTGGATTGCTGTCTGTCAACCTTGGCAACTTGGACTTCAACTCCTAGAATCAAGAGCTGAAACTCAGACATCTTAAAAGTTATAAAAGTTGAGAAACACTGCTTTGAGCAATCAGTTCACTTAGATAGCCCACTGTCTATAACCAGGATACATTTTCTGGGGATCCATATAGACATGTTTTGATGCTATGGACACCTCACAAAATGGCGCCATAAGAGAAGGCACGTTTATCTACAAAATGTCTTCTGCAATGTTATGGCGAGCCATAGCTCACTTGAGAAGGTAAGGTGGTGAGGCTCAAAGAGATGCCAGATGGCGTTCCAACAAAGACAATGCTTTTCCACTTTCCAATATTCATTTCCAACAAGATAAATGGAATGGGAGTTGAGTCAAACAATTTACAATGTACAACGCAGAGGCAGGGATCTCAATTTCAAATTATATACATGCCTCCTGAATGTATATTCCACACAAAAAAAAATCCCACTAATCGGCCCAGAATCTTTTAGAGTTGGGTGGGCTATTCAGCAGGGATGTCAAACTCGTTGTCACCCCTGAAGCCATCTTCCCCTGGCACCTTCAGGGCTGCCACACCGGAGATGAGTTGAGCTGTGGGAACGGGAGAAGGGAGGCAGAGACAGCTGGGGGATTGTAGACAAAATAAGATTCTTTCCTCTGAGAACCAAGGGCTTTCCCACCAGGTGCAAAGAGGTGGGATCAGCAACTGACCAATCCTTGGACTGGGAATTGATTGGACTGTGTGATGGACTGTATGGGCAGGGGAAAGAAAACTTTACTTTTAACTGAGGGGAAACCCAAAAGGGGGTTAAAGTCAGGTTTCCCCAGACGTGCCAACATGACATGCTTAATAAATCTCTACTTTGAGGAATATGCCTGCCTGGGAGTTTTGGGTGTGCTAACTGGAACCCCGACACTCGCAGGCCACAGGCCGGATGTGCCACACGCTGGCCACTCCCACACCCTGTTTAGCAAAGGGTGAAAAAGGTCACCATATGTCATGTGATGACGTGAGTTTGACACCCCGGAACTATAGCCACTGTAAAGTAGGTAGGAAGGTATATCTGGATCCTCTCTATCCTGCCACCCACCTTCTGAAGCTTGTCTGCTTTGTCGTAGTAGCCCTCCAGCTCCTTCTGCAGGGCTTCATTATCTTCAGATAACATCTCCACCATTTGCTGGGCGCGCTGTACTATCGTGAAGGCATCTGGTGTGAGGGGCTGCTGGCTAGGCGGAGTTGCGGGCAGAGACTGGGATGCTGTGGCCATTGAGAGAGGCGGCAGAGACGCAGAGTGCAGGGGGCCGCTAAGCGAGGAGGTCTGGGAGGACAGTGGGCTGTGCTCCTGGGGTGTTGGCAGTGATGGAAAAGACGATGCGCATTGACGACTACAGAAAGAGGAATACATTTCAGTTGGATTACTTACACTTAAAGAGGTCTGTTGCGAAGAGCTTGCAATTACTGGAACTATTGAAAGAAGAAATTGTTTATAATATTCAATGTGACATTCTTTATGTAATGAAGGAAAGGGAAAGACCGTGCACGGATCTGAGCTTTTTACAATAGGAGACCAAAAGAAATAGTCAAAATTACCTGGTGACACCATATTCTGGGGGACCCTGATATCGGACAATAGCTACTTCGCTCCTCGCTGGCTGTGACGCTGAATAGGAGGCCTTCGTCATTTCTTGAATCGTTCCAGAATGCTGCTCGTTAAAAAACACACCCGGCTCTTGACTTTTGCTTCCTGGAGAGCCCCCCTGCTTGATCTTGAATGGATAATCTGGAGGGGGTCCTCTCAGATCCATGCCTTTATTGGGAGCCGGGGAAGGGGAAGGCCCGCTGGATTTGAACCCTTTGCTTCTCCCCGAGCAAGGAAGAAGCTGTTTGGCCCCATTCCTTTCCAAGGAGAGCTGCATGATCCTCTCGCTCAAGGAACGCACGTGGCCTTGTTTCAGTTCCTTCAGGGCTTCATCCTTGTGGGCCTGTCCACTGTTGGCACGGGCCAAAGTTGGCCTACCTTCTGTTTTAGATTTTGGCCCAGTGCTGCTGGCCATGTAGAAACTGGGCCCAACGACACTGGGCTGCTGACTTCTAAAAAACTGAGACTGAGCTTTGGCTTCTTCGTAAGAAGGTAATTCTTCATTGTTCTGCTGAGGCTGTGAGCCTCTGGTCTGTTTCTCCATCGCCGTATTATCCCCTTGATGTTCCTGGCCTTGTGGTTCCTGCCGTGCTGACTGCTGGACCATTTGTGGGTCTTCCGGCACAAGGTTTTCCACAGAAGAAGACAGGGTGCTGCTGGCAGTGGAGTTGGAGGGTCCTGCGCTCCCCGTAGCTTGGTGCTGGAGAGTCAGCAGGTTCATATTCTCGTTGGGGTTGCCATAACGCAACTCCTGGATCAACCGCTGTAAAACAGTGCCAGGGACAACATCCTCAGAACCTCTCATTTCCACCTCTGAGGCCTGGAGAAAGCTTGGAGGGTAGAAGGTAAACAAAGGGTCTTCAGCTGAGGCCCAGCAGAAAGAAAGCAGAAAGAAAAAAAAGAGATGGGAAAAAGGTAAGAGCTGAGGCCATTTTCATGCCATTTTTAAAGACTACAGAAAAAAAAATGACATCACTGTGACTATCATCTTGAGGTAAGATGGGTGGTCTGTAACTTTTATAAATAAATTGATAAATGTTATCTAGAAGTTGGTCCAGTGAGGATTGTCTCCAAGGTGCTTTGTTTCCAAAAGGCAACTGGGCTTTTTTTTTGTTATTGTTGTTGTTGTTTTCCCCTTTGAAAGGCTTTCACTTCTCATTCAAGAAGCTTCTTCAGTTCTATAGAACAGTAGAACTGATGAAGCTTCTTGGATGAGAAGTGAAATGGTTTCAAAGGAACAAAAACAAGGAAGTCCAGTGGCCTTTCAGACAAAAGCACCTTTGATTATAAGCACCTTTGGGACAACCATGACCTGCTTGATGGAGAATCTCCATAAACAAGGTCTAGTGAGGAGTTAAGAAATGAGGCCACTGAAGTAATATTTGAAATGTGTCTGTCTATTTATTTCTTTTTTTTTAACATTTTATTTTCTTTATTCTATGTTCTACTACAATGACACAATTTTAACCATAGAATAACATTTCATTCATGGACCATTACAGGCAATTAATTCTCAGGGTTTGGGTGACTAAAATGGATACTTTTCCTACATTCATCTTGTTTTAACAGGATTTATTCTTGAGTATTTTTTCTACAGCGTTTAAATTGTTTCACACTAGCACTGGTGTCAACGAGTAGGTAACTGATTCTTGTTCTTTCTCTATAATATCTATCACGTTTTATCCACTTTTTAACCTAAAGTGAAAGTTTCTAATATTAAACGACCCTGAGGACATTCTGTCAAATTCAAGGCCCATGGGCCAGATCCGGCCCATGGGGTGCTTAGATATGGCCTGCAGGGCTGCCCTGGAAACAGCAAAGAACCAGCCTGCGGTGCCTCTGCCAGAGAAAATGGAGCTCATGAAGGCCACGGGCAGCCCTCCAGAGCTCTGTTTTTGCTGACAGAGGGTTGCAGGAAGCCATTGCAGCCGAAAATGGAGCTTGGGAGCCTGTTTTTGCTGGCAGAGCGCTTGGGCCCCCATTGGTGCCCCTGATATGTGATGTCGAGCTGGCCACGCCCACCCTGGCCACACCCACCCCAGCTCCCCAAGGTCAAACACAACCCTGATGCAGCCCTCAATGAAATCGAGTTTGACACCCCTGCTGCAAAGAGTAGAAGGTTAAAAAGATGTAAAAAAAAAATTAAAGGAAGGAAATTATGTAAAAGTACTTTTTTTCTACCATTCACCCTGCTGCTTTCCCTGATTATAAAAAAACTATTTCCTGACATGACAGCAGTCTTCCAATATATAAGGGTTATCACAGAAAAGAGGGGATCAATTTATTCTCCATAGCACTTGAGGGCAGGACAAGAACAATGATTGGAAGCTAGTCAGATCCAACCTGGAACTAAGGAGAAATTTCCTGACAGCGAGAACAGTTAATCAATGGAAGAGCTTGCCTTCAGAAAGTATGGGTACTCCATTGATGTAGATTCAAGAAAAGATTGGACAATCATTTGTCCAGGATGGAATAAGGACTCCTGCCTTGGGCAAGGGGTTAGACTAGAAGAGATCTATGGTCCCTTTCAGCCCCATGTTTCTATGAAACAACTGAAAACACTTGATTTAATGCAATAAAACTTCCACAACCACCACCCCCAGCCTGCGTGACGAATGACAACATGGTGAAAATTGAAATCCAAGACACGGGTGGCGGAAGATCCAAGTAGAGATGAAGAGGAAAAACCTTACCTTCAATATTATTGACCGCTTCTACCATTAATGGGGAACCATCTTGCCTACTGCCAAACAGTTGAGGATCTGTATGAAGATATTCAGTGCCTTCCAGTACCTGCACAGGAGTACTGGAAGTGTAGCAGATCGAGGGGGGGCCTGGGGAGAAAATTTTAAAAAGTATTATACGTTTTATTTATTAATTGTTTGATTTTAAAAAAAAGATTTCCTCAAGGAACCAAAGTCTTCTCACACTGGAATCTCTTCTTGTCTCTTCAAAACAGCCTTACAAAGTAGGCTGTACTGAACGAGAGAAACAGAGAAATCCAGTCCAAAGTTCTCCAGGAAATTTATGTCCTAAGTGTAGACTTAAACCTGGATATTTACATCCAGGCCCTGTCTCACGCCTTCATCACTGCATGTAGCCTTCAATTTACAACCATTATTTTAGTGACCGTTACAACAGTCCCAGAAAAAAAAGACTTATAACCAATCCTTGCACTTACAACCATTGCTAAGCAAGACAGTTGTTAAGCTGGAGGCTAAAACATACGATGAACGGCTGCAGGAACTGGGCATGGCTAGTCTAGTGAAGAGAAGGACCAGGGGAGACATAATAGCAGTCTTCCAATACTTGAGGGGCTGCCACAGAGAGGAAGGGGTCAAGCTATTTTCTAAAGCACCTCAAGGCCTAAAAGAGCTTTGGTGGCTCAGGCTGTTAAATGCCTGCTCTTAAGATCCAGCTGTCTACAATTACTGTAGGCTCGAATCCCACCAGGCTCAAGGTTGACTCAGCCTTCCATCCTCTCGGCCTAGGTAAATTGAGGACCCAAGATTGTTGGGGGCAATTAGCTGACCTTGTAAAAATGCCGCTTAGTAATAAGCAGGCATATACAATGGAATGAAGGCTATTGCTGAGCGCATTGGGTTGTGCTCCAAAAATTGTAAGCCGCCCTGAGTCTTCGGAGAAGGGCGGCATATAAATGTAATTAAAAAAAAAAAAAAGGCCAGACAAGGAATAATGAATGGAAACTGAACAAGGAAAGATTCAACCTAGAAACAAGGAGAAATTTTCTGACAGTGAGAACAATCAACCAATGGAACAGAAGTTGCCTTTGGAAGTTGTGGGAGCGTCATCACTTGAGACTTTCAAGAAGAGACTGGACTGCCATCTGTCAGAAATGGTGTAGGGCTGTGATGGTGAACCTATGGCACACGTGCCGGAAGTGGCACACAGAGCCATCTCTCCGGACACACCAGCCATAGCCTGTTGCTCTTCCACATATACATGCCGGCCAGTTGATTTTTCCATGTGCGGGAGTGCCAGAAACTGGAACAGCAGCTCCCCGGCACACAGCGCGTGCCGGGAAGCTGAGTTTCCGGTTTCCAGCATGCGCATGTGTACCAACCAGGTGGTCTTTGCATGTGTTATGCCCGCCAGAAACTGGACAACCAGGTGGCCACCGTGCATGCGCACGCTGGAAACCAGAAGCTCAGTTTCCCGGCGTGCACATGTTATGCTATTCCAGCTTCAAGAGCTCCCATGCATGTGCACTGGGGAGCTGCTCTTCTGATTTCCGGCACTCCTCCCCATCCCGCGTGAGTGTGCTCCCATTTCAGTACTCAGTGCCAAAAAGGTTCGCTAACATTGGTGTAGGGTCTCCTGCTTGGGTGGGGGGGGGGGTTGGACTAGATGACCTACAAGGTCCCTTCCAACTCTGTTAATCTGTTAAGTGAGATGCAGCCCATTTTACAATTTTTTTCTAGCATTGTTGTTAAATGAATCGCATCGGCGTTAAGTGAACCCTTTGACTTTGCTTCCAGGCAGGGAAGATTGCAAATGGCGCCGTGATCCCAGGATCCTGCAAACATCATAAATACACGCCGGTTGCCAAGCACCCAAATTTTAATCACATGATCGTGGGGATACTGTGAGAATCGGAGGCGCAAAGATTCCTCATTAACTCACGTTTTTTCAGGGCTGTTACAATTTTGAATAGTTACTAAGCGAGTGGTTGTAAGTCAAGGACTAGCTGAATGCAGTCTCAACATAAGTTTTGAAGAAATGCAAGACGGTATTCCTTGAAAGAACAGAAAGGACCAGTGGTGGGATTCAAAAATTTTTACTACCGGTTTGGTGGGCGTGTCTTGGTGGGTGTGGCAGGGGAAGGATATTGTAAAATCTCCATTCCCTCCCCACTCCAGGGGGAAGGTTACTGCAAAATTCCCATTCCCTCCCCACCCCACTTTCCAGCTCCATTCTCCTGTGCAGGGCAACCAAAGAAGACCCAGCCGATCAACTGGGACTCGGGAGGCAGAGAATAGATGGGGCTGGGCCAGTCAGAGGTGGCGTTTGCCGGTTCTCTGAACTACTCAAAATGTCCGCTACTGGTTCTCCAGAACTGGTCAGAACCTGCTGAATACCACCTCTGGAAAGGACATATATATTTATATATAAACAGTATCTTTGTCACAAGGGAAATGCAGTGTCCCGCAGCTATTTAATAGCACCAGGCCTGTCCTCTCATATACATTCCAGGGCTGAAATTCTCCTGTTATCTATAAATGCTTCCTGTTTTCTAACATCAAAAGAACTGCAGTTTCTTATCTGGGGGGATGCATTGTTGTTTACTCAGCCTCCAAAGATTTTTGGGAGGTTGGTTGTGTCGACAATAAAAGTCTAGCATTTCTTTTGGCATCTTGAGGGAACTAAACTGAGGCCCAGGTAAATGTGAGCAATTCTTGTATGGGAAATATACCCATTTATTCCACTAACTGTAATTCAACCATCTGCCTCTAAATCAGCTTGGGGGACTCTAGAAGCTGCAAAACAAGGCCTACAATTTGCAGATTGCCCATTCCATTCAATACAAAGAAGTTCGTGTTTTATAGGACTCTCCAGAATAATTCACCTTCAAAGGAAGTCCTCAACTTATGACCATCCCCAAAAAGGGAACTTATAGCCTGCATTCAAATAGTTGAATAGTTGGCCCCCCTCAGTTGGATTCAAACATTTTAACAGATGTCCCCCCTCTGTGGTCACATGATCAAACTTCAGGCATCCGTAACATGGCCACATTTATGGCCGCTGCAGTCATGTAGCTACATTTTACAATGGTTTTGCCAAAACCTGGCACATTCTTCTTGTTTTTGGAAAAACTGCGTCCATACCGAACTATTAGTTCACTTAATGACTGTGATGTTCACTTTATGACTACAGCATTCGCTTAACAACCACCATAAAGGTCATAAACTTGGGTCTGTCATGTCACACATTTTATTACCATTGTGATATATAACGGTAACTTGCAGGTTCCATTTCATCAAATAGCAAGGACTATCTGTAATAACTTCTCAATCACTGCTTCGGTTCAATTCCTTATATTCTCACTGCTTTCTTTTAGAATTGAACAGAATTCTTTCTTGGCCAAGTGTGATTTTGCTAGTCTCCATAAGCTCACAGTGTACATGTAAACACCAAGTAACAGATCATAGATCATAAAAAGAACAATGGATTAATTCATAAGAAACCAATAGGAGAAGATAGTAGGAAAGATGAGAGGATGAAAAAAAGATGTGAAAGAAGACAGTACTGTGGGAATTAAGTGTTCAACACAGTGATGTCACGGGGGGAAAAACTATCTTTGTATTTAGTAGTTTTGGCATGCAGTGCCTATAGTGGCGCCCTGAAGGGAGAAGTTGAAATAGATAGTGTCCAGGATGTGAGGGCTCTGTAGATATTTTCTCAACCCTCATTCTGGTTCGTGCATTATACAGATCTGGCAGGCTGGTTGCAATTGTTTTTTTCTGCAGTCCTAACTATCCATTGAAGTTTGTATTTGTCCTGTTTTGTTGCAGTGCCAAAACGGATAGTTATTGAGGTACAAATGACAGGCTCAATAATTCCTTACTCTAAGCAGTTTACAGAGTCGGCATATTGCCCCCAACAATCCGGGTCCTTATTTTACCGACCTCAGAAAGATGGAAAGCTAAATCAAACTTGAGCTGGTCCCGATCGAACTCCTGGCAGTGAGCCGAATTAGCCTGCAATACTGCATTCTAACCACTGCGCCACCACGACTCCTTGGTGGTGCACATCCTTGGGCAATCCAATCTTTCTGAGTAGACGCAGGAAGAACATTCTTTGTTGTGCCTTTTGAATGATGGTTCTGATGTTAGGTATCCATTTCAAGTCCTCGGAGATAATAGAACCTAGAAACTTGAAGTTTTTAATCCAACTTTAATTTTTTAGCATTTTATTTATTTCATTTTAATAATTTATTGTGGATGTCTTTGCTACAGTATGTAATGATGATGATGATGATGATAAAAAGAAATGAAATATATATATGCAAAATAGCTTTCTTTCAGATGCATAAAATCATTACATGCATTTAAACGACCATATGTATGTCTCTCAAAACTAACAAAATGACCGGGCTTGGATTGTAACCCTCTGACCACCATCTTGCAGATTTCAACTCCTTTCTGGATGCCCCTGCAATTTATGGCAGCTCTCAGCATAGAACCTAAAACTACTGGAAAGCATCAATGGTGCTTCAGAAACTTTAATTCTCCCCCTTTTCTGCCTCAATGTGCTGTATGAATGAAATCTACAGCAGTTTTAAAAAGCCTTGGGACATGAAGGCCATTGCAACCTTAGTTGTAAAAATGATTTAAGATTGTGTTTTTGGCCAAGCTCGCTATGAAAACAGACCAAACTATAGATAAAACAAGGAAAGATATTGTGACAGAATGATGACCCTAATACTCCAATTCTCAAAGTGAAATGACATAATTTTTGTATCTGCCTCAAATTGCCACCTCTGGTGAAATGCACTCTTGATTTCACTGTCTATTCTAGTAAATGTTTGTGTTTGGTCGCTGGAAGATTAAATGAATCCCTAGAGCAAAATTGTACAGACCATTCTCTGGTTTGTGTGAGAGAGATAATAATGGCTTTGAAAGTTCAGCACTGACAATCCTGTTTACACGCAAACATACAGAGGGAAGTTACCTTTAATTTAATACAACCCTATCCCCAATTTTAGATAAGGAAGCAATATCTGATTACTTGCCCAGAATCATCAACTGTTAATTCTGTGCTAAATTTTACTCCTCCAATGACCTAGCACCAAATTAGCAAATTCCCAGTATTCTTTGCTGTTTTTATTATCCCTATGGGAATTTTCCTGTAGGCATGGCAATATAGTAAATCAAAATTCTCTTCTTTAGACTTAATCCAACTCATTTCCACGCACTGCTTCACAAAGACACAGAGACAAGCAAAATGCATACACTAAACCCCATCTACAAACAAAAGTATGGACAAACACACATTTCACACGTACACACAAAACTCTGGAAAATGCACCCCACATCAATGAAAATTAATTCACCTAAACCAACAAGAAAACATGTGGACGGATTGTGCTCATTCTTCAGGGATGCTTCCTAATATTTCTTTTAATCTGTCCAGTCCAATGTGCTCCCTTCCATGTACCAAATTCAGAAAACACACACACAAATAATAAGTCAACTGGGGCAGTGCGCATGTATATTACTTAAGAAAGTTATCTGTGGGACAGAACATGTCACTTTTCACCCTGTTGTTGGTAATTTGATCATTTAGACAAACATTATATCAAATAATGATGAGCACTAGTAAGTCAGTCTTCTCCGAGCACAATGAGAATATATCTGCTGAACAAAACTCCACACTGGCAACAGGAAGAGCATCTGGCCAGTAAACACTCTGCTACCTCCATTCAGTTGCCCAGACTCCACCCTGCAAAGGATTATGGGATCGTTAAAAGAAGATGACTAGTAAGTCAGTCTTCTCTGATTCATTCCTTTCATGAGTTCAACTTCAACTTTAATCTGAAATATCTCTCAATGGCTCCAATTCTGGTACTTGCTGATACTTGCTAAACAAGTTATGCCATTCCATTTTAGCACATAGTTAAAGTGCAGCTACTGCTAATTAGCGAATTCTGTCTTACCAGCATTTATGGGAGTTCATACATACACAACCTGAGAATCCTGAATTTCAGGTGTGAGCACCCTTTGAACAGTTGAGGTAAATTCTAGTCCATGAAAAACTGAAATATCCACAAGATAGAAGAAAATAAAATTTTCTTTTTTTTTTTTTTGCTGCCCTCTGGTAATTATCTGCAATTTTTGCAGCCATATTTGGTGCTTCTAAACAATAGGTCACAGTCTATTGGAGAGATAAGGGAAATAATGCAAAGGGAAGAGGCCTGCTTCATATTTATTTATTTCCTGCCTTTATTATTTTTATAAATAAGGCAGCAAACATACAGTGTCCAACACACCTCCCTCCTTCTATTTTCCCCACAACAACAACCCTGCAGGGTTTGTTGGGCTGAGACAGAGTGACTGCCCAAAGTCACCCAGCTGGTTTTCATGGGACTTTAACTCATAATCTCTTTTTTATAGCCTGGTGCTTTAGCCACTAGACCAAACTGGCTCTCCATATACTGGGAGACTGGGATTTTTTCCTGGCTTAGGAGGGGGAGAAATGAATGCATGAGTTTCTTGCTTTATAAAATTCACCTTCCACCTTGCCATTCATTTTACAGCCTTCCTTCATTTTAATTTGGTGTTTTAACCTTGAAACTCTGTGAGATGAAGTTCACACAACTTAGAATTCCTGAGGCTGAGAAACACTGCTTTAAGAAACTTTACTCAAATGTTTTTCTACATCAAATGTACTCTAAAGGAATTGAATCTAAAGCTTGGCCTAGTATTTTTAATGTTATATTTAAAGATGGACATAAAAGGCATACAGAGATTTAACAACTAGAGCATCTCTCAGTTAACAAATTAGAACTTTTCTATATACATGCATCTCTGAAAAAGAAAGGCTATTTTTCCATAGGACCTTAAATTAGCTGCTACTTGATGTTCAAGTCAGCATAAAAATCAAAACTGCTATATCAGTAATGTTTTGCTTAGGTTTTATCTCAAAGTGACTTCATAGAAAACGTTTAGCATTCCTGTACCTGTATAATCTTTAGGTATAACATTTGCACATGTCAGATAAACTCAGCAACACACATGTGTAAAGAAAGGAAACAAAATATTAAAGCTATAATCTTGCCTTTGACGTAAGAAATAATCTATTTACACATAAAATGTAACAAACACGCAGAGGCACTCTACCAATTAGAAAACTTCCTTTATACGCTCAACGCTATCATTAAAAAAAATCCTCAGACACCTGGACCACTTAAAACATTTGGTATCTGCTTAGCAAAGCTGGAAGGATTTGTTGATATCCCAATTTTTCTTATCCTTTGGAGAAGCACAACCAAATGCTCAGAATGGCATTCAGTGACCATTTATGGGAGGATTGTCTGAGTTTCCAGATATCTATTGCCAAAATTTATCAAGAAAATATCATTTGTTGTTATTCGCGAAGTCGTGTTCAACCCATCGCGACCCCATGGGCAACATTCCTCCAGGCCTTCCTGTCCTCTACCATCCCCCGGAGTCCATTTAAGCCAGAGGTCTTCAAACTTGGCAACTTTAAGACTTGTGGACTTCAACTCCCAGAATTCTCCAGCCAGCATGACTAGCTGAGGAATTCTGGGAGTTGAAGTCCACAAATCTTAACGTTGCCAAGTTTGGAGACCCCTGCTGGAGAAGAAGAAAGCTAGATCCTACATTGAAGAGCATTAACGGTAAAAATTAACATCTTAGCATGGCGGTTGCTCACTAATGTCATACCTGATAAATTTCTACATTTAAACAGCTGAAAATGAGGGCAGCTAGATATGTTTATGGACTGGCCTGACTTAAGATTTTCCTGGCAGTATGTTCCAGTTTGGGCATTTCAGATGGTTTACAAAATCCTCAGAAGTGAGGTTGTACAGAAGGTGTTGGAAAGGTGTTTTGAGCTCTGGTAAAGTGCCAGCTCCCAAAATACCTCTCTGAAACAATTAGTGCCTGCCTTAAATAAAGCTGAGGCTAACCAGACTCAAACAATGTTCCAGTGTATATGCAATACTAGTTTAATTACAGAACTACATGTAACTATCTGTAAATATAGTAAAATATGCAGCCAAGTTTCTTTATTTGGGACTTCTGACCTAACTGAAAGTACAGTAAGCCTAGAACCGACTCCTTCCTTTTCCTGACCAGAATTTTAGATAATGAAGGCAAGCTGACTGACTCAATTTCTGGATTTTAGTGGGACTCCTTCATTGTTATCTGCTTATTCTGGGCATCTGACTTCCAGCTTGTCCATCTCTATGAAAACATATCTCTTATCTTTCCTTCATCCATCCCTGAACTGGATCTCAGATTCAACTAGCCTTGAAAGAAGCCAATAGCCTACATCTTTTCATGTATACCTGAGTTACAACCAACTTTTGAATTCCATGCCAAAGCTCAAGTTTTAGACCTTGCATTTAAAATTATATTCAATTAAGCAAAACGCCTTAGTGAATACTTTTCTCTATTCAAATGGGTTGAGTAACTGATTATGAGCTTGAAGATACCCGTGACACTAATTACAGTAAACAGGTCTGCTTGAGAAATCACCCAACTCCAATAATATATTTTAATTCTAAGAGGTACCAATCGTTATGTACATGACATTTTCATTTGTTTTATTATTTACAAGAATATATACCTCAAATTCAAAATGTCTGCTCTATGAACAGTGGAATAAAATAAAGCATGTCTCTCAACATTGGACATTTTAAGATGCATGGACTTCAACTCCCAAAATTTCCCAGCCAGTAGCCTCCCAGGAGAATTCTGGGAGTTGAAATCCTCCCGCCTTAAAGTGGTTATTTAATTGTGCTTGAATTTCACTGCAAATTGGGATATGGGGGGGGGGAATGGAGGACAACGAATTACTTTGTCTGCATTCATAAATCTTGCTGCCATGCAATCACAACTAGGCAATTTTGCATAATTGCAAATGATGTGTATATTATATGCAGCAAAGTGAACAGGGACAAAGAGAAAGAAAAGCAGAAAGTTGGCTGAGGATGAAAGGAAGAAGGTAACAACTAAGCCTAAAGGCTACAACTCCCTCTTCAAAGTGCTTCAAGTGACCATGGTTGCTAATATTATCAAGAAATTTAATAATTTTATAATTTTATGTTTATAGTCCATAAGACTATAGACAACCTGCCTGGGTGAGCCACAAGAGGAAAACTAACCCCATTTTGGACAGAAGGAGAGTTCAAACGGTGGGGGAAAAACCAAGAAAAACTTCAGATCAGATCCTATCTGACCTCTAAGATCAAAGTACAACAATTTGCACTATCTGCCACTGACAAAGGCTCCACAATGAAAGATCCAGGAAGAACCCACTTCTGGAAGCCAGACACAAACAAAAGCCAGACTGGAATTTGCCAAAGTGCACGTTAACAAACCACAGTCATTCTGGAAGACAATGAAACAAAATGAGAGTCTATTTGATAAATTAGAGCAGTTCTCATTTTTACAGAAGAAAACAAATGATGTTTTTAAGGAAGGGAATATTATCACTGCTGTGAACCACGGAAGAGGCTCTGTAATGTTATAGGTTGCTTTGCTGCCTCCTGCCCTGGGTGCCTTGAATCTGTGCAAGCATAATAAAACCAGATTAACAAGGCATTCCAGAACGGAACACAATGCCAAATGTCTCAGTCGACAGGATAACGATTCAAGATATGCAGTACATCTTCTACGTGGACCCAAGAATGGTTGAAAGCAAATCATTTCTGCTTTTGTTCTAAAGAGGTCTGCGATAAGTCCTGACTTGAATCCAATAAAACATCTACAAAAAAGGCTGACAGTCACAGTTGGGAGAAGAAAAGCATCTAAGACAGGGGTGTCAAAATGGCGGCCCATGGGCCGGATGCATCACGCACAGGCCATGCCCACCCCAGCTCTGCAAAGGGGGGAAACGCCATGAAACGCCACGTGACAGCAATGTGATGCCGCGAGTTTGACACTCGTGATCTAAGACATCTGGAGCAGTTTTCTCAAGAAGAGAGGGACAAATGACCAGTTGAGAAGTATAGAAGCCTTATCCAAAGCATCAGAAAGTGCTTGATTGTAGTTATTGCCACAAAGGGGTGTGCTACGAAATATTAAGTTAGGGGTATGATAACTCGGGGTGTGGCACAAAGGCAACACAGTCAGATAATCAGTAGGAGTCCCTTTATTAGCTCCAACTTTGCCCCTAATGTCCTGGTTACCTTCTGGCTGCAGAGAATCAAGTCCAAATCGTGGTCAACAAAAACTGTAACTTTAAGTCCAATCAAGGCAAAATGAGGTAATTAGTCCGGCAGGGCAAGACTTCCAGACATAAAGGCACAGCAATAACACAACACGGTTGGGAAGACGCCAGGAACACAGATAATCAAAGTCAACGCAAGATAAATTCACGTTTGCTCCCAGAAGCTGCTGCACTCAGCATGCATTTAATTTAAACTCTCTTCCCAGCTGTGGCTAATGAAGGGAATCAGGGCCCTTTCCTCCCCCATAAGCCACACAACCCACATTGCTCTCTTCTCCTTTCTTCCCTGTGTGCCCTAGGATGAAGAGGGGGTGGGCCTGGGCCTTCCTCTGAACTCCCTCTCCCTTGTTTTACCTCTCCCCTGCTCTGCCCAGCCAGACTTTGCCCTCCCCCAGTTTCCTCCATAGCCAACAGAGCCACATTCCCACTCCCTGTCAGCTGTTCGTCTTCCTCATCGGATTCAGACTCTGACAGGGGCATGACAAGGGGTACCAGTAATCATGTCCATTACATTTTCATTTGTTTTCTTATATACAAGAATATGTTAAGTCATACATCAAAAGCAAAACATCCACCCCATGGAGTACTGTATGGAATAAAATCCATAGGTGCCATTTACTTGTCTTCCTTTCCAATTATTTTATGGCAAACTGAGTTTCTTTGGAAAAAAGTGAAGAAGTACCATTATTTATTGAGCTCATCTGTTGGCTACGAGTCTAATATTATTCTTACTGCACACTGGTGGAAAGACAGAATATTTTAGAACAAAAATTTAATTTTATACCATATCTATACTTTATAAATAGGCACAGCTTAATTTAATTCTGGCAAATAAGAATAAGAAAAGAATTTGTGGATTTTCTTTTATCACCCCTATGCCAATTGGAATGTGGTTTTGGAAGCATACATGCCCACACCATCCTACAGAATATATAATGTTGCAATATTGCCACCATCTCTGGTCTTCTGAAGAAAAGACTCAAAAATTGGCATGGTTTTTAAGTAGAATACCACAAATTCCAAAAGGTTAAGGCTGCAATGGTGCTAAGAAGTTGGGCAGGCACCAAAATTCCTTTGCTAAGTGAGACAGTTAAGTGAGTTTTGCCCCATTTTATGACCTTCCTCACCACAGTTGTTAAGTGAATCACTGCAGTTGTCAAGTTAGCAACATGGTTGTTAAGCGAATCTGGCTTCCCCGCTGACTGCTTGTCACAGGTTTGCAAAAGGGGATCACATGACACCCCCCCAAAACACTGCAACCATCATAAATATAAGTCAGTTTCCAAGCACCTGATTTTTGATCATGTGATCATGGAGATTGGGCAACGGTCCTGAAAGTGAAAAACAGTCGTAAGTCGCTTTTTCAGTGACATTGTAACTTCGAACAGTCATTTAACGAACTGTGGTAAGTCGAGGACTTCATGTAATGCTTTAGCAGCCCAACGGCTGTTCCAGTCTCTCCTAGATAGAAGACTACCTACCACCACATAGTTTAAATGCATTTGCAGATAACAATTCCTTAAACAACATTATACAAAGCACAGGAAAAAAGCAAGTAATACCGTGTTTCCCCGAAAATAAGACACTGTCTTATATTTTTTTGGCTCCCAAAAACACACTAGGTCTTATTTTCGGGTCAGGTCTTATATATTTATGGTGCCAAATAGTGGGTGTGAGTGTGTAGGGGGGGGTGTTTCGCGGGTGCACGGTTGCTCCCTGAAAAGTCTTCCTGGAACTGGAGATTTACACTAGGTCTTATTTTGGGGGTAGGTCTTATATTAGGGCAGGTTTAGAAAATAGTGCTAGGTCTTACTTTCGGGGTAGGTCTTATTTTCGGGGAAACACGGTAGTAGGATGGATGGATGGATGGAAGGAAGGAAGGAAGGAAGGAAGGAAGGAAGGAAGGAAGGAAGGAAAGAAATGAAAGGACTATAGCTAAATTTGCCCTATTCAGTATTTCTCTCCATATCCTCCCCTTGTAAAACATGCTCTGTGTCCATATTCTGCTTCATACATTGCCTTTCATTCTTTAAACTTCTCAACTTTTTTTAAAGATCTTATCAACCATGCCTGTCTCAGTCTTCCCCCTCCTTTCAATCCAGTCTCTTTCTCTCTCTCTCTCTCTTCTCCCTCCCTCCCTCCCTCTCCCTCTCTCCCTCTTTTTGGAAGGAGGCAAGCATACCAAGGCTATGTCTGCAGCTACCAACTCTTTTTATTTTCTACCAGAGGCCCGAAGGTCTTTTTGTAAATAAAAAGGATGCTACAAGACACTTGAAATTATTATTTTTTAAATCAGAACCGGGTGGGGGCAGGGTGTCTGGCAGACACGAAGTGGGAGGGGGTGTCTAAGCAAATACTTTCTAATAGTCCAAAAGGCATTTTCAGCAGCATAACCAGAAGTTTTAGTGTTCGAGTTCCCTACAATACAGAGCACTTATTTAGATTTAAGTCAATAGAGCTTAACTTCTATAGTAAACAGATCGAATCCCTGGCATGGAAAAGTTAATGAGAAAGATATCTAAATGACACTCTGAAGGGTGGTTTACCCGTGAGTAAGCTAATTCTACATTACATAGGTCAGTGACTTGGGAGCAGGCTTATATATAGGAGTCAATTAATGAACTGGGTTACTCAAGAAATACAACAGTTTGGGCACATGGAAACACACGTTTACATCATTGCTTTGAAAAGGAAGCCCTCTGCTTGATACTTGAAATCAGTGAGTTATACCCAGCTAAGCCAGTTGGAACATTAGGTCTCACAGGAATCGGTGGAAACTAACTGGAACTAGTAGTTTGAATTCAAGCCATTTATTTAAATAGTTGTAATTTAATTCTATGAACCGCAAGGAGATCAAATCAGCCAATCTTAAAGGAAATCAAAACCCTGACTGTCCTTTGGAACAGCAGGCACTGAAGCTGAAGCTCAGATACTTTGGCCACCAAATGAGAAGAAAGGATTAATTAGGAAAAAACCCCAATGTAGGAAAGATGGAAGGCAAAAGGAGAAGGGGATGGCAGAGGATGAGATGGTTAGATGGTATCATCAATGCAATGAACAGGAATGGAATGGAATGGAATGGAATGGAATGGAATAGAATAGAATAGAATAGAATAGAATAGAATAGAATAGAATAGAATTCTTTATTGGCCAAGTGTGATTGGACACATAAGGAATTTGTCTTTGGTGCATGTGCTCTCAGTGTACATAAAGAAAAAATAAAACACATTCATCAAGTATCATAAGATACAACACACAGTGATAGCCATAGGTTACTAATAAGCAATCAAATCATACTAGGGAACAAATAAAACAATATAAATTGTAAAGATGCAAGCAACATGGTTATTGTTGCAGACAGTGGGACCTGCTGTGCAATGGGCCGTGAGGTCACAAAGAGTCAGACACGATTTACCAACTAAACAACAACAATGTAATTCAGCCTGCAGAGTGGACTATACCACAGTACATACAGGTAGTCTCCAACTTAGAACCACTTGTTTACTGACCGTTCAAAGTTTCAACCCTGAAAAAAGTGATTTATGGCTGTTTTCCACACTTATGATCATGGAGCTGGTCACCCCATGGATCCTGCACATATCTTAAAGCTGTCAAGTTTGAAAAACACTGTGCTAAACAATAAGTCAAATGACCTGCTAAAAACAGTTCTTTGGGAAAAGACACAACTAAACAGTTGCAGGCAACTGCTACGTACATATCCCCATAAAGCACGTCTGCACATTCTTAACAAGTATAAATGTCTATATACAGCTGTAATCACAATTGGGACTGGAATCTTGGTCATTGAGCAAATCAGTTGTTAAATAAGAAGTCACAGGACTGTTTCCCCCTCAACAACCACAATTCTGGCACTTCCAGTTGCAGTCGTTTAGTGGACAGAGTCACTGGTAGGGAGCATAGGGTGACTCAGAGGGGTGAAGGAGGCCCAATGCAGGCCATGCATGAGTTGCGGGGTGCAGGGGCCAAATCTTTCTGCTGTAGAGCTGAAAATCCTCCATGGCTGAAAATCCTGCTTGGATTTCAACATAGGCCTTTCTCAGCCAGCCTTCAGAGACTAAATGAAAGTCCTCTTTGCAGATGGCAGCAACTTGCAACATTCCCTGCTGTCTTCCCCACTGACTTTCTGGGTAAGCAGGCAGGGAAGACAAATAGTGATCATATGATCTCAGGACATGTGGCAACCGGTCATAAGCACAAATGGGTTTCCATATGCCCAGATCACAGTCAAGTGACCACAGGAGTGCTGCAGTGGCATGTAATTTGAGACATGGGTCATAAGGCCCAATTTCCAAGAGTTATTGAATGAATGATTGTAAGTCCAGGATTCCCTGTCAGCGGTGGTATTCTACTGGTTCGGCCCAGTTCTGCCGAGCCGGTAGCAGCGATGAGCAGTGGAGACCAAACTGGTTCTCTCCGCCGCTCTGCAGTTGGGCCCATCAGCTGACCTGGGCTCCCATGCCCACCTTTATTTTCTGCTTTTGAAGCGCAGCTGCTTTGCACGGCACAGAAGAGTGCTGCATGGCAGCTGCTGAAGCGACCGGGAGAGTGCAAGCTTGCAGGAGGTGACTTGGAACGCCTCTGCGCCTGCACAAAGTGCGTGTTTGGCATGTGCGTGCACACAAAGTGTGTGCACGCATGCAAAGTGTGTCCATCAAGCCATGCCCACTGAACTGGTGGTAAACGTTTTTTAATCCCACCACTGTTACCTGTACAATCACCTCTGCAATAGTCTGCAGCTTCCCTGACTTCTTTCAACATACATACATGCATACATACTATAAAAGAGTACAGAAGAGAATTTTAAAAAGTGGTGACTGAGGAAGAAGAGCAGGCACAGCTGGAAGCTGGAGTTAAATAGGTCATCAATTTAGAGTCTTTGCATTCCCACAAGAGTTGCAAGTCCAGCCCCCCTTGAATTCTGCTGACTTTTATCTACACCAATTTAGTGCTGAGCTACATGGTTGATTAGATTTTTGTGTATAGGCTGTGGTAATAAATCTCCTGTGTCTAAACTCAACAAATGATCTTGGTTCTTTGCACCAGCTAGTTTTTCCCCATTATCTTTTGACAATAATAGAATAGAATACTTTATTGGCCAAGTGTGATTAGACACACAAGGAATTTGTCTTGGTGTAAATATTCTCAGTATACATAAAAGAAAAGATACATTTCTTAAGAATCAAGAATCATAAGGTACAACACTTAATGACAGTCATAGGGTACAATCAGCAATCAAATCATACTAGGAAACAGTCAATAAATTAAGCTCATCTATACTTTATTGGCCAAATACATTCAGAAGAATATGTAAAACCCTGTTTTTCAAGAGATAAAAACCTTGGTTACTAAATTCGACTGTATTTTGTATTTCATTTTGTCCATACATAAGCCCATATAAGCAAAGGCAGAGAAAATAATGTAAATCACTTATAATTGGCTCAAAACAAGCTCTTTGTTCAATCATCATCTTGATCTTGATAGGATCACATTCAAGAGACAATTGAATGAAGTCGCACAAGAACTATCTAAAAAGCTATTTTTCCCTATCATGATCCCACTTCTTGAAAATCTCAGAGATTTTTTAAATCCAAAATGTGCAAATCCTTAGTTGAAAAGCCACCCTGAAATTACTCTGTAAGACTTTGCTCTGAAACTCAGTTGGATAGGATATAAAAACTGGACAAACCTGAAGCAGAGTATTTAAAAAAAACCTCCTACTCAAGAAAAACAAAATATAATAACAAAACACTATTTGCCACTAGCACTTGCATCTGGCTCTGTGAAGCTCTCCCTAAATGCCTTCAGGGGAAAAAATTCACTTTAGATTCAAACTGCAACTATATAATTAGAATGAAGACTTTGTTCTAATCCCAAAGATGAGCTTTCAGAGTGTATGGGATAAAAATTTAGAAGGAAACCCCCTTGCAAGGACTAACTGAATTCTCTGTTCATTAGCTAAGGATATTTAGCCTTCATCATTTTCAAAAGAAGAGAGAGCAGCTGGCAAATATGTGGCACACTTCAGAAATTACATTTTGTACACATATTTTTCTTTTCCTGTTCAGCAGCTTTCAGAAGAAGCCATCATCATTATCTGAATGTTTGTTTTATATTCCAACTTTATTATTTTTATAAACAATTCAATGGCAAATGTATCTAATATGCCTTCTTCCTCTTATTTTCTGCACAGTAACAACCCTGTGATCCAAGCTGGGCTGAATGTGACTGGCCCAAGGTCACCCAGCTGGCTTTCATGGCTAAGGTAGGTAGACAAATCCTTTAAGAGCAGCATAAGACATTTCCAGCATGACAAATATAACATTGGGGATAAAAACCCTTATGGATGTCCACCTGCATACCATAAATCTAATCAAGTACTAGGAGCTTTTCCAAATAAACATGAAGCTACATTTTTACTCCACCAGATAGGACAAGCTTTAGAAAAAAGTGAAATCAGGGCTAGAATTGTATGCATAGTAAAAAAGGGTTAAGTACCACTAAATTCAGGAGATTTACCTTCCCAGGAATAATAATAATAATAATAATAATAATAATATTATTATTATTATTATTATTATTATTTATTGGATTTCTATGCCGCCCCATCTCCCTAAGGACTTGGGGCGATGTACAATCATAAAACAATACAAAAACTATACAATTAAAAATTTACCAACAGCAGCAAGCATGCTTTAAAGTTGCAGGAGGATGCCATGTTAGTGTCTCAGATAGTCATTCATTGTAGCTCACAAAAGATTACAGCTTTTAATAAAATACAGTACGTTAATCTACAAAGATATTACTAATTTCCTTCTGATTATTTCCTGTAAATTTGGTCATTGGAGAGCAATCTATCCCTGAATTGTTATTTTAGATAAATAGATAGACAGACAGACAGACAGACAGACAGACAGACAGACAGACAGACAGACAGACATAGACAAGGGGGAGAGAGAGAGAGAGAGAAAGAATATATATATACAGTACATACACACACATACACACATAAGTATATATATATATATATATATATATATATATATATATATATATATAAATTAAAAAAAAACACATATACGGACACATTTAGAAAATGCCTAATTAATACACACACACAACCTAACACACACCTAACACGCACACACAATCACTTTCTCTAAAACAAACCCCTGGACCATATTGTTGGGATCTACACCAAACCTTTCTCTCCTTCCTTTCCAAGTCTTTTTCCATCAGTGTGTTGCAAATGCACTACAAAATTAAGGGGGTCAGGTATAAATTTTATTTTTTATTGCAACGCTGGCCTTTTTCGAACCGTTGGATGGTAGCAACCTTCTCCATCATTCCCATTTCTTTATTTGGCCAGCATGTGACCTCTACATTGCTCCTAGGGGCAACCCTTTTCGTAATACTGTACAATTATTTCATTTTGAAATACTCTTCCGAAGATATTTCTTTGCTCAGCTCTTCTTTCATGGTCCTTGGAAGGATCCACAAAAGCCCAAATACAGCTAGTCCTCAACTTACAACAGTTCACTGAGTGACTGTTCAAAGTTACAAATGGCACTGAAAAATGTGACTTATGGACCATTTTTCACAATTATGACCTTTGCAGCATCCCCATGGTCGTGCCATCAACATTCAGGTGCTTGGCAACCGATGTGATTCATTTAACGACCACAGCAAGAACTGTTGTAAAACAGGGCAAAACCCACTTAACCAATGTTTCACTGAACAACCCAAAAATCTGGGCTTGTCTGCGGGTCATAAGTTCAAGGCTACCATTAGAAGTTTTCTTGAAAGCAAGGAAAGACAAGAGAAGCCGCTCCCTCTTCTCAGAGAATTTGGGGTGGGGTGGGGAGAGAACCGCTTCTACCCTTTGCTAGAATAGATCCCGGGATCAACGGATCAATTGGGCTGTGGGGAGAGGGCTACCATCAGGAGGCTAGGCTGGGTGGGAAATCCTAAACCAAGCTTGGAAGATGCCACCCACCCAACAAACACCCTTTCATCTCTGCAACCGCAACCCCGAGGGCTTCTTTCCAACCTTCCAAAACAGGCGCAAGGCACTCTTTATCATCGCTTCCCCCCCCCCCGCCAATTTCCAGGGGGGGGGGGAGAGAACCGGGATCCCAGCCAGTTCCATTTAGCAAGCCTTCCATCCATCCACCCACCCATCGTTCGCAGCCAGTTCTTGTGGGAACCATCCATCCTAGCCCCCAGTTCCATTCAGCAAGCCTTCCAGCCACCCCTTCACCCGCCCCATCGTTCCCAGCCGGTTCTGGTGGGAACCATCCATCCCAGCCCTCAGTTCCGTTCAGCAAGCCTCCCACCCGCCCCCTCACCCGCCCCATGGTTCCCAGCCAGTTCTGGTGGGAACCATCCATCCGGATCTCGCCCACCCGTCTTCCCACCCAACCCCCCAACCCCAACCCCTCCGGCCAAAATGGGGGAAGGCTTAAAGGCAGGCAGGCAGGCAAGCAGGCAGGGAGGCGTAGGGAAGGTTGCTGTTTGAGGCTAAGGGCGCAAGCGTGCAGCTTTGACAGGCTGAAGCGGGTTTTCCTGAGGTGGAGAGGGTGGTGTTGGCATCCCGCAAAGCGAAAAGGAGAGAGGGGTGGGTACCCGGGTGGAGAGGGGGTGGGTGGAGGAGAGCAAACCCTCACCGCGCTTCCCACGCCGGAATGCTCGGAATGCCGGAGCAAAAAAATTTTTTAAAATTATTATTATTTTAATTTTTTTTTACCTACGGCTGCCCAAATCATAGCAAACGTCTCTGGGTCCTAATGGTGGCCCATGTATCCGCCGCGGCGAAGCGGAGAAAAAAAAATCCCCCGGGGTAGCAGAGGAGGGAGCCGTCCCGATAAAAACGAAGCTCGAAGCTGCTTCCCTTTCCTCGGACGCGGCGAAAAGGGTCTGCGGGGCGGAGGGGGCTCGGCTCGGCGACGTAATTCGAGCCGCCCACCCGCCCACGCGGGGCTCGGAAGAAGCGGCGGCGGCGGCGGCAGCGGCAATGGCACCTCGCTCCTGAGGCGCCGTGGTCAGGTCCTAGCGCTCGAGAGGCTCCGTTCCGCAGGCCGGACGCGCGTCGGGCTCGCCAAAGCCGCTTTTGCCTCGGACGTTTTTTCTCTCCGGGACGCGGCGGCGGCAGGCGAGAGGAAAAAGCGCAGGGCGGAGCCCGGGAGGCTGCCGAGAGAAGGACCGGAGAGGCCCGGTGGGTTCCACTGGCGGGGCTGTTGCGCCCACCTGCGTTATTACCTTCCCGCGAGGCCGCTAAAGCCCCCTAACCTAGGTGCCCTCCAGATGTTTCGGACTTCAGCTCCCATCAGCCTCTGCCAAGGCTGAGCAGCCAATGGCAGGAGGTGGTTGGCATTCCAAAACTCCTAGGCCTGCTTGGAAACTTCTAGTTCAGAGAGAGAAAAGTGGGGGGGTAAATAATAAAAATAAAGGTTGAAGGGGATTGAGATTATGGCGGCAGCCGTCTGGTTGAACAGGATGCCAGGGATTTTCTCTTTAGGGCTCTTCTTCCACCCTGCCGACTTAAATGCTGCTTGTCCCAAAGGTGGTTCTCCCTCCCCCCAAGAGGCAACTGGACTTTCTGGTTTTTCTTCGAAGACGTTTCGCTTCTCATTCGAGAAGCTTCTTCAGCTCTGACTGGATTCTTCAGAGCCGAAGAAGCTTCTTGGATGAGAAGCGAAACGTCTTCAAAGAAAAAAAACCCAAGAAAATCCAGTTGCCTCTTGAAGGGGAAAAAAAAGGACTTTTGGGACAACCGAGACCTGGATGACTGAGAATCTCCGTAGACACTTAAAATGCTGCTGTTCCAGGCAACAACTGAGTTGCAGAATTTCCAACCCTCAACTCTTGTCTTGGTAAGAAAACAGAGTACTGATAGTCCTCGGTTTGAAATTGTTGCTTTTAGTGACCGACGTTAGAGCGGCACTGAAAAAAAAGTGACTTACAGTCGCGTTTCACACTTACGACTGTTGCAACATGGTGATCAAAATTCGGACACTTGGCAGCTGACCCAGGATGGTGGGTTGCAGTGTCCCGGGCTCTCGCGATCCCCTTTTGCAACCTTCTGGCCAAGAAAGTCAACATGGGAAGCTGGATTCACTTAACGACCATGTGACTAACTTAACAACTGCAGTGGTTCACTTAACTGTGGCAAGAAAGATGGTAAAATGGCGCCACTTAACTGTCTCACTTAGCAACAGAAATGTTGGGCTCAGTTGTCATAAATCGAGGACTAACTGTAGAACATAGAGTCATAGGACTGGAAAGGACATTGGAGGTCTTCTAGTCCAACCTTGGTCAAGCAGGAGACACCCTGTCTGCCTTGAGAGCCTGGGGAAAAGAGAAGTGGGGTAGACTTTGGGATTGATTCTCCAATCCCGCAGTGATTTTCTGTGCACTCCTTTTCACCCCCAGTTTTACCTTCTAACTATCAGAGGGAAGAAAAAACCTCATTTCCTCTCTTCTGTTCCACAGCTTCTCAAGATCATGTGAAATGCTAGTGCCTTGGTAAGACCCAGAGGTGGTATTCAGCAGGTTCTGACCAGTTCTGGAGAACCGGTAGCGGAAATTTTGAGTAGTTAAGAGAACTGGCAAATACCACCTTTGACTGGCCCTGTCCCCATCTATTCTCTGCCTCCTGAGTCCCAGCTGATCGGCTGGCTCTTCTTTTGTTGCCCTGCACAGGAGAACGGAGCTGGAAAGCAGGTTAGTGGGGTGGGGAGGGAATGGGATTTTGCAGTAACCTTCCCCCAGGAGTGAGGAGGGAATGGAGATTTTGCAGTAACCTTCCCCTGCCATGCCCACCAAGCCCACAGAACCGATAGTAAAAAAATTTGAATCCCACCACTGGTAAGACCACACCTGGAATGGAAACATCAGCAGTGTTAGCACCCACAGTTCAACCCTGAGCTACAAATATTCTCTTCTATCACTAAGATAAGCAGGGTTGGATGAGATTATGGCATCTCATCCCATAATCCTGTAGACGGCATTGAGAAATTGAAGGATTTTCCCCAAATAAGACAATCTTCTTCCCTAGTTTGAGCATGAATTTGATCTTGAATGGAGGATGATTTTCTGATATAAGCTGAATAATTTAACAAGTCAAAGGGAGTATCAATTCACTGGTTTGCAGAAGTACAAACTAATCTAGGAAAATAATTCTCAGTAAGAGGCAAGCATGCTGATTAGCTAAGGAATGTAGAGGTAGTCCTCGACTTATGACCACAGTTGAGCCCAATTTTTTGGTGCTAAGCAAGACAGTTGTGAGTTTTGCCCCCATTTTCTTGTCACGGTTGTTAAGTGAATCACTGCAGTTGTTAAGTTAGTAACAGGATTGATATGTGAATCTGACTTTGCTTCTCAGAAGGTCGCAAAAGGTGATCACATGACCCTGGAACAGTGCAACCGTCATAAATGTGAACCAGTTGCCAAGTGTCCGAATTTGATGACATGCTGCAATGGTTGTAAATGTGGAAAGTGGTCAAAGGTCATTTTTTCACTGCCATTAAAACTTTGAATGGTCACTAAATGGTTATAAGCTGAGGACCACCTGTAACATGCTTCTTGGAAAAGATGGAATAGGGATACAGGGAGGAAGTATAGAAGCATTTCTAACATTTTTAAAACCCATACTGTTTTCAAAATGTTAACATCTGAACTTTAGATATTATATTATTGTAGAAAGAAAGGTGTAATCTCTGGAAGTTTGCACCTATGGTTTAGCAGCGTTTATTCTGGAAGTTTTATAGTATATTATTTTATTACGTTACACTATAAAATAACTTAGACTGCTTATTGCAGTATTCATCAACCCCAACCAATTAAAAATGTGTGGACTTCAACTCCCAGAATTCCCTAACATGTTGGCTGGGGAATTCTGGGAGTGGAAGTCCACACATCTTAAAGTTGAGAAACACCAGCAGAGAGTCTTAATGGGCTGAAGCAAAATCAAAATTACACAGATAAATGAATAAACGATACAAGGTCAGCCTGGCCTGCTGCATCCTTAGCATCCGTAGTGGGATTCAGCTGGTACGGGCCGGTTCAGGTGAATTGGTAGAAAATATTCTAGCTTGTTCTGCCCGGCTACTACTTATTGGCCCCACATGCCTTGGCTGGTGCCTTAGTTAGCATGTACACCGCATACGTTATTTATCCTAAGTAAAAGCTCAGCGTTTTGCTAATCAAGTTCAGAGTAAAAAAGGAAGAAAAAAGTAACTTACCACCTTTTTCATCCTATGATGTGGATCCCCAAAGACCATAGCACCTTTTGACAGACGCAAATCCACATGCACAGCTTAAGGAATGCCACCCATTGCAATGCATTTATGCTTAACATAACAAGACGGTTGGAACCCCTGTAAGCAGGAAGAAACCTCAATGCAGGCTCTTTTCAAGAGTGGTTATAAAGTTCCATCTGCAAGCAGCACTTAAAGCCATACTAAACCTTGCTGCCCACCAGAATCTGGTCGGCATTGAAAAGAGACCTTGTCCTCCCCTTCTAAAATTAATAGCCACAATGAGATCTTTGCCATGGGAATGAATGTATGTATTTATAACATTTCCTCCAACGGGCTTCTGCAAAGCACAGGCCCGCCGTTGGAAAAAGCTTACCCCTCCCTTAAAAATGGGAAAGAAAAAAAAAATCCACTGCACATCTGTTTTTTGTATTGGGAGGAAGCGTGCTCCGTCTTCCTTTAATAATTTGACCTGTTTTGTTTCTGACAAGGATGCTGTGTGAGGCACTGGCTCTTTGGATTCATTCCAAGCCCAGATGAGGTCAGCATGGGAGAGAGAGAGAGAGAGAGAGAAAGAAGCCCAATTCTCACAGCTGGATGTCCACCAGCAATCTGAACAAACTATTTGAGTTGTCATTTCAATCAGAATCAAATACAATCTGATGCCTTGTTCCCAACAACTGCATGTCGAAGACCACAGCCTTACAAATGTTTACGCCTGACATCCAAATTAACTGCTATTTCATATCCTTACAAGAATGTGTGCGTATTTGTATACACCCACACCAGCATGTTGGTCTCTTCCAGCTCCCTATCAATGTAAACAAGAAAGAAGAAGAAAAAACACCAGCCAAACTGCTAATTGGAGTAATCATTATTGCCACTGTCTATTATTGGGTGATGACTGCAGCGGAGGCCCTCATGGCTATCCAGTCACACAAAATGTGTTGGAATTTATGCAGCTTCTGGTGAAGAGGCCAGTTCTTGGAGCTGAGGCCTTGTATAATCCTGACTGCATTCCAATCCTTCCACCAGCCCATCATGTATAATTCTAAATGATGTCCTTGGGCAGCTGGAAAGGACAATTGTGTTGAAGAACATGATCGTTAGTACCTATCTCCAACCAATAGATATTAGATATTAGATAATAGAGTTGGAAGGGACCTTGTAGGTCATCTAGTCCCCTGCCCAAGCAGGAGACCCTACACCATTTCTGACAAATGGCAGTCCAATCTCTTCTTGAAAGCCTCTAATGATGAAGCTCCCACAACTTCCGAAGGCAGAAAACTGTCAGAAAATTTCTCCTTATTTCCAGGTTGAATCTCTTCTTGATCAGTTTTCATCCATTCCTTGTTTGGCCTTCGGGTGCTTTGAAAAATAGCTTGACCCAATCCTCTCTGCAGCAGCCCCTCAAATATTGGAAGACTGCTATCATGTCTCCCCTGGTCCTTCTCTTCACTAGACTAGCCATGCCCAGTTCCTGCAACCGTTCTTCATATGTTTTAGCCTCCAGTTCCCAAATCATCCTCCAGTCACTTTGTCTGGAAGGACATGAATGGCCACCCATTTATTTTTAGAAATGCACCGTTTTGCCTAGAAAATTGGAAATGAGTTCAAAACGACCTTTGGCCTTTTATAGATTGGTGCTTCTTGGAATGATGTTACCCAAATTCTTACTCAAAGGATCTAACTCTACAGAATTATGTATTGTGAATAACTCATTCCCACCGGTGCATGCAGGAAGACTCAAATCAAGGAAGCCCCCACTGGCACATGCGCAACATCTGCCCAGCAACTTTAACATCAGTTCCCAATGGAAAGCCATATGAGTCGCTGAACATGTCATAGGAAGATGTATAAATGACCCTACAAAAAGGGTGCCAGGCTGTGAATTACTGTTGTGGTTCACCGGCAGCCTGTGCAAACGGCAGCGGAATCGGACAGTGTGGAAGAACGGGGACTAGACCAGGAGTCTGGAGAGGACTTGGATGAGGGTCCTGCATCCAGTGCAGAGATGGGGCCAGGACCATCTGGGAGTGGTGTGCTGACTCTGGAGCCTCTGGAGTCTGACAGCAGCGAAGCAGAGAACCAGGGGAGCCTGTTGCCATTGCGCGTGTGCGCAGAGCTGCTAGAAGGCAAGAGCAGCTGAGACAAAAGGGGCGATTCGGGAGTAAGGCTTGGAGGTGATTTCCCCTCCCGTAAAGTATAAAGGACAGACAAAGGTAAAGAAACCTGTGCAGGAAGCAAAGTCATTTGTTCTGTTCGAATTAATCCTTGAAGCTCTGTATGGACTTTGTACTTCGGTTGGTTTTTTGTAGTTTATTTGGCACTTTCGTTGTTGGCAGCAATTCAAAGGAGAGAAAGATGGGTGCTTATCTTGAGGGACTGTTTGGGACTCATTACAGGCTGGGAATGAACATAATTCCCAGCATTGAAATAAAATGAGTTGTTTTAACGAAGCGTGTGCTTAATTACGGTCTCAGGAAGCCTTGGTCAGAGCAATTAGCAATGGACAATCCTTAATAGGATTCACACCTCACACACAGCATCTGCCGAGACTTTGTATAAATGAGGCACAGTATCCTTTCCTCAGAGTGACTGTGAGGTCCCCTGTCGAACTGTAGATCACATCGTAATTGGCTGTAAGCTAAGGGCATATATCAGTCCAGTCAGTGGTGGGATTCAAATTTTTTTACTACCGGTTCTGTGGGCGTGGCTTGGTGGGCATGGCAGGGGAAGGATACTGCAAGATCTCCAGTCAGAGGTGGTATTTGCCGGTTCTCCAAACTACTCAAAATTTCCGCTACCAGTTCTCCAGAACTGGTCAGAACCTGCTGAACCTCTGGGTCCATTATCTGGTTTTTTTAAAATATAAACGATGCTGTGCTTCAATGGTTAGGTGGCCTAGACCAGGGGTATTAAGCTTGCGTTGTCACGGCATCGTCACATGATGTATTGGGACTTTTTTCCCCTTTGTTAAACCGAGCAGGGGCAGGGCCATCATGTGATGCATCCAGCCCTACCTTTAAATACTAATATCTAGGCCAGGGTGTCAAACTCCCAGGAGTTTGACACCCTGGCCTAGATATTGGTATTTAAAGGTAGATCTTTTTAACATTTATATTTTATTGTGTTCTAATCTAGATGAAATGTTAATACATATCACTAGGCCATGTATGATATGCCATATTCTAAATCAAGGTTGTGTTGAATTAGATACCATATTAGGATTGAACTAGATCCCATATTAGGATTTTGTTTGCCCTTGCAGGGCCAGGATGGGCATGGCTTGGTCATCATGACCAATTGGTGGTGGTCCCTCGCCATCTCCAGTACGGCCCCATGGGACAACTCTTGAGCTTGTGGCAGGCTGGATCCGGCCCATGGACCACCAGTTTGACATCTCTGCTCCAAATCAATCAATCAATCAATCAATCTACAGGAATCCCTAGCCATGGCAGGCAATCAGCTCAAGCATCAAATACTATTGGGAGAAATAAGACAATGGGGCAATTCCTCACTCAACTTTCTTGGTTGGCTGGCTGATTCATGTATTTCCATCCTAGCTTTTTTCAAAGATCTCTGAAAAGTGTACAGGGAAGTGGAGTATGTAGAGAACTCATTTTTCCCCTGAATAACAAATATATGGATGAGTTTTAATTCACAGAAAAAGAGTCTGAGTAGCTGAAAGTTATACAGCAAACTCTATAACTGAATGAATATACAAGCCTGGTGATTCTAAATGATGAATAGGAAGAGAATATCTGTCACTGCAAGGAAACACACATAATTCAAGCAAGGAAGCTTTGGAAAACCAGGTAAAAGTCTGCAAGTGTTGTGTCTGTATAGTGTTGTTCTGAATAAGTGAAGTTGTTGCTGTTTAACTGAAATCTTTGACCATTTTATAAAAACCAGGGTGCTTGTTGACATAGTCTATTTGCTTAAATCTATACTAAGTATCTGAAACTGGTGTTATGTCTTTAATTCTAAAGCTGGAAACGTTGATCTATACTGGCAATATGTTTTGTTATGTTATAGGTTTAAATCTATATATATATATAAAAGTGAAATACCACTCCCGCATCATCACAAAATCTCCAGAACCGTAAAGTTTATAAACTTGAAATTTGGCACGTAAGTTCCTCTTGGCTTCTAGGTGCTCACTAAGGAAGTATTTTTCGAAATGACCACCTGAGCATTATTATCTCCTATATTATTATTAACATGCTGTGATGCTAAGGAGTTCTACTTCCCCTCCTTACCTGAAAAGAAATCTGTTCCAAATGCAAAACACAAGCACAGGAGAGGAGTGTCAGTTTCAGTTTTAGTTTCACAGCAGCAACCAGCTTTAGTACAGAACACTTGAGCTAAGCTAAGCCCAGATTCCTTGCTGTCTGCTTGCTCACACAGCAAATAATGTTTCAGTTTCCAAACAGCCCTCAACTCTTTCACACACTGACAGGATGCTAGCCAGATGAATACCGATGGATGCTGGTTAGCAGAGGCAGATTTCCCCCCCCCTTCATTTTCCTCCCCAAAAACTAAGCCTAACCACATAGTTTCGTAGCGAAGCACGGGTATCGAGCTAGTCAATATATATAAAAGACAAGTACCACTCACTCATCACGAAATCTCCAGAACCGTAAAGCCTACAAACTTGAAATTTAGCACATATGTTCCTCTTGGCTTCTAGGTGCTCGCTGAGAAAGGATTTTTCAAAATGACCATCAGAGCATTACTATTTCTTAATACAGTAATCAACACACTTTGATGCTAAGGAGTTCTACTCCCCCTCCCCACCTGAAAAGAACTCTGTTCCAACTGCCAATTGCCTCACATTCTGTTACCTCAGTTCAAACCAGCAGATGTTCCACTCCTTCACTCAGGACCGGTCTGGGGCTCCTTACAGTACTAAACGTCAGTACCTCACCAAAATGTCTACGCCTTCCACCTATGAAATTGCTTCGGGACTAAAGGCGGTGAGAGCAATATTCCCTTATGTGTTTCAATCACTGACCACCACTGAGCCAACAGATTGTGCACTGGATTTCTCCTGCAAAGCCCAATCGCATAGTGTCATTGTGAAGCATGGATATCCAGCTAGTGTACAATAATTATAAGAGCTGTAGATGTAATAAAATGAAGCAAGCAAAGTAAATCTAAGCTATTAAGTGTGTCCAACTATAACAAGTTAATCTTATGGGGAAACTTCAGCACCGGTGATAATGAAAATCATCACAAATTGCCAACAATTCTCATATTAATATATACCTTATGTCCATAAGTGTATGTAAATTCACTTCTGTGTGTCTCTATAGACGTGCTGGAAAAGGATTTATTTTTCTAGAGAGTTGGTACACAAGCAGCAGTTTTCTGCTCCAGCAAATGTGAAATAGTGGAGAGTATAGGTGTTAGTTGCTAAAACTACTAGTAAATTCCTCTTTCCTTTTTTCCTTAAACATTTTTTATTTTTACTATATATGAAGAAACAGCAACAGTTTTGATGTCTATATAAACAGTGTTTCTCTTTCCCATGCATCGATGCTATCACCAAACCCAATAATGAAACATCTGCAGGAAGAGAAGATAGCTGAAATAACACCAAGAATGTGACAAATGAGACTTTTCTAAAATGGGAAATAATAAGAACGTATAAACTTTTAAATCAAAATGCATGGGATGTACAAAAAGTCTTCGACTTACGAACACATTTGAGCCCAAAATTTCCACTGCTAAGCAAGACAGCTGTTCAGTGAGTTCTGCCCCATTTTACGACCTTTCCTCTGTTGTTAATTGAACCACTGCAGTTGTTAAGTTAGTAACATGGTTGTTAAGTGCATCTGGCTTCCCCATTGACTTGTCAGAAAGTCGCAAAAAGTGGTCACGCGACCCCCGGGACATTACAGTCATTACAAATATGAGCCAGTTGCTAAGCATTTTGGTCATGTGACCGTAAGGGATGCTGCATAGGTTGTAAACGTGAAAAATAAGTCATGTCACTTTTTTTTCCCAGTGCCATTGCAACTGTGAAAGATCACTAAAAGAAGGATTACCAATCAAGTACTACCTGTATTTTATAAAAGAGAAGAATGTCCTGGATAATATATTGCCCCACCCCATCACATTCTGAGCATTACATAGGATTGCTAATGGTCCTTTGACAGAGGTGGAAAAAGCAATAGGAAAATTAGTACAGATAGTCCCTGCTGAAGTATTAGTACCGTTTTATAAAGCCTTAGTAAAGCCACACCTGGAATATTGCATCCAGTTTTGGTCACCGTATTACAAAAAAAGATATTGAGCCTTTGGAAAAAGTGCATAGAAGAGCAACTAAGAGGATTAAAGGCCTGGAGTCTAAAAAATAGGAAGAATGGTTACAGGATTTGGGTTTGGCTAATCTAGAGGAAAGAAGGATTAGGGGGGACATGATAGCAGTATTCCAGTATTTGAGAAGCTGCCACAAAGAATGGGGGGGGAGTTCAAATTATTCTCCAAAGCACCAGAGGGCAGGACAAGGAACAATGGTTGGAAACTGATCAAAGAGAGAAGCAACCTGGGATTAAGATAAACTTCCTAACAGTGAGGACAATTAACCAGGGGGACAGTTTGCCTCCAGAAATCATGGGTGCTTCATCACTGGATGTTTTCAAGAAAAGCCTAGACCGTCACTTATCTGAAATGGTACAGGGTCTCCTACTTGAGCAGGTGGGGCTAGACTAGATGACCTCCAAGGTCCCTTCCAGCTCATTCATTCTAAATATATATATAGCAAGGATCAACGATGTCGGGAGTTTTCAATAACATTTGGATGAATTCAAGTTTCTCATTCCTTCGTAGCCAACAGAAGGCACCAATGAAGAAATGGAGGATTGTGGTCCTAGAAGAGATCACAACGGATCGTCTTGGAGATCTAATAAACTGGGTCACGTCTTAAAAGCTACGGACCAGCTATAATTTTATTCAAACAAGACACACGCCATGACAGTTGTGGGATTCAGAGAGATTGGCTTTTGAGAGTCTCAGGACAAAACATAGGAATTAATAATCTACAGTGAAGGAAAGGAACTTCACGAAGACGTTTCGTTGCTTAGTGTGTAGGTATTAAAATGACTAAAATCACACTAGCGACAGCAGTTAGTACAAAAGAAAAGAGATTACGAGGCATGCCTGGAAAGTATTTTAATTAATCATTCTATCTTGTTTTAGGATTGAACTCCAAAGCTCTGAATTAGCCACTTCATAGATAAATTGGATCAAGGTCAAATTGGATAGGAAATGACTTGAGTATCAGATAGGCTTTGGAGTAATTTCCTGACATATAAATCAAAAGAAAAAAGAATGCCCAGGTATTTCTAGCAGAGCGTGTTATTTTTATGTCTAGCTTTTTTTCTGAGATTCTGTCTTTGCTGCTTTCTTTTCCCCCGTCCTCTGGAACAAAATGGATTCTTGAGCTAAGATTTCAGGATAATGACCACCACCACCAACAAAATATGAACAGAGAACCAGAATGCTCGAACCCCTTTATAACATAAGTAATCCATTTTTTAAAAAAATAAAATAAACCAAGGCATCAGAACATACCTGGGAGGTGTCCTCTGTTTTCAGTAATTTAGCCATGCACAATCTAAATGCAACCAAAACCAGAGAGAATTCCAAAGATCAAAGGGATAATACAGCATGCATTTACTTACCCAACTGATGGACCCCAAAAACTGTTGGAATAACTTGGGGAGCGTCAGTATCTGGGGAGATGAAAGCAGAATAATAGTGTTGCAGTTGAATCAGAATAGCATCTGTTTAGAACTCGCTCTTCTGCTTGCTTAGCTGGCATTGTCATGCTGTCCCCAAAATTCCATATCACCTAATTAATTATTACTGTCATAATTACATTAAATGGAAACGAAGTTCAGCCAAGGGGGAAAAAAAACCCATTGCTTTGGTGCAGGGGAAAAAACCCACCACACACTGAAGATCCTCACCCAACAAACTTTATGCCGGATGGAGCTATGAGGTTCACCTGAAGAGCAGGGTTGGCACTTCCTCACCTCCTTATTTTGGCAGGGTTTCCCCGCTCCCATCTTCTTTCTTCACCGAAGCCCAAGCTGACCTCAGAAGAAGCATCCCTGGCTTTGGATTCCACAGCTGGATGGAATATTTCGGTCCTGAACCCACCTGAATTGACACAGCAACTCTTGCCTATCAACAGCGTTCTCTCTTGCAATCCAACTGGCCTTGTATCAGTTGCTAGGCAACCAAAGATGGCATATTCGATGAACGAAAGCGGCATTAACATCTCAATCCTTTTTTTTTTATCTTACATTTAGAAGCATTGTGGTCTCTCTACCTGTCCTAAATGACCTGATTTGTACTGAATCCAATATCTATATACATTTAAGGCAGGATGTTCTGAACAGAGAGAGCAGAGAGTCACACATGCTTGCATGTGTATCTTCTCCCAGAGCAGCCCGGGTGAAGCTGATGCTATCCCAAATGTATTGCTTTAATTCTCATCATTTTCATTCTGGCAAGCTGGCTGGAAATCATGGGAGCTGCCGCGGTCCAACACATCTAGGCAGAAACCAGGTTGGAAACCTTTGCTATTAAGGTGAGTGAAGTAAAGAAGTTTTGAATCCAATAAAGAAGGGAATGTGAAATTTGTGTCCTCCAGCTGTTGCCAAGCTTCACTTCGAAATCTTGACAAGTTTCCATTATGATACAGACTGCTGGGAAGGAAATCTCATTTAATTGTCTCCCTGCAGCTCAAGTGGTTTATTTTATTTTATATTTTATTTTATTTTATAATTTGCAGGTGTCATCTTTTTTTTCTGGGAGCTTAAACCATTGTACATTATGGGAAAAGAACACAGAACACGGAATAATAGGGTCTTCTGGTTCACCCCCTCTTCATGCAGGAGACCCTATGCCATTCCAGACAAATGGCTGTCCACTCTCTTCTTGAAAACCCCCAGCGATGGAGCACCCAACATTTCTGGAAATAAACCATTCCATGATTAATGTTTTCACAGCCAGGAAATGTTTTCCTTAGTTTTAGGTTGGATTTCCTTTTAATGATCTTCCACCTATTATTTTTTATTTTGCCCTCTGGTGCTTTTGGAGAATGGATTGACCCTCTCTTTCTGTGACAGTTCCTTGAGAACTGAAAGACAGCTGTCATATCATCCCCTAAGCCTTTTTCTTCCTTAGATTAGACATACCTAGTTCCTTCAATCCTTCATTGTATGGTCGAGAGAACAGGTTTCCTTCATAGTATCTTTTTAAGAGGGTTATGATAAAGACTGGGATTATAAAATAGGCACACACCCACTGAGTTTTATAGTCTAGGGCAGGGGTGCCAAACTCAGGTTGTCATGGTGGTGTCACGTGACATATTGGGATTTTTTTCCCCCTTCACTAAACCGGGCGTGGGCGTGGCCAGCACATGACGCATCCAGCCCACGGCCCGCGAGTTTGACAGCCCTGGTCTAGGGTGGTTTTGATCATTAATTATTACACCATTTTGGACTCTGAAGTTCTTAACACCAATATGTCCTCTAAAACAATGTTGATTTTATTCTTTCAACTCAAAAAACTGAGCCACCTCTGAGTCACATCCTTTCCTTTCTTCTTGTTGCCTCTCACCTTCAGAGCAAAAAGCTTTACTGGCAGACATCCTGGCTATTATGACTTAATATTGCTTGACATTTTGGCATTGCACAGGACCTCTGTTGCAAACCTGGTTCCCCAATGGGGAAATAAAAGTAAAAGGATGAAATGCGAGTGCTACAGGGATGACCTTGGAGAAACTATGCTGGAACAGTTACACAAACATAAAGTCCAGGAATAAAGAAAACATTAGAAAGAAACTCAATCTAGCTCCCTGAGAGATAAGAAAGAGGGAAGGGAAAACACAGTCAGGTTTTCAAGATTCTTATTTTATACGCTTTATTTATTTATACGATTCTTATACCCTAAAGAGCACTGCACACCAGAACAACTGGACACAAGAACAGTTTTTTTCCCAAATGCCATCACTCTGCTAAACAAATAATTCCCTCAACGCTGTCCAACTATTTACTAAGTCTGCACTACTACTATTACTATTAATCTTCCCATCCTTCCTTTCACCCATCCCCTCCCACTTATGACTATATGACTGTAACTTTGTTGCTTGTATCCTTACGATTTTTATTGACTGTTTCCTAGTACAGCACTTAGACTTATATACTGCTCTTACCTGTATCTCCAAAGGTTTATCACACTGACAGAACACCAAGATTGTTCAGTAAATCCACTTTTATAACGTTTCACATCTCTTCAATAATAAACCTACTTTTTTTTTCTGTTGGGAATTGTACCAGAGACATTTAACAAAGAACTGAAATATCTGATTGTTAATGTATTGACAGCCGCTAGAATTGTATTTGCTAAAAACTGGAGAAATGATAAGACACCTACGCAGGAGGAAGTGATTAAGAAGATTTTGGATTGTGCCGAAATGAGTAGATTAACATTTGAAATTAGGGATCAAGAAGAAAAGCAGTTTTATAAGATATGGAATATGTTCTATCAATGGTTAGACAAAAAAGTTTGGTAATGTATTCTTGGGAATATAAAGATAGATAGAACTGTTGAAATAATATAGAGATTATAATATGATAAAGGATTAATAATAATGATTATAGCTTTTCTTTTTTGTAATATTGAGTATGAATAATGAGGGGTAGGCACTGTGATTTTTGACCGACCGACATACTTGAAATTGATATGGATCTATGTGTTGTATGTTTGTTTGTTATGTTTGTGTTTTTGGAAAAATAAAACTTCTTATAAAAAATAATAATAATAAACCTACTTTTTTGAGGGGATCCTCTCCTCCTTAGCTGTGCAGTGCAGGCAAATCCTTTTTTTTTTCAGACCCAAATTATTCTCGCATCAAATAAATCTCTGTACACATAGTCCTTGACTTACAATCATTTGTTTAGTGACCATTTGAAGTTACAATGGCACTCAAAAGTGATTTACGACCGTTTTTCACACTTATGATACATGAAACATCCCTCTGATGTGATCAAAATTCGGACACTTGGCAACTGGCATGTATTTATGACAGTTGCAGTGTCCCAGGGTCATGTGTCCCCTTTTGCGACTGTCTGACAAGCAAGCCAATGGGGAAGCCAGATAAATTTAGCCACCGTGTTACTTAACAAGATTCACCTCACAACTGTGGCAAGGAAGGTCGTAAAATGGGACAAAGTTCATTTAACAACTTAGCAACAGAAATTTTTGCCTCAATTGTGGTCCTAAGACAAGGACCACCTGTACACGGAGTTCAATTGTTTACTCAATCATTTTTATGAGCCACGGTGGCGCAATGGTTAGAATGCAGTACTGCAGGCTACCTCTGCTGACTGCCCAGTGCCGCAATTTGGCAGTTCAATTCTCACCAGGCTCAAGGTTGGCTCAGTCTTCCATCCATCCGAGGTTGGTAAAATGAGGACCCAAAATTGTTGGGGGCCATAGGCTAACTCTGTAAACTGCTTAGAGAGGTCTGTAAAGCATTGTAAAGCGGTTTATAAGTCTAAGTGCTATTGCTATTGATTATGCAGTTAATTTGCAGAACCTTGTAGTTGGAATGCACCAAAATCAGGACTATTTTTTTTTCTTAAAGTGGTTCTTTAGGAAAAGATGCAAAAATTATTTTTCTCCTTCACTCCTTACCTGGAGCTGAGGGTAGGCATGGGAAAAAACGGGGGTGGGAAGGAAATATCACATTCTTGAAACTACACATACCTTTTAGAGCATTGACAACATGAAGAATTGCATCATGGGTCAGCCAGTTGAAATCATCTAAATTCCAGCTTTCATGCAAGTCCATTGTTCTTGGTAAGGTCAAGTCCTGGTTGGTGCACATGTAATCCTTTACAGGAGGGCAGGACCAGTCAGCAACCCCTTGGAAAGAAAGCAGAGTAAGATAAAATTAATCCCAATGCTATCCATTTCAGAATGTGAGGAAACAGATAGTTGCTACGAAGGCTAGTCCCATTATATGAAGCAAGGAGTAAAACACCCATTCAAACAACGAGTTTGTGTAACGACTGTGGCCCTTGCTTAATGAACACAGGGTTCGCTTAAATGTTGTAAAATGGGTCGGTCATGTGATGACTTGCTTAACAACCAACAGTTTACAAGCATAATTCCGAGCTCAATTACTGTTATAAATCAAGGACTACCTGTATTACAAGTGCTTCAAGTTTATACTCCTTCCCTAAATGCAGAAGCAGCAGCGGTGGGATGACTTTCTGTACTAATGAGCATCTAGAATACAAATTGTTTTCAGTGTACAAACGGAAGCAGCAGCCAGATTAATAGTGTTATGCCAAACATACTCATAACAAATACCGTGTTCCAAGAATACACATTGAATATCGCCACATGAACAACACTGAAACCAAATTGACTATATATCTTCAAGCAAAGGCGGGGAAGTTTTATTTAGTGAGCCAAAACAAGATCTGGTGCAGACACAGCTCCTATCATAATCATAAACACCTTGCAAAACTGCAACCTTAACTAAAGGAAACAGAAGCAATCATCAAACCAGCAAGGTACAGCCTTGGCAATGTGCCATATTATTAAATACTGAGGAATGGATGTAATGGTTTGGATTTGATCCATAAACAGCCTGAAGACTTCTGGAGCAAATGGTATGATATCATTAAAGATGAAGCAATCAAATACATCCTAAAAGGCAAAAGGCACAAAATGTCAATACTAACATGGTAAGCAATAGCCGAGAGAGCATGTTGCCCCACAAAATGACATCTAAATTAGCAATGTGAGAAATTGAGGATAAGAATTGAACTGGACGGGCAAGAGATTTATTTTAAAAAAATCAAGGGAATGTTTTATGCAAAGGGGCAAAATCGAGGAGAAAAAACAACAACTAAGATCTGCAGACCAAGGGAGATATACATGGATGAACAGTATAAAAATATCTAAATGAATTTTATGAATGCATAACAGATCTCTGTTGTTTCAGTTATATGGATGCTGATTTGGTCGCTGAACTAAATTCAGAGAGATTCAGTAAAATGAAATTAAATTTGATTGCTGAACTAAATTCAGAGCGATTCAGTAAAATGAAATAAAATGGGTCCTAGACAATATCGCTAACAAAGCTGAAGGAATGGGTGTAATATTATTTGGATTGTTTAAAGCACAGCAGGATTATGAAGTTAAAATAAACTGCCTGAAGACTTCTGGAGCAAATGGTATGATATCATTAAAGATGAAGCAATCAAATATTTGAGTTTTGAAAGCAGGTATGGGAAACAAACAGCACGGGCTGGACAGTTCAATGAAAGTAAAATATGAATTTCCAGTATTTAAAAAGTACAGTGCTAAAAAAATTATTCTACCTAAATATTTGCTCATCTGGCGTGGTGTGGTGGGCATGGCAGAGGAATACTGCAAAATTCCCATTCCCTCCCCACCCCACTACCCTGCTTTCCAGCTCTGTTCTTCTGTGCAGGGCAACCAAAGAAGACCCAGCCGATCAGCTGGGACTCAGGAGGCAGAGAAGAGATGGGGGCAGGGCCAGTCAGAGGTGGTATTTGCCAGTTCTCCAAACTACTCAAAATTTCCACTACCGGTTCTCCAGAACTGGTCAGAACCTGCTGAATACCACCTCTGCTGATAATGCTCAAGATTTTGCAATCCAGCTATACTAGATACAGACTCTGAATTCTGCATTGACTTCCTTTGTTAAGATAAAGGCAAGGGAGTTCCAAAAATAATATATTGCAGGATCCAATCTGGGTCGGTCACTGGGACCAGAGGTTTAGTCTTCTGAACTTCCGGACTTAAGCTGGAGCCCATCCTCAGGGAACATCCCTACCAGAATGTGTGTTTTGGGCTATTCTAGTCTTTATGTGGTGCCTGCTTGGGTGTGGGTTTTTAATTGGTTGATTGGGGTGTTGGTGGCTGGCTATTAAGTTGTTAGTTATTGTTTCCTTGTGCGGCCGAGTCTTCGGCTCCTAAGTACCAGATTAGCTGGTGGTAAATCAATCGACAGGTAAATTCCTGTCGATTGACAAGGGGCCTGTTTCCCAGGCTTCAGTCATTCCCCCTGACTATCTTTGTACCTGCTCGGCCAACAATCTTAATAGCTGGAAAATTGAATGTGTGTCCTTTTTCATTGGAAATGTGAGGCTACCAATGAGTTTGGGTCTCCTCATCTGATTGCTCGCTGGTGTTCTTGCAACTCGATGGTTAGCTTCCTCAGTTTGTGAAAAGTGAAACAATCATGTTTTAGGAAAGTGTCTCAAACTCAAGATAAGAGTGCTGGGTACTGGGTTGCACGTAGGCCCCAAGATAAGACAAGACAAGCTGCACGTAGGCAATGGAATGTAACAAGGGAGGAAGTTTCGCATAACGAAGATAACAAGGAACATCCTGGTTTTTTTTAACAATGTGTGTGCTTTCACACTATTAGGTAGTAAATGATCTATTAGATAGAGATTGGTTGAAACCTAGTTTAGATTGTAAGCCAAGCCCTCGCGAGGGGTGCAGTTTAGGGCTATAAAAACTTTGCAAAGACAAAGGAGGGGGTTCCTTCACGCCTGGAGGAACCGCTGTCAAAAATAAAACTTTGTTTCTTTGGATCAACGAACCGAGTTCGAGTCTTGCTTAGAAGTCTAGTTCACACCTTTCTGCTCTACATAGTCACAGGGGCAATCCAACCCACGGGGGATCTGGTAGATTATATGCAGGGGTGGGCTTCAAAAGTTTCAGCAACGGGTTCTCTGCCTGGTTGCTGGGTGGGCGTGGCCATGGTGGGTGTGGCCTGCCGGAACTTCCAGGAGGCCCGGTTTTTGCCTTCCCCAGGTTCCTCTGGGAGGGTGAAAACTGCCTCCCTCGGGCTCTGGAGGCTCCCCGGAGTCCCATTTTTCCCATCCCCGAGCCACTGTGTGAGCCCTGCACCTACCTCGCATCCAAAACAGGCCACTTGAAGACTCCTGGGAGAGGCAGGGTGGGAGGGGAAGGGCAGGGAGGGGTGGGAGGGGCCAGCCAGGGATGGGATTTGGCGGTTCACTGAACCAGCCATAATGTTAGCAACGGGTCCGCCTGAACCCGGGCGAACCCGTAGCAGCCACCCCAATTATATTAGAAATACCTTCCGCTTCCAAGCAATCTTTGCAATGCATGATTTGTCCTCTGATGGTAGTCTCTGGGCTACCACCCAAGGACAAAAGAATACATATATATTTTGCCTTCTGCTTATATTAAGTTTATTGTGGTACACAATGCAAATAACTGCAGATAGACTCCCATAGTGCTGGGGAAAATTCTTGAGAATACCTTGGACTGCAACTCAACATTAAATGAAATAAAACCACATTTCCCATTGGAAGTACTAATGTTGTTTGCTTGTTAGATTGATTGACTGACTAGTTTTTGTCATCAAGGTATCTTAGCAACTGCATAGCATAGGTAGATTTTTCACTATAATGATATGTCTCATTCTTTCAGATCTTCACCCATGGCCAGTATAATTTCGGTCCATTCATCCTGCTGCTGGTCAATGAAGCAAATACCTAAACATCCTGGACATGTAATGGTGCAGAAGAATAGTTGAGGAAGACCTCAAAGCTTGGTGGGGGGAATCAAAGAATAATTAAAAAAAGAAGAAGAAGCTGACTGAGCAGCTAAATCAGGGCTATCAAACTCAATTTCATTGAGGACTGCATCAGGGTTGTGTTTAACCTTTCGGGCGGAGAGGGGGGGTGGCCAGCTTGATGTCACTTGTGTCAGGGGGCGCCTGTGGTGGCCCAAGCACTCTGCCAGGGAAAACGGGCTCCCGAGCTCAGTTTTCAGCTGCGACAACATCCTCAAACTCTCTGCCAGTGAAAACGGAGCTCAGGAGGGCTGCACACAATTCCCCCGAGTGCCATTTTTGTGGTAGAGGGCTGCAGGAGGCCATATGCGGCCCTCCCAAGCTCTATTTTCACTGACAGAGATACCACGGGCCAATCTTTCATTTTTTCCAGGCCAGCCCCGCGGGCCAGATCTAAGATTCGGCCCATGGGCCTTGAGTTTGACACCTCTGAGCTCAATGCTTAGAAAGCAAAGCAGCTAGATTTGTTTTCTAAGCAGCAGAAGAATTCAAAGAAGCAATTCTGACAAGAAATCTCAGTGAAATATGTCCACTGTGTTATGAAGATTTAGAAGCAAGCAACTACTCAACTACACAAACCACAGATACAGAGCCATACACAGCCTTGATGTGCAGCTTGACAATTACTGCTGTCATCACCAGTAATCTTTACCAGACACCCTCCCTGCTAATGGGGCTCTCAAAGGCTGCATAGACAAGTAAAAAGAGATTGACTTTTGTTATGTATGCAGGTTTAAAGTCATTGGTTTAGTTTGAACTGTTCTTGTAAAATGTAAGAAATGATTGGTTTAAAAAGTGCGGGAAAACCCTGCACTCTGATTGGCTGTCAACTGCGGCTGCTGGCTATAAGTAGCAGCCGCAGACCAGCCAAAGTGGGTTCGTTCTGAGCTGTAGTCACTAATAAACAAAGAGCTTGAAGCACTCCGCGTCTGTCTCTTCATGCAAACTTAACAACTTTACTGACAAGTAAAAAGAGAAAGATGCTAAAAGGCACAAAGGTTTTATAGCACCATCTCCTGGTCCTTGTAGCACTGAGGTGTGTGACCATTAAAACCAAACTTTACTCTTTCCCTGTATTGGAAACAGGCCAATCTCCAAAGACAGGGGTCCCCAAACCTGGCAACCTGAAGACTTGTAGACTTCAATTTCCAGAATTGAAACTGAAATTTGAAACTTGAAAAACTGAACCCATACATGCAGCCTTCTACAGTGCTGTAACAAATCTGGGACTGGAACAACTAGTAACCAACAATACTAGACTTAACAACTGCCTTGATCTCATCTTTTGCAATAGTTTGAATTCAATTTACGGAATACAAATTATAGAACCCTTTTCCAACAGTGACCACAACATGATTGACTTTTGTCTCAACATACGTCCACACAAAAATCAGCACAACGACATAATCCCCAATTATAACTTCAAAAAAGGCAACTACAATCTTATAGACAACGATCTCTTATCCCTTAATTGGCAATTTCTATTCACTGGATGCAATACTGTTGAAGACCATTACAACATATTTTTACCTGAAGTCAAAAGAATCATCAGACTATATGTACCAATAACAACTCCCCAAACCAGAAAAAACAGATTACCCATAACAATAAGGAAGCTTCAATCCAAAAAGAGATTACTTTGGCGAAAAAACAAATCTGGTCATGTTGCCAACTTCAAAAGCCAATACAAAAATTTATGCCACCAGATAAAGACTGCATGCACCAATTATCACATTAAACAAGAGGAAAACCTTCTATGCACCAATTCCACCTGCACTTTCTACAATTTTGTAAACAACAAACTAAAAGACTCAAGGTTCATCCCATCCCTGAAAGGACCTAATGGTAAAGACTGTAACGATAACACCATTAAAGCAAACCTCTTTAACACATTCTTTGGCTCAGTATTTGTAAACAGCAATGGATCATGCCCAGTATTTCCTAGTCAAACCACAGACAACTACAATGATGTAATAAATATTGATTTTACAGAAGACGATGTTGAAAAAGCACTACGCACTCTAAAACCACCTCTATCTATTGGACTGGACGGAATATGTGCCTACTTCTTTAAAAAGCTATCCACTGCCATAGCCGAACCTCTAAGCATAATCTTTGAAAAATCTTTCAGGACCAGCTCCTTGCCAAACCTATGGTCACTAGCCACGGTCATCCCCATTTTCAAAAAGGGAGATCCCAGCCTAGTTGAAAATTAAATCTCCTTATGCTGTGTCACCTGTAAAGTCATGGAATCAATTATTAACCAATCCATTATCCTCCACTTAGAAACAAACAACCTACTCTCTAATAAACAATTTGGTTTCAGAAAAAAACTATCCTGTAATCTGCAACTCTTACACTGCAAAAACATATCGACTACACAACTCGATCAGGGCAAAACTATAGACGCAATCTACATAGACTTCTGTAAAGCCTTTGATTCAGTGGTACACGACAAACTACTATTAAAAGTAAAATCTTACAGTATCTCTGGACACCTGCATAACTGGATAGAAGCATTCCTGTCAAACAGGCGACAAATGGTCAAAATTGGAAATGTCCTATCAAATTCTGTACCTGTCAACAGTGGTGTCCTTCAAGGCAGTGTTCTAGGACCAACTCTCTTCATACTCTATATAAATGACCTCTGTGATCATATTAAGAGCAACTGTGTTCTCTTTGCTGATGATGTAAACCACAGATAATTCTGCTACCCTTCAAAAAGACCTTGACTATGTATCAGAATGGTCAAACAAATGGCAACTTCAAATCTCAACAAATAAATGCTCTGTCTTACATATTGGCAAAAAAAATCAGAAAATAAAATACAAGCTGAATAGTCAAGAACTTGTTGATGATCCAAACTCTGTCAAAGACCTTGAAATACTCATCTCTAATGACCTAAGTGCTAGAGCCCACTGTAACTACATAGCTAAAAAGGCATTAAGAGTTGTTAACCTAATCCTACAAAGCTTTTTCTCTGGTAATATCACATTACTAACTAGAGCATACAAAACATTTGCTAGACTCATCAGTATTGAACCCGCATTACATATCTGATATTCCAGTATTCCAGACTCATCAGTCTGGAACCCGCATTACATATCTGATACTAATACAGTTGAGAAAGTCCAGAAATATTTCACAAGAAGAGGTCTACACTCCTCTACTCGTTGCAGAATACCTTATGCCACCAGATTTGAAATTCTAGACCTAGAAAACCTAGAACTACGCTGCCTTCAGTCCGATCTAAGTATAGTATATAAAATCATACATTGCAATGTCCTTCCGGTCAATGAATACTTCAGCTTCAACCATAACAATACAAGAGCACACAATAGATACAAACTCAAGGTTAACCGCACCAAACTTGATTGCAGGAAATACGACTTCAGCAACAGAGTGGTCAATGTCTGGAATACTCTACCTGACTCTATGGTTTCTTTGCCAAACCCCAAAAACTTTAACTTTAGACTGCCTACTATTGACCTCACCCCTTTCCTAAGAGGTCTGTAGGGGGCGTGCATAAGCGCACCAACATGCCTACCATCCCTGTCCTATTGTTTCTTTTTATTTTCTTATCTGTATCCATTTCATGTATTCATAACTATGTTTATACTTATACCTGTTATCTTGTAAGCGATTGACAAATCAAATAAATCAAATCAAATAAATAAATTCTCCAGCCAGCTATGCTGGTTGGAGAATTCTGGGAGTTGAAGTCTACAAGTCTTCAAGTTGCCAAGTTTGAAGACCTCTGCCCTAATCCTAAGAGATAGTCAAGTTTTATTGGAAGGGAAAAAATGTAAAAATTATTTTGCAATTTGCAGCACAACGCATTTATTGATAAAGGAGAAAAGCATACAGAGTTTTCCAAAGAATCTAGATACAATATAGTAGAGATAGTCCCTGACTTACAACAGTTCATTTGCTGACCATTCAAAGTTACGACAGCACTAAAAAAAATGGACTTACAAGAGTTTTTCACACTTACGACCGTTGCAGCATCCCCCAAGATCACATTATCAAAATTCAGATGCTTGGCAACTGATTCATATTTATGACGGTTGCAGTGTCCCGGGGTCATGTGATCCCCTTTTGTGACCTTCTGACAAGCAAAGTCTTCGACTGAACCTGGCCAAGACCGAGTGGCTGTACCTACCGGCATCTCGAATAGTCCAGGAGATCCCATCATTAACTGTGGGGGGAGAGGTGTTACCCCCCATAAACAGAGCACGCAACTTAGGTGTCCTTCTGGATACGCAACTCAACCTGGAAGAACAGGTGGGGACCGTGACCAGAGGGGCATTCTCCCAGATCCGTCTGGTGCATCTGGATCGAGATGCCCTGCATACAGTCACTCATGCACTCGTTATCTCCCGTCTAGACTACTGCAATGCTCTTTACATGGGACCATTCGGAGGCTTCAGCTGGTCCAGAATGCGGCAGCGCGGGTTGTGATGGGAGGCTCCCGATACTCCCATCTTACACCCCTCCTACGCGAGCTGCACTGGTTACCAGTTGCCCTCCGAGTGAGATTCAAGGTGCTGGCACTGACCTATAAAACCCTGTATGGCACTGGACCAGGATACTTGCGGGAGACCCTACTGCCAATAACAAACTCCCAACGTGCCGTGCGCTCTCATAGAGAAGGCCTCCTTCAGATACCATCGACACGACTATGTCGACTGGCCGTCCCCAAGGGTAGGGCCTTCTTGGTGGGAGCACCCACCCTTTGGACTCAACTCCCCCCGGGCTCCGGACAGCCCCCGAGCTCCGCTCCTTCCGCCATGAGTTAAAAACCTGGCTATTCCAACTAGCGTACCTGGACTGAGGGAGAACGGAAAAGGGTTTTTGAACATATTTCAAATTATCCTAACCAGCATTAAGATCTCGACTTCGTCAAGCATTTGTTTAACTGTATTAAACCTATTTTAATTGTAAGCCGCCCTGAGTCCCTCAGGAGATAGGGCGGCATATAAATCAAATAAATAAATAAATAAATAAATAAATAAATAAATAAATAAATAAATAAATAAATAAATAAAGTCAAGGGGGAAACCAGATTCACTTAACAACGTGTTGCTAAGTAAACAACTGCAGTAATTAATTGTGGCAAGAAAGGCCATAAAATGGGGCAAAAGCTCACTTAACAAGTGTCTCACTTAGCAACATAAATTTGGGGCTCAGTTGTGGTCGTAAGTCAAGGACCACCTGTATAAACACTATAAAGTTCTGAGCTGTTCCCTGGATGGTAGATCTGCTATTAATCTAGACATGAGATGATAATGGGTAGAGGAGACAATTTGCATAAGGACTGAGATTGTGCAGAGACAAAAGTCATCAGAGACAACAACTTAAGCTTAAACAACACACCCTGTCAAAATAAAAGCTAATCTCATGCAATATTTCTAGCTAAGCTTGTTACCTATTCCTTAGGATGAACTGATGCCTCAAGCTAAAATCCTCCTGAATTGCTTTCATGGACTTTTTAAAAAAAATTCTATATTTTTTCTTTGCAATAATAATAACCACACTTGGAATTCTACTAGCACTTACACAGGGATTCCTCAAGTTGCAAAATAATAATAATAATAATAATAATAATAATAATAATAATAATAAAATAATAGGATTGGATTTATCCAGCTATGTGCATTGCAGACTTACCTGCTGGTAATAATTATTTTATTTGCAAAACTCTGCGGAGAGCATCATCTAAGCAATCATTCTTGCAGCAAGTAGCAGGACCTTGAAGAACAAATGATTTTACATATTTAGTATCTATCCTTCTATGTCTTCATCAAGAAGGCCAACACATTGCTTGCTTTCCTGCTTCTCTGCCCCTTTCCCATCTTCTCCAAGTCTTTCAATATCTGGGGGAAATCCTTGCCATCATCCTCTATTACAAATGTCTTTAGAAATGTTAGCTCTCGCACTTTAAATGTTCTTGGACGATGATTTCCTAACCATCCATCTGCATGTCCAGGAAAACAGTGGTCCAACAATCTCCTTTTGACTTGGTAACAACTCTCTGAGGTCAATACAAAGAAATTGCATTTGTGCAAGCAGAAATGGGCCTCAGCTAGGATTCAACTTGGGCTTTGCCACGACTGTTGATCAAGAGACAGAACTCACTCAGACTGTTTCCTCCTTCCAATCTCTCAGTTTACAGGGTGGCACTTGAAAGCTTAAAAGTGGCACGCCTTACACTCTTAATTCCTGATTCCTTATTTCTTAAATAAGGCAAATAATTGTGACAGCTTAGGTCAAGTGCTTGCTAAGAATGGAGCTTCTATGCAAGCCCAACCAGTAGAACAAGAATTAACAGTCAGGAAGGAGCAAGTACTTATTTTGGGTACCACACGAGACGGAGTAAGACCACCTTCTCTGATCTTTCCACTTTGCCAATCAAAGTGGGCACCTCTTTCCAGTAAGGTCAAGGACCATATTGTTCCCAAGGAAGCACTTTGGAAAATTACAAATGGATGGATGTAATGATGAACACCGTGTTGGTGTGTGGAGCCAGAACACACACACACACACGTATTAGTTTTAACCGTTCCGTTGTGCCTGACTCTTGGCAACTTTATAGCCAAGGGCTGTCCATGCTACACTGAGAAGCACAACTTCTTTCAGTTGGAACACTGCTATCATGTCTCCCCTGGTCCTCCTCTTCACTAGATTAGCCTTGCCCAGTTCCTGCAACCGTTCATCATATGTTGTAGCCTCCAGTCCCCTAATCATCCTGCTTGCTCTTCTCTGCACTTTTTCTAGAGTCTCAACATCTTTTTTATAGTGTGGTGACCAAAACTGGATGCAGGACTCTAGGTGTGGTCTTACTAAGGCTTCATAGAGTGGTATTAGTACCCCACTTGATCTTGATTGTATCCCTCTGTTAATGCAATTTAGGATTGTGCTGGGTTTTTTGGCTGCCACCACACACTGCTGGCTCATATTTAACTGGTTGTCCACTAAGACCAGAGGTGGTATTCAGCAGGTTCTGACCAGTTCTGGAGAACAGGTAGCGGAAATTTTGAGTAGTTTGGAAAACCAGCAAATACCACCTCTGACTGGCGCCGCCCCCATCTATTCTCTGCCTCCCAAGTCCCAGATGATCGGCTGAGTCTTCTTTTGTTGCCCTGCACAGGAGAAGGGAGCTGGAAAGCAGGTTAGTGGGGTGAGGAGGCAATGGGGAATGAGGATTTTACAGTATCCTTCCCCTGACATGCCCACCAAGCCACGCCCACCAAGCCATGCCCACAGAACTGGTAGTAAAATTTTTTGAATCCCACCACTGAGCTAGACCTTATGGTCTCCTGGTTTCTAGCCTGATGCCTTAATCTATCTATCTATCTATCTATCTATCTATCTCTCTCTCTCTCTCTCTCTCTCTCTCTCCCCCTTCCTCTCTCTTTCCCTCCATCACTGTGGGCAAACATGATGCTATTGCAACAGAATACTAAATATTAACTCTCTACTGCCATTTAATGGTGAATCAGAGTTCTCCACCTCACAACACTTGTTATTCTTGGTTCTTTGGCTTTAAGTGACCAATAGAGATAATCTCCCATCCCCCCACTCAAAAAAGCTATCTAATCAGAGTCCAGCCTCTGAGCCCCATTGGGTCAATGACTACCAACATTCTCTAAGCTCAAATAATATGAAGCAATATTATTCCAAATCTATGCTTTTTTCCCTTTCCCTGTATTTGTGCAAATTGGATGCACGAAGGGCAAGCCTCTGTTTTTTTATTTTGCTTTGCCCTGCCCTGCCCTGCCCTGCCCTGCCTTGCCAGTCATGGCATCAGAAGAACAACTTCAATGCCTCCAAGTGTTAAATTTCCTAGCTTACATATTCGTGTACATTTATCTCCTTTTTCTCTTGATGAACATCCCTGACTGTACAATAACTGGTGCATTATAACAGCTGATAGTCTTTTAGCTTCCCAATCCAGATGAGGAAAATTAAAAAAAAAAGAAAAGAAAGAAAGAAACTCCTCACTCTGGTCCAATAAGCCTGGGAGGAAAAAGCTTCCAAGCAACAGAACAACGAAAGTTTATTCTTACCCAGGAAACCCATTATCGTAAATGATGGATCTTTCTCATTAAGTAATCTACTTCAGCCACTAATGATGTTAGATCCTGGGAAGGAAGATTATAGAAGCTGCCTTCATCCCCTGAACACAAACTCCATCTAAATTAAGAGCCCAGAGATAATTAATCTCTGCAAAGAAGGTAATGTTCCCAAAATCTCTACACAGCACATGACAACAAAGGACCTCTTCATTGCAGATACCATGGCTCTGATATTTCAGCATTTCCAGGCAGTTAATGAGAAACTAGTTAAGTCACAACTGAAGAGAATTGAAGTCACAATTGTTCTCTGGAGATTCTAGGTGTAATTAAGGTCTGATAGATTGTTCTAAGTCAGACGTTTTGGTTTTTCCTCTTTTAATGTTTTAGTTTGTTACATGTTCGCTGTCTGGTTTTTTATGCAGAATTTTAGTCTGCAACCATAATGAACATTTCTTACATTTTCTTAAAACCTGCAGTGAATTTTGGTTGAACTTTTAGCTTTGTCCCTGATGTCTTTTTCTTTTCTTTTTCTCACTTTATCTTAGTTTGTTTTTATCTTTTTTTAAAAAAAATCTTTAATAAAAATTTAGCGCACACAAAAAGAAAAGAAAAGCAGCTGGATTCCTGCAAAACTCCATCAATTTCAGCTTACTGCTGAAATGGTCTGGAAACCAAAGCACGGCAATCTTTCTCCCTTTCCTTTTAAGCGACTTTCTTGTAATTTCTTGCTGCCTGCTGAGATTTGGTTTGAGTTGGAGAAGGTGAGGGGAAACCGGTTTGTCAATTCCTGGCAGGCATCTCACATGCAGCAACAAAGCCAGAGGTATTTGTGGCCGCACTTGAAATACTCTGCTAGAGAAGAACTATGTGACTTCATGCCCGTAGGATTTAAAACAGGGAAAGACTGGCAGATGGCAAGTTGGTCACAGAACATGCCTGCTGACTGAGTAGAGAAATTTGGGGTAAGGGAACTTCTTTTAACTCAAGAGGAGTTAGAAATACTCTATGCTAGGTAACAAAATAGCAGATTTGGAAGGGACCTTGGAGGTCTTCTAGTCCAACCCCCAGCTCAAGCAGAAATAACGGAGTTGGAAGGGATCTTGGAGCTGGCTGAAGAATTCTGGGAGTTGGAAGTCCACAAGTCTTAAAGTTGCCAAGGTTGGAAACCCCTGTGTTTAGTCCAATCCAATCCCCTGCTCAGGCAGGAAACCCTATACCATTTCAGACAAATGATTGTCCAATCTCTTCTTTAAAAACCTTCAGTCTCACCCACAACTTCTGGAGGCAATGCCGGCCGCCCTGTGCGAGCTCATAGGCAAGGACTCCTCGATTCCGTCATGGTCAGTGCCGATTGGTAATTCCCCGACGACGAGCCTTTTCTGTTGCGGCCCCTGACCTCTGGAACCAACTGCCTTTGGAGCTCCACCTGGCCCCTGACCTCCGCACCTTTCGCCGTGAGCTAAAAACTTGGTTGTTTGATCAACCCGGGCTGTGACCCCGCCCTGGGTGAGGGATAGTTTTAATGGTTTTTAGTTTTATATTATATTTGGACTTGTAATTTAAATTTAATAGTTTTTTAAGTATTTATTGTTTCATGTTTTAATTGTGAGCGCTCGAGTCTTGAGATGGGGCGGCATACAAGTGCAAATAATAAATAAATAAATAAGTCATTCCAGATTGTTCTCACTGCGAAGAAACTTCTCCTTAATTCTACCTTGCTTCTCTCCTTCTTTCATTTCTATCCATTGCTTCTTGTTCTGCCTTTAGGTGCTTTAGAGGATAGGTTGACTCCCCACCTCAAATATTGGAACACTGCTATCAGGTCACCCCAGTCCTTCTCTTCACTAGATCAGACATGCCCAGTTCCAGCAACTGTTCTTTGTACATTTTAGCCTCCAGTCCCCTAATTGTCTTGGTTGCTCTTCTCTGCACTCTTTCTAGAATCTCAACATCATTGTTTTTATATTGTGACAACCAAAACAAGATCTAGATGCTAGCTCTGAGCATCTTCATCAAAAACATTTGGGTAAGTAAAACCTTTCTTACACTGTGGGAATTTCCAAAAAGAGTATGTTTAGAAACTTATCGTTCATTTTGCAGAAGCACGCAAAAAAAATGTCCCATCCTATTAAAACATTATCATGCTGTAAGAGAGATTACATAAATTATTTGGCCTCTGTACTATCCCACACTCTTTCTTAGGCCTTGCTTTCAATAGTTTGAACCTCATTTTCATCCCTCTGTTCCAACCTCCCAAACATTGCCCGTTGTCAGGGGCAAAGGATGAGGAGCATACGTTAAGTTGCCGTTCAAAGATAGATTGCCCCAAGCCTGTACGTGAGAATCTAGTCAACTAAAGTTGAACACTAAATTTGCACAAGGTGAGGGCCAATGGAATTCAAGAGGGGTTGGACTTGGACTGTTTGTGGCAACGTAACAACTCTAAGCTGATAACATGCTTAACTCCGCCCCTCAGTTCTGCCAGCTGTTTTCCTACTCCCATGGATAGTAATAAACCTGAGGAGTGATTTGCCAAGGAAACCCTCACCCAAATGAGCCCCCACCCACTTCCCAGCCTACTTTACAGTCTTGGGATTTCAAGGCCACCTCTCTTCTCAAGTGTGGATCAGAATGCAGAATACAGAATAACAGGATTGAAAGGGATCTTGGAGGTCTTCTAGTCCAATCCCATGCTCAGATGTGATCCTGCTCAGCCTTTGGGTGAACAGCTATGGTTGGTTAGGTGCTTCCGGTTAATTTACTGCACAAGGGAGATAGTGTTTTGACCTAAAGTTCACAAAAACGCAAAACAGACTCCTTGTCCTGACAGAACTCCTGTCAGATGGTGCTCCATTCAAAATCCAAGAAAGAAATACTTAGACTCCATTAATTAGAGAAAAGATATCTTTTACTGGAAATCAACAAAAGAAGTCTGAATCTGAGAAAATGAGCACGCAAATCACATGTACAAAGTGGTGGCAACGTTCCCACCCACAATAGTTCAATTTGTCCACCCAATAAAAAGTTGTGTATAACACCCTGTGGGCATCTCCAGGTAGTGATGAGGCTTCTGTCCGTTGACCTTGACATATTTTGATACAGAGCTGCGGCTGCGCATAGCATAAGATAGAAACCTAAGCAAGAAACTTTCCACCCCCCACCCCCCAACGTATACAATTCTGTTTTGTAAAACCTCCAGCTCGCTTCCCATAACCATGTCCCGCCTCCTCCCCCCGTTACTTATGACAGCCGAAAGATGCAAAGCAAAGAAAGAAAATCTCAAAGGCTGACAACTCCTTTTTATTTGGCTGGTGTGAATTCCTAGCATTTACATCCAGCAAAGTCCCGGCCAACAGTCTTTCAAGGGTGAATTGCAACCACAGGCCTCATCAGGCTTGGAGAGTTGCCAGGATGATAGCTTCCAAGTGCAACGCTGTACAAGGAGATAGTAGGGAAGGAGTCTCTGTGAGTCATGAACTCAGATAAGGAAATCTTTGCACTAATTAAAGAAACTAATTTTCTCCGGCAAACACCACTCCTCTTTCACTCCTATTTATTCCCTATGGGGGGGGGGCATTCAGCATCCCCTTGTGCCTTTACTCCCGAGCTGACCTCTATTCCTTAATTGTTCCCTTCTCCTGACAGCTCTGCGCATGCGCACATCGGGAACAGGCTCCAGCTGTTCTTCTGCCGCACTTATATCCGATTCTGAAGGCAGCTGATAACTGTTGGACAGCCCTGGCCCCATCTCTGCCTCCGACGCAGAGCCTTTCCCAGACTCCAGGATTGCCCCATGTTCCTCCCCAACCTCCTCACTGCCTGAGTCTGCTGCCAGCTCTGCTGGCTGCTGGCAGGCCACAACAAGATAGATGGGTTTTTAAATATGATGTATAAATAAATAAAAATAATAGTTTTAGACATACGTCAATGTAGCATCAACGGAACTGTATCATAGCGCTGCAATAATGACCTGGGTAAAAGATTGGATTAACCACACAAACACAAGAATATTAACACTAGAAGGATACAACCTCCAGTCAGGGTGGCACGCCTTTCTCGGACAAGACAGCATAAAGGGACATAGCTATGTGCAAAAACATAAAGTCAGACAGATACTTTTACATACTTGGTTTAAAATTAAGAAACAAATGTATATCCAAACCCCAATTTGGCTATCGACATTAGAAGCCCTGATGCATCCGCATTTATTAAGACACGACAAAATTATTACTTATGAAGAATTATTAGACTGATTTAAAGGTGATTTACAAACTAGACAACAGCTGACTGCACAAGGAATAGAATTGGAATGGTGGGCCTATCTGCAACTTCAATCTAAATATGCAAAAGACAAAAAGGAATTGGGCATTAGTAAAACTAGGACTGAATTAGACGAAATTTTGTTAGGACCGGATGAAAAGACGATCAAAAAAATTTATCAGGTACTATTAGAAGCCAAATTAGAAGAAGAAATGGTAAAAGAAACAATGATACTATGGATGAGAGATTTTGGTTATAATATAAATTTGGATGATTGGCGAAACATCTGGATTAGAAATAAAAAAATAACTTTAGCAATCCCATACAAGGAAAATCTATTTAAATTATTTTATAGGTGGCACATAACCCCAACAAGACTAGCTAAAATAAACAACAAATGTTCATCTACTTGTTGGAAATGTAACAAAGAAAAAGGCACTTATTATCATATGTGGTGGTGTTGCAGAAAGGCCCAGGAATTTTGGAATCAAATACATAAATGGCTACAAGAAATTTGTGACGAGGAGATATATTTTACGCCAGAATTTTTTTTACTTGGAATTACAAATAAGAAATACCCGAAAGACACTTTTATTTAATGACTCATACTGTTACAGCGGCAAGGATGGCTTTCGCACAAAACTGGAAAAACACCGAAACTCCAACGGAAGCAGAACTAATAAGGAAAATTACTGCGTGAGGAGATGGACAAATTGACTATGGAAATTAAAAACAAGGAAGAAACGGACTATTATAAAATATGGAACAATTTTTATGGATGGCTTGATAGGAGAAAGATCCAATAGCTCTTTCTGAATTGGACTTGATAAACCATGGACAATGAGTGACACGAGCTCAGCAATACCTGTTCAAACTTAATGTATGTTTGGTTATATGTTGTTTATGTTTATGTCTGTTTATGTGTCATTATACAATAATTTTTTTTTTAAAATGTAGCATCGACTTGGAAGAGGCTGCCTGATGTGTGTTTGAAACCAGGGTCTGTTCTTTCTTTTTAAAATAATTTTATTAAGCTCCTCATAATATAAAATGCAAATGAAAAGAGTGAGAAAGTGAGGGAGGAAAAAGGAGAGAGAGAGAGAAGGGAAGAACCATTGACTTCCAACTCTTTTTAGTGCAATAGAATAAAACAGGAACATCTACAGCCTAAACTTTTTAATTCTGCATTCTTAGTATGAACTAGCCATTTCTGCAACAACAAACGTATCTCATCAGCAAAAGCCAAAGTCAAAAATGAAAAGTTTCACCTTCCCCCCCGCCCTCAAATCCAGAAATGCTTTCCAAGTAGAACCAAAGATGGGTGTGGTTTTCTTTCTTTCTTTGATCAGGGCACTTAATTTAGCCATTTCTGCTATTTCCATCAGTTTTTCCAGGCTTTCATCCATTGTGAGAATAAAAGTAACTTTCCATTTGTGTGCATGAAGCATCCTGGCTACTGTCAACATACATAACAGCAAAGATCCAGGTTTTTTCCAGAGTTTTCATTCTCCAAAATAAGGGTCCTTTTTTAAGGCTGCTATGCCTGGTCTTGGAACTATCTGAAATAAGACTAAATGGCTCACTTTTGTAAAGGGATCAAATAAACGTGGGTTAATTAAAGTAATTAATTCGTTGGAATGCCACATTTTCCTCCCTTCTTTTTTCCTTCCCCAACCTATAATTATTTCCCTCCATTCACTTTCTCTTTTGTTCTCCCCTTCGCTTCCTTTCCGCTGTACAAAATTGACTGCAGTGTATGAATCATTATCTAGTTGCATTTGTCCCCCCACTGAAATCTCTCATTTTTAAGAACTATATGTCAAGGAAATGAGGCCAACTGAGCTTTTCACCTAGAACGTTTCCAGTTGAAAACAATCTGTTTTCAACAGCTGCTGGTTTAGTTTTTATTTTTTTATTTTTTTTTATTTTGGTCTTCGGGAACTCATCTTTTTCTCATCTATTGTCAGAAAAAAATAAAGTGGTTCCCAAAGCAGATTTATGGGTTCTGTCCAGGGGTGGGCTTCAAAAATTTTAGCAAGGGCCTGCTGCCTGGCTCAGCGAAGCTCTCTGGAAGCCAGAAATGGGCCCGTTTCCAGCCTTCCTGAACTTCTAGGAGGCCCATTTTTTGCCCTCCCCGAGCCTCTGTGCACGCCTGCACTAACCTGCATCCAAAACGGGCTATGTGGGGTCTCTTGGGAGGGGAGGGGACGGGTGGGGTAGACGGGGCCAGCCAGGAGTGGGATTTGGGGTTCTCTAAACTGCCCAGAATCTTAGCTAGGGGCTCTCCTGAACCCCTGCGAACCGCCAGCAGCCCCACCTCTGGTTCTGTCCCCAGATTTACAGATCTCTTCTATTTAGCCGCTTGGACACTAATGGCTGTCAGTGGAGGGAGACATTTTGTCTGCAAGAATCCGATTCTCTTATACAGGTAGTCCTCGACTTACAACCACAATGGAGCCCCGGATTTCTGTTGCTAAGTGAGACAGTGGTTAGGTGAATTTTGCCCCATTTTACAACTTTTCTTGCCGCAGTTGGTAAGTGAATCGTTGCACATCTTCATTAAGGTCTTTAGAAGCTATACTTTCTTTTCTGCTGTCATCCATTTTTTTTCCACCTCACTGGACTTGTTTCCATATTGTGCTTTTAGGAACTTCCACTCCTTTTGAGCCCTGTTCCCCATTCATTTATTTTGCCATTCTTTCTTAATATTGATAGTAAGTTTATTTTTTTAAAAAAATCCAAGGGCAAAAAAAGGCAGTGTATGAATCAATACGTGGATATAATCGATACCAGGATGAAGAAGTATAGGCAACCGTATTGGTATAATACTGTTATTATATTATTATAATTAAGACCTCTACCCAATAGTGGTATAATACAGTTATTTAGATGTCCTTCTTTCATATTGTCAGCTCCATTTTCTTTGGCTTACCACCTCTTACCACATCTACTACATTTTCTCCAATTGTTCACTCTAAAAAGAAATATAGGTAGCCCTCAACTTACAACAGTTCATTTAGTGATCGCTCGAAGTTACAACGGCACTGAAAAAGTGATCTATGAGCATTTTTCACACTTTTTTACAACATCCCCATGGTCCCGTGATCAAAATTGAGATGCTTGGCAACTGACTCATATTTATGACTGTTGCTGTGTCCCAGGGTCATGTGACCCCTTTTGCGGCCTTCTGACAGGAAAGCCAGATTTATTTACCAACCCTGTCACTAACGTAACAACGCAGTGATTCACTTAACAACTGGGAAAGCTTGTAAAATGAGACAAAATTTACTTAACCAATGTCTCACTTAGCAATGGAAATTTCGGGCTCAACTGCAGTCATAAGTCAAGGATTGCCTGTGTTTCAGTGGTTACCTGTATATTTATACATGTATGTCTCAAAGTCTAATATGTATGCTTGATAACTTAACTAAGCTCAGTTTTAGTGTTCCTTAAAATAATGACTTGGACTTCTTTAACAATTACCTTCCTCGTGCAGTTTATTCATTCCTTGGAATCTGCCTGCTTTATAAACTTCATACAACCTCTGCTTACTCAGCAAGCACTTAATTACTCAACTGTGTAACCAGCAACTCTTTAAGGCACATCCCTTACAACAGCTATTCAGCTCCTAATACAGGGGCCTTCAAACTTGACAGCTTTAAGACTTGTGGACTTCAACTCCCATAATTCCTTCTCCAGTCATGTTAGCTCAGGAATTCTGAGAGTTGAAGTCCACAAGTCTTAAACTTGTCAAGTTTGAAGACCCTTCTCCTAAGAGTTCATCATAGTTTCAACCTATAAACTCCTATAATTATTTATATTTCAAGTTATTTGATTTTGACAAATTCTGTAAATAGATTATTATTTTTTAAACCCAAAGAGGGTTTGCCATGGGATGGTGAAAGTGCGACCTTATAAGTATGGAAGTACTATGCCTACCATCAGTCTCAGCAAAGCCAACTGTCATGGGTAAACGGAGAACATAATTGGGATAGCTAGGTGGGATCTTTGGTGCTCTCTCAGCTTGGTTGTTTTCTTGTAGACAGAGGTGTCAAATTCGCAGCAGTCGTCACATGACGTATCGTGACTTTCCCCCCCCATTCGCTAAACTGGGCATGGGTGTGGCCAGTGCGTGACGCATCCAGCCCATGGGCCACGAGCTTGACTTCCCTGTCGTAAACCTTTCATTACCAAACTGGGTAACATCATCAGTGCTAGTAGGGAGTGGAGTTTGCATTCACTTTATATTCTGGTGGCTTGCTCTGTCAGTGTTGGTGGGAGTGACCATGACAGTTCCTTGATTGAGCTGTTGTTTATGGTTAGCTTGTCTGGCAGTTGGTTGATTGAGATATTGTTTGCTTCTTGATTGTTGATCTAGAAGACGACACTCCCTCAACACTGACGGGTCAAGCCACTAGAATATAAAATGAGGGCAAACCTCACTCCCTACTTCCGTAGCATTGATGATGTTACCTAGTTTAGCACATGAAATGTTTGCAAGAAAATAACCAAGCTCAGAGAACACCAAGGATGTGTGCCATTCATCTGTGCGTTCAGTGGTGGGTTTCAAAATTTTTTACTAACGGTTCTGTGAGCATGGCTTAGTAGGCGTGGTGTTGCTTGGTGGGCATTGCTCGGTGGGCGTTGCAGGGGAAGGATACTGCAAAATCCCCATTCCCTCCCCACCCCATTAACCTGCTTTCTAGCTCTGTTCTCCTGTGCAGGGCAACAAAAGAAGACCCAGCCGATCAGCTGGGACTCGGGAGGCAGAGAATAGATGGGGGCTGAGCCAGTCAGAAGTGGTATTTGCTGGTTCTCTGAACTACTCAAAATTTCCACTACCTGCTGAATACCACCTCTGCTATCTATCTATCTATCTATCTATCTATCTATCTATCTATCTATCTATCTATCATCTATCTATATCTAAGATGGTATTTGGAGGCTCTCTGAACTACTCAAAATTCCCGCTACCATTCTTCAAAACTGGTCAGAACCTGAAGAACCTCTGCCACAGTTCAACGCTGAGCCACAAATATTCTCTTCTATGGGATAGTTATTCTCAGCATGAAGCGAGATTAAAAATATTGTTAGCAACTTGGATGACAGATTACAGGAAATCTAGGGCTACAGATTACATCAGGAAGTTGAAAAAATATCCTGGAAGATATCCATATTGTTGCGCATATATATATGTGTGTATACATATAAAGAGACATTTCTGTAAGATATCCATATTGTTGCAAATATATATATAAATGTCTGTCTGTCTGTCTGTCTGTCTGTCTGTCTGTCTGTCTATCTATCTATCTATCTATCTATCTATCTATCTATCTATCTAGACATTTCTGTAAAATCTCCAAAACTCAAACATTTTACCTTCTTATCTACCTTTCAGATGGAACCAGATTCACAAAACCTTTCACACATACTTAGAAGTGGGCTACATTCGCCATCATTGGAAGCCTTTCAGTAACATTTAGCTACAGTTGAAGCCTGAATGTGGAGCTCTAATGAAATAACATTCTTGCAGGTGGGGGGGGGGGAAGCAAAGTAAGGGGAAATGGGCAAATACCGTGTTTCCCCGAAAATAAGACCTACCCCGAAAGTAAGACCTAGCACTATTTTCTAAACCTGCCCTAATATAAGACCTACCCCGAAAATAAGACCTAGTGTAAATCTCCAGTTCCAGGAAGACTTTTCAGGGAGCAACCGTGCACCTGCAAAACACCCCCCCCCTACACACTCACACCCACTATTTGGCACCATAAATATATAAGACCTACCCCGAAAATAAGACCTAGTGTGTTTTTGGGAGCCAAAAAAAATATAAGACAGTGTCTTATTTTCGGGGAAACACGGTATAACCTATTGCTAAATCTCATCAGAACAAAATGGGGAATCAAAGCACAACTATTTTAAGGAAATGTTTCAAGATAGATCAATCTGATTATCCTTTCCTTTTTCATAAATTGCTATTTAATACAAAAACAGTCACAGGTTTGTACATGATTTAAGGATACCAAGCCAATCACGGGAAATATACATTTTCTTGTTCTAACCTACATACAGTTCCATTCCCAGTTATTAACTTCCAAAAATAGATGTATCTTCAAGTTGGAGATTCAAAGCTCCTAATTGAAATGTGGGCTATATTTTTAGTGGTATAAAATGGTGAACAGCAACTAAATAAAGCAAAGGAGCAAATTTAATTCCATATATGACGCCTAACTAGTTATTTGAAAGTTAAGTTACTGTGATTTTGTAAACAAAAGTCTATGACTTAAAGTCATTTGTAAACATGCTATTGTTCAGCAAACCTTCATTATAAGAAATCATTATTATTAATTTAAATATATTGGTCGCTCAACTCCAATAAATTCCGGAGTTGGGCAGCCAATAAATTCTGACTTAACATGATAAATGAATGTAGAACCTGTAACTTATTAAAGTGGGATTCCCAGCTTAGCACTATGTTCGGATAAGAGCATTCAGTTAAATTTTCTTTGCTGGCAAGGTAGAAATATTTAAAAATCAATCTCCTGGCAGAAAAAAAGATAATAACATTCTAGTCTTTAATTTAAAGAGAGTCTTTCAGGGGAGACCACAGCATGGGTCAAAAATATCAAGATACACTTTGAAGCCCCGCCCTGTTTTTTACTTGCAAGATACATTAAAAGGGGGCGGGGCTTCAACTATGTGATTATGGCCACATTTAAAAAAAAACTTTCAGATGCTCCTGAATATCACAAAAGTGACAAGGCCTCCTTTTCTGCTCCTTTTTAAACTATTAAGCATCAATTCACAAAGCCATTTCAAGATTCTGTTGGGCGTAACACAGTTCAGGTTGATGGCTCATTTCATACACGCTGTAAGTAAAATTGTGAGGTATCTAGCTGAGAATCTCACTCCTACTGTAGGAAGTTAGTGCCCACTCCTCTCCCAGGAAAATGAAATATTTTAGGATATATTAAAAAGGCAGAATATTTCCCCTAAAAGAGAAGCAGAAACTCAGAGAGGCAGAAATTCAGCCCCACCTCCCCCTTATTATTGGGCCATTAAGGTCTGGGCCAGTCTTGGTTCTACATAACAAAGATCTACCTCCTTCAAGCAGAGCCATAATAGGAATTGCCCAAAGTCCTTTCATTACATCATCATCCAGCAAGGCTCAACCAAGCCTGGAGCCAGTGGTGGGATTCAGTCAGTTCGTACCACTTCAAGAGAATCGGTTGTTAACTTGCTGAGCAGTTTGGTGAATTGGTTGTTGGAAGAAATCATTGGGGCAGAAAACCGGTTGTTAAATTATTTGAATCCCATCACTGCCTGGGACTCAGGACAGCCTATAGAATTGCCCCTGCATGGCCCCATGGGAGTCTGACAACCTATCGGAATGCAAGCTCAAATTCAAATCCCAACAGAGGGCATAAAACCCAAGGACTCTCAGCATCTCTTCCCTTTTTTCACTCAGGAACTCCAAGCCATGTGGTCCTGTCCACCATTAGACCATCTTTCCAAGCAGTCACCATGTTTCCAGTGTCTTTCTTCCCCACTTGGAACTGAACCCAGTAGGATATTTCTTCCAACACTATGAAAAAAAACATTTTCTACACATACTGGTATTTCAGAACTAAATATACATTATAAATCTTTTTATTTAGATATTTTTCTGCATTTGTTTTTTTTTCTTTTCTTTAAAAAATAAAATGTGTCAAATCATATGACTAGACAACCCTCCGTTTCATACAACTAGAGATTGCATACAGTTCCCAACATTTCCTGCTTTTGTAATTAATACTGAATAAGACATAGGTTTGATGTTTGGGGAAAAATATACACTGCCTGGAGTTTATTTATTTATTTATTTAATTAGTTAAACTTATATGCCGCCCAACTCCCAAAGGACTCCGGGTGGCTAATAAAGGCAGGATATAAAATGCTAGAATAATAGAATAATAGAAGTGGAAGGACTGGAGAAAATCACAAAACACAATGACCTGCAAAGAAAAATAGAATGACTGTGTCAAAAGAAAGCAAAGGTAGTACCAATATTAATAGGGGTCTTGGGTGCAATCCCAAAACAACTGGAGCAACACCATCGGTATTGACAAAACCATTGTCAGTCAATTGTGAAAGGCAGCTTATCTTGGAATAGCTTACATCTTCCAAACTATACATTTAACACCATCAAACAGCATCTGCCCATCCTAGGCCCTTAGGAAAAACTCAACAGGTGGACAAAAATGCCAAATTCAGTCTAAACTTCTGATTGTGTGACCAACCACCACCACCACCACCACAACACCGTAACCAATGCTCTTTCTTCCTGGCAGCCCACAATAAACTCAGATACAGAGAATATTGATCTTATTAAGAGAACTGGTTTACATTATCCACTGAGACTGACTTTTCCCATGTTTATCTGTCTGTCTGTCTGTCTGTCTGTCTGTCTGTCTGTCTGTCTGTCTAGCATCTGTCTAGCATCTATCTATTTCTATCTCTCTCTATTTCTATCTCTCTCTATTTCTATATCTCTCTCTGTAGCATCTATTTATTTCTATCTACCATCTATCTAGCATCTCTCTCTCTCTATTTCTCTATCCATTTCTCTATCCATTTCTCTCTTTCTATCTAGCATCTATCTATCTCTCTATTTATCTATCTATCTCTCTATCTATTTCTCTATCTATCTATCTCTCTCTCTGTCTATCTATCTACCTACCTACCTACCTACCTATCTATCTATCTGATTTATATAGCTGCCTATAGCAGAAATATCATTCTGGGTGGCTTACAATAAAACAAAAGATAAAGAAGGCATAATTATCTGACTGCCATCTCTTCTTGACTCGACCACTAGAATATAACTGAGAGCAAAACCCTCCCACAACTAGCATTGATGCTGTTACCTAGTTTGGGTAATGAAACATCTGCAAGAAAACAACCAAGCTCAGAGAGCATCAAGGACCCCTGACTGGTCTTGGCTTAGAGGCTAAGTGGAGTTGTGCTTGGAAGAACTTGGATGGAAGCGTATCAGGAGTTACCAGGGCTAGGGGCTAGACAACAATTTAAAAAAAATCAGCATCCCTGAAAGCAGATGAAGTACTTTCATGCCATTCCCACAAATATCATCTGGATAACTCCCCCATGAATCATAAGAAGTGGAACATAATGCCAAGGAGACTTTACTTTTTAAGAAAATATTGCCAAGTAGCAGATTTGGGATTTATAAAGATCATTACAGCAAGCATCTTGATATAGGAGATACTGTCATCCATCCATCCATCCCTTGTGGGTTGTTGTCCTTTTTCATGGATTAAAATAGCTGTTTAGTTTTTCTTCTTCTAAGGGTAGGGAGTTGTTTTAGGGAAAAATAGGAACATTATACATGTTGCGTTGAGCTCCAGAATAAAAGCAGGGTACAAATCTTTTACTTCATAAAATATTTTTTTAAAAATGCATTGAATTGATTAATCAGCTAATTGCTATCATTATAATAATGGTAATCCTGACATTAAACGCAGATGAAGTGGCAGGATCCTTGTAAGTAGTGTGTAGTGTCCATATAGGGCAGCTAATTCTCTACTCTTCTCTTGTTCCTGCAACCAAAATCTGCACTCGGTTCCAAAGCAAATGAAAAAAAAAAGATCCTAATATTTAAAGGCCCTTTCCCTCTGCTTAGCTGAATTTGCTCTTCCACCCATCCTTGTGTGGGGAGGAAACTGTATCCGCATGAAATTGATTGTCCCCATTGCCAATCCCCCATCTGCCTTTATTGACTCCATTCTAGTCGTTGCCATTCTCCCAACTTGCCTCCAAGGTCATGGGGGACAAATATTTCGAATGCTTTTGAGGCTGCTCCTGGGCAAGGCAGGAAATGCAACATCAACAGCAAAATAAACAATCTATCTCACTCGCGGGCTGGAGTTGAAATGAAAGCAACATCAGAATACAGAATAACAGAGTTGGAAGAGATCATGGAGTAAGCAGCAGATCTTATGGTTGTCCAAATCTCTTCTTAAAAACCTCCAGGCGCTGAAGCACCTACAACCTTTGAAGGCAAAACGTTCCACTGATTAATTGTTCTCAATTATGTTGCCAGGCATATTTAGATGCCAAGTGAAGATCCCTATCCCAGCAGGAGCACAAGTTATTCAAAGTCATCAAGCTGTGGGTTTTCCCCCCCTCCAGTAGAAATTTTTAGAAAAGAATATTTTCCCTGAGCTTTTTTTTTTTCCCTTCCAGAAGAAGCCGTTTGGAAAGCAAAGCTGAACTTTTCTCAGTTTTTTTTCTTCTTCTTCTTTTCTTCAGGAATAACTGTTAAGTTATTCTTAAAAACCAAGCAAAACCTTTTGTGATAAAAGCCACAATAGAAAGGGGGACATGTCTTACCTGCACACTTCAGAGCCTCAGCTTCTGGATTGTTCAAGGAGCTCCAGTTCATCCCTTTGCAAATTCTTTGTTTCTCATCCGGTGATGATGACTCTCACGAAAGTATGTGGCTGTTGCCCGGACTTGCTTAAGCTTTGCAAAGAGAAAAAGGAGGAATTTGATGTTCCTGCACTTTTAAAGAAAGTCAGAAGGCTTTTGTCAAGACTTCCAACTGGCACTGTGAATACTGGGGCAATCTTGTTGTATACATTCCTTATCCAGTCATATAATTAACTTTTAGAGAACCTAACCACTATGGAAAGACAGAGGAGACAAAAACTCCACTTGTTTAAATCCTTAGAAGATGAGGGACTGCTGAGAGTTCAAGTACATCCAAAGTTTGGTATCCATTTCCTTTTGTCTTTTATTATTGTGGCTGAGTCATCAATTCTAGGTGTGGCAGATGACAAATTCCTGATCCATTACCTACCTAAGGCCCCATCATCCACTGCAAAGATGCATTTTCCTAAACTGAACGTTTAATTGGTACTGCAATAGAGGACCACACCTAGAATACTGCATCCAGTTTTGGTCACCACCACTATAAAAAAAGATGTTGCAACTCTAGAAAGAGTGCAGAGGAGAGCAACCAGGATGATTAGGGGACTGGAGGCTAAAACAGATGATGAACAGTTGCAGGAACTGGGCATGGCAAGTCTAGTGAAGAAAAGGACCTGGGGAGACAGGAGAGCAGTCTTCCAATATTTGAGGGTCTGCCACAGAAAGGAGGAGAGTCAAGCTATTTTCTAAAGCACCTCAAGGCCAGACAAGGAATAATGGATGGAAACTGAACACGGAGAGATTCAACCTGGAAATAAGGAGAAATTTTCTGACAGTGAGAACAATCAACCAATGGAACAGAAGTTGCCTTCGGAAGTTGTGGGAGCTTCATCACTGGAAGCTTTCAAGAAGAGACTAGACTGCCATCTGTCAGAAATGGTGTAGGGTCTCCTGCTTGGGCAGGAGTTGGACTAAATGACATATAAGGTCCCTTCCAACTCTGTTAATCTGTAACCTGTAGTTAGATTGAGCAAACTTCAGATAGAAAAACCAAGGTAGTTATCAGCAATCATTTGAAAAGCCATCATTAATTGTTACTACCTGGATGGTCATATCACTGTTTTCTCTTTACTTCCCAAATTACAGATAGTCTACATTTAACCACTGCCATGTTGGGTTACTGTTTGAAGGTAAAACAGCACTGAAAAAGTAACTTTACAAAGGGTGCTCACACATATGACTGTTGCAGGGTCCTGAAATCACTGGATTAGCATTTGAGTACTTCGCAGCTGACTTCCACCAAGCAAAGTCAATGGAGAAGCCAGCAGTAAAAAAACACAAATTGTGGTCATGTGATACCTTGCTTAATGACATTGCTTAGCAATGAAATTGCCAGTCCCAATTTTGGTCATTGAGGACTACCTGCAGTTATTTCTAATTTTTCATCTAGATATATAACATAGCCAGTCTAGTCCATCCTCTTCTTTCTAGTTTTGCAAATCAGTTGGAGCTGGTACCGTTTAGCTTATTTCTTGCAGAAACATGGCTTTGCATTGAGTTTCTAGGATCCTTGGACAATTGGACTTTCCTGATAAATATCTAGAGGCTTGAAAGTAAAGACTGACATATTTTCTATTATTTTAATAACAGCGAGAGAAAAAGCCTTTCCAAAGTTCTTTCCATCCCATCTTGTATTAAAGAAAATGAAACCAAGTTTATTTTGAGTTACTTTCTCACACTTCTATTTCACGACTGTGTTAATTTATTCTCCAAGGCTCCTTTTAATGGTTCTTTTATGTCTTTTCCAGGTGTAAGCTCTAGGGTTGTTTTTTTTTTTTACATTGGCCCGGGCTATCTCAGTTTGATCCCGAAGCCAAGAGCCGCATAAAATCTTATTTTTTAAGCAGTTGATCAAATCGCTAGCATTCCCTACGATCCATCCATTCATGGATGATTTAGATGGCTGTCCACTCTTTTGTTAATTCTGACATTTGATCACAGCATGGCGGAGAATCGTTATGGCTATAAATAGATGGAAAACTGAAAGAATATCTACATAGGATAGATCTTCTGACGTGGACTGACATTGTAAAAAGAATGCATTGATGTTAAACAATGACAGTAGCTATCTCTAGATGCTGTCCATTCTTTCTCTACAAAAAAAGCTTGGTTTCTAATATTATTTTTTATTCACATCACACCAAATCTACCATATTATGCTTAGCACGTTGGGTGAACATCATTCTTTAAATCCGGTGCATAAGAAAGTAAAGATGCTAGATATAAATCAGTTCCATTTCACGGTTTTCATCCTTTTATTTCCGTGGGGATGGGATAATCCTTTTATTAACTTATCGATCTAACTTACAGAAATTGTTCTAAGGATTACTGAAATACCTTGTTTGGATGTGTGCTAAGAACTTTGCAGTCGTCCAGTAAGAATAGGATCAGAAAGCCGACATCGCCTGTTTTAATATGAAATGAAACATGATGAAATTTGAAAGAATTTTTCAGAAACGAAGCAAGCGATAAAGCTAACATATAAGCTGATAAATATATTGACTTGGCTCAAGATCGATGTTCTGAATTCCCTATTTAAGGGGGGGCGTTGTAATAAAGTCTTCCTTTGTTTTATGTACCAACAATATTCCAGTAGATTACCTAGGGAAAGAAAAACTATTCTACTTTGCATTTCAAATGTCAAAAAGGAAAATTTATTGAGCCATACATATGCCTCATGTTGAGCTTGACACTTATATATACACTAGTGCCTGTGACTCCCACCTAGCAGAGGGAAACTCTAATTTTGTTTATTTATGTGTTATGCATCATTTATATCAGTCTTCCCCAATCTGGGAAGGGCTAGTTTAGATATTATGCAATCACCCTCTGGAACCAACTACCCCTTGAGTTGCGCTTGGCCCCCGATCTCCGCTCCTTCTGCCGTGACCTCAAAACATGGCTATTTTTGCAATCCAGCCTGGACTGACAGGGGATCGGGGTTTTTAATTTGATTGTTTATTTGGCATAATTGACCAACCCGGGCTGTGACCCTTCCCTGGGGGGAGGGATGGGTTTTTTAATGTATTTTTATTGTCGTGTTTTATATTTGGGCTTGTTTGGTTTAATGTTTTTTTTAAATATTTATGGTTCTGTGTTTTTAGTTGTGAGCCGCCCCGAGTCTTCGGAGATGGGGCGGCATACAAGTTCAAATATAAATAAATAAATAAATAATTTAATATCTTTTTAATTTCTTTTAACTTTTGTACTTTCTGTCTTTTATGTATGCCGCCCTGAGTCCTTCGGGAGAGAGGGCAGCTTATAAGTCCAAATAAAACAAACAAACAAACAAAACAAAACATTTAAATACAGGTAGCCCTTCTCTTACGACCACGACTGAGCCCTAAATTTCCAGTGCTGAGCAGGACAGTTGTTAAGTGAGCTTTGCCCCATCTTGTGATCTTTCTTGGCAGTCATTAAGTGAATCACTGCAGTTGTTACATTAGTAATGTGGTTGTTAAGTGAATCTGGCTTCTCTAGGTGCTTTGACTTTGCTCATCAGAAGGTCACAAAAGAGAATAGAATAGAATAGAATAGAATAGAATAGAATAGAATAACAGAGTTGGAAGGGACCTTGGAGGTCTGCTAGTCCAATCCCCTGCTTAGACAGGAAACCCTACACCAGACAAATGGTTTAGTTTAGCTGAGTTTACTTTATTGTCATTGCACCTCGTACAACGAAATCAAACACCATCTTCAGTGCACATCATGACCATGAAAATAAACACAAACACACATCCTTCACCCTCCACACATAGAACCGAAACCCACCGACACCACACCAACACTGCACTATACAGCAGAATTCAAAAGAGCTACTGCCCTGGGATAGAAGCTGTTTTTCAGCCTATTTGTCCTTGTTATCCAACATCTTCTTAAAAACTTCCAGTGTTGGAGCATTCACAACTTCTCAAGATAAGTTGTTCCACTGATTAATTGTTCTGTCAGGAAATGTCTCCTTAATTCTAGGTTGCTTCTCTCCTTGATTAGTTTCCATTTGTTGCTTCTTGTCCTGCCCTAAGGTGCTTTGGAGAATAGCTTGACTCCCTCTTCTTTGGGGCAGCCCCTGAGGTATTGGAACACTGCTATCAGGTCACCCCAATCCTTCTTTTCATCAAACTAGACATACCCACTTCCAGCAACTGTTTTTTATATGTTTTAACCTCCAGTCCCCTAAAGTCTTCGGAGATGGGGCGGCATACAAGTCCCAGTAAATAAAAGTCCCAATAATAAATGATCACATCACTTGGGGACACTGCAACCATCAAAATTAAGGGGCAGTTGCTGAGCAGGCAAATTTTGATCACGTGACCATGGGAATGCTGCAACAGTCATAAGTATGAAAAAAGTCACGTCATTTTTTTCAGTGCTGTTGTAACTGTTCAAACAGTTACTAAACGAACTGTTGTAAGTCAAGGACTACCTGTATTTTATAAAATGAAATGTTTTATTATTATAAAAAAATTAAAAGTTAAAGTTACAGTCACATTGCTCTCATGGTTATATATATTAGTTGTTTTATTTGATGCTAAGATATTTAAAAAAAAACAGTGTACTACCTGAAGCCCAGTGCATCTGGAAAGTACCTACCTCAGGAAGGTTGTTCTATATGCAATGTGAAAAATCAAATCAAATATTAACATTAATAATAAACATATGCCCAAGCACCCTTCAGCCAATAAAAATAAACTAGGATTTAAGGCATGCTTTATTACAAACATTTTAGTAACACAAAAAAGTAAATTACAAAATATTTCTAAAATATTTTCATCTAAGAAAGTTTCACAGTCTTAAATATTCAGTTACAAGAATAAACAACCCCTTGAAATAAGGGAGATTTTCACACAAAGAATTGTCATTAAAACATACAACAAACCAGCATGTTTTTTTTTAACTCCAAGGCTACTGATGTGAGTGAAGAAGGCAAGGAAATGCCTCACCTCCTCTTCCTGGAACTGGAAGCAGCCACAGAAAGGGAAGACAGCACTTTCCTTTAAAAACTAAAATCTTCCTCCCTGCCGTTCCTCCTCCAGCATATTTACAAATAGAAAAGTTTGTTTGCGAGTTCCAGGCTTGGCTCTCGGTGGATGCTCTGGCTGACCAAAAACGTCAGCTTGTTGGCATATTGACAAGGTGCTGGCACTCTGATTAACCCCTAGGAAGTAAAAAAAAAGAAAAAAAAAGAAGAAGAATGGGGATGCCACTAGCTTGTACTGCCACCTGTGGCCAAAAGCGGTAAGATGTTTCTGGAATATAGTATTTAAAAACAAAACCAAACCACAGGAGTCCCTAAAAACACCCTCCAGTCAATGCTATTCAGCAGTGAGCCTACTATTTCCAGACAGAGTTTACAAGCAGAAGGTGGGTCTCCTCTTGGACTGGCCATTTTCCAGTTAAGACAGTTGTGACTGTAGTTTTCGAATTTTAGAATATTTCACACTTCTCTAGCTGAGTGCTCTAGAAGGGGTTATCTCTAGAAAGCATTTCAACCGGTGGAGGAGGACAGGCTGGGATAGACCTCCACCAGATGCCCTCCAATCCACTGGTCAATGGGAGCTTAGAGCATGCAGTTCCCTTAAACAACCTACTAGCCTGGCTGTTTTCCTGAAGTACCTCATTCTGAGACCGTCTTCAGAACAGGCAGCTGGGTAAGCCAGTGCAAATAGGTAGGAAAATCCAAGGAGCAAGGACCTTGGACAAAACCCAAGTACCTTGCCTTCAGAAGTTGTGGGTGACCCATTGCTGGAGGCTTGTAACTGGAGAGCTTCTTGTCTGAAATGGCATAGGGTCTCTTGTTCGAGCAGGGGGTTGAACTAGAAGTCCTCCAAGGTCCCTTCTAACTCTGTTATTCTATGTTATTTTATGTTCCTAAAGCAATGCCTTGTGTGACCAGCTGTCATGCCCCTGTCGGAATCTGATTCCAAGGGGGAGGTCGAGCAGCTGACAGGGAGTGGGAGTGTGGCTCCAGTGGCTGTGGAAAAAACTGGGCAAGGGCACAGTCCAGCTGGGCAGAGCAGGGAAGAGGTAGAACAAGGTAGAGGGAATTCAGAGGAAGACCCAGGCCCACCCCCTCTTCATCCTAGGGCACGCAGGGAGGAACGGAGAAAGGAGCATCGTGGGTTGCGTGGCTTACGGGGAGGAAAGGGCCCTGATTCCCTTCATTAGCTGCAGCTGGGAAAACAGTGTTTAAAAAGGGAGTTTGCGCACAAGCAACTTGTTGGAAACAAATCATGAGTTATCTTTTATTGTCAAGGCTTATCTGGGTTCCTGGCGTCTTCCCAACTGTGGGTGTTTTGTTGACCTTTGAAGTCTGCAATTCTTATACTGCCCTGTCCAGTTAATTGCTGCAGTGTGGTTTGTGTGGATTTTTATTTATAGTTTATATGTACTTCATTTTCAGACTGAATTTCCTCCACTTAAAGACTGTTCTTGGGAGAGTTTTTTCTCCAGCCGAAGATAACTGGACATTGGGGGCAAAGTATTAAAGGTATTAAAGGGACTTTTCTTACTTATTTGATTGTGTTGCCTTTGTGCCACAACCCGGGTCGTCACACCAGCTGCTTAGCTGGCTGATGAGTGAATGGTGGTGCTACCACATCTGAATGGAGGCCAAGAGAAATGTCAAATCAGGAGAGGCAGAGAGGTCATCTCTCTCACTCCAGAGACTTTGGGCATTCTCAGTGAGCAAGCTTTGCTGGCTGGGTGACTGGGAGTTGAAATATACCACACCTGGAAGATGTCTTCTAGAAGTGATTGTTATTACCTTCCTAACTTCAGTAGGAGATGGGAAGGACTGTCTCTAGGTTGACGGAAATGCTACTTACAGGCCAGTTATAGTAGAGGTGACACATCTTGAAAGTGAACCGCTGCATGTGGTCCGGACTTAACTTGTTGTCATCATAAACCACATTATAGTACGTGGGATTGACAGTCCCTTGGCGTGCAAGTTGGCTAATCAAGAAAAAGTCATACCTGTTGGTCAAAGGTAGAATTAGTACTGGGAAAAATGTCATGGAGCATGAACTTATTAACAGCGACAATAAAAGCAACAATTCATTGAGAGAAGGATGTCTTATTACTTCTATCCTGCCTTCCAAATTATTAAATTAACCCTAATGTTAATTGAAGATTAATTGCAACAAAAGTAAAAACACAAGAAATTTTTGAAAAACTTAACAATTAATTTGTTATGTCATTAGTATGTATAACTCAGTGTAAAGGAGCTTGGTTCTATTTATGTTATGTACTGTATCTATATTAAGATACAAGGTAAAGGCAAAGGTGTTTCTGTCCAGTCATGTCCAACTCTAAGGTGTGGTACTCATCTCCGTTACTTGGCCGAGGGAGTCAGCATTGTCCAAAGACAATTTCCACAGTCATGTGACCAGCATGCCTATACACCAAAGGTGCACTGAATGTTGTTACCTTCCCACCAAAGTGGCACCTATTAATCTACTTGCTAAATGTCTATGCAGATTCTCAGTCATCCAGGTCATGGTTGTCCCAAAAATTGTTTTTTTTTTCAAGAGGCAGCTGTGACTTTCTGGTTTTTCTCTGAAGATGTTTCACTTCTCATCCAAGAAGCTTCTTCAGTCATCCAGGTCATGGTTGTCCCAAAGATGTTTTTTCAAGAGGCAACTGGACTTTCTTGTTTTTCTTTTTTCTTTTCCCTTTAAGTCATTTCACTTCTCATCCAAGAAGCTTCTTGGATGAGAAACGAAATGTCTTCAAAGAAAAACAAGAAAGTTCAGTTGCTTCTTGAAAAAGCACCTTTGGCACTATTAATCTACTTGCAGTTGCATGCTTTCGAACTGCTAGGTGGGCAGGACTGGATCAAGCGCTCACCCCGTTGTGGGACGCCTGGGTTTCAAACCCGGGCTGTCAGCTGTCCAGCTTTCAGGCTCAAGCACCTTTAACCGCTGAGCCACTGCATCCCATTATCTCAGGATAAGCAAATATTAACTTAAGAAGAATTGATTGCATGTTCTCGATGTATTCAAAGCAGTGCTTCACGCACCTATGTTCTTTCTTTAAAACCTTCCAAAACATCTCAAAATTTCAGCCCAATTAACTATAGCGTCATATCACCAACTACGCTCCTTTGTAAAAAAAATAATGTGCCTCCTTCAACTTAAAAAGAGCCTTGGTGGTGCAGGCTGTTAAACACCTAGCACTTAGCTCCAGCTGCCTGCAATTACTGCAGGCTCGAATCCCACCAGGCTCAAGGTTGACTCAGCCTTCCATCCTCTCGGGGTAGGTAAATTGAGGACCCAAGATTGTTGGGGGCAATAAGCTGACTTTGTAAAAATGCCGCTTAGTAATAAGCAGGCATATACAATGGAATGAAGGCTATTGCTGAGCGCATTGGGTTGCGCTCCAAAAATTGTAAGCCGCCCTGAGTCTCCGGAGAAGGGTGGCATACAAATATGAATTTAAAAAAAAAACAAAACTGTAAAAGCTTTCTTTATCATTGTGACATAGGCAAGGACTCCTCGGGGTCCCGTCGGCGGGTCAGTGCCGACTGGTAATTCCCCGACGACGAGCCTTCTCTGTCTGCCCCTGACCTCTGGAACCAACTACCTTTGGAGCTCCGCCTGGCCCCTGACCTCCGCACCTTTCGCCGTGAACTAAAGACCTGGTTATTCGACCAACCCGGGCTGTGACCCCACCCTGGGTGAGGGATGGTTTTTTAAAGGTTCTTTAGTGCTTATATTTGGACTTATAACTCAATTTAATTGTTTTTTAAGTATTTATTGTCTTATGTTTTAGTTGTGAGCCGCCCCGAGTCTTCGGAGATGGGGCGGCATATTTCAAATAAATAAATAAATAAATATAGACATAAGAAGGCATATATTGTAACAATGTATACTTGCCAGCTAGGTTGGGTAGCTTCTGTATCAATAACAGTTCCAACAGGAGGATTCCTCAGGCCCCCATTAGACTCAACGAAGAAGCGAGGGAGACATTTCTTTTTCACAATGATCAATGTCATCTTGGGTCTTCCGGTATTAAAAGTAAAAGGAGAAGAAATACAATGAAAAAGCAGTGAATTTCTTCATTAATCACTCACTATTTCCACTGTGAACTGAAAGATGCTGCAGATAAAATCTGGCTCCTGACAAATGTTATCATTCATAGTATTTTACTCAGGAACAATGGCTGAAGTGTTCATATTCCCAGAGAGGAAACAAATGCAAACATAATCCTGCCCAGTCTCCTGCCTATAAGGACTAAAGAGAAATGCCAGCACCCAAATTTTCCTCCTCCCTCTGCATGAATCCTTCTATTTGCAAAAAGGAACTTATGTAAAACCAAGATACTACAAATGTAGCACCAACCAGGCATAATCTAAAAAGAGAAAGAAAAAGAGAGAAGGGAGAATTCATTCAGAACAGGGAAGGAGAATTTGCAGAAGCTCCTGAATCAAGGAGCACCCTGAAATTCCTCCAATTCTTTTTATCTTCAGAGTTTGGAGAGTGGGCCCCTTGCACAGGTATGGAGCAGCACTGGGGAAAATGGACTGTCTGACATATTCTACCATCAACCTGGTGCAAGACAAGAAATATTTACCTGCACCCCCCACTGCATTCATCAAGGACACTTAGCAACTGTGGGACTTCATAATCCATCACCATCTTCAACTGCCCATCTCCTACACCATCCCGGTATATGATTATGCGTGCAGGTGGATGCCCATTACATTTCTCCCAATTGTTTATAGCACCTGTAGAAATGCAAGAAGGAGAAACAAAAATACACCGGATTCGGGTAACTGATGGAAGGGAAGGGAACCAGGTAAATATACCTTATTATTACAGGGGAGTTAATTTTCAGGGGAGTGCAAAAGGTTTTGCACCTCTCCACATGTTATAAAAAACTTGCCACTTGCTTGAAGAAGTTATACCATGTTTTCCCAAAAATAAGACCCTGTCTTATTTTTTTTTTGGCCACCAAAAAAGACACTAGGTCTTATTTTCAGGGGATGTCATCCACTGACTAACCTCACTTGCGTGTGTTGCCCTCGGCCTCCTTTTCGCTGTCAGAGGCCTTCAGGAACTTGTTCTGTGACTGGCAAGGCTTTCCTGAAGGCCTCAGCAGCCGATAACAGAGCTCTGGATCGATCTGGAGCTTTGTTATCAGCTAGAGAGGCCTTCAGGAAAGCCTTGCCAGCCTTGCTGGCTGCAGAAGAAATGGGCGGGCAAGGCAGGTGTCAGGGTGTGTGAGGCCTGGCTACAACTGTCCAAAGGTAAGAAGTAGGGCAACTTCACACACCCCATCCACACTCTAGCTTAATTTTTACCCATGGACTCTGGAGTGGGCGGGATCTTAATTAGGGCTTATTTTGGGGGTAGGGCTTATATTGGGCACACATGTAAAAATCAAGCTAGGACTTACTTTCGGGGTAGGTCGTATTTTCAGGAAAACAGGGTATTACTATGCTGAATATAGCTGGGGGCAATACTAGATTATTTCTTCTGTATCATCTTTATTGAAAAATGATCCAGTATTGTCCCCAACTAGTCAGTTGCTCTACAGTTAGTCCTTGGCTTAGAACCACAAATTGAGACCAGAATTTTGGGTGCTAAACAAAGTGGTTGTTAAGTGGGCCATGCCCGATTTTACGGCCTTTTTGCCATCTTTGTTAAATGAACGATGTGCAGTTCTTAAGTGACTCACATATTAAGCAAATCTAGCTCCCCCTCCATTGACCTTGTTTGTTGGAAGCCAACTGGGAAAGTCGCAAATGGCAATCAGATGAGCCCGGTATGCAGCAATTGTTGCATATACATGCCAGTTGCCAAGACCAGAAGTTTGATTGTGTGACGTGTTGCAATAGGGTAAGTTGTACATCACCTTTTTTTCCAGGGCTGAAGTAACTTTGAACAGTCACTGAACAAATAGTTGTAAGTTGGAGATTATGTCTAATTCAGGGGTGTCAAATTCAATTTCATGGAGGGCCGCATCAGGGTTGTGTTTGACCTTGGGGGGCTGGATGGGCATGACCAGGGCATGGCCAGCTTGACATCATTCATGTCAGGAGGCACCTGTGATGGCCCGGATGGGCTGGGGAGGGAATCCTCCTGCAGCCCTCTGCCAGCAAAAATGGAGCCTCTTTTTGCTGGCAGAGACACCACAGGCTGGTCCTTTGCTATTTCCAGGGTGGCCCATGGGTCAGATCGAAGCACCCCGTGGGCCAGATCCGGACTGCAGGCCTTGAGTTTGACACCCTGCTCTAACTGCAAGGCATATTTCACACCCTTTACATGCTATTCTTTTACCTTCCATGCAGATCCTTAAACAATCTGCCATACTGGTTCCTGCACACTGGAAAATGCAACGTGAATGCCACCTGCATGCAAGAGAATGTCAGTTAGTTACAAAGCTCTCAGCATACTTAAGGCTAGAGACCCAGGAATGGGGAATTTCTCTTCCAGATGTTACTAAACTATTGAGGAGCGCAGTGGTTCACGAGGTGAGGATGCAGGACTGAGCCATGGTGGCTCAGTGGTTAGAGTGTACTACTTCTGCTGACTGCTGGCTGCTTGCAATTTGGCAGTTCAAATCTCACCAGGCTCAAGGTTGACTCAGCCTCCCACCCTTCCGAGGTGGGTAAAATGAGGACCCAGATTGTTGGGGGCAATGGGCTGACTCTGTAAACTGCTTAGAGAGGGCTGTAAAGCACTGTGAAGCGGTATATAAGTCTAAGTGCTATTGCTATGGACAATCGGCAAGCTTGCGTTCGAGACCCGATCGCTGCCTCAGGACGGGTTGAACTCCATCGAACGGTCCAGCTCCCATTAACCTAGTAGTTTGAAAGAGGACAACTGCTAATAGATAGAGGAGTACTACTTCTCTAGGCAACTTAACAGGAGCCCCCTTAACAGGTGCATCCGTCGGGCAACAGTGATGTCACCGTTCAATCCTTTCAACCCGGAAGCACTTCGGTGCTCCTAACATGAATGTAGTAGTACTGAACTATGATTTCCTGCACCCTCCTTAATATTATGGGAAATGGCAAGGGAATGCTGAGAGCAGTTCTTCAGCAACACCTGTAGTTCTACCACCTCCTCTTGTACCTTTATTTATTTGGTTTTTATTCCATTTTTATTATTTTGTAAGTAACTCCAGGCGGCAAACATACTCCTTTCTTCTGCTTTCCTATAACAACAGTTCTGTGAGTTGGGTCAGGCTGAGCAAGCGTATCCAGCCCAGAGGTCTCCAACTGGTCCAAAGACACCCAGTTGTCTCTCATGCCTAAGGTGGAACTAGAACTCAGATTCCCCTGGTTTCCTGGCCAGCACCTTAACCACTACAGATAGTCCTTGACTTACAACCATTCATTTAGTGACCATTCAAAGTTACAATGGTGCTGGAAGAAGTGCCTTACAATTGGTTTTCACACTTATGGCTGTTGCAGCAACCCCATGGTCACATAATCAAAATTCGGGTGATTGGCAGATGGCATGTATTTATTACATTTGCACTGTCCAAAGTCAAGGTGGGGAAGCCAGATTTTCTTTAATGACCCCACGGTTCACTTAACAGATGCAGTGATTCATTTAACAGCCGGGACAATAAAAGTCACAAAATGAGGCACAGCCTTCTTGCTTAGCAACAGAAATTTTGGTCATAAATTGTGGTCGTTAAGTCGAGGACTACTTATTGTTAAAAACCAGTTACAAATGGGTGGGGGTGCAGGTAATGAGACATGCTAAATAGGCAGGAAATTCTCATTAACAGAGTAATGGACGATGATGTGAAAATGACAGGCTTGCATTACCTCAGCGTGGAGCTGCCCTGACAACACCTGAAACTGGAAATAAAGAATCTTACTTAGTTATTGAGGCATTCAGGCTGGCCACAAATCCAACAACTGAATTTCCTTTGGTCAGAGTGTCTTTGCTGACATCAATGCCGACGACCATGAGGGACTTCAACTGTCAAATAAATAAACAACTGAATTAGAGGATGAAACAAAACCTGGTGTTTCTATGGGGATTTAACACGATGGATGTCCCAGGCCCAGCCATGAAGCAAGGCCTCTTGGATTACAGGTAGCCTTCCATTTTTGATGCGTTACTTTAGCAACTGCTCAAAGTTACGGCTGATCTGAAAAATGAGACTTACAACCTGGATTCACAGTTCTGACGGATGGGCCCCTTTTCTGTGCATTTTAAAGGTCCCATTAAGGACACTTACTGTACATAAAAAGCACATTGGAGAAAAGTATATAAAAAACTAAAGTATACTAAAGTATTAAGTGTTACTAAAAGTATTTACGTTAGAGACTAAAGCACTAGGAAAAGCCATTCAGTGTATAAAAACTATAGATTAGGGTGAAGTCATAAAAATAGAGATTTTTAAATTGAGGCTTTAAAAAGAGCCAGTAATGCCTTTAAAAACTTGCATGTTATAATTAGAAGACTCTCCTAATAAATTTGATAACAAAATATAAGCGGCGAATACAAAGTCCTTGAGCCCAAAATTTCTGTTGCTCAGCGAGACAGGTGTAAAGTGAATTTCACCTGATTTTACCATTTTTCTTGTCACCGTTCTTAAGTGAATCACTGCAGCTGTTAAGTTAGTAATACGGTGAAGTGAATCCAGCTTCCCCATTGACTTAGTTTGTCAGAAGTGAGCAAAAGGTGATCTTATGACCTGGGGATACTGCAACCATCATAAACATATGTCAGTTGCCAAATGTCCGAATTTTGATCATGTCTGAATTTTGATCATGTGACCATGGGGATACTGCAGTGGTTGGAAATGTGAAAAAGGGCCACGAGTCACTTTTTTCAATGCTGTTGTAACTTTGAACGGTCACTAAATGAACTGTTGTCATTCCATTTCTTAGATGTACAATCAATATCATACCTCCATTTCTTGACATTCCCTGCTTGAAAGGAATAGTCAGATATTTTCAAATGAACAAAAGCCTGATACGCTCTATAGAATTCTTACAACAGATTGGATGATTATAAAACAGTTTTACATGTCAAGAGATAGATAGATGGACAGACACACACACAAACACATCCCATATGACTATAACAGGACGGGACAGATTTCAGATGTCTTTCTTTTCTTTTCACTGAACTCCTGAGCCTGGCGCAAAGGTGTCTTTAAAGCTTGTTGAATGCCTGACCTCTGTTACATATTTGACTCTTTCAATCCATAATATTCATCTCTAACAGTATGTGTCAGAGTGGGAAGGATTTAGTTCCTGCTGTTAGATAAACCAAAATCACAAGCCATTGCTGATTGACTGTAAATCATTTCAGGTTCAGCCAAAAATCTTAACCTTACTTCTGTCCATGATATGATCAGGGGTGGGATTCTACCAGTTCGCACCTATTCGCTAGAACCGGTTATTAACATTCTAAGCAGTTGGGAGAACTGGTTGTTAGAAGAAATTACTGGCCTAATCCTGTAAGGAAGGCAGGAAGGAAACATTCTGGTGTTGCTTATAGAAACTGCCTCTCCGTTAACCCTTATTACATTCTTGGCAGGACTAGACTTCCTGTCTCAGGAATGTCTCTGGAGTTTTTTTCCCCTCCTTTGCTAGTACTTTGCTTGTGTGGAGTGACCATTCAAAGTTACAGTGGCACTGAAAAAAGTGACTTATGACCATTTTTCACACTTACGACTGTTGCAGCATCCCCAGTCATGAGAGGCCAGGCGAGGAGATGCGTGCCTCGATGTGAGTGATATTGAGTTGGCCACACCCAGCCAATAACATGACCTCCAAGCCATGTCCACCCAGTCACATGACCACCAAGCCATGCCTACCACCTAAGCCATGCCTACAGAACCAGTTGTTAAAAATTTTGAATCCCACCCCTGGATATGATCAACATCTAGCTTATATAGAAAGTATCACTTACTGGTATTTCAACTGCCCAGAGCTCCCCTCCAAGCTTACAGATGATCTGCATAGCAATTTTTGTAGCCACACTCATCATCATTCCTTGTTTAGACAATGTACGGACATGCACACACTGGCTAGGGATGGGCTGGTGAAGACTCAGGAACTTCTTCACAGAATCGTAACAGTCCTTCTTGTTGGAAGACAATATGCATAATACCTAGAAATAGAAACAAGATAAGCAGAACCATTCAAGCAGGGAAGACTCATCCTTGCCCCCTTTATGTGGGTACCTGTTCCCTACAATGCTGCTCTTTTCATCCATCATGGCTTCATAAGCTACAATTCAAATTCTGTGGTCACAGCTGAGCCTGAGGATTGTCAGCCACAGGAATCTTTCAAGACGTGATTCCTCTGAGGAGGCTCATCAACCACAAGCATCTCTGATCCTTTGGAGCAGTCAGACAATGAGGTGTGACCACCCTCTGCCCCAAGTCCTAGGTCTCGTGGTGGCAAGCGTAGCGTTGTCGTTCAATAAGACTCCTCACTGTGCAAACAGTGAGACCTGATTCATTGCAGCCGGCTGTCTGAGATTTATGTAGCTGCTTTGGGTTCAGCCTTTGTTGGAAACAGCAGCTTAATATTCTAGCTTGTGGCTATTGTTCCTGCTTCTTGATTGTGACTTCTTGTCAGCTGACTACCTGATTTGGCATTCTGCGACTTCTCGAATGTATATGGATACTCTCTTGTTTTTTGAACTGAAATTGGCATTTTTCAGGCAAGCTAGGTATTTGAATAACGATCCTGTCTGCTATTATCTGTCTGAACTGTAGTAAATACTTCAACTCCTTAGCAAATGTCTCTGCCTGTGTAGATTTGAAACAGAACAGTCACACTATCGAGCCTTTTTAGAACATTGTATATAATGTGTAGTTTGGCCATAAGATTACTTTCCAAAAGATCTGGAGATTGTTTCTTCTAAACCAGCAACCCTCAGAACCTCTTAATCACAAACTATGAAGAAAAATGGAGAAGAAACATCTGAAGCTACAAACCAAGAAATCATATACATAGTTTCTGGTGTGTGAGACTCAGAAATGCAACTTTCTGTTGATGTCTCCATTGATACCTACAGGGTTCTTGTACTACAGGTAGTCCTCGACTTACAACCAACTTAGTGACTATTTGAATATACAATGGTACTGAAAAAAAAGTGACTTATCATTTTTCACACTTAAACCGTTGCAGCTTCCCCACTCATGTGATCCAAATTCGGACACTTGGAAACTGGTGTATATTTATGATGGATGCAGTGTCCCAGGGTCATGTGACCAACTTTTGCAATGTTCTGACAAGAAAAGTCAATGGGGAAGCCAGATTTACTTAACAACTGTGGCAAGAAAGGTCATTTTAAAAAAACTCACTTAACTGTCTTGCTTAGCAACAGAAATTTTGGGCTCAATTGTCATAAGTTGACTACTTGTACCTAACTTTTAAATGTTTTCTATTATGTCAAATTTTTAAAAATAGAATAGAATAGAATACTTTTATTGGCCAAGTGTGATTGGACACACAAGGAATTTGTCTTGGTGTAAATACTCTCAGTATACATAAAAGAAAAGATACATTCATCAGAAGTCGAGAATCATAAGGTACGACACTTAATGACAGTCACAGGGTACAATAAGCAATCAATCATACTAGGAAACAGTCAATATAAATTGTAAGTATACAAGCAACCAAGTTAGTCATACAGTCACAAGTGGGAGGCTATGGGTGGTAAGGAGTGATGACAAGATTTAACAGTAATAGATGGACTTCCGGTTACGCCCTCCTCATGGATGGACCACAACTGTCCACGGCCTCGGCCCATGCTCTCTCATGGGAGAACCCCGATCTTTTTTGGTTAGGGGCTGAAGCTGACTCGGAGGGGCGGCGGAGTAAGGGGAAGCTGCCAGCCAGGTCGAGGAGAGCCGCATCTCTCCTCCCTGGGCTTGGCTTTTTTTCTCCCCAAAGACAACCAAGCGGTGATCCAAAGTGGCCACCCTGAAGAGGAGGATCTAACTGGACTAAGTTTTGTGCAGGAGAGAAGGAAGAGGTGAACAACGTAAGAACTGGGACAATTTGGCACAACAACTAATTTAAAAGGTACCTCGAGATTGATGCTTTAAAAAATTTTCTATGAAAGAATAAGAAAGCAGCGGTTGGAAAGGGAAGGAAAAAAAAGTGAAAACACCATTTGCAGCTGAGTGGGGCTTCGAACCGGAATAGGAAGAAGCCGGAATAAGATACTTAAATAATTCGAACTAAAGTACAGTGGAAATAAATGGACACAATTTAAAATTGGACTGAAGAGTACCAAAAAGGAGGGGAAAATATTTAATTGGAAACTTGACTGGCTTGGAACATTGAGGTTCGGAAAGCCCTGAACAATAAGAACGGCGGGAAAAGGCGAGGATATTGTAAAACGGAGGGTGTCATCTTGTGGACAAAAATTTATGTTGAAAAAGAGAAGTCCCTATTTTTTTATTAACCTGATTTGATATATTGAAAAGGAAATATTGAAATAACACACTAATTACCCCAGAAAGTGAAAATTGAACTAAAAGAAAATAAAAGACACGGAACGCTGGACTGATTGGTGATTTTGCTGTAAACCCAGTTTTGGAATAGCTGAGAATATAGAAAATTTCAAGAAGAAAAAAGAAAAAGAACTGGATTTGTGGATTTTGACTATAAGAGTGTGCAATGATGGTATCTTTGTGGGATTTAAAAACGGAACTTAAAAACTTGAAAGAACTAATATATGCGAGAGGTGAATCACTTGTCTCTGTATTAAAAGACCTGGAAATGGTGATAGAAGATTATGAAGAAGAAACTTCAGAGAAGGAGGAGTTAGTTCAAGAAGAAGCCATCTTAAACAGACAATTAATACGAAGAATTCCATGAAGAAAAGGGAAAAGAAGAAGGGCTAAAACTGGGAGATTTAAGAAAATAATTAAAACTGGGAATACTTGCAAAAATCGGAAAGATAGAAATAAATGGCAGAAAAGTAAAAGGGGGAAGGATATATACAAAGAGAGAAACATAAATCAGAGGGAGAAAAGATTTTGGAAAATAAAAGGGAAGAGAGGTATTGAGGATCAGAAACAGGAAAGAAAGAAATATGGGGACTGTGGAATAAAAGAGAAATTTTTTTTGCCCAGAATACATAGAGATACTGGTTAATGAATTTAAGAAAGGGGATTCCGCAAGGGTATGAGAAGTAGTAATAAGGTATTTTGTGATCATAAATTATAGAATATAGGCTATAGAGAGGAAGGAGGGCTACCGATATTCTCTTAGAAGATGAATGTATGTTTTTTTCTCTTTTTATTGCTAGAAGAAAGGTTAATGTTTAGTATATATTGAAATGATTGAAATGAATTGTGAGGAAGTTTAAAATGAGATTAGTATCAGTGACCGGGATTAATTAAATGGATTAATTGTTTCTTTTTTATTTTTATTTTCAATATTATAAACAAAATCCTATGGAAGTAAAAGGAGAAAATACACTAATTAAATAAAGTAGATATGTAATTAGGATTTACAGATGAGGGAAGTAGATATATTTAAACTACTGAGGTATCCTCAAACTAGAAAAAGGTAAAGGGAAATTTATGTTTGGCTTTATGACTATAAGTTTGTATTGACTTGGATTTTATGGAAAGAATATGTGATGGAATTGCAAATTTGACAGATAAAAGAATTAAAAGGGAATAAGTAGGAAGATATGGGAATTATTAGTAATACATTTGAAATAAATTGAAAAAGAAATACATTTGAAATAAATTGAATAAAGGGGAATATTTTTTTCCTTTTTGCCTAGTATAGAGATACTGATTAACGAATTAAGAAAGGGGATTTTACATGGGTATGAGAAGTAGTAATAATGTATTTTGTGATTATAAATTATAGACTATAAGCTATAGAGAGGAAGGAGGGGCACTGATATTTTCTTAGAAGATGAATGTATGGGTTTTTTTTTGTTTTTTTTTATTGTTAGAAGAAAGGTTAATGTTTAGCATATATGGAAATGATTGAAATGAATTGTGAGGAGGTTTAAAATGGGAGTAATATCAGTGACCAGGATTAGTTAAATGGGTTGTTTCTTTTTCCTTTATCTTCTTTTCAATATTATAGTTAAAACCTTATGGAAATATATTGCGGAATCTGATTCAAAAGTACAATATAGAATAGTTTATTTTTTCTAGGAAATAATTATTATTACAATTAAATAAAATGGATATTTAATTAGGGATTATAGGTGAGGGAATGAAGATATACATAAACCACTGAGGTGACACCCCCAAAATAGAAATCTATGTTTTGCTTTATGATTATAAGTTTGTATTGATTTGGATTTCATGGAAAGAATATGCGATGGAATTGCCAATTTGACAGACAAAAGAATTAAAAGGGAATAAGTATGAAGATATGGGAAATATTCGTGATTTAAATGAGAAAAGAGTATACTGGAAAAGGAATTGAAATAAATTGAAATGAATTGAGAAGATGTTTAGAATAAAAGTAATGTTAATGATTAGGATTAATTTTTCATTTTCTTGTAAAAGTGGAGGTAAAATGAGAAAAGAACATTTTGGAAAAGGACGTGTTTAAAAGAAATGTTAATGTTTAAGAAATATATTTGAAATAAATTGAAATGAATGATAAGATGCTTAGATGGAAAGTAACATCACTTAAAATTTGGAAAAGGTTATATTTAAAAGAAATACTAATACTTAAGAAATACATTTGAAATAAATTGAAATGAATTGAGAAGATGTGTAGAATGAAAATAATATTAATGATTAGAATTTACTTGTTAGTTCTTTTTCAGGTAAAAGTGGAGAGGTAAAATGAGAAAAGAATATTTTGGAAAAAGACGTATTAAAAAGAAATGTTAATGTTTAAGAAGTATATTTGAAATAAATTGAAATAAATTGAGAAGATATTTAGATGGAAAGTAACATTATTTAAATGGATAAGATAGGATGTTGAACGTTAAAAGTGAATATATAATTACTGTCAAATTTGCATGTAAGAAGAGTGACTTGGAATTATGTTGTACACTGAAAAGAGCCTTTTTTAATGTTGTTTTGGAAAAATTGAATAAAACTTTGTTTTTTTTTTAAGATTTAACAGTAATAGTAGTGTAGACTTTGTAATAGTTGAACAGGGTTGAGGGAATTATTTGTTTAGCAGAGTGATGGCTTTCCGGATAAAACTGTTCTTGTGTCTAGTTGTTCTGGTGTGCAATGCTCTATAGCATCGTTTTGAGGGAAGAAGTTGAAACAGTTTATGTCCAGGATGTGAGGGGTCTGTAGATATTTTCACAGCCCTCTTTTTGACTCATGCAGTATACAGGTCCTCGACGGAAGGCAGGTTGGTAGTAACTGTTGTGAAGGAAAACATTAGCTTTCAATACCAGTACACTATATTCCAGAATCATGTCTCCAAACTCTTAGACATCCTTTAAATAGTAAAACAGTGGATCACTGCAACTCAGATTTTAAATGATTAAGTGATTTCTATTGGTACCTGCATAGAAAAATACCGAAATGCAAACCGGGTAGAGGCAGTAGAGAATATTTGGGCACAGGAAGGAAAATAAAGTGGCCAGAAGCAACCTCACTAGTCTGCCTTCTAATATGCATGTTTTGTGACTGGCTCCACTTGTCAAGATGGCCTGTTTCTAAGAGATCTGAGACAGATTGCTTTCAAAAACTTTCAAATCACTCTACTATTCCAGTTAGAAGTGGTTCACTTATAAACTCTTCCAACTCTGATTCCATTCCTTTGGACTTCAGCATATTCTGGAAATAAAAGCAGATTCCATACCATGACCTACAAGGTCCCTTCCAACTCTGTTAATCTGTAATCAGAATACAGGGACAGCTGTTGACATGCAAAACTTAGTCATAACTATACAAAATCTATGTTTCTATTTTGGCCAATTGTATTGCTTCTTCTGGAAAGACCATCCTTCAGGATTTTCCTTCTAATGACCCGGATAATCAGCAGTTAATACACTTCAAATGCAATTTTTATCAATTCAGCATGCATACCAGCTGTAGCTCAGGATTCACGTGCTGTTGCAGGACTTTCACAAATGACATTGGGCCTTCTTTTACTGGCATACTGCAGACCAAAATGAGAAAATATTAGAAAACAATACCCTTCTGACATTTTATGACACAGGATGAAGCATATTTTTCAGGACACTATCTGCTTGTCAAAAATACGATGCCAAATGTAGATTAAAGTTCATCACCATTCTATCCATACAATCAACATCTTTGCAGGTTATTAGTAACCTATATTTACTTTCTTGTGAGTGAAACATGATGTAAAGCCTTGGCAACTCTAAGGCATGTTTCTCAACCTTGGCAACTCTAAGGCATGTTGGACTTCAACTCCCAGAATCCTCAGCCAGCATAGAGTTACCAAGGTTGAGAAACACTGGTCTATGGAAATATAATTCATAGAAACAGATAACGTGCATGGGACCAATTAAATTGTCATAAATTAGAATACTTTGCTTGCCCAAGCTAAATTAGGATTTTCCATTAAGCCTGGTTTTTAAAGCAATGTGATTTTCAGATAAGGATAATTTCACATAAAGGACCATTTCATATCTGCTTTTTATTTTCCCAGGCTTTTTAATTGCCTTATAATTGTATTTGTTTCTAAAAGGCTGCTGTGTTGCTGCCTAGTTTATGTCATATTTTTATTTATTGATCCAATTTATATGGCCGCGTATCTGAATAAATAATTCTGAGCAGCAAACAGAATTCAAATAAAATTAAAAACAAGAGGAAGAATCAGAAGGAACCTAAGCACAAATAGACTCCCTCAGTTGGTGAAGCTGATCCAAGCTGTGATAGTTATGCAAGATGGCCTCTGGGATATACCAAACGGTGGGGGTTTCAATAATGTAGCTGCGACTGCCATCTTGATTTTTATGAGGGTTCTTCTTTCTGCAGACCTTTCACTCATGTTGTGCCAATGCAGCATGAGGGCTCTTAAATAATGTGGCTGATTAAACATTGTGGATGGGTCATCCTGCCATTATGGAATAACAAAGCCAGGCCCCTTTATCCGGTGTACAGTCAAAAGCAAGCAAACAGCCAGTCCTGCGCCTCTTAAAATTTACCAAAATGTCTATCTGATTTAGAAACCTAGGCTTAAAATCCTTGATAAGTACACATTAAAAAGGCCAATTAAAACGCCTTGAGGAATGAAGAATTCAGCATAGCTCACATTCTGGGATACTGAATATGAAAATTCATGGGGCTTCCTACTCTTCTCAAGCAGTTCAAAAAATTATGGGTCAGATCTGTATGGTTGTAACTACACAGGACGAGCCATCTCTCCAGATGAGTCTCACTGATGGTCTTCATATTGTGCAAATCCCTGAACCAGTCCCCAGGGTTCACTGGAGAACACTGCAGGAAAAAAAGGAACAAAAAAGCACAAAGGCATCAGTAACTGAAAGCAGCTCTCAAAAAAGGGGGAGGGGAAAATGCCATTTCAAAGGCTTTGAAGGAAGTAGTTCTGCAAATACCATTGCATGATGTGGTGTCTCCCTTGGATGACTCCTCAGATTCTTCCTCGGAGGTCAGCTCAAGGGTGGATGACATGGATAACAAGCCTGTGTTACTTACTGTCTCATTCTGCATGAGGATTTTCTCTGGGGAGATCACACGTCCAGTCAAGGAAGCCTGGCATCCCATCTGCAACCCCCAATTTTCTAATTCAAAGCGAGCGTCTTTATTTCTGAAAGAAAACAACCCTCAAATCAATTGGATCAAGAAGCTTTTGTATACTTTTCAATTACACTGATCATTGAGAAGCAAAACTGACCATTTTCATCTTTAGTGGGACTTACTGTATCAGAAGAACACAGCAAGATTTTATTTTAAGACATTCAAGCATTCTATTGGGAATTTAATTCATGGACACTATCTTCTCACCAAAGTGGTACCTATTTATCTACTTGCAATTGTATGCTTTCGAACTGCTAGGTTGGCAGGAGCTGGGGTGAGGACGGGAGGGAGCTCACCCCATTGCATGGAGCTTGGTCTCAAACCTGGGCTACCAGCTTCCCAGTCAACAAGCCCAGTACCTATCTTAACCCCTGAGTCAACACATCGCCCTCCATAAATCCAGAGAACATCTAAATCGGGGCAGGTTTCTTTAAGTGATAAGCAACTGTGGCCAGTCCTAGTTTATCTTGGTGAAAATGGCAGCTGGAAGAAATCCCAATGTTTACAGACATTTAGGAACTGTTCATTGTAATGACCAGCATAGGTCAGACTTCATTGTCAACCATGGAAGATTTCAGAGTGACTTTGGGGTAGTCTTACTTTCAATCTAACCAGCCATGCAGGGGAGCTGTTCAGGTAAAAAAAAAAATAGGAAGGACCCCTACATAATGTATGCCATCTTGAGCTTCTATATTAAAATTGGGTATCTATCTAATCAATAATATTAAACAAAAAAATAAGCATATGACATTTCTGGAGGGTATTTTTCAGTATTGAAGGAATTTCTCTGAAACTATTCATTTGTATTTCAGACTATAGCCCTTGTTTCTGAAAACTGATACTTTAACTCCATCTAGTGGTTAAAAATGAAGAAGCAAATCTGTACACACTGAGTGAACTGAATCTTGAATTCAGTGAGACTTAACTTCGCAGGAGACATGATGTTATGTCCACCATAAGTTCAATTATTGAGGTTGAGTGCTGATTTTTTAAAACATCAAATCGTCATGTTATGTTAATTCAAGCAGGACATAACCATGATTCTTTCCTGAAACAAGGTGTGTTACCTGTTCTTATACTTATTTAAAATAGTTCTAAACCATTTCCCTATCTGGATCCCTTCCAGAGCCATGAATAGGAAGTGAGAAACTGCCATAGGCCTTGGAAAGAGAGTCATACTGTTCTGTACACCAGTAATGGGTCAAATTTATCACTGCCAGGGATCATTCAGATAGATATGCAAATTGCAATCAGGATGGAGGCACCTTGTTTTATATCTTGATGTCTCCTTTTAAATATCCAATTACCTTAATACGGGGGTGTCAAACTTGATTTCATTGAGGGTTGTGTTTGACTTGGGAGGGGGGGGCCCAGCTTGACATCACTCATGTCAAGAGCACCTGTTGTGGCTCAAGTGCTATGCCAGTGAAAACGGAGCTTGGGAGGGTTGTGTGCGGCCTTCCCAAGCTCCATTTTTGCTGGCAGAGGCACTGTGGGCCAGTCCTTTGCTGTTTCCAGGTTGCCCCGCAGGCCAGATCTAAGCACCCCATGGGCTGGATTCAGCCCTCGGGCCTTGAGTTCGACACGCCTGTCTTAATATAATGAGCTAAAGGCAAAATATGGAATATATAAACTTAGGAATTCATGGAGTCTGCTCATTATGGTCAGAAGCTGTGACACCAACTGGCTTCTGGTTTAGGTCTCTTCGACGATGGACCGAAATCCGCGATCGTGCATGGTTTCGATCCGTGCTCACCGCCAGAGCGTCCCAAGCCAGGGATTCGGGGCTAAGCCACCCCGTAGAGGTGGTGAAGAGGAGGGAGACCGCCAGCAGGGTCAAGGAGAGCCACATCTCTCCTCACCAGCTGGTCATAACTCCCTTTCCCGAAGGCGGTTGCAGCAGTGGTCAGAAATGGCCACCTCAAAGAAGAACCCAACTGGACAAGATTGTGCAGGAGGAAGTTTAAAGGAGAAAGTTTGACTGACAGGGTTGAACAGAGAAAACATCCACTTAAGGTACCTGGAACTTGAATTATAAAGACTATTGTTATTCCTAAAAAAAGAGTTTTAAAGCGGAGAAAGAGAAAGGAAAAAGAACTGGGTTTTTTTCCTCATACACTGACAGTTTTAATTGACTTGGAACGTTAAGAAGAAGGGACTTGAATTAAAAAAATGATACTAATCCACTTTGACATTAATAGGCTATTCCTAGCTGAAATTAAAGTGTCAAGGGGATAAAGATTCTTGGACAATTTAAAAATTTCTAAAAAGAAAGAAAGCAGAGGAAGAAAAAACAAAAAGGGTGGAATCTGGAAAAATGGAGGAGACCACCTGGAACTAAAAAGAATCGAGAGTGGAATTTTAATAAGATCTGAAAAGGACACATTGTAGCTGAAACTTTGCTACAAGTCAATAAAGCCCCTGGAAAGAGAAAGTGAGAAGAGAAGCAAGATACAACTTTGGATTATTGGGTGATTCCTGGATTTTCTGGATGGTGGATCCTAATGAAATGAAATAAAATCAATTGGGGGTTGTTTAAAAAAATTTTTTTTTTCAAAATGGCATCACTACTCAAAGAGCTAAAAATGATACTTAAAGAACAAAAAGAAGCACAAGAGGGAAGATAATCTTTTGGCTTCGCACTTCAATTTATAGAAATTGAGATTTTTGAACTATGAAAAACAACAAGGACTGCTTCCAGAACAAGAAGGGCGGGACAAAAGAAAAGATAAGATTGACCAACAATAAAGGAGAAGTTATAAAGGACAGAAACAAGATATAGAGAAACAGGAAAAGCGTACAAGAATTAAAGGGATAAAGCTATTTAAAAGACACAGAGACAACGGTTAAAAATTTAACTTAAAGAGAGGATTCTGCAAAGGTACATGAGATAGCATTGTTATACTACCGTGTTTCCCCGAAAATAAGACCTACCCCGAAAGTAAGACCTAGCACTATTTTCTAAACCTGCCCTAATATAAGACCTACCCCAAAAATAAGACCTAGTGTAAATCTCCAGTTCCAGGAAGACTTTTCAGGGAGCAATCGTGCACCACGAAACACCCCACACACTCACACCCACTATTTGGCACCATAAATATATAAGACCTACCCCGAAAATAAGACCTAGTGTGTTTTTGGGAGCCAAAAAAAATATAAGACAGTGTCTTATTTTCAGGGAAACACGGTAGAAATAGAAAAGAACTAGAAAATATGATAGATGATTGAAGTGATAGATAAAATTGGCATTGATGGGTAATGAAACACTTGTTAGTAATTAAAGGAAACAAAGAGGACAAGAGAATAAGGCTCTCAATGATTTAAAAAGAAAGTATAAAAATTGAAAAGAAACATGGAAGATTTTCAATGAAATTAATATCAGTTGACAGGATGAATTTGAATAAGAATAATAATTTAACTGACTATTGTTAATAACTATTGTTTTTTGTTCAAAGTTAGTAATACGTGAAATATGAAATATAGGTGATTAAGTGAATGACAACTGATATTATTAGGCAATGTTTGTTATGGAAAATTTTTAAATAGAAATATACAAGACTGTTATTAATATTAATGGTGGAGCTGAATTTGAATAGAATAATTTTTATTACTGTTATTCATATATATACAGGTGTGTGTGTGTGTGTGTGTGTGTAAATATATATATATATTTTCTGAGGTTTTCGCGGGTGTTTGTATGAGGGTCTTTGGTCATTCGGGTTTTCTCCCGTGTAAAATTGGAAGTATCTGGGGAATGTTTCGACGAAATCTCATCCATCATCTTCAGGCTGGGGTCTTCAGCTTCATTGTTCTGGGAGAAGTGTGTGATAGTGGCTGTTTTTTCCTTTTTAAACTGACAGAGGGGGTGTGTTTGTGGGTGGAGGCTTGGCTGTGTTCTGATTGGGTGGAGGTGTGCTCTGATTGGGTGGGGGCTTAGCTGTGCTCTGATTGGGTGGAGGTGTGCTCTGATTGGGTGGGGGCTTAACTGTGCTCTGATTGGGTGGAGGTGTGCTCTGATTGGGTGGGGGTGTATTTTGAATCGGGGCTATGCTCTGAATGGGTGGGGGTGTGACACTCACTATGAAAACATGGCACAACCACAAACACGGAGCCAAACAAAAGCAGCACGACTCACCAGTTCAAGTCTGAGGCTGGCAGCTGAGGCCAGCCCACCCACTCAAAACACACCCCCACCCATTCAGAGCACAGCTAAGCCCCCACCCAATCAGAGCACACCTCCACCCAATCAGAGCACAGCCAAGCCTCCACCCACAAACACACCCCCTCTGGCAGTTTAAAAAGGAAAAAACAGCCACTATCACACACTTCTCCCAGATCAATGAAGCTGAAGACACCAGCCTGAAGATAACGGATGAGATTTTGTCGAAACGTTGCCCAGATACTTCCAATTTTATTTATATATATGTGTGTGTGTGTGTGTGTGTATTCAAGAACCTAGTGTGTATTTTTAAGGGAATGCATCAAGCAGAATTCAGTTGATAATAGCTATGTTATAAAATAGAGATTAGAAAATGAATGTTGTAATTGTAAAGGTATAATATAAACTTTAAACAAAATTTGAATGGATAATTAAAAGATACAAAGGTGTTATACTCCAGTCTAGTAACTACAGGGGAAAATGTGTTTTATGAGAAAAGAAAATATGAAATTGTAAACAGGACAGACGAAAGTGTAAAAATATTGACTGGAAAGATATTGAAAACTAGAATAAGACATGTAATTGAACTTAGAAAGAAATGAGATAATTAAAAATGAGGTTATAGAAAGCAAAGAAAAGGGGAAAATTATTGAGAAAATTGTGAAAATAGTTATAAGATATGAATTAGAATATATAAGGTGAATATGTAATTGAGCTTATGTCTGTATGGAGAAGTGATAACCTGGGAGCATGCTGTTCTCCAAAAAAGACATTTAATTTGTATTTGTATGTTTTGTAAAACTCAAATAAAACTTTATTTAAAAAAAAAACAGAAGTTGTGACACCAACCAAACTTCATAGAACATTACCTCTGAATGTTGTCAGCAAGTCTAGACAGCCGTTGATGTCTCTGTTGTGGGGCTAAGTGAGTGTGTTGAGCGAGATCTCTCATCAAGCGAAAGTCTGAAGTTGCATGTCTGCTAAGCCCTAAAATTAAAAAAAAGGGGGTGGGTGGGTATGTTACTAAGCTCTAAGCCAGTAAGCAGCACACAGGATCAAAAGAATGGTGAAAACCAAGAATCAGAGATATCATGTCATTACAGCCCTAACCAGAGGTCTTCCCAGTTCGCTTTCAGTATCTACTTTTATAACTTCCCAGCCAGAGGATTAAGAAGATAAATGTGAAGCCCAACTCCTGATGCCGATCCAAAACAGCTTTGCTACAGCCTTTCTCCAATTCTGGCCTGGAATTTTATGGGGGGGGGTCTCCTATACAAGTATTAACCACATCTGATTTTTAAAATCAGATGCATCCTGTAACCTAGCTGAGATCTTCTCCCTTCATCTGAGAGATCCCCAGATGACTCCTCCATGGTACCTTCCCAGTCAAACATGAGTCAGGCTCTTAATTCTAAAGTACCAGCAAGCACTTGTTCACCTAGCAAATCCCTGACTCTTCAAAGCCCATTTGAGGTCTTGCATGGTCATAGATAGATGCTGGAACAACAGCTCTCCTGATCAGAGGTCTAATACTGCTTGTAAATCACCTGTGGGGAACTCTCCAGGGTCCTGATACTGCTGGGGATCAGGAGAATATTTGTAGTTTGGGGCTGAAGCTGATAATGTTAACTAGTTTGGGTAATAAAACATCTGCAAGAAAACAACCAAGCTTGTTAGTGATGCTGTTCGATATAATCTTCTATTAAATTGTTTAAGATAAATATTCAGGTTATTGTGGAGTAACTGTATTTAAAACCGCCGGTATTCCGATTTGTCATAGTTCATTACTCTGTCTAAACAGGAGACGCTTGTTATATAATTTTGCCACTACATCTATCATATTAATAGGTCTTCAGCTGCTGGATTTAAGTCTTTTCTGAAGAGGGGAATAACAATACTGGTATAGGTAGGCCTTGACTTATGACTGTAATTGAGCTTGGAATTATGGTCATAGTGTCATTGTAGTCATTAAGCACATCAACACATGACTGGCTCTGGTTTTACAACCTCTTTTGTTAAGCAGATCAATTTTACTTAATGGGCGCTTTTGGCCAGAAACTCAAATTTAAATGCCTGAAACTGGCAAAAAAAACAACAAAAATCATGTTCAGACGACTGTGAGACATTGCAATCAGCCATAAAGGTTAGCCGGTTGCCAAGCAATCAAAATGTAATCTTGTGTTCTTTTATGCTGCAAAATCAAATCTGGATCAGTCACCGACACAGATTGGATCTTGTCTATATTCAAATTTTCATTTGACTAGAAACTTCATCTCCAATTTTTGAATACTGCAGAATTGGCTAAACAGAATAGAACAGAATTCTTTATTGGCCAAGTGTGATTGGACACACAAGGAATTTGTCTCCAGTGCATAAGTTCTCAGTGTACATACAAGCAATACGTGATAAACCATGATCACAGTCATTGTAATAAAGGTCAGAATGCTAACAACTGTTTGGATGGGCCCAATTAGATTGCTTTACCTGTCATGTAGCAAAGTTCTGGGATTAGATGCACCACACGGGGCTCAGCAGAACAGTTGCCTCTACTCTTCAGTTGGCTAACAAGCATTGGTTGATTCAGATCAGTCATGACTACATCATATTGCTGTTCATGGAAATATGAGGTCAGAAGAAAGCAAGTCAGCTCCATTCCAAATCCCTGATGCTATAGTTCAGTGTTCATCAACCGTAGCAACTTCTTTTAAGAAGTCTGGATTTCAATACCCAGCATGCTGGCTGGGGAATTCTGGGACTTAAGTCCAGACATTTTCCACTGTTAACAGAATATGTTGTTTTCCTAAATACTTACCGTAATCTGTTTCCTAAGTACTTAATATATTGACTTAACTTGTTGTTTCCTATATTTTTGCAGCTATTTTTCTAGTTTTTTTCTAGGTTTGTGCAGTACTCAAGATCTGAACACATAGTAAGGTTGCTTTAAAATGTGCAAGAGGACTCGCAAATTACCTACCTACTATCTTTAAAGAAATTGTCTTTAAATTATCTTTAAATCATCCTGTGACAATCTGATTGGATCATAGCAATTAAATAATTCCAAGAAAACAATGAACCATTAAAGATTTGAAAAAAGATGCTAGGAATTTTGAATACAGGTAGTCCTTGGCTTACAACAGTTCATTTAGTGACCATTCGAAGCTACACTAGCACTGAAAAATGTGACTTACGACTGTTTTTCAGTTATGACCTTTGCAGCATCTCCAAGGTCATGTGATCAAAATTCAGACAAGCTTGGCAACTGATTCATATTTGTGACGGTTGCAGTGTCCTGAGGTCATATGATCCCCTTTTGTGATCTTCTGACAAGCAAAGTCGACGGGGAAGCCAGATTCACTTAACAACTGTTACTAACTTATCAATGGCAGTGACTCACTTAACAACTGTGGCAAGAAAAGTCGTAAAATGGGGCAAAACTCCATTAACAAATGTCTCACTTAACAACAGAATTTGTGGGCTCAATTGTGCTCATAAGACGAGCGCTACCTGTAAACCAGGGGTGTCAAACTCGATTTCACTGAGGGCTGCATCAGGGTTGTGTTTGACCTCGAGGGGCCCGGGTGGACGTGGCCAGCTCAACGTCACTTGTGTTGGGGGGGCTGTGGTGGGCTGAGCATTCTGCCAGCAAAAACAGGCTCCTGAGCTCCATTTCCAGTTGCAAAATCTAGCTCCATTTTTGCTGGCAAAGGCACTTTGGGCTGGTCCTTTGCTGTTTCTAGGATGCCCCGAGGGCCTGATCTAAGCACCCCATGGGCCGAATCTGGCCCACAGGCCTTGAGTTTGACACCCCTGCTGTAGACTGTTTCCACTTATGTACAAAGCAATGCATAACCAAATATTTTCTGGATCTGGCATTTTTATCCACCTATCAAGTCCTTCCCAAGACCCTGAAACAGGCAGATGTTTGATGGTATTAAAGATTTGTTGTTATTATTCTATTAAGACAAGGCACCCTGAGAGTTTTTGTCAATCTGCCATCCTTCAGATCTGTTGGATTATAACTCTAATGTGACCAGTTTGGGAATGCTAGAAATTATAAGTCAATACAATTAAGGGTGCCATATTTACAAACATTGGAGCAGAGTCTTCATGCAATATCCAGATTCTCGATTACCTGCTTGTAATAATCCTCATAAGAGATCTGAGTGCCATCACGCTTCTGGAATGAATCTGTTGGTTTTATAGACCATTCAATATCATCAATACGATATGTTTTGTTGTTGTACCTGAAATGCCAAGGTAAAAAAAATCTAAATAATCTAGATAATCTATGTCCGTGATGGCGAACCTATGGCACTCGTGCCACAAGTGGCACGCAGAGCCATTTGTGCCGGCATATGAGCTGCAAGCAAACTTACCTCACTGCGCATGCGTGCACCTCACAGCTAATTTTCGGCCAGTTTGAGGCCTTTTTTTGGCCTCCCAGAGGCTTCAGGAAGGCTTTTGCAGGCTTTTCAGGCCAAAAACTAGGTCCGTTTTGTCACTTCCCATTTTTCCAGATGAAACGGGCCTAGTTTTTGGCCTGAAAAGCCTGCAGAAGACTTCCTGAAGCCTCTGGGAGGCCAAAAATCAGCTGTGAGGCGCAGTGCAGGTAAGGGGGTGGCGTGGGTGGGTGAGGATTGCATGTGCATGCATAGGGGACATGGGGGCACGCATTGCCTTCTGGGTGCTGGCACATGAATGCAAGCTTGGGTAAAATGTGCATGCATGACATGGGGGCACGCATTGCCTTCTGGGTGCTGGCACATGAATGCAAGCTTGGGTAAAATTCCTGTTCTTTTGTGAAAAAAATACAGGTTGCCACTTTTCAGGAGAGACAAAGTATAACTAGGCATGATAACTATTTTGTTTTATGTTTTGTTAATTTGCTGGTCCAGATTTCTGTTTAAACGTATTTTTAGAACAGAATAAAATAGAATAGAATTCTTTATTGGCCAAGCGTACACAAGGAATTTGTGCATATGCTCTCAGTGTACATAAAAGAAAAAATACATTTGTCAAGAATCAAAGCACAACATATAATAGTCATAGGGTACAATAAGCAACAAAGTTACAGTCATGCAGTCATAAGTGGGAGGAGATGGGTGAAAGGAAGGATGGGAGGATTAATAGTAATAATAATGTAGACTTAGTAAGTAGTTTGACAGTGTTGAGGGAATTATTTGTTTAGCAGTGTAATGGCATTCAGGAAAAACCTGTTCTTGTGTCTAGTTGTTCTGGTGTACAGTACTCTATAGCATCGTTTTGAGGGTAGGGGTTGAAACAATTTATGTCCAGGATGTGAGGGGTCTGTAAATATTTTCACAGCTCTATTTTTGACTTTTTTATTTATTAGTCTTGTTGTGTACTTATGAATAAGTTTGGTAAATAAAATTTATACAGTTTCCTACTATGAACTATCTTTGCAGATACCAAAACAACATCATAAAAGTGTTATTTACATTAAAAGTGATACAACAGCATCAATTTTATTTTAAACAAAATAAAACCAGCCAAGATTTATTTTTTTCCCACTGCTGGAGAAAAGAAGTCCTAAATAAAGCAGCCAGGAAAAAAATAACATCTGCAAGTGAAATTGTAGAAAAACAAATTTGCTTCTTCCCAAAATTATTTCTTAGCTTAGAGTGGTCAGTAAAATTTCTGGATCATTTGCAAGCAGAGTGAAATACTTTCCAAGCCCAAATTAGGATTGATGTAAACAATAAGTGGGTTCATGCAAGAAAAGACAATGAGAAAAACTTGATTTCTGGTTTTAGAATGTGTATTGAAGTACGTAGCTGAAAGAACTTAAGATTCTAGTAGAACAAATAAAATGAGATTTGACCAGATTGATATATGACTGAAAGTTGATGTAATTGTTGCATAATATATTGTTTATTTGGCAGATGTGTAGAATTATTACATTTTGATTGTTATTGGATTGGAAAGAATGTCGTTTAAGAGATAATTTTATGACTGAACCAGGAAGAAATTAATCTCGCCATCCAATCAAATGACTTTGTGCGGTATACAACAAAGTTTTAAAAAATCCATACAAATTAATATTAATATTTTTAAAAACCTTACAATTATTAAAAGTAAAAAAACAGAATAAAAATAAATTAGGCAGGTATTAATTACCCAGAAGCCATCTTAGTATTTCCCCAAATTCCTATGTAAGTAAATTCTAAAATATACAATACAAAACTACAAAATGAGTCAAAATTCCGAGTCTGCTCTTAAATGGTTGAAGTTAGCAACTGAAATGAATATGAAGTTACTAATGCTTAAAAAGACGTCATGGTTTCCATAGGGTTAAATTGTACCTTGTAAGAACAATAAGCCCCACCAATTCCTTCTCACAGTTTTCTGGAAAACGTGTCCTCTCTGAATTATTATACAGATTAGTCATGAACTCCAAAACATTCTCACTCCGAAGGACTTTGTGGCTCACATCTGCACAGAGCATGACTTCGTTTTCAAAGTGCCCAACAGAAACTACAAATCCTGGCCAGAGAGTCAGCCTAAAAGGGGAGGAGAAAGACCTTTTGAGTTAGTTTATTTACACAGACTCCAAGCTGCCTGGCAAAGAACAGAAGAACACTTGTATACAATACATGTGCAAAGCAAAAAAAAAGTTAAGGATGAAACATCCTGAAGTAGGAAAGGGGCCTCTAGAAACACTTCGAAGCAACATTTGCATTAAAAAAATGTCATGAAATTTAATGTCAACATCACTCTCTCCCCTGAGCACGTCAAGAATCAAACCCAGACGGCAAAATGGGTTGTTACTTCCTTAATGGAATGGAGCTGTAATGTAACTCGGGCTGCAGGGTTGGGGGAGGAGAAGCCATGGCCCCGTTTTGCAGGGGTTTTGAAGGTAAGTATGATGGCATGGGTACCTTATTTTGATCTCAATTGTTTGTTTTGAGTTTATGATGACTGCCTGTTCTGTTCTGTAAGCAGGATTTTACTATGATTATAGGTTTATGAAGTGCCGCGATTCCATTAGTCACAGTGGTCCAGGGAGTGAGTAAATACATCAATAAATAAGGGGTGTGTGTGGGTTTTGTAACTTTATTATTATTATTATCATTATCATTCCGATTGGTCACAGTCAGACAGTTGTTTAGAAGGGATGTGGCATTTTTGTCTACCTATTGCAGCCCAAGCAAGCCAAAAGGTGGGACACCCCCGCCCTAAGCAGTCAAGCATATCATATGAACCAACTCAGTGTGGTTTATGGGCCAAGAAAAATATATTCATTACTTAAACGATGGATCAAGTAACCATAGCTAATGTTCTGCAAGTACATGTAGTCCTTGGCTTACAACACTTAGTGACTGTTCAAAGTTACAATGGCACTGAAAAAAGGTGATTTATGGGCATTTTTTACCCTTAGGACCGATGGAGCATCCCCCATGGTCACATGATTTACATTTGGATGCCTGACAACTGATCATGTTTATGATGGTTGCAATGTTGCAGGACAAGTGACCTTCTGACAAGCAAAGTTAATGGGGAAACCAGATTCGCTTAACAACCGAGTTACTAAATGCCTTGGTGGTGCAGGCTGTTAATAGCCTAGCACTTAGTTCCAGCTGCCTGTAATTACTGCAGGCTCGAATCCCACCAGGCTCAAGTTTGACTCAGCCTTCCATCCTCTCGGGGTAGGTAAACTGAGGACCCAAGTTTGTTGGGGGCAATAAGCTGACTTTGTAAAAATGCCGCTTAATAATAAGCAGGCATATACAATGGAATGAAGGCTATTGCTGAGCGCATTGGGTTGTATCCCAAAAAATTGTAAGCCACCCTGAGTCTACGGAGAAGGGCAGGATATAAATATGAATAATAAAAAATAATAATAATTTAAGAACTGCTGGGTTTCCCTTAACAAAGGTGGCGAGAAAAGTCGTAAAATGTGGCAAAGCTCACTGAACAAATTTCTCACTTAGCAACATAACGTTTGGGCTCAATTGTGGTCCTAAGTTGAGGACTACCTACATAGCTTCTGGATTACTTGTCATCCATCAACACAGCTTATCCCCCAACGAGATAAGGCTACGAATAATATATGGATAAAATGGTGTCAATCAGATTAATGGATAACTTTGAAAAAATTATCTTAACAGATAATGAGTTATTCATGGATGAAATAACTTTTTTTTGCCACAGAAATATTTAGGCTGCAAAAATTTTAAGGTGAGCTATCCAACTCACTTGTGTTGAGGGACTTCCACTGGATCAGAGGGACTGTAGAAGTTTCGTCCAATCTGATACATTGACAGCTTTTGTAAAACCCTGGTATTGAATGTAAGTATATATATATGGTATTAGTACACTGCAGCAAATGTTGTATCATTTCAGCACTGATAAATTAAAACTTACACATTTTGCAATCTAACCAATTATTTAAAATAAAATGTTCAACGATTCCTCATCAAACTCAACTGCTACAAGGTTTGGTCCGTTATTCAATATTTTTATCAATGATTTGGATGAAGTTGTGAATGCAAGCAAGATTCTGTTCCAATAATCACTCTCCATAAAAACTGTTTTAGCCTTCTTGTGGAGTTGATTTCCTTATCTGGTCTATCTGGTAAGGCTGACTTAAATCCTGCAAGTCTGACTACCCACGATCTCCTCCCACTTCCGATACTCCTATGAATTAGGAAGGTATCTATGTGTGATTCTTTTCTGTCTATAACAGAAAAAGATACGTTTTACCTTGGACACTTGTGTAATGGAACTTGTACGTTTTTGTCAAGGTTATCTTCTTCACTGTCTATATAGAATAGAATGAGCTGGAAGGGACCTTGGAGGTCTTCTAGCCCAGCCCGCTGCTCAAGTAGGATAACCTATACCATTTCAGATTACTGACTGTCCACCAGGGTTTTGGTCTTCACGTGGACGTGGGACTTCAACTCCCAGAATTCCTGAGCTAACATGACTGGAGGAGGAATTCTGGGAGTTGAAGTTCACATGCCTTAAAGCTGTCAAGTTTGAAAACCCCTGGTCTAGACTCTTCTTAAAAACATCCAGTATGGAGTGTCTATGATTTTTGAAGACAAGTTGTTCCACTGGTTAATTGTCCTCACTGGTCGCTTCTCTCTTTGATTGGTTGCCAACGATTGTTTCTTGTCCTGCCCTCTAGTGCTTTGGAGAATAATTTCACCCTCCTCTTCTTTGTGGCGGCCCCTCAAATACTAGAATACTGCTTTCATGTCACTCTGAATTCTTCTTTTCTTTAAACTAGCCAAATTCAAATCCTGCAGCCGTCCTTCAATGTTTTAGTCTCCGGGCCTTTGATCATCTTAATTGCTCTTCTCTTCTCCACTCTACCCAAGACACAGTGGGCTTCCAACTGCAGAGACCTCTCAAAAAGGAGATTTATGATTCCAATCTTCAAATGAAAAATAATCTCTTGATCACAAGTAGAAATCATTCCAATTTCCATTGAAGTGTGCCTAGTTCTACCGGTAGGTATAGAATCACAGAATCAGGCAGCTGGAAGGGACTTTGGAGGTCTTCTAGTCCAACCCACTGTCCAAAGCAGGAGTCCTTATATAATCCTGGATAAATGGTTGTCCAATCTTTTCTTGAAAACCTCAGATGATGGAGCACTCGGGTAAGAATTTAGTCTAAAGCTGTGACTTTTCCCTTCTCTCTACTCTCCCCCCTCCCAAAAAAGTTAGACTCACTTTTTAAAGAGGAGGTTTAAGAACTGAATGCACACAGGGTTGCTGGAAAAAAGCTGGTGAGTTAACTGGACTGTTATCTTTACCATATCACCTCTTCGGGTTTCACAAGACAGTTCTGTGACCTAAGAGGAAGAGAATATGCAACTCAAATTCAAATTCAATTGCAAGAAATCAAGTACAACAAGTTTTAAAGTACAATTCCTTTCTGGTAGTTGCTTTCTGGTAGTTTGTGGAGCTCTTTTTTAAAAAACAACAACCCTTTTATGAATAGAATAATTCTTCCTAGTCATTAAACAATGCAAAGGTCTGCTTATTTAACTTACAGCTGTCTGCCAGTTTTTTTTTTTAATTACATTTATATGCCGCCCTTCTCCGGAGACTCAGGGCGGCTTACAATTTTTGGGATACAACCCAGTGTGCTCAGCAATAGCCTTCATTCCATTGTATATGCCTGCTTATTACTAAGTGGCATTTTTACAAAGTCAGCTAATTGCCCCCAACAATCTTGGGTCCTCAATTTACCTACCCCGAGAGGATGGAAGGCTGAGTCAACCTTGAGCCTGGTGGGATTCGAGCCTACAGTAATTGTAGGCAGCTGGAACTTAAGTGCAGGCAATTGACAGCCTGAGCCACCAAGTTATCAGTTATCACTTGTAAAATCAGTAATGAAAGCTGAGGGCTTGAAATTGAGCTGATTCAAGAGCCAAAATAAATCATGGGTTATGGGACCAAACCAGAACGCCTTTGCATGCTTCTTTGCATGCCTCTGAAAGAAGGTGCGACGAACATTGTAAATATATCCAATTGTTCTGCTGTTTTATAATTAACTACAATGACAAAACAATGTAAGGCTTTGCCTTATGTATTTGTTAGGGTCAAGTTAAAACATTTAACAAACTAATTGACTTGAGTGAACTTGTTTAATGCTGTAGAAGTCAGCACTCAAACAGAAAAACAAGGTGTGGAGTATGAAGGGAAATGGAGAAGAAGAAAAAAATGAAGTGTCTTGAATCACATTTGTTCTGTCCCCACAGTATTTCTTGCTCTGGCAGGACAGGATTAATTTATTTCTGTTTAGCTGGCTTATAGGTGAGTTTGGCAACCCTATCCTTGCTGGCCAAAGTAGGTGTAGCATGTTCCCTTTATAAGGAAGTGTTCAGGGATTATTACCTCCTTCCTCTTTCTTGTCTCATTACTTCCTGTTACAAGCACCGATGAGAACAAAAAGGGAAGTGAGACCATTCCAGCCTCCCTCTTCCACCCAGAAAAGCCACTTGGTTTTTCAGCTGCAATCTCGACCCATCCGGGGGTTTCGCATGCGAGTATCCTATTGAGGTAGTCCTCAAGGTACAACCACAATTGAGCCCAACCATTTATGTTGCTAAGTGAAACATTTCTTAAGTGAGTTTGCCCCATTGTACAACCTTTCTTGCCCCTTGTTGTTAAATGAATCATTGCATTTGTTAAGTTAGTAACATGGCAGTTAAGTGAATCTGGCTACCCCATCGACTTTGCTTGCCAGAAGGCCGCAAAAGCCTGACCGCATGAACCCGGGATACTGCAACCGTCATAAATGTGAAACCAATTATCCGGTGTCTGAATTTTGAACATGTGACCATGGGGATGCTGCAACAGTCATAAGTGTCAGCGTTCCAAGTAAACCCTTGTTGAAATTCAGAACTCCGAGACAAAGGCCATCAAAGTAAGAATTTATTAGAGAAGTCATGTTGGCACATCTGGGGAAAACCCGAATCTGAAATCTCATGTTTTCCCCACAACCACACCCTGCCCTCTCCAGTGACCTTCACGTCACATGGCCCAGTCAATCTCCTGCCTCAGCTGCTGCCAAACTTCAGTCACTCCCTTCCAGGTGCCAGCATCCCTTCCTTGATCTCATGTGAAAGAATGTTGTTGTGACTATTCTCCCCTCGCTACTCTCCCGTTCCCACAGCTCGCCCATCCCCCACTGTGGCAGCCCTGCTAAGTCTGGATCCAGGGCTGACAGTAAGTGTGAAGAACGGTCACAAGTCACTTTTTTCAGTGCTGTTGCAACACAGTCACTAAATGAACTGTTGTAACTTGAGGGTTACCTGTACACCTTTAGGCAGTTTAGGCCATAGTGTGTGTGTGTGTGTCTGTGTCTGTGTGCGTGTCTGTGTCTGTGTATGTAGAGGCAGTTATATTTTTAGTCTAGACAGTAAGTAGGCCACATTACAGCTAGGACCATGTAGTCTCTTTTATGGAGCATGGCTACTAGTTCTTATTCGCGTTATAATCATGTTATTATTATTGCTTTTTTTTTTACAGTTTTACTGGATCTTGCAACGTTGGATAAAGTTTAGATTTGAAATACTACCTTCTTTATTGAATGGCAAGTAAATGGACTACCTAGGTAGCTATCCATACAGCCACAGGGTTACGGATTAGCGAGTCCAGGACAACACTAAAGGCCCACCTGATGGGTATCCAACTTTCAGGATTAACAGATTAACAGAGTTGGAAGGGACCTTGTACTGTAGGTCATCTAGTCCAACACCCCCTGCCCAGGCAGCAGACCCTACACCATCTCTGACAAATGGTCAGTCCAATCTCTTCTTGAAAGCCTCCAGTGATGGAGCTCCCACAACTTCCGAATGCAAGCTGTTCCATTGGTAGACTGCTCTCACTGTCAGAAAATTTCTCCTTATTTCTAGGCTGAATCTCTCCTTGATCAATTTCCATTCATTATTCCTTGTCTGGCCTTCCGTTACCTTGGAAAATAGCTTGACCTCTTCCTCTCTGTGGCAGCCCCTCAAATACTGGAACACTGCTATCATGTCTAGCTATTTTCAAGAATTTCCAATGTTTTCAATATCAAGAATTGTCCACCGGATGCTCTGAAGCGGAACATGAGGACAGGATCAGCCCCATACTTGCATTGCTCATTCAATGGTATTGAGATGCAGAAGAATTGTCATCCTGGAGATAGCATATTCCATTATAATCTCATTATTCATGTATTTATATAATTCCCTAGCAGGACTAATGGGAATGAAAGTACAAAGTAGTTCTCGACTTATGATTGTAATGGATTATGGTCCTAAATCGTGATGGTCGAAAAGCAGATCACCCAAGTGACTGACTCAGTTTTATGACTGTTTTACAACAGCCATTAAATAAATGGTGCAATCGTTAAGCAAAACTGAAGCCAGAGAACCCAAAATATAGTCACAGGACCACAGAATGGGAGAGTACAAAATGGGCAGTGGAATGTTGGAACCAGGTCATGAATACCATTTTTTGTGGGGGTGGGGGTGGAGTTCATCATAACTTTGAAGGCTTGCTAAGAGACCAGTTGAAAGTCAAGGACACCATGTATATTAGTGGGTGTTCCTTGTTCTACAAACATTATCCTATTATGGTAGTTGCAAAAGTTCTTTAACTGATATCAAGAGCCATGGTGGCGCAGTAGTTAGGATGCAGTACTGCAGGCTGACTCCATTCACTGCCAGGGGTTCGATCCAGACCGGCTCAAGGTTGCCTCGGCCTTCCATCCTTTTGAGATTGGTAAAATGAGGACCCAGATAGTTGGAGGCAAGAGGCTGACTCTGTAAACCTCTTGGAGAGGGCTGTGAAGCAGTATATAAGTCTAAGTGCTATCATCTCCCGCTTCACGTTCATACATACGGTACGTAGACTGCATACACAAACATACACACATACAGGGGGAAGGAGAGAGGGAGATGGAGAGAGAGACTCTTACCTGGTTCTCAAGCTTGTGTGCAAGAAACAGGGTTGCTCCATCAAATACTTTGGCTTTTCCAAGAAATTCAACATGGTTATACAGCAGGGCGATACGTAAACGTCTCGATTCCAGCTCTGGGTTAAATGTTACATGGTACTGGTATAGCTGCCATTCCCTGGGCAAGCCTAAACTAAACAGGTTGGTAATCACGTTCACAGGAATGCCACTGGATCCTGAAATTGACAAGATTATTAGCTGGATAGCAAAACACAAAAAAAATACAAACTTCAGTGTTCCTTTAGTAGGTAGACATTTTCTATTTTGCATATTTTCCCATTTCCCCAAACCCTAGTTCCCCAATTCAGACAAAATGGCAAACTACTACTGTATATATTTAACACGGGTAGTCCTCGACTTACGATCTCGATTGAGCCCAACATTTCTGTTGCTAAGTGAGACATTTGTTAAGTGAATTTTGTTCCATTTTACGACCTTCCATGCCACAGTTTCTTAAGTGAATCACTACAGTTGTTAAGTGAATCTGGCTTCCCCATTGACTTTGTCAGAAGGTCACAAAAGGGGATCATAGGACCCTGGGATGACTGCAACTGTCATAAAGGTGAACCAGTTGCCAAACATCTGAATTTGGGTCATGAGACCATGGGGATTCTGCTATAAGTGCTGTTATAAGTCGTAAGTCATTTGGTCTTGATCTTTTGTCTTCCAAAGTTTATAGTGCTAATTTTGTGTTCCAGCTTGTTGGGAGAAAGTGTGTTCATATGCTCTAATACTGATCATGCAAATTCCCCCAGGTAACTAATTAACTTTATGATTATTCTTAGCCAAGTGTGTCTTCTTCCATTACAGAACAATAGAACTATAAGAGCCACTTTAATCATGGTGGAAAAAAAATCAGAACGGGTCTGGTAGCACCTTTTCCAATTAACAAATCCTATTAAAAGTCAGAAGGTTTGGTGAGATGTAGCCCTTTCAACGTATGTATTGTAGCAAGATAGCCTTATTAGTTTATGGTGACAAAATATCCCAGGAGCCCTTGTAGCACCTTTTCCAAATAACAAATCTTATGCTTTTAACCTGCTTTTCATCAGATTCATAGAGTGGCTAATCCATACACCTTGAAGTGGCAACCTTAAGATGTATGGACTTGAACTTCCAGAATTCCCCAGCCTATGGGAATTCTGGGAGTTGAAGTCCAAGGTTGAGAAACATTCGGCTAGATTAATATAGGATTTAAAGTAGAAGGAGAGAGAGAGACCCAAGATGGTTATGCAAAATCAGGTTACATGCTAGACAGATTACCAGTACCTTATTGGTTAAAAATGATAATGTGTTAAAATAATCATGTTTGTTGAGAGCTTCCAAGATTGCCTGAAACGTTGTGATGTACAGTGAGTTTTACAACCTCTCACTGAATAGTGAAATTAAAACCCAGTTTTTCCCAAACGGTGGAAATATGGGAAACGTTACTGCAACTGTAATGTAGTGTCAATGAGAAATACAGGTTTGTCCTCGACTTACGACCACAATTGAGCCCAAAATTGATGGTGCTAAATGGGACATTTGTTAAGTTTGAGTTTTGCTCCATTTTTTACGGCTTTTCTTGCCACAGTTGTTAAGTTAGCAACACGGCTGTTAAGTGAATCTGGCTTCCCCATTGACTTTGCTTGTCAGAAGGTCGCAAAAGCGGATCGCATGACCCCAGGAGACTGCAACCGTCATAAACGTGAAACCAGTTGCCAAGCTTCTGAATTTTGATCAACTGACCGTGGGGATGCTGCAATGATCCTAAGTCTAAAAAAAGAGTCATAAGTCAGTTTTTCAGTGCTGTTGTAACAAATGGTTGTAAGTCGAGGACTATCTGCTGCTCAAAGAACCCTAGCATAGCATAGTGCAGGGGTGTCAAACTCAAGGCATGTGGACTGGATCCAGCCAATGAGATGCTTAAATCTGGCCCATGGGGCCAGCCTGGAAATAGCAAAGGACCGGCCTGCAGTGCTTCTGCTAACAAAAATGGGGTGCAGGGGGTGTGTTCATGGCCCGTGCCCATTTTGGCCAGCAGGGTGCTGCAGGAGGCTTCTGTCCCATCTCCCTCCCACTCCAGGCCGGCCCATGGAAAAGAACTATAATACTGATCCAGCCCTCAAAAAAAAAATCAAATGACACCCCTGGAATAGTGCTAAGAGAAGAAGAAAAGAGAAGAGTTCCCTGAAGAAAACAGAACAATAAATTATACCTGTTTTAGAATCTTTTACATGTACCATTGCTTTTCTGGTATTCACTTCCAGGTCCCGAAATTTACACTGGATCCTTCCCCCTCTCTCCATCACTGTATAGCCAGAAGGACCAACGGAAAAGCCATCTTGAGATGGAAACAAAAATAAAGCGTTGGCAGACTCAGAAAAAAAACCCAAAAAGAAGTTACAAAACAAGTTGTAAATCAATACTTTCAAAATTGGTGCGCTGGTTAATTAATCGCGAAAGTCTATTGTAATTCATTTCATTTGGATGCTGAACTATATACAGGTAGTCCTTGACTTGCAACCATTCATGTAGTGACCATTCGAAGTTACAATGGCACTGAAAAAAAGTGATGTATGACCGTTTTTCACACTTATGATCAACGCAACATCCCCATGATCTCGGGATCAAAATTTGGACGCTTGGTAACTGGCATGTATTTATGACAGTTGTAGTGTCCAGGGATTGTGTGATCACCATTTGCAACCTTCCTAGGTGGCTTCCAACAAGCAAAGTCAATATGGGAAGCTGGATTCACTTAACAACCCTGTGATTCACTTTTGGTTTTAACATTCAAAGTCCTACATGGCATGGGTCCAGGATATTTACGAGAACGACTTCTCCCAGCCTCAAATACCAGCCGCCCGGTACGGTCGCACAGGCGGGGTCTCCTCGGGGTGCCCTCCGCGACTCAATGTTGTTTGGCGGGGACCCAGGGGAGGGCCTATTCTGTGGCGGCCCCCACTCTATGGAATCTCCTTCCGCCGGAGCTCCGGCTGGCTCCTGATCTCCGCACCTTCTGCCACGAGCTAAAAACCTGGCTGTTTTTACAATCTGGGCAGTGTTGACCCTTGGGGTTGTTTACGTAATTTTGGGGTTTTAATAATAATACTAATATTAATTCGGCTTTAATTTAATATATTTTTAAGTAACTTATTGTTGTATTCTATTTTAGTTGTGAGCCGCCCCGAGTCCTTCGGGAGAGGGGGCGGCATATAAGTCGAATAAATAAATAAATAAATAAATAAATAAATAAATAAATAACTGCAATGATTTGCTTAACAAACGCAGCAGCAAAGGCTGTATATTTGGGCATGACTCATTTAACAAATGCCTTATTTAGCAGTGGAAACTGAGTACTGTAGAAAGTTAGCACCGCCCCTCTCCTAGAAGAATGAAATACTTGGGGAAATATTTAAAAAGGCACAATATTATATTTCCCTGAAGGAGAGACATGCTCTTGGAAAGCAGCCCCCACCTTTCTTAATAGACCCAGCAGAACTGGGCCAGCCTATCTACAAGGCAAAAGACATTCAGCTCCAGGGTGATAGGATTAAGACATGACCCGGTTGTGGGATTCAAAATTTTTTTACTACCAGTTCTGTGGGTGTGGCTTGGTGGGCATGGCAGGGGACAGATACTATAAAATCTCCAGTCAGAGGTGGTATTTGCCAGTTCTCTGAACTGCTCAAAATTTCCGCTACTGGTCCTCCAGAACTGGTCAGAACCCGCTGAACACCACCTCTGATGACCCCTCAGGACATAATAGGATTAGCCCTCTACCACCTAGCAGCAGAACTCACCACATGACACAACAAGCACAGGAATAAGAAGCTCAAATTCAAAGCCCAAGAGAGGGTATAAATACCTCCCTCCCTCTCTCTCTCTCGACTCCATGTGGTCAGCTGCCCAGGACCACAAACCCATGTGGTCCTGTTCATCAATGAATCATCTTTCCAATTAACCTCCATGTTGCCAGTGTCTTTCTCCCTGCTTGGAACTGAACCAGAGGGATATTTCTTTCAACTTTAGCAATTGTAATCATAAGTCAAGGACTAACTGTACTTTAAATATTTCTATGTACTTTAGAGATTGGGCTCTTTTAAGAATAGCTATTACACAATTAACATGCTTACATTTCAATGGTTGTTCTCCGGTTCTTACATGGCTGCTACTTGCCTCTGGCACACTGTAAGAAGCAGTGTCTCCTGAACAACCCTTTAAAGGTAGAAATGATAAACAGTGATAGATTTTTAAAAAACTATGAACAGATTATACTTTTCTCCACTGAGCTGATTTCTGATTTTTTTTTAATTGCTATTAAGTAACCCTCTACTGTTCTAAGATTTTGAGAATTGGAAGCTACAAAACACTACCGGTCTGACTCTAGCTACTTTCTTATGTTTTATTGCTAAAAAACTTCTACCTTTTTACTAAACCACAAAATTAGGTAAAATAAGTTAAACCGTTATGAAAATATTAAGAAACAGGTGTAACCGCGTAACTGAATTCACCCCTTTCAGATATCGCAAATATAAACTATATTCCCAGGACGAACATTTTATCAATGTATAAATCATTCCAAATAAATTAGGTTAAGTAACATTCCCTGAGCCTGAGATCTCTATATATTGTTTTCGACAGTTATTTTTTTAGTTTTCTGTCACTTGTTATCACAGTGATTTGATACCCTTCATTTTAATTTTCTTTCTGGGTTCGCTAACATTATAATCATCAGTTAATAATCCCTCTTTTGTAAGAAATCTTCCCTGAATTTGATTCTGCCTGTAGGATTAAATACATTTATCTGGAGAGTGTATGAATTTGATTCATTAGCAACTGTTCAAATGTGATTTTTTTTAGTACATTGTTTTCCTAGGACAAAATATACAGTATTCAGTGCAAGTAGCTAATTAAAAATGCAGCCATTTAGACCACAAATATGTCTTAAACAAACTATTTTTTATAATAGTTTACTATGAATCATTAAATGTAAATCTAAAATAAAGGATGTGGGACATAAAAAAGGTTTGTTGGGAAACACTGGCCTAATGGTACAGTTGCCCCATGAAGGGTTAACCCTAACCCTAACCCATGAAGGAAGATCAACATTTTGTAAACAAGCAGAGGCATAAAAACATACTGGTTTTGAGAAATCACTTTGTCCATATGTTTCTCTTCCAGGAAAGCATTGTCCTCTGGCTTTCATACGAGCCCGTCCACTCATTATTCCAGTTATGACTCACTGAAATAAAAAGAATTAGCATCTGAAGGCAGAACAAGAAGCTCATCTTGATTATAATCAAGGAGAAATTTCCCGATGGAACAATTTATCAGTGGAACAGCTTGCCTTCAGAAGTTGTGGGTGGTTTTTAAGAAGAGATTGGACAACCATTTGTCTGAAATACCGTAGTATACGGTCTCATGCATGGGGTTGGACTAGAAGACCTCCAAGGTCCCTTTCAACTCTATTATTCTGTTATTCTCTTAACTCTAACCCCAGGAGGATAAATTTGGTGGGTGGAAGAGAGGCACAAGAGAGCAGAGGTTGCAAAGACTTCAAAACTTGACTTTTCCATATGAAACTCTCCATTCATAAGGATGATTCTGAAGAAAATACAGGCTAAATTTGAGTTATAGCTTTCTCATTCTCATTCAAGAGGGCCTTATTATACTAAACCTTATAAAAAGCAGTTTTTTTTAAAAAAATGACAGCAGCTGCAATCTGCTGAAAAACTGGCTATGGGTGTCCACCTATGTTTTAGAGCAATTGTATAGTTCTTAAGCTTTTACTTACTGCCTTTGTATCTTGCTCTTCAGCCATGAGTCGGAGCCTGCTTTAAAAAAATGGTATTTCAACTGTGCTGAAAGACTGATCCTGTTTCTCAACATTCTTTGCTGAAGCTTTACGTTAAGGACCAGCAACTTAAGAAGTTGGACCAGAAGCAGGGCCCACCAATTAGCAACTTTGGCCTAGTTAGCCCAACCCATCTCATACAGGTTGTGGTGATGGAAAAAAATAGAAGCAGCACTGGGCATAACACCTTGAGCACCTGTACAAAGGTGGAATAGAAATCTAATAAATTAATTCCTGAGTCAAAAGTATAAAGTGAGAATTGGCCAAGATGAAAAGAGTATAGAGGAAAGACCTCTAAAACAGGAGTCTCCCTGCTCATCTATTTTTCCTCACATAGCATGTACTGAATTATTTATTATTGCTGGAATTACGCTCCATGTTTTTGGGCAGCTAAAAACATGTACACAGGGATCTTCCTTTACTTTACTCCCACAATAAAATCCCTGTGAGATAATCTCGATAAAGAGAAAATGGCTGCCCATAGGTTACCTACAGCTTTCATGCTGAGAACTGAACCTAAGTTTGAGAAATACTGCCTTAACCGTTACCTCACACTAGTTCCCACAGGAACAGGAGTCTCTTCTTGATTTCAACCACCAAATTAAGAAAAATATATTTGTTGGTTTGTTGTATTGCTAAGACAAAACAATGCAGTCTGAATTGCTGCAAATCTTCTGTACAATTACTGGCCGACTACCATGCAGTATGTTATTGCTGCATGAATACAGGTAGTCCTCAATTTACAACCACAATTGAGCCCCAATTTTTTTGTTGCTAAGTGAGACATTTATTAAGTGAATTTTGTCACATTTCATGACTTTTCTTGCCACATTTGTCAAGTGACTCTGGTTTTGCCATTGATTTTGCTTGTCAGAAGGTTGTAAAAGGTGATCACATGACAGCAGAACATTTCAACCATTATAAATAAGAGTCAGGGTCTGAATTTTGACCACATGACCATAGGGATGATGTAATGGTCATAAGTGTGAAAAATAGTCATAAATCACTTCAGTGCTGTTGTAACTTCGAATGGTCATTAAATGAACTATTCTAAGTTGAGGGCTACCTGTACAGCCCTTTAATTCCAATCATTCCTCCCCTCAATAGTATTTCACAATATATAGTGTGATGCATTAGGCATTCTCTAAACTAGCAGCTCCTGCCAATATAGAAATAATTTGAGTCCTTCAGGAACATCTCAAGGGCCACAGTTTGTGTTTAAACTGCGACATTGAGAATTGCTTCATATAAAAAACACTTAAGCCTTCTTGAAACACAATGTTCTCCATTATTTAATCTGGAATAGAAATGCAGCCAGTATAAAAGTCGGATCAGGTCTTCTGGTGAACCTTGGATTTGAACCCTTACTCAACCCTATCCTAGTCATTTTTACCCCAAGCTTTTTCACAGGATCCCGAAGACAAAATGGGGTTTGTGTGTTGCTCACCCTACACCATTTCTTACAGGTGGCAGTCCGGTCTCTTCCTGAAAGCCTCCAGTGATGAAGCTCCCACAACTTTCTGAAGGCAACTTCTGTTCCATAGGTTGATTGTTCTCAGGGTCAGAGAATTTCTCCTTATTTTTAGGTTGAATCTCTCCTGGATCAGTTTCCATCCATTATTGGATATCCATTATTCCTTGTCTGGAAAATAGGTTGACCGCCCCCCCCGACTTCCCTCTGTAACAGCCCCTCAAGTATGGGAACACTTGCTGACACGTTTTGGAAGGGAGGAAGCAGAATCAGTCTCTGAAAAAGGGACTCTTCCCTCTTCTGCGATGGAGGCTCAGAGACGTGCCCCCCCCCCACTTACCGTTAACCTCACAAGCAACGCCTAACCAGGTGAGGTCAAAAACTATAATAATTATAACTTAATTATGGCTTTGTTTTGGTTTCGCCTGCAGGAAACCAGAAAGGAAGCCTCGCTAAAGAGAGAACCCCGGGTTCAAACGTGACCGGGACCTCCAACTACCGCCACCCATCTGCGACTCCCTCAGCTTTTGGACTAGTGCAGACACGTGCCTCGAGGAGGGACCCACGCCCACCCGAGGAGGCCACACCTTCCTCCTGGCGTTTTTCTCCTTCGGTGAAATACTGCCTCTTCGCCTGAAAAGGCGCGTGCGCAGGAAACCCTTTCCCCGCCTCCCCCCCCCCGGTGTTGGTTTTGACTTTCCATTAAGTGCCTGAAAAGGAGACTAGATACCGAGGATGAAGGATGCGTAGGAGAATACAAATAGTCTCCGTTTAGATGGTTTGCCTATTCATGGTCTGTTGAAAACAAAAGCACATAGGATGAAGTTTGCACAACGTGCTAAAACCTTAAATCCTGGTTGATTAGCCTGAATAACAGATATCATTCAGTAGAATATTATTTAATATTTAAATACGCAATATCTAAGACAGACTGCCACAAAGAAGAACCTAGTTTCCAAAGCACCTGAAGGCAGGATAAGAAACAATGGGTGGACACTAATCAAAGGGAGAACCAACCTAGAATTAAGGAGGAATTTCCTGACAATTAAAACAATCAGAAGTTGTGGGGGCTCCAACACGAGGTTTTTAAAAAGCGATTGGACAACCATTTGCCTGAAATGGTATACGGTTTCCTACTTGAAGACTAGAAGATCTCCCAAGGTCCCTTCCAACTCTTATTCTGTTTTTAAAAAAGCTTCAATCTTTAAGGATACCAGATTGGGCCCTCAAATCTGGTCCACCAGTGCAGAAAAAAAGAGGCAGAAAAGTCTTAATATTTAGATGCCTTTAATAGCCTAGAGTTTTGCACTAAACCCGGTCTTAATAACTACATGGATGAATCCATGTCATTTTCCTTAAAGAAAAAGTTTGCTATTGACTTTCTCTGGGACATTTTTTTCTATCTTGCAGTCTATGGTACAGCTCTGAAATTCCCAATGATCTCTATTGCAACACAAGATGGTTGCTGAGTTTTTGGCGAGGAACTGGAGAACTTATTGCTTTAGACCAAGTTATTTGAAGTTATTTAAAGCTTGAATATGTCCAGAACTTTTTCAAAATAGATATTTGGATCAGATATCCTGCTAGAAACTGACTTCCAAAAATTGTTTACAAATTGCTGTGGAAGGGTCTGGAATATGGTACATATAAAAAGCTAGTAACTTCAAGGGTATATGAGCAAAGTATTCAGACTGCACTTTATTTCTAACACAGCCCTAGAAGGCAGTTAGCACATACAGAAGAAGCTGGACTGAATGCTTCTGCTGAATTTGAAGAAACATTGTTTTTAAACAGGATGAAGGTTTATCAAATTCAGTCGCACCCATTGTGGCACCTTCTAGATGAGTTGGATCAACTTTTCATTGGATTGAGGTGTTGAAAGAAATATCCTTCTGGGTTCAGCTCCAAGTGGGGAAAAAGATACTGGAAACATGGAGGCTGCTTGGAAAGTTTAATGGTGAACAGAACCACATGGCCTGGAGTTCCAGAGAAGGATGATCGCATGCTTCAAGGTGAGAAGAGATCAGGAAAAAGGGCTGAGGTGCTGAGAGTGGCTGGATTTTATACCCTCTGTTGGGCCTCACCTTAGTGTTTCCTGTTCCTATGTAAGAAATGTATCCCATTGACTGTCAGATTCCCAGGGGTGGGGGTCTTAGCTAACTTTGTAGACTTTGTCTGGACCACATGGCTTCACCTGAGTGCTGGCTAATGCAATCTTCCCAGGTGCCGTGTGGTAGGATGGGTAATCCTATCATGTCCTGAGGGCCATGTCTTAATCCCATCACCCTGGAGCTGAAGGGGGGGCAGGGAGCTGCAGGAAGCTGCTTTGTCTTTAAAACATGTTTCTCCTTTTCTCATCCAGGGAAATATAATATTCTGCCTTTTTAATATTTACTAGAATATTTCATTTTTCTAGGAGAGGGGTGGGTGCTAACTTCCTACAGAGCAAAACTGAGTTTCTACATAAATGGTGTTCCCATAATTGGATAGAACATCTGAAAAGATAATCAAAAATACCCAAGGAAAATGCCAAAATCCTTCTTTGACCTTGCAGAAAATTTAACATTAAGTGATATCTGGAGATCAAAAAAAAGTTAATTCTAAAGAATATATTTATTTTCCACAAAGACACCAATCATTCTTTAGAATAGACATGATATTAATTTCAAGAAATTTAGTTACTCTAGCCTCACAGACACAAATTTTACCAGACTTTCTCTGACCACAATCTAGTTGAGGTTACTTTAAAAAAGCAATCAGCAAAGTTTAGATAGACTGTAGGAAGTTAGCACCCACCCCTCTCCTAGAAAAATGAAATATCCTAGGAAATATTTAAAAGGCAGAATATTTACCCTAAAAAATGTAGAAACTCAGAAGCAGAGACTCATCTCAGCAGTAGAAACTCAGCCCCACACCTTTGCTAATGGGCCATTACTCTGGCCTAAGCCAGCCTATTTTACATAACAAAGATCTCCCTTTCCTTACATCATCATCTAGCAAGGTGCAACCAAGCCTGGGACTCAGGACAGCCTACAGAGTTGCCCCTGCATAGCCCCATGGGAGTCTGACAACCAGTCAGAATACAAGCTCAAATTCAAATCCCAACAGAGGGTATAAAACCCAGGCACTTTCAACATCTCAGCCCTTCCTTCTTTTCCTTCATCTTGAAGCATTTGATTGTCCTTCCTTCTTTGGAGCTTCAAGGCATGTGATCCTGTCCACCATTAAACCATCTTTCCAAGCAGTCACCATGTTTCCAGTGTCTGTCTTCCCCACTTGGAACTGAACCCAGAAGGATAATTCTTCCAACAGGACACTTGATGAAACTTCATTACAGAAAGATTGAATAGTAAAAGATTAGAGAGAGAAGTTAACAGAATTTTTTGACAACAGTCTAAACAGCAGACATAAGTACAGTGTAAGTAAGATACAAACAAAGCTGTAATTAAGGGTTTTTATATATATAACATAATAATAAATTGAAACTGAAAAAAATCCATGAGATCTTATAGGAAATTGAAAGTAAAGAAGAATAAAGGATATCACTTACAAAAATAAATATTCTAAACCAAATTAAACTTCTTCAATAGCAATGATATATATGTGTACAGTAGAGAATTAGAATAAATTGAATTTCCTTAAACAAATGAATTTTGAGCATGCAAATAAACCAGAAAGGGATTGGTAGGTAAATTAAAGAAGGAAAGATAATATGATTTTGAAACACCAGGAAGTGATATTTTGCAATACCACTTTGCAAACTTCCATCATTATTCTTCCAATTTCTATAAAGGATCTGACATTCCTTTGGTAAAGAAAAATAGAAAATTATCTCCAAAAGGAGAACCTACCACATCTTACAGATAAACAGAAAGAACTTATGAGTGGATCAATCACATGACGAAAATCTCATTAGTTATTAAAAAATCAAATTAGGGAAAACACCTTGTCCAGATTGTCTTCTGGGGATTTATTATAAATGTTTTGAAAAAGAATTGTCACACACCTCCAAAATACAATGACTTCTATTTTACTGTACAAGATAATGGGATACCAGAATCATGGAAATAAGCCAATATCACTCTAATATCTAAAGAGAAGCAAGACCCACGCTTAACTAAAACTATAGACCAATATCATTATTAAACAGTGACTATAAAATATGTACATCTATGTTGGCTAAGAAACTCAAGACAATTCTTCAAGAACTCATCCATCAAGTGGGTTTTTTCCCCAAAAGTTAATTATAGGACAATGTGAGGACAGTTTTGAATGTCTTAGAGCAGGGCTGTCAAACTTGTGGCCCATAGGCTGGATGAGTCATGTGCTGGCCACGCCCATGTAGGAAGTTGGCACCCAACTCTCCTAGAAAAATGAAGTATTCTGGTAGATATTTAAAAGGCAGAATATTTCTTCTAAAAAGAGTAGAACCCCAGAAGCAGAATCTCACCCCCACCTTTGTTAATGGGTGGGCCATTAAGGCCTGAGCCAGAATACTTTACATAAGAAAGGTCTCCAGGTAAAGCTATAGCAATTGCCAAAAGCCCTTTTAAGGGCATAGATCATCCAGCAAGGGTCAACCAAGCTTGGAACTCAGGACAGCCTACAGAGTTGCCCCTCATGGGAGTCTGACAACCAATTAGAAACAAGCTTCAATTCAAATCCCAACAAAGGTTATAAAACCCAGATACTCTCAGCACCTCAGCCCTTTTTCTTGATCTCCTTCAAGCATGTGATCATCTTTCTCTGGAGCTCCAGACCATGTGGTCCTGTTCACCATTAAACTTTCCAAGCAGCCTCCATGTTTCCAGTGTCTTTTTCCCCACTTGGAACTGAACCCAGAAGGATATTTCTTTCAACAATTGGCACCCAAGCAGATGGGACTCCAAGCTAACCTAACCAATGGACTAGGCCCAGGTAAGATTCCCTTGCCGGCAAACAGACCCATTGAGTCTGTGGGTGGGTTTTCCTGGACCTGGGCCAGTTGGAAAAAGGTTTTAAAGGGGTTTTGAGTGTTGAGCTCAAAGGCTGCTTGGAAAGAAGGTGAGTACCTCCAAATTCTAAATTTAAAGCACAGAAAAATGTGGGAAATGTGTGTATGCCTTTGTGTGTGTGTGAGAAAGAGATCTTTCTTCCTCTGTGTGTTCTACCAAGAGAGCTAGTATCAATTATATTACTGTTTATAACAATAATATTCATGCTGTTTGTTTAACCAACTTATGTATTACTTATATCACAAATCCTTTCATATATTTCCTTTTTCCCTGTTTGTCTGCTAGCCATTGATGAGTCCCAAGAAAAATTTTTTCTAGTTTTATTGGTATTGCTTGGAATAAATATAGTAATCTTGGCAGGATATTCAATTTTATGGTAGCTACTCTTTCCATCAATGATAGTTGTAGATTTTTCCACTTAACCAAATTTGTTTCATTTGTTGGCCAATTTATAACTTTCTTGACTATCTGTATACCTATTTTCCTTGTTAGTTCTTTTCTATATATCTGTAAACAATTATTTTGATTTTTTTACCTTTCAGTCCTGCAACTTCACCATACTCTTCTATTTTCCTAATTAGTTTGAGTCCATTTTATTGTGGGTCTTCCAAGATAAAGAGCAAATCTTCTACAAATGCCTATAATTTATATTGTTCCTTTTTATTTCCATAGCTTTAATTTCTATCTCTTGTCTAATATCTATATTTAGCAATTCTAATATCAATATGAATAGTACAGGAGATAGTGGACATCCTTTTCTTGTGCCTTTTTATATTAAAATTCTCTGTCCTACTTCCATTTTCTATCACCTTTGCCATTTGTTTATGGCAAATTGCCTTTAAAGTTAAAATTATTGTCATGGTGTTTTAATCTACTTAGGCAAAAAAAGCCATTTTGATCTGAATATATAAATTCATTTAGAAATTTTTACTCTCTCTGCCATTATTGAAGCATATGTTTTATAGTCAGTGTTCAGTCAAGATATGAGCCTATAGTTTTTATCTGCATTAAATCTGAATCTTTTGGAATCAAAGTAATATTTGCTTTCATCCACGAATTTGGTACCTTTGCATCAATCAATACTTCATTATGGACTTCTAACATTGATGGGCCTAAAGTATCTTGTAACCATTTGTAAAATTCTGCCTGCAGCCCAACTGGTCCTGGTGTTTTATTATTCTTTTGTCTCTTGATCACTTCTGATAATTCCATCATTGATATTCATTCATTTAACATAGTTTTACCTTTTCTGGTACTTTAGGTAATTCCGCTTTTTCCAAATATTGTTTAATTTTCTCTTCTGAAACTTTTCTTGCTCATAGCTTTTCATAACAATCTTGAATTATCATTTTTATTCTCATTTTGGTAGTATAAAGTTCCTTTCTCATCTTCTGGCTTATTTGCATTCTAATCCTTGGCCATTTTTTTAAAAATACTTTTATTAAATATTTCCCAACAATACTGGTTTCACCTCTATCTTTTAACTCTAATGTCAGCCTGTCCATCTCCACGCAGTTCAAAATCTTTCTTATCACTGTCCCCTCAGATGGTATATTATCCTGTTTCCAGTACTGTGCATACACAATTCTGGGCAGTTATTATATGTAAAATGATATATTTGTCTTAGCACAATCTCCCCTTAGATATAACTCTTTATTGGCCAAGCGTGATTTGACTTACAAGGAAGTTGTCTTTGGTGCATATGCTCTCAGTCTACATAAAAGGAAAGATACATTCATTAAGAATCAAGAATCATAACGTACAACACTTAATGATAGTCATAGGGTACAATAAGCAATCAAATTATACTAGGAAGCAGTGAATGTAAATCGTAAGGATACAAGCGACAAAGTTACAACATACAGTCACAAGTGGGAGGGGATGGGTGATGGGGAGTGATGAGAAGATTAATAGTAATAGTAGTGCAGACTTTGTAAATGGTTGGACGGTGTTGAGGAAATTATTTGTTTAGCAGATTGATGGCGTTCGGGAAAAACTGTCCTTGTGTCTACTTGTTCTAGTGTGGAGTGCTCTATAGAGTCGTTTTGAGGGTTTTATTATTCTCAATTTAAAAAAAAGTTCCTGTCTGAAAAGAAAAGTTATGTTTAACAGTTTCAGAGCACAGGACCTTTTGTTAGAGAAGGAGGAAGAGTGTGTGTGTGTGAGCGGCTACACCCTTGGACAGCAGCTGGATCTCATTCCTTTGTTTGGCCTCTAGCGCCCTCTTGTCTGTTGCTAGCTCTACAGAGCCATGACCATCAGGACAGGAAAAGCAAGGAGAGGTCATCAGAGTGTGAGACCTTCTGTATATAAGAGGAAAAGCCGAGCTGGTTATGATTGAAGGGAGGGAAGAAAAATTTGGTTTTTTGTCCAGTGTATCCCAAAAGCAAACCCCAGGGGTTTAAGTAGTTGTGTAATTTGGATGCTAAATCGAGTACCAGTACTTGCTTACAGAAAAGCAAGTTTTCCCGGATTTGAGCTCTTCCAAATCCGCTAAACGTGGGCCTGAAGGAAAGAGGCACGGAGTACCAGTACTTATCTGCGGGGGCAGAGAGTCTCACGGGCTGTTTTTTTGGGGAGAGGAAAGAAGTCTGCACAGGCAGCATACCCCAGTCCGAAAACCTTGGCAAAGAGAGAGAGAGAGAGAGAGTCTCTCGTGGTTTTTAAAAAGGGGAGCGCGATACTTTGTGAAATATTCTGTAGAATAGAGAGAGTTTTTAAGTGTCTCATTTCGTTGCATAAGGTGCAACGACCAAAGTCTCCCTCAGACACCTTTTTCTTTTTCTTGCTCTTGAAGTTCTTGTGTCTGAAACTGGTCGCTGACCCGACTAAGCCAAAGTGTGAAACCCCACATCGGACGGGAAACATGGGAAGCGGTAGTTCGAGGGTCCTGAATGGAATGGAACCCCTGGGAGAGCTATTGGAGGCTTGGGATGAGCGGCAGATGCCGACCCTAGCTGGCATGAGCAAGAAAAACCAAAATGTATAGATAGGGAATGGGCTTTGCTGAGGGATACAGGAAGACCAATGTGCTAAATAAAGGTACTTAAAAGGGCAAAATATAAAAACAGGATCACATGGGATTTTTTAAAAATTCTTTCTTTCTGTGTCTCTTTTCTATCTTCTATGCTACCACGTGGTTTGTTCCTTAAGATTTATGCCTTCCCCAATTTAACTGAGAGATTTATTGTGGGAATGATCAGTGTGTGTGTGTAAACCTCAGAGTTTTGTTTTCCTCTGTGTCTTTGTGTGTGGGTATGTGTGCGCACGTGTGTGTGTCTAAGACTTTGTGTGTCCTAGAGGTAACTGTTGCAACTGTTAAGTGTCTCTGATCCTTCGGATATTAATTTTAAATTGTTAAGAATTAAAAACACCGAGAGATTGTCTTCTCCCAGTCTGATCTGGCCAATTAGACTGGATGAGGAACAGAGTTAAATTTTCTCTCCTCTCTGTGCTTTTAAGAAAAACCCTAGGTTATTAACGAATGTTCTAAGTTCATTACAAGAAAAGTTTCATCCTTGCATTTACTGTGTGTTTAAATGATTTTACCTGTTCATCCTTTTCCTGAAGCATTTGAATCCAGTTTTTCCTTTCTCATCTGCTGTGTCTCCACTTTGTTGAAACTGATTTATCTGTTTAGTAACTGCAATACTGATGTGTTATTTTTCTTTCTCCTGAAACCATACCTGCAAGCCATCTCCAAACCCCTCTCTAATCCTTTTACAATGCCTTTCCTGGTAGAATTACCAGCAAAAGGGGAAGGGACCCCTTGTTCTTTGTCTTTCAGCCCTGCCACATGTGGAAGCAGATGCTACTCCCTAGAGACATTCTATCCATTGGAACCAGTAACTGGGTTTGGATCCAGCCTCCACTGAAGGTCATTACAACAAACCAGAGTGGGGCAGACCTTCCCAAGCCTGACTGACCACCCATACCACCAGGCCAAGCCTATGCCATCCAGAGACATGAAGGAAAGGATCCTGAGATGGACCAGTAAAAGACTAAAAGACTCTTTTCAATCCCCAGAAGACAGTTAGAAAGACTATGGGGGAGGGTGGAAATTCATTGTAACTGAAAATTCATTGTAATGTGAAACCCATTGTAATGTTTTCTTTCTTGTATCATTTATATTGTAACCAATTTGATGTACCCATGATTGTATTTGAGAGTAGCTGGCCCAGCAAGTTCTGAACACCTTATACTTCTGTCTGGTGGGAGGGAAATTGTCCAGCATGTTTGTATTATCTGTATTGTAAACCTAGCTGCATACACAGGCACATACACAGAGACACCCATTTAGAATTAGATAGGTTATCTCTTTCACCTGCTTCCACACAAAGCTGTCCCTTGCTTCTTTTAAAAAGAAAATGTGTTTTTTTGTTTTGTTTTGCTGCTCTGAGGCACTAAGGCCCAAGCAAAACTCCTTTCTAATTCCATGGGGAGGGGCACCCCCTCAGGCAATTTCTGAAGAGATAGCAGAAAAGAGATCTCCAAACCCCAAGTCCTGACTGTGACTCACAAATGATGCTGCCCAGTTGTCCAGTAAAGCAAGATATGTTGCACTGGGGGCCTCATGAGTACAAGTCCCAGGGCTCATTGTGTGTAACTTTAAAAATACTAAATAGCCTGGATTGCACACTGGCTAATCTCAATTTGGCCTCACAAACCCTGGAAACTAAGAGCTAGGCAGGTAGTAACCATAACCTTGGAAATGGGCAGCCTGTAATTTAAAGGCTGTGAAGAATGTAGAGGCTTGTGCTTATAACCTGACTGTAAGCTCACAAAAAGTACATCAAAACACCTGAAAATTAATTGGCATGAAAAAATTGGATACTGTTTTGAAAAAAAAAAAAACCAGGAGTTTTCCCAGACTTTGAAAGCTTTTGGGAGCCACTGAAGGAATCCTTTTCTGTTGCCTTTTTTTCCAATGCCTTTCCTTTGCATCAGAAAAAATTAAAAGCACCCATCAAGTCTCCCTGATCTGATCACCTTTTAATCTTTTGTCAAAACTCTCACGTGTTTTGAAAAAAAAATGAGGGATTGTAGGAAGTTGGCACCCAACTCTCCTAGAAAAATGAAGTATTCTGGTAGATATTTAAAAGGCAGAATATTTCTTCTAAAAAGAGTAGAACCCCAGAAGCAGAATCTCACCCCCACCTTTGTTAATGGGTGGGCCATTAAGGCCTGAGCCAGAATACTTTACATAAGAAAGGTCTCCAGGTAAAGCTATAGCAATTGCCAAAAGCCCTTTTAAGGGCATAGATCATCCAGCAAGGGTCAACCAAGCTTGGAACTCAGGACAGCCTACAGAGTTGCCCCTCATGGGAGTCTGACAACCAATTAGAAACAAGCTTCAATTCAAATCCCAACAAAGGTTATAAAACCCAGATACTCTCAGCACCTCAGCCCTTTTTTCTTGATCTTCTTCAAGCATGTGATTATCTTTCTCTGGAGCTCCAGACCATGTGGTCCTGTTCACCATTAAACTTTCCAAGCAGCCTCCATGTTTCCAGTGTCTTTCTCCCCACTTGGAACTGAACCCAGAAGGATATTTCTTTCAACACCCACACCCGGTTTAGTGAAGGAGAAAGACGCGATAAGTCACATGAAACTGTGGTGACGACACATGTTTGACACCCCTGTCTTAGAGCATCTACAGCAGGGTTGGGGAACTATGGCCCTTTTATTACTTGTGGATTTCAACTCCCAGAATTCCATGCTGGCTCAGGAATTCTGGGAGTTGAAGTTCACAAGTTATAAAGGGGCCATATTTCCCCACCTCTGATTTACAGCAACACAAAAGAAAAGCAAGGTTTTTTTAGATGCACAAAAAGCTTTTGATAATCTCAGCTAGCCATATTTGTTTATAAAGTAATGGAAGTTATGCATTTTGGCGAGAACTTGTAAAGTGGGTTAAACCAATATATACACTACAAAATGCACAGATTATTGTTAATGGTGACTTCACTGTTACGTTATTCAGAAGGGAATTAAACTAGGGTACCCACTACCCCACTTTTATTCATATTAGCTCTAAAAATTCTAAATGGGGATGTAAGGAAAGAGGAATAAAAGGATTAAAAATTTAAAAAGTAGGATATAAATTAAGAGCATTTGCCAATGATCTGGTATTGATACTGGAGGGCCCATTGAAAGGAGTAGAATTTCTAATGAAAAAATTTCAAAGAATTTAGCACCAGAGTCCAAAGACAACCATTTTAACTAAAACATGGGCAAAATTACCAATTAGAATTGATGAATAAAACAGGCTTTAAGGTTGAGAAAAAGATAAAATATTTATGTTGAATTGCATGGTTTACCAAGACATTTGAAGATTGTGTCAGCTACAATTATCTTTGATGGAGAGGTTATCTGTATTAAAAATGAATGTATTGCCAAGAATGTTATTTCAAACAATACCTCAGATTTACCTCTCAAATAAAGGCAGAATGAGCTATCCAGATGAATCTGGCAAGGGGGAAAAATCTCAAGTGTTAAACATAAGCTCTTGTGTAATGTTGAAGAAAGGAGAGGTTTAGGCGTGCCGGATCTGAAATTGTATTGGGCAGCCTCTTTCTTTGTTTGGTTAAAAGAATGAGTAATATTAATGGAGATAAGGTTATTTGATCTAGAAGATCAGGATTTGAGATTTGGATGGCATGTGTACTTATGGTGCAATAACTACTGATTTTAGAAACCATTTTAATAGGCGAACCATTTTGAGGATTTGGACTAAATATAAAGTGAGATTATGCCCAAAAATATCTTTATGGCTTCCCCCCTTCCTCATGAAGCATATTATAGAATGAGAATCGGACAAAAATGGTTAAGTATGCAGATTTATTGGACTATTCCACAGATGATACTTAATTAAGATCCAGAGAACAACTGACGTTCGACTTGCAATTGTCAGCGTCAATCTTCATATTTGCAATTCATAGAGAGATTTAAAGCTGATAAACTATGGTAAGTTCTGTCTTTGAAATGGAACTGTGTTCAAACAAAGAACACGTCACTATGGTGCATGAATGTCTGTTAAAACTGGAAATAGAAGACAAACTAGTAATAGAAGACAAACTAATTAAAAATCCTACAATAAACTGGACAAAAAAAATGCAATATAAGATACCAATATGTTCAGAAGATAAATATGTGGCTAAAGGGACTGAAATTTACCTTATGCTATAACTTCAAAGAGAATTTCTATCATGTTTTTTTTATAAAAAGATTTTCATTTTTTTAAGACAAACGTACAGACAAAACATAAAAAACATAAAACCATCTTCCATTTTATATACATACAGTGTGTCAGTTGGTTACAAATCTTTTGTGCTATCCTTTTGTAGTGATCACTCACAATTTATATAAACTTTACATTGTCAAGCTAACATATGCTTGCATATTTATCAGTTATTAATCATTCAAGACTAAACTTTATTCCATCATTTATACGAGATATTCTCAATTTTGTTATAAAGTTTATATTACACTTTCATCCAATGGTTATATAAATTTATATTGTATTTTATATCAATCTATTAAAGTTCTATTATAAGATTTCCTGATGTATTACATTACCATGTCTTTTTATCCAACCATTGATAAAACAAATCCCTTATTACGTAAAATTGTTTATCTTCTTGTTCTCTAATTTCAAATGTCAATTTACTCATCTCAGCACAGTCCATAAATTTCTTAATAACTTCCTCCTGCATAGGTATTTTTTCATTTTTCCAATTCTTAGCAAATACAATCCTAGCCGCTGTCAACACATTTACAATCAAATATTTCAATTCTTTATTGTACATTTCCAGTATAGTTCCCAATAAAAATATCTTTGGTTTAAAGTCTATATGTTGTTTTATCATTTTTTCCAAGCATGTGTAGATTTTAGTCCAAAATCTTTTTGCGTCCAAACACGTCCACCACATATGGTAATACGAGCCAGGTACCTGATGACATTTCCAACATTTATCCGATTTATTCTTAAACATTCTCGCAATTTCTATCATGTATTGATGGTCTTTATCCCAAGATAAATTGGCTAAAATGTCTAAAGGATGCCTGAATAGTTGCTGGAAATGTAAGACTTAAATAGGAACCTTTTACCACCTTTAGTGGAGTTGTAAAAGGGAATTGTCTTAATTTTCCAATATGTTCATGTTATGTTATTGCTTCTTTAAAGTTCTGACTTCTTTTTTCAGACCACATCAACTCTATCCAACTTGCTCAATTTTCTCTTTCTTCTGGATTCATACAACAATCCTTCATATGTTTCTCTTGCAGTTCAATTGAATTAATTTTCTCCGTATGACAAAATTGCCTCTCTACAGTATAGATCAGGGGTGTGAAACTCTATTTCATTGAGGGCCACATCAGGGTTGTGTTTCACCTCGGGGGCCGAGGTAGGCGTGGCTGGAATGGGCATGGCCAGCTTGATGTCACTCATGCCGGGCTATCTCCGGTGGCCCCAGCACTCTGCCAGCAAGTGCTCCACCCTCTGCCAGTAAAAATGAGCTGGGGGGGGAACGAGCTCCATTTTCACTGGCAGAAGGCAGCAGGAGACCGTCAGGGCTGAAAACGGAGCCTGGGAGAGTCGCACACGGCCCTCCTGAGCTCCATTTTTGCTGGCAGAGGCAACGTGGGCTGGTTCTTTGCTGTTTTTAGGGCAGCCCCACGGACCAGATCTAAGCACCCCGTGGGCTGGATCTGGCCCCCAGGTCTTGAATTTGACACCCCTGGTATAGATAGACTTACAACCATAATTGAGTTTGGAGTTACAGTTGCAATTCCACTGTAATGGATTACAGTTGTAACATCATGTGACTAGACCCAATTTTTTCGATACTTTGTGCGGTGGTCATTAAACAGACAACATAGTTGTTAAGTGAATCCAATGTCCCCAATGGGTGCTTTTTTTTTCTGGAAACTGTTTCACTTTGTGGTTGTTTCCTTTTAAGCAATTTCTGTATTTGGAGTTTTCTGCTAATGTATAACTGTATGACTGTATGTATGTATGACTGTATAATGTAGGACTGTAACTTTGTTGCTTGCATCCTTACTATTTATATTGACTGTTTCCTAGTATGATTTGATTGCTTATTGTACCCTCTGACTATCATTAAGTGTTGTACCTGATGATTCTTGACTCTTGACGAATGTATCTTTTCTCTTATGTACACTGACAGCATTTGCACCAAGTCAAATTCCTTGTGTGTCCAATCACACTTGGCCAATAAAGAATTCTATTCTATTCTAATGTGTGTGCATACTCATATTTATTTGATGCATGCCCACAGTTGTTTGACTTATTTCATTAACTATATTATATTTCATTAACAGCTATCTTCGAGCTGTGGCACGCTCCGACCCTCTTGTTTCCGCCCACTCCCCTGGGGATATGGGAAGTGAGGTCCCTGGGCTTAGGTTGCTCTATGTGAATGCCAGGTCCGTAGCAAATAAAACTCCCCTCCTCTGTGAACTTATTGAGGAGGCCGCGGACCTGGCTTGCATCACGGAGACCTGGTTGGGACCGGAGGGAGGAGTCCCTCTGTGTGATTTATGTCCCCCAGGTTTCAGGGTGCTCCACCAACGATGAGCCCAGGGTAGGGGCAGGGGTGGTGGTGGCCATAGTTATTAGGGAGACCTTGTTTCCAAGTGAGGTCACTGTCCCGCAGATGGGCGGGTGTGAGTCTCTCCTCCTGAGATTGGGCCCTGGTGGTCAGTTGGACCTGTTGCTCGCGTACCTGTCCCCCAGCTGTGTGGCAATGGCCCTGCCCGAACTGCTTGACGTTCTCTCGGGAGTGGCGGTGGAATTCCCCAAACCTTTAGTTTTGCGGGATTTCAATCTGCCCTCCCCGGGAGGGACGTCGAGTTTGGGTTGGGAGTTCATGGCTTCCATGGCGGCTATGGACCTGACCCAGATAATTCAGGGCCCTACTCATGAAGGGGGGAACACACTCGACCTGATTTTCATCTTGGGGCAGTGGTGTAATGATCTTGGTGGGGGTTCACCAACTAGTCAGCCCCTGTCATAGACTGATCATTATCTCCTATGGCTGGTCTTTCAGCAGGCCGCCCCATGCTGCTGGGATGAGGAACTGATTAGATGGTTCCGCCCCAGATGCCTGATGGATCCTGAGGGGTTTCAGATGGCACTGGGGTTATTTCCCGCTTCCCTTACCCACAGCTCGGCCGAGGCCTTGGCGGCCACCTGGCAACAGGCAGCCTCAGAGGCTCTCGACTGGGTTGTCCCCTTGCAGCCCCTAACTCGCCGCAGATCCCAATTAGCTCCTTGGTTTTCAGAGGAGCTCCAGGAGATGAAGCGTTGAAGGAGGGGCCTAGAGAGCAAGTGGAGGTCAAGCCATTCCGAATTTGACTGTGCCCAGCTAAGAGCCTACATTAGGACTTATCTGGTGGCAATGGGAGCAGCGAAGCATGCTTACTTCTCCACTCTCATCGCATCCACAGATGATCACCTGACCACCTTGTTTAGGGTCACTCATTCCCTCCTACATTGGGAGGTGAGGGAGGACCCTTTGCAGGGTAGAGCTGAGGAATTTAGTCAGCATCTGCTCGATAAGGTTGCTCAGATTCAGGCCGGCTTGAACTCCAACTGGGAGGGGTCAGAGGAAGGAGTGACGATGAGTCTGGCTGATACCATCTGGGATGAGTTTGAGCCTCTGTCCTTAGATGAAGTGGACAGGATCATGCGGCAGCTGAGTTCCACCACGTGTTTACTGGACCCGTGTTCCTCCTGGTTGGTTTATGCCTCCAGGGCGGTTACACATGGCTGACTCCAGGCAGTAGTCAATGCTTCACTGAGGGAGGGCTTCTTTCCCGCCACCTTGAAAGAGGAGGTGGTGAAACCCCTCCTTAAGAAGCCTGCCTTGGACCCAGCCATTTTGAATAACTTCCATCCTGTCTCCAACCTTCGCTTTCTTGAGAAGGTTGTTGAGAGCGTGGTGGTTCAGCAGCTTCAGGCGTTCCTGGAGGAAGCTGATTACCTAGATCCATACCAATCAGGCTTCCGGCCTGGGTACAGCACGGAGACAGCATTGGTCGCGCTGGTGGATGATCTCTGGAGGGCTCGGGACAGGGGATTTTCCTCTGTCCTAGTCCTATTAGATCTTTCAGCGGCTTTTGATACCATTGACCATGGTAACCTATTGCGGTGTCTTGGGGGGGTTGGGGGTGGGAGGCACCATTTTATGGTGGTTCTCCTCCTACCTCTCGGGTCGCTCGCAATCGGTGTTGGTGGGAGGGCAGAGGTCGAGCCCGAGGCCCCTCACTTGTGGAGTGCCTCAGGGGTTGGTCCTCTCGCCCCTCCTGTTCAACATCTATATGAAGCCGCTGGGCAAGATCATCCGTGGTTTGGGGTGAGGTATCATCAGTATGCAGATGATACCCAGCTCTTCATCTCCACCCCAAACCACATCAGTGATGCCCTCTCTGTGATGTCCTGTTGTCTGGATGCGGTACGGATCTGGATGGGGAGGAACAGGCTTCGACTCAACCCAGCCAAGACTGAATGGCTGTACGTACCATCTCAGAGTATCCAGGATATTCCATCTTTGGTCATGGGGGGAGAGGTGTTGCCCCCTGTGGATAGGGCTCGCAACTTGGGTGTCCTCCTGGATACACAGCTCAGTTTGGAGGAGCAGGTGGGAGCTGTGACCTGGGGGGCGTTTGCCCAGGTTCGCCTGGTATGCCAGTTGCGCCCTTACCTGGACCGAGATGCCCTACAGACAGTCACCCATACACTTGTCACTTCCCGAATTGACTACTGCAACGCTCTCTATATGGGACTGCCCTTGCGGACCACCTGGAGGCTACAGCTGGTGCAGAATGCAGCCACGTGGGTTGTGATGGGAGTATCCCAATACTCCCATATTACACCCCTCCTGTGTGAGCTGCATTGGTTGCCGGTTGCCCTCTGGGTGAGATTCAAGGTGTTGATGTTAACATACAAAGTCCTACATGGCTTGGGTCCGGGGTACTTGCAGGAACGTCTCCTGCCGGCATCACATTCCGATCGCCCTGTACGCTCCCACAGGCAGGGCCTCCTTGGGGTGCCATTGGCCAGACAATGTCAGCTGGTGGTGTCCAGGGGTAGGGCCTTCTCTGTGGGAGCACCCACCCTGTGGAACCAGCTCCCCTTGGGTCTTCGTTTGGCTCCTGATCTCTGTTCATACTGCCGCGACCTGAAGACTTGGCTGTTTCAGCAGGCTGGCCTGGACTGAAATGAGGTGGGGTGGGTTTTTTTAAGGAATTTTAATTTAATTTTATTAATTTAGATTTATTGGGCTTGTAATCTAATTATTTTTTAATTAACTTATTTTTGTACTGTGATTTTATACTGTGAGCGGCCCTGAGTCCCTAGGGAGAGAGGGCGTCATACAAGTCTAATAAAATTAATTAATTAATTAATTAACAAATGATTGAAGAGTTTGCTCTTTTGAACTTTGCTCTTTTGGATACTTCTGAATGCAATAGATTAATGACTCTCTATAAATGCTAGCTTTCAGTGAATAAAATGATTGTGTGAAGCTCCTCCAGTATGTTGGTTTCCTTGATGGGTGTTTTTTGCTATGACATTTGTTCACTCCTATTTCCATGTTCACTAACTTGATCCCTGATGTATTGATTAAAAAAACCCCATGGTCCTTTTTACATTATAAAATGTATCTAATATTTTCTGGATATCATCTTAGCCTGCATTCCAAAGTACAAGCATTCCATATATTTTACCCATGAAATAAAGATGACATCACATATCCTTGTCCTGTTCTCTGCTCAACATTGAACCATTCACTAAGCATGATCTCCTTTATCATATACTGATATTGTGCTTAGCCCACAACTTTCAGTGCCATCAAACTGGCAGTTGATAAGAACATAAAAGACAGCACATGAGGATAGGCTACAATTTGGGGTATCAAGGATGGCAGTATTTATAGAAAAAAGTGGTCCATAATAAGGAATCTGAAAATGTGCTTTTTGAAGTGTTTAATTTTGATGGAATTGCAACTCCAGTTGGGAGATGTTATCTAACTTTTATTAAATACTGCGCAGATAGTCCTCAACATATAACTATTCATTTAGTGGCGTTTGAAGTTACAACAGCCTTGAAAAAGTGACGTATGCCCATTTTTCACACTTATGACCATTGCAGCACTCCACGGCCATGTGATCAAAATTTAGGCGCTTGGCAGCTGGCATGTATTTCTGACAGTTACTGTGTCTGGATCATGTGATCGCCTTTTTTATGTCCTTCTGAGAAGCAATGCCAATGCCGAAGCCAGATTCACTTAACAACCGTGTTTCTGACTTAACAACCGCCATGATTCACTTAACAACTGTGGCAACAAAGGTCATAAAATGTGGCAAAACTCACTTAACAGCTTGCTTAGCCATAGAAATTTTGGACTCAGTTATGGTCATAAGACGAGGACTAACTTTATACAGATCCTATATGTGGGTTCGGGAAAACTCCATATTGTAAGGGAGTTTCCATTTGCTGTTATTTCCACAGTTTAATCAGTTTTAGTCTAGCTGCTATATCAGTGGAAAGTGGTTGAACAAACTTTATAACATTGCCTTGCCTTTGTTTGCAACATAGTTTTTTAGTTTCAGTTACCAGTGGTGGAATTCAATTTTTTTTACTATCGGTTCTGTGGGCGTGGCTTGGTGGGCGTGGCAGGGGAAGGATACTGCAAAATCCCTATTCCCTCCCCACTCCTGGGGGAAGGTTACTGCAAAATCTCCAATCCCTCCCCAGCCCACTAACCTGCTTTCCAGCTCCGTTCTCCTGTGCAGGGCAACCAAAGAAGACCCAGCCAATCAGCTGGGACTCAGGGGGGACAGAGACTAGATGGGGGCGGGGCCAGTATCTGCTGAATACCATTTGTGTTGGTTAGCTATAGGTCAGGTTGATGATTAAAGATAATTTGAAAGGCAGTGCAGGAATAAATTTATTGCTGTATTAAATTTCTTCCAACAAAATATTCCATCATTCCAGCCTATTCAATTTATCCAGTGCTTTCTTGAATTCAACAAATACGTAATAACTTACAACCTGTCATATTACAGTTCTACAGTGACTTGCTGAGGAGGTAAATAAACCTGCACATCCATTGTTCACAACCTATAACTAATAAAAAGGTTGGCAAGCTTTTAGCAAACTTATGGCCTTGGCAAACCAGACCCATGGTGACCTCCTTAACATGTCTCTGTGATTTTCTTCCCAGCAAAGTACGAGGTGGTTTATTGTGACTTCTTTGCAGGGAGACAGAGAAAAAAAGAGAGGGAGAAGGAGGGAGGAAGATAGGCAGGGAGAGGGAGGGGAGGGAGGGAGGGAGAGAGAGAGAGAGAGAGAGAGAGACCCTCATTTAAAAAGACCATAATAAATTAAATTAATACAGGTTTCTCCTTTAGAGCACAGATAGTCCTCGACTTACAGTGCATTTATTATGACTGCTGCAGCATCCCCAGGATCAAAATCCAGATGCTTGGCAGTTGGCATGTATTTCTGATAGTTGCCATGTCCCAGGGTCATGTGATCAACTTTTGTGACCTTCTGACAAGCAAAGTCAATGGGGAAGCCCGACTCACTTAACAACCGTGTTTTTAACTTAACAGTTGCAGTCATTCACTTAACTGTGGCAAGAAAGGTTTTAAAATGGGGCAAAACTCACTTAACAAGTGACTCACTTAGCTACAGAATAACAGAGTTGAAAGGGACCTTGGAGGTCTTCTAGTCCAACCCCTGCTCAGGCAGGAAACCCTATACCAGTTCAGACAAATGGTTGTCCAATCTCTTCTTTAAAACTTCCAGTGTTGGAGCATTCACAACTTCTGGAGGCAAATTGTTCCACTGGTTAATTGTTCTAACTGTCAGGAAATTTCTCCTTAATTCTAGGTTGTTTCTCTCCTTGATTAGTTCCCACCCATTCTTGTCCTGCCTTCAGGTGCTTTGGAGAATAGCTTGATCCCCTCTTCTTTGTGGCAGCCCCTGAGATATTGGAAGACTGCCATGTCACTTCTTTTCATCAGACTAGACATACCCAGTTCCTGCAACCATTCTTTATATGTTTTTAGCTTCCAGTCCCTAATCATCTTGGTTGCTTTTCTCTGCAATCTTTCTAGAGTCTCCACATCAGTGGTGGGATTCAAATTTTTTTACTACCGGTTCTGTGGGCGTGGCTTAATGGGCATGGTGTGGCTTGGTGGGAGTGGCTTGGTGGGCATGGCAGGGGAAGGATACTGTAAAATCTCCATTCCGTTCCCCACTCCTGGGGAAAGGTTACTGCAAAATCCCATTCCCGCCGCCACCCCACTAACCTGCTTTCCAGCCCCATTCTCCTGTGCAGGGTAACAAAAGAAGACCCAGCTGATCAGCTGGGACTCGGGAGGCAGAGAATAGATGGGGGCGGGACCAGTCAGAGGTGGTATTTGCCGGTTCTCCAAACTACTCAAATTTTCCGCTACCGGTTTTCCAGAACTGGTTAGAACCTACTGGATACCACCTCTGCTCCACATCTTTTTTACCTCGTGGTGACCAAAACTGAATGCAGTATTCCATGTGTGGCCTTACCAAGGCATTATAAAGTGGTACTAACACTTTATCTGATCTTGATTCTATCCCTTTGTTAACGCAGCCTAGAACTGCGTTGGCTTTTTTGGTAGCTGCAGCACACTACTGGCTCCTGTTTAAGTGATTGTTCACTCAGACTGCACTATCCCTCTTGCAGTTACTACTATTGAGCCAGATGCCACCTATCCTGTACCTGTGCATTTGGTTTTTCTTGCCTAAATGTAGAGCCTTACTTTTTTCACCACTGAACATCATTTTGATAACGCCCAGTGTTCAAGTCTGTCAAGATCCTTCTGTATCAATTGTGGTTGTTAACTCAAGGACTACCTCTACAAGAATTACAGAGGTTGAATTTCAGCCTGATGTGAATTTGTTTAAAGACACGTGAACCTTTGACAGGGATTTGTACATATGCAGTTTTACTTTTGTGATTAGCTTCATAATGAAACTGTAATGCAGTTTGCTTGTTTTTGAGATACTTTCTAAGTGAAGTCAGGGTACTGAATATCCATAATATTCCTTCTTCTTATTTGCCCCACAGTGATCCTGTGAGCCGGGTTGGGCAGAGAATGACTGAGCTCTAGTGAGCAATATACTGCTTAACTACCACTGCATAAAAGGTAAATAAAGGTTGTAAAATCAGGTTGGTCATATATGTCATAACCCTATTGGCCAGGTGTCATTACAGCCATAAATCAAAGATAAACTGTATGCAGGATACACGAACACCGATTACAAAAAAACCTGTTCAAATGTTTCAAAAGTGCTTTTGTGCTTTATAAATAGTCACTATTATTTATGACTGGTTTACATATTCACTGATATATCCATATCAGGGGTGGAGAACTGTGGCTCTTATAAGACTTGTGGACTTCAGCTCCCGGAAGTTGGCTCAGGAATTCTAGAAGTTGAAGTTCACCAGTTATAAAGGGGCCATAGTTCCCCACTTCTGCTGTATTTTGCACTCATCTTTCCCTCTAGCAGCTTGGTACTACATAACATGTTGGGTCTGGTCTCTGGGTGTTATGTGAATTTTGTTGTATGTATATGCTATGTATATACGTACAATGACAATAAAGTATTGTTATTATTAAGCACCCTGCAGAAATAGTTACAGATACATGACCTTTCGGCTCATAAGTTTAGCTGGGTTATATCTACGTAGAACCTGAGTGAGTGATGCATGTCAAAAAGAGGCGGTGGATTTGAATGTGTGAATGTAGATGCTATTTTGCTATTATAGACTGTTGCTCTCTCTGAATCCTTCATCCGTGATCTACTTACGTTCTGTTGCCAAGATCACATAAATAAGTGGGTGAAATCACCAGGAAATTTCAAAGGTTACTTTTTTTTCTTACATTGCTTGAACTTCTTTGAGAATAAGATCAATGTACTAGACTTCCCATGCCTATGTGAACCATTTTGTGTGTGTTTCCGGAAGCCTCCCCCCTAGAATAAGATATTTTGGGGAATATTAAAAGAGGCAGAATATTATATTACCGCAAAGGAGAAATGGAGAAAAATCTTAACAAAGGCATAAAGCAGCCCCAACAGCCTCCAGCAGATCCCTGAAAAGATGGATATTTTGTCCCCATTAAGAAATCCAGGCCAGGCTATTCACAAACAAAACACTTTCAGCTCCAGTTGATGGGATTAAGAAAGCCACAACATGACTTTTGAAATTTAATAGGATTAACACACCACCAGTCAAATAATAAAAGCATACAAAGCAAACCTCAAAATCAAAAAAAAAAAACCTGTATAAAAATCCTTGCATTCATCAAGCTAATTTACCAGTTGTCCCAAAACTACATGCTGTTGTTGGTTCTGTTCATCAATAAACAGAATCCTTCTTTCCAATTAGCCTCCATTTTATTTCCAACACCTTTCTCCTGGATAGGAACCGGACCAGAGTTTTCTTCCTCCATGTTGCTTAAAAAAAAAAACTGATTGGAATGTGCAATCTGCAATGTGCATTTGGCAAAAGTTCAAGAAGAATGAGCCTGTAAGGCAAAACATTTAGATTATTCTGATCAAACAGGTTTAGAAGTATTGTCTTTCTTTCTCTGTTTCTTTTATTATCATTTTGGTAGAAATTTGGTCTGCATAGTGGAAAACTGTAATATTTTGTGGTACTATACAAAATTGGTAAATTTGCAAAAACAAATTTACAATTTTTTTTTGTGGGTTTGGTCTTCAGAGAAAACCCAAGTGCTTCTGAGGCCCTCACATACCTTCCCACATACACACTTACTCCTTTTCCCAATCATCAGGGCCTGAGGCCTGCAACTTTCTGTTGGCTTCCGTGTTGACTTGATTGTGGAAAATTGGCAAGAAGTTGCCCCACCTAACAACCGGGTTATTCAGGTAACGAGCAGCTGGAACTGCCTAGATTGCAGTGCTGAGTGGTTGTACTGTAGACGCCAAACTTCTGGTGCCAATTGTGAACTTACATTTTCATTAACTTAGGGCCTGTTTCCAGCGTTCTTCTAAAATAAATACTAAGTCATCTGCAAATGCTTGTAATTTGTATTTTTTCCTTTTTATTTCCATACCTTTTATTTGTAAGTCTTGTCTAATATTTCTATTTAACACTTTCAATGTTAGTATAAATAGCAATAGGGACAATGGACACAGTGATGGACGGCAACCAGTTTAACGACCAGTTCTGTGAGCATGTGCTTTGTGTGCACATTAAAAAAAAACACCAGCTAACCTTCTGGGCAGCCCCGGTAAGTAGAACAGCTGAGGCATGGAAATCCACTGTGCCATGCAAATCAGCTGAGCTGAAAAAGACGGAAATATAGGACAGGATAGGGCGGGAGAGAGTGGGTGGGGCCAGCTGATTATCGGAACTACCTGTTCAGTAGAACCGGTCCAAACTGGCAGCAGCCCACCAGTGAATGGTCATCCTTGTCTTGTGCCTTTTTTTAATATTAAAATTCTCCATTCTGAAGCTTCCGTTCTGAAGCTGAAATCCTCCATGGAAGGATTATTATTATTACCTTTATTGTCAGGGTACAACATGTGCCCAATGAGATTGGCTGAGCCTCCCTTTGTGCACCTCCCCCAACACAACTCACAGTGAGGACAGAAGTACCTAACCCAGTCCCAATCTTATTACACTATGTGATCTTGTTGCACAACGCGCCGGCCCCACAAGTCTGTCATACTATATTGACATGAAGTTATTTTCCATTCAGAAGTCTGACAGCCCACGGGTAGAAACTGTTCTTCAGCCTGTTGGTGCGGCTGGCTATGCTTCTATATCTCCTACCTGATGGTAGGAGAGTGAAGAAGTGCTGACCGGGATGTGAGTCGTCCCTGAGGATTTTCCTCACTCTTCTAAGGCAGCGAACCCTAGCGATGTCATCTAGTGGTATCAGGGAACAGCCCACGATGTTTTGTGCTGTGCTCACCACCCTCTGTAATGTCTTTCTATCCATGGCTGTCAAGCCAGCATACCACACCATAATACAATATGAGAGGACGCTTTTTATCATGGACTGGTAAAAGGAAGTCATCAGTCTTTCCACTTTAGTCTTTTGCAAGACCCTAAGGAAATGGAGTCTCTGTTGGGCCTTTCTGGACACCTGGATTGTGCTGATTTTCCAGGTGAGATCTTCGCTGAGGTAGACTCCCAGGAATTTAAAGGAGGAAACTCTCTCCACACAGCCCCGCTCAATATAAAGTAGGATGGGTTCCTCTCTCTCCTTCCAGAAGTCTAACACCATTTCCTTTGTCTTGCTGATGTTTAGGTGCAGGTTGTTTTCTAGGCACCATGAGGATAATTTTTGAACCTCCCCACTATACGCTGTTTCGTCTCCACCTGTAATGAGATCCAGTACGGTAGTATCTCTGCGAACTTAATGATCACAGTGAATTCCATAAAAATTCTCCTTGGATTTTGCTACAGAGCATTTTCAGCCAGACCTCAAGAGTAGGAAAGACTCTCTCACATCCCTGGGAGCAGGCTGAAAAATATCCACTGTGAAATCCAAGCAGAAATGGGAGCCAGTTTAGTCTACTGGTTAAGGACCCAGGCTAGAGAGAAAGAGACTATGAGTTCAAGTCCGGCCTTAGGCATGAAAGCCAGGCGGTGATCTTGGGCCCGTCATTCTCTCTCAGCCCAACAATCCTCACAGGATTATCGTTGTGGGGAAAACAGGAGAAGGAAGTTGTGTTTGATGTTTGCCGCCTTGAGTTGTTTATGAAAATAATAAAGGTGGGATATAGATAAATAAATAAAAATATTGGAGTCTCTGTACAGAAAACCAAGCTGTTGCCCCCACCTCACTTTCGTCTCTGGGGTCCAGCTGAAAAGACCTTATGCTGAAGGAGACTCCACTTAATATTGGGGGCTGCCTAAAAATACAGGTGGTCCTCACCTTATGACCACAACTGAGCCCAAAATGTATGTTGCTAAGTGAGAAATTTGTTAAATGAATTTTGCCCCATTTTATGACTTTTCTTGCCATGTTTGTTAAGTGAATCTCTGCACTTGTTAAATTAGTCACATGGTTGTTAAGTCAATCTGGATTCTCCATTGACATTGCTTGTCAGAAGGTTGCAAAATGACTCCTGAACATTGCAACCGTCATAAATATGAGCCAGTTGTCAAGAGTCAGAATATAAGTCACATGATCATGGGGATGCTGCAATGGTCATAAGTGTAAAAAATGGCCCTAAGTCACGATTTTCAGTGCTGTTGTAATTTTGAATAGTCACTAAACGAACTGTTGTAAATTGAGGACTATTTGTAGTGCACCAAAATTTTGCCTGGATTTCTACCAGGAGCTTTTTGGCAGTCAGCAGCACCTTGTGACGTTCCCTGCTGGCTTCCCCATTGATTTTCTGGGAAAGCCGGCAGTGAATGTTGCAAATGGTGAACACATGATGGTGGGAAGAATGGATTGCCTAGAGTCCAGACTGCAAAGACTATCTGTACAATATATAAAGTGCGTACATATATGTACATACACATACACATATACATATATACGCACACATACACATTCCATACTATAAGACACACAACATCCCACATTGTTCACAAGAGAATCTCTATTAAATATGTTTCTTTTCTGATCTCAACAAAGATGCCTGTCAGCTTTGGAAGTCATATTAGCACCAGATGCTTCCACACTGCCACATTCTTGAGCCTGGGAAAATGGGAGGGGGGAATTTCTTGGGGTGTATGTGGTTAGACATAATAGCACTCTTCTTTTAAGTCAAGGTCATGTTATTTCTGCACCTGGGGGGGAGAACGTCTCAAGTTGGGATGGATGGTGATTGGGAGATGTGATGCAATGATGGGTACAGTGGGTGGATTTGTAATTTCTTACTTATAGCAAGGAAACACAAACTTTCAGATTCGGGATTTCTCAGATGTGCCAGTTTACTCCTCTAATAAAAAGAACTTTGGAGAGGATGTCTGTCTCTGAGTTATTTGTTGGAGTGGAGGTTTTCTGGAATGCTGACAATGCCTCTTGATTCATCTAGTAGCCACTCAGCTGAAGCTATCACCTTGGTAAATTAGATAGATAAGATAGATAGATAATTTAGAAGATTAGGGGCTGCCATAGGTGCTGGAAGAATGTAGAAGTGCAGATAATCCTCAACTTATGACCACAACTTGGGTGTTCTCCTGGACATACGGCTCAATATGGAGGAACAGGTGGGAGCCATCGCCAGGGGGGCCTTTGCCCAGGTTCGCCTGGTGCACCAGTTGCGTCCCTACTTGGACCAAGATTCCCTACGCATGGTCACTCATGCGCTCGTGGCCTCTCGTCTCGACTACTGCAATGCTCTCTACCTGGGGCTGCCCTTGCGGACTATGCGGAGGCTTCAACTGGTGCAAAATGAGGCCATGCGGGCAGTGATGGGAGCGGCCCGATTCTCCCATGTGACACCCCTCCAGTGTGGTCTGCATTGGCTGCCAGTTGCCCTCCGTGTAAGATTCAAGGTGCTGGTGTTAACCTATAAAGCCCTGAATGGCTTGGGTCCGGGGTACTTGCAGGAGCACCTCCTACCAGCATCGAGGTCCAATCATCCAGTATGCTCCCACAGGTAGGCCCTCCTGGGAGTGCCGTCGGCCAGACAATGTCGGTTGGCGGTCTCCCGGGGGAGGGCCTTCTCTGTGGGGGCGCCCACCCTTTGGAACCAGCTACCCCTGGAGCTGCATCTGGCCCCTGACCTGCGCTCCTTCCGTCGTGATCTAAAGACTTGGCTATTTTCACAGGCCGGCCTGGACTGAGTGAGGTTGGGGATTTTAATATCGGGATATTTTAATATTTTATAATTATTTGGATTGGGTAAGTTTAGGAATAAGTTTTATATATTGTATATATGTTTTTGTGTAAGCCGCCCCGAGTCCCCCTGGAGATGGGGCGGCATATAAATCCAAACAAACAAACAAATAAATAAAGCAAGCCCAAATTCATGTTGCTAAGTGAGAAATTTGTTAAATGAGTTTTGCCCCATTTGTTAAGTGAACCACTGCAGTTCTTAAATTAATAATGCTGTTGTTCACTGAATCTGGTTTCCCCATTCGCTTTGTTTGTCAGAAGGTTACAAAAGGGTGATGTGTGTGTGACATGACCCCAAGACACTGCAACTGTCCTAAATATGAATCAGTTGCCAAGTATCCAAATGTAAATCGCGTGACCATGGGGATGCTGCAATGGTCATAAGTGAGAAAAATGGTCATAAGTCACTTTTTTCCAGTGCCATCATAACTTCAAACAGTCACTAAGCAAACGGTTATAAGTCGAAGACTACCTGTACAAGTCTAAAGTCTGGCTTAATGGCATGGAGATGGGATCGTTTCAATACTCAAGCCAACACAATCAACAGAGAAGTAACAGCAACAACCAAAAGAGTAAAATACAAAAATGTCTGCTTTCCTGTTTGATATCTATACCTGAAGGAAAACTTCAAAGATTATCCTAAATTAATGTATATCATAAAGTAAATTGAAATTTATTGTCCCTTATTGTAATGTTTTCTACAGTTCCCTAGGAGAGATGGGCAGCATACAAGTCTAATAATTAAATTAATAATAAATAAATATTTAAGAAACAAGACCAAAAAAGACAGGCAAGCTTTGTATCATTTCATGGATTTTTATTGCATTTTGTCTGAAACATGATTGCAAATAACAAAAGTCTTATTTTTGATCAATGAAAATCTTTCACTAATAATTATTAAACTCCCTGAGTGATTTGAACTGCAAATATGTGTCTCTGTTGATCCGGACAAGGGAGAAGCTGTTAGCTTTCCTACATTATTTTTGTTAAGAATGCCACACCTTAAGAAATAAATGACAGTTGTCTCTTAACACAGCAACTAATGTCATACTACACAACACTACTATCCTAAATCATGCTTAGCATTAGTATGCTTTACTGAAGAAACCACAAACAAACTGTGTATTCACTGAAAATTTGCCAGAACATCAGCAAAGAAATCACATTAAGCTTTAAATTAGTACAATTCAAGCAACCAAAACTAATACAGTTTTGCAAACAGTATAAACAAGAGACCAATTATCTTCAAGGAGGCACACATTATATAGCAGGAAATTACATTTTATAAATCATTCCAAAATTATTCTATGCCCTGTGGATGGAAGGAGGCTCTGATAAAACAGTAACCCCCAAATCAAAAATATAAAAATTATCTAAGGAGAATCGTATAAAAACATGAGCTAAATGAACCTCAAGTTTACCAATAGTACAGATCGTCCTCAATTTACAAGCATTTGTTTAGTGGATGAAGTCACAACGGCACTGAAAAAAGTTACCGTTCTTCCCACAATAGGCAGTATTTTTGTGGTCATGTGATCAAAATTCAGATGCTTGGCAACTGGCATGTATTTATGACGGTTAACAACTGTCTCGATTGTGGTCGTAAGTTGAGGAATACCTGTATATAATACAAGTTTTCTTGCCTGTTAAGAATTAACCCTGTATACTGTATTATGTTTCTTCACAAATAATAGCTTCTACATTTAACCTGTCAGATCATTTAAACTTTCCATACATCTTATCAAAACCATTTTTCAAGTAAAAAGGTTATCCAGCTATTTCCATTATTGAACATTATTGATAAATACAGTTCATCAATAATATTGATGTTACCTGAATATCATTTTTGGGGGGGTTGCTGTTTCTGCTGTCTTAATGATCATTAAAACTGTGTCTTCCTTATCAAAAGAGTTGTCCGAAAAGGAGATTGTGATTTCGCTGACGGCCCTCCTTTTCATGCAACTAATAAATAAGAAATTGTACAGATAGTCCTTGACTTACAACCATTCGTTTAGTCACCCTTTGAAATGATAATGGCACTGAAAAAGAACTGGTCCCCACATTTATGACCAACACAGCGTTCCCTTGGCCACAATATCAAAATTTGGATGTTTAGCAATTGGCATATATTCACAACAATTGTCATGGGTCATGGGCACCATTTCCAACCTTTCCAACTGGCTTCCAACACACAAAGTCAAATGGGGAAGATGGATTTGTTTAACAATCCTGTGATTCAGATAACAATTGCAGAAATTCACTTAAGCGTGGCAATTCAAAAAAAAAAATTATAAAATCAGGCACAACTTTCACTTAACAATCACCTGATTTAACAACTAAAATTCTACTCCCAGTTGTATTGTAAACCAAGGACTATCTGTATTTTTTGAAAAGCAATCAATATGACAATACTTGTGCAATTGTACGGGCCTCAAATTTTTAGTTTAGTTTCTCAGCCATGTAATGAAAGCTAAAGCAACCGTTACAAGCTTAAGAACAAGAAATAAGACAGGACAAAACAAGAATGAGATATAAGACATATAAAATATTATTTCGCTAAAAAGAAACACATTCACAAAATAAGCAGGAGGCTTGCTTTAAAATGACATTTGCAAAACAAGGTTTGTTAGGAATAACTTTCAACCAATATTTTCCTCAACACAATATAACCTTTTACAGAGCATTTCATGAAGCTAACATCTTCACACGTACATTAGACAAACTTTCCAATTTATTCCAATAAGGAATAAAAATGGACAAATAATATTGTGACAGTTTAAGGACTAGCACATTTATTCCAGTGCAAATTTCCACGAACAGAATCTTGTGGCTCTTCAAGATATAAGGTTGTCTTTAGTGCAAGTTATTGCTCCTTATGATAGTAAAAAAAGAAAGAAAAAAGAAAGAAGGAAGGAAAATACGGCTTAATCCGTATTAAAGCTTTTTGGCTTTTTTTTGCTCACTGCCTTAAGTTTAATTTCCTTTAAAAGGTGTACTGTGTGCTCTAACACCTGGCTAGCTTCTCTGGCTGGGAAAGCAAACAGGCTTGATCCTGGTTAAGTGGTTTGAAGGATATACATTAGATCAGGAAGTTGAAAATCTTCCAGTGAATTTTCACCATTAAAAAAAATAGATCATGTTAACACTCTTTTCATTTCTTTCCAGCAAATGATTTCAAAATTCAAAATATTTCAGTTTGCAAGCTCATCTACTTTGCAAGTTTGTCTACTTCTCTTCCCATCACAGCATTTTCAATTCCACATGATTTCAGAATATTTGATGAATTATAGAACCATAAAGATCTCTACTACTAACGCAAACGCAACAAAATGAAAATAAATCACAATAGGATTCTACCCATCATAGAAGCCATTTTACATTAAATTTATCAATGGGTCTGTGGCATTTATCCTGCGTGAGCGAATTTAATTTAATTGAAATTATAACTAACTTTTCCCCATGACAAGTCAGGAAAATTCCAACGTGTTCCCTCCACACCAAAAAACCCACGGAAACTCTTAATAAACCAGTGAAGTTGTTTGCTTTATTTTCTTTTACTACCACACCTCTCCTTACTTTTCTTCTGTGTGCAAATACATTCATTTTTAGTGAAAGAAATCTTTCATGTGCTCCAAATAGAAGTCTTTTTATATCAGGCTGGTTTTTTTTCTCCTATGTAAGTCATGTCTACAGGCAACTTAGCTAAAAAACCAGAGATGAGGATATTCTGAGCCTGTTGCAATTTAGAATGCGCAGACAAAAATGTCTTTGACACTGGTACAACTCTTAGAACTGTGAAAACACATCAAATTTAATATCAGTTTACATGCAGTTAATACAAATAGTCCTCAACAACTTATAACCATTGTTTAGTGACCATTTGAAATTGCAATGGCACTGAAAAAAGTGACTTATGACTGAGCTTCACAGTTAAAACGGTTGCAGCGTCCTCATAATAATTTGAGGAAGAATTGGGTATTTGGCAACCAGAATGTATTTACAATGGCTGCATTGTCCTTGGGTTATTTGATTGTCATCTGCAACCTTCCCAACTGGTCTCCAGCAAGCAAACACAAGAGATTATCCCATGAGTCTCTCAACAACTGCAGTGATTTCCTTAATACGGTAGCAAAAGTGGTCATAAAGGCAGCCATCTTGTTTAGCAACAGAAATTTTGATCTCACCTGCAGTTGTAAGTCAAAGACTACCTGTACAGTCCATGTCTTGACATTTCTAATGAAAAAAAAATAGATTCTGGCTGGGAAAAAAACTTAATTGGGTAAAGGTCTTCCAATATGTCTGTTTAGTCAGTGGGCAAAAATCTACTAATTGTCAGCACTCCACTGACACTAATACTGCTTTGCTAACTCTCATTGAACCAATAATACAGTAATATAAAATTTCAGTGTTAAGAATGAATGTTTCATATAAAACTTTATTCCTTAGTATATTCTATTCCAGAACAAAACGTCCTATGTATAAATTGCTTTTGAGGGGGGGAAAAGATATTTGGAATTTCTCTCTCTCTAAATTAGCTATTTTTTACAACAACTGGGGAAACTATCTATAATATATATGCCAAACCTCAAAGGATTAATTTTTTTTAAAGTGTACTGATCAAACAGCAAAGCAACATTTTTTCTAAATTACTTTTCTCAGTGCATTTTTAATCAATTAAGAGATGGTTTTGCCAAGTAACTAACCAATAAGCTAATTCTTCTAGTTGTATAATTTGTATTATATCATCCAATGTGTGGAAACTATGCAAGCTGAATCAATGGTCAGAGCTAGGAAGCTATTTTGCCTATGAGTCTATCAATTTTAATAAAGTAGAGCTGCAATTAGCATTAACAAACTGAAAATGCTAACATGGGTCCAATGAATGCAATTATTTTCTTGTAACAAAGCTATTTTGTCTTGACACTCTGTATCTTGCCAAAGGGATCTGTGTTTCTAGCTCACCCTGGCAATAAAAGGTTTTAAAATATGTGTAATACAAAAGAAGAACAAGTCATAATTTCAAGTTGTCTGACAATGCATATAGGGGTAAGAAAGTCTAATTTTTTAAAAAAATATTCTCCACTTTAAAAATTCTACTGCTTTAAAAAACAGGCACATTAGTGAAAGTTGAGCTCAAGTACACATATTAATTAAAATCCTGGATGCAGGACAAGGAATATCAAGAAGAAACAGGAATGTCATAGTATTGACAGTTTCTTACATCTTATTCCCTGAGAAAAGCCTTTACAGAACTTCACTTTCAAACAAGGCCAACAGCCTATCTGGATGGAAAATACAGAGGATTACAAACTACACACCTTTTACGCACTTGCAATAACTATAGGAGGAAGATTTGATCCATCATTCATTACACTGCAAACTTTATCAGGAACTCTGGTCTAGATTCATTATGCCCTGGTTAATGCAACTGAAACAATCTAGATTGGAAGAAAAAAAAAGTCTTTTGTTGTCTGATGAGGACAAACTTGTAACAAAACATTGCATGGTTTGCAATGGCGACAAGAAAACTAGGAAAGCCTGACATCCTGACAAAATAGTGCTTTTAATATTAGAGGGGATATATTGAATTGATACGATCGCTATAATTTTATATGTATTTTGCTAAGGGTTTTGCTTATTTGCGAAGGTTGAAAATAAACCTTTACATGGCAATCAAACCCTTTTGTGCTTCAGTTTGATGAAGAACTGTATTGACCATAAGAGACCAAAAGAGAAAAACAACAAAAACAAAAGTCCATAAATACACACACACACACACACACACACACACTGGTGAATCTCCCCATGATTATTAAACCAAGCAATCTTATCAATTAAGTTAATCGATAACTTAAGAAAAACTGAAATATCCCTGATATATTTTCTTGTGCCTTGCTTGGGTAAATGCGTCAAACCAACCATGCTGCATGGAAACTCAGTCAAATCCAAGGAAGTCAACTTTCAAACCACTTGGCGAGGTCCTGGATGGTCTTAGGCTGTTTCCCTACCTCTCTGATTACCTTACAAACCTTGCAACAATGTTCTGACCAAAAGGACGACACCCTCACGTCATACTGTTTCCTCCAGGCGAAATGCTTTCGGTACATGTTCTTGTTTTTATCTAGGAATTTCAGGTAAACTGCCAGTTCCATGGGGTCGGAGAAGTCATCGGCATGAATGAAGGCGTCGGAAGGGATGAACCGTTCGTAGTTGGCCCTCGGAGGCCCCAAGACGATGGGGACCGTCCAAGATTCGAAGGCATTCCTCCAGAGTTTCTCGGTGATGTAGTCCTGGTGCTGGGAGTTTTCAAAAGCCAAATAAAACTTGTATTCCGAGACCGTCTTGATCACATTGTTGTCTTTGAGTGACAGTCTGTGAGATCCATAAATATCAATGGGGAGATACTTTTTCAGCTGGTGGTAATAACGGACCCGGGCATGACCTTCGTTCCAGTTACTGATCACCCAGGCCACCAGCTTGGTCTTCTTGGGTAAGGTGAACTGGACCAGGGGCTCCGGACGAAGCTTCAGGTACCCATAGGGTATAAAGACATCCGAGTCCGCCCGGTAGGACATGGTCCAGTTGAAAAGGCCGCCCAGGTTTCGCAGGCCCGTGGTGTGGGTGGGCGACTCCATGTTCATCCAGACCCACCGCTGCTCCGGCGGCCTCTTCTGGGGGAGCTGGCCCAGGCCATGCCACTGCAGGTCCCGGTGATGGAAGACGACCGCGTGCGCCTCGGGCTGGAGGCTGTGGTTGCTGGAGAGGCGGCAGGCGCTGATGTTGAATTGCCAGCAGTTGGAGGCGACGCCGTGCCCGAAAGGCGCCCACCACACCACCACCGTCACCGTCGTCTCGGGGTCTTTTTCCTCCGGCTGGGGGCCTCCAGGTACGGCCGCGTCCTGGGGGCCTCCAGGTACCGCCGCGTCCCTCACGCTGTTGGCCGTGTACCAGCCGAGCAGAGTACAGCAGGTCAAGCAGGCCACCAGGACTGGCCACTGCCGCCCGCTCGGCGCTTTCCACAAGCCTCGGTGGGCGCGGGGATCCCCAGAAGCTGGCTCGGGGGGTTCCATGAAGAGGCGGCGCCTGCGCCACGGAGGCAGCTGGTCTCCGGCCAAAGAGCGCAAGCGACTCCGGTGGCCGCCGCCGGCGGTGGGGACTGAGGGGAAAAGCCTCTTGGCGGCGGCGGCGGCTGCCTGAGTCCCCGTCCAAGGGGATGAACGCGGCGTCGGGAATGCATGCTGGTGGTAGGAGCGTTGGTGTTGCTGTTGGCATCGTCTCCGCCCGGTGACCTGCCCCTCAGGCGGCGGCGCCCTTGGGAGGTGCTGCTCGACCACTTCAAATGAGCCGTCCCGCCTCGCCATTCTGCCCATCCTCCTGGAGCCGGAGACGGCGGGGCTGGCCTAGCGGCAGTCCTGCCCCCTGCGCTCAGCTCACCTTCCTGCACGGATCCTCTCCTGGGAGAGCCGACGGACCCTTCCCCCATTGGCTTTCCGCCTGCCGGCAGAGATTCCTCCGGCGGAGCCTCCCCACACCCCTCAGTGGAGAAAGAGCTGCGAGGCAGGGCAGCGGGCGAACGCCGCCTTCCCATCTAAGAAAGGCCCCTGCGGGGACGGGGGGTGCAGGCAAGTGATGGCTTTCCATTTTTTTTTACTACGGGTTCTGTGGGCATGGCCGGGGAAGCATACTGCAAAATCTCCATTCCCTCCCCACCTACTTTCCAGATCCGTTCTCCTGTGCAGGGCAACCAAAGAAGACCCAGCCAATCAGCTGGGACTCGGGAGGCAGAGAATAGATGGGGGCCGGGCAAGTCAGAGGTGGTATTTGCCGGTTCTCCAAACTACTCAAAATTTCCGCTACTAGTTCTGCAGAACTGGGTCAGAACCTGCTGAATACCACCTCTGGGCGCAGGCCAGCGGTAAACCTGTTTTTCTTGTAGCTATTCCGCTGGGTGAAGAGACCCAGGATAGGAGCCACCCGACTCTTGAGCAAAAGAAAGGCGTTTGGGAGAGAGGATGGAAGACAGCTTGTCCACGTAGTCCTCCACTTACAACAGTTCATTTCCTTTAGTGACCGTTCGAAGTTACAACGGCACTGAGAAAAGAGTGGCTTACGGTCATTTTTCCCGACACTTAACAACCGTTGCAGCATCTGGTGAACAAAATTCAGATGTTTGGCAACTGATTCGTGAGGTTTGCTAGCCAGTGTCCCGGTGGGGTCAGTTGCAAACTTCTGACAATCAGAGTCAACCGGGGAAGCCAGATTCGCTTAACAAACGGGCTACTAACTTAACAGCTGCAGTGATTCACTTAACAGCTGTGGCAAGAAAAGTTGTAAAATGGGGCAAAACTCAACAAACGTCTCACTTTGCCACAGAAATTTTGGGCTCAATTGTGGTCGTAAGTCGAGGACTACTTGTAGGCAGTCACTTATCTGAAATGGTGTAGGGTTTCCTGCTTGAGCAGGGGGGCTGGACTAGAAGACCTCCAAGGTCCCTTGCAGCTCATTCTATTCCTATTCTTTGGAATTGCTCTTCATGGGGTTTATTTCCTGCAGGGACTTCGGTGTACCTACCAAGTCTGGCCAAAGCCTTCCAGGAAATGCTCTTTTCTTGGCATAGGGTTTTCTTCTTCTGGAAATCAGTTTGTCTGGGACTTTTCACAAGTCTACCAATTAATAACTATCTGCAGGTAGCTAATACAGACAGTCCTAAACTTACAATCATTTGCTGAGTGACCGTTTGAAGTTACAACGGCACTGGAAAAAAAGTGACTAACGGCCATTTCTCACACTTACAATCTTCGTAGCATTCCCATGGTCCTGCGATTTACATTCAGATGCTTGACAATTGACTCACATTTATGACAGTTGCTGTGTCCTGGGGTCATGGGATCACCTCTTAAGACCTTCTGACAAGCAATGTCAATTGGAAAACCAGGCTCGTTTAACAACCGTGTTACTAATTTAACAACTGTGGTGATTCACTTAACAAAAGGGTCAAGAAAAGTTGTAAAATGGGACAACATTCACTTAACAAATGTCTCACCAACATAAATTTTGGGCTCAGTTGTGATCATAGGTTGAGGAACACCTGTCCTGCACAAAGATATAATCTGGTCCTGCCTCTTGTTTCACTCTAAAGAATTCCAGAGATATGACCAGAGAGCCAGAATTTGGAAACCTGCAGAGAAAGGAAAGATACCATTTCACACAACTTCTTTATTTGTTGACAATTGGGACAGTCTGGAATCCCCTCCTAACATCTAGCCTGAATCTCCTTCCTTGTAGCTTCAACTTTTGGTTCTGGGTGTGTCCACTCCTCCCTGTCTCTTTTTTAGTTAATGTTCAAACTTAAACATTTATTTTTGATTTAGACTTTGCCAGCATCAGAATGATGTAGGCTCATGTCAGATCATCTTATAATTTCTACATATCCTATGGGTTGACAGAAGTCTTATTAACATTTATAAAACAAATACACTCCTTCCCAAATCATGTAGAATGATGGTGCACCATGCTGGTTTTTCCATATAGGGACTTCCCAGGATTCAGTCTGAAGGAGAAATAAAAACACTGAGGAGAACTATGTTTATTGTTGGGTGCCTGCATGAGAACAAAGAGGGACCCTGAACAATGGAAAAGCAAATATTTTTATAGAATTTGAAAACTGCATTGAAAGCTGACGAGCCTCTGAGTGCAGTACTGTAGGCTACTTCTGCTGACTGCCGGCTGACTGCAATTTGGCAGTTCAGATCTCACCAGGCTCAAGATTGACTCAGCCTTCCATTCTTCTGAGGTGGGTAAAATGAGGATCCAGATTGCTGGGGGCAATGGGTTGACTAGAGAATTAATATGATACCTTTTTGAGTAGAGCTACAGACAAAATTTTATATGCCTTTTTAATTGATAAATGATCCAAACATTTCCTGCTTTGGATAATTAACAGTTTTGCTGTTAAAATGTGTTTCTTATACACCTCATATTTATTCCTTCAAATATATCTAATGATCTGAATTTCTGTGAAATTTTAATTCTTTCTCTAGTTGTAGCATTCAAATTCATAAATTTCCCCCTTCCGCAAAGAATCTTCCAAAATGATTCTTACATAGCTGAGAAAAAAAAATCCCCTAGATTTCCACAAAGTTGCCACATGTTATCATCCAGATGTTTTCCCAAATCAGTCTCCCATTTTTTTTTCCAAACCTAGGGAGGGGCTTTCTGTATCTGTTTCTAACAATCACATACATTTTGCAGATCCTGTTGTTAATTTGAGATGGTTAGTTTTGCATGAATTTATCCAAATTTATTAATACGCAATTTGTAGACTATTAACTTCTCAGTGCACAGAATCCATAAGAACCTTTATATATCGTAATTGGTGCTCTGTCTTTTATTATTATAAGGGAAGGAATCTTTGTAGAACCTCTTCTGTATATCCCTTTCCACATTTTCACTTGGTCAGCTTTATATTGATTGTAATACAATGGATATATTATTAAAAGTGGTCACAGGAGTGTGTCCTATATAAATGCTGTATATCTTCCGCATAAGAATCAATATTATTTTTCTGTACTTTGGATAGGTCTTTCTGAAGGGGAAAAAAAGCTTGCGTATTTCTTCAATCTATATTTTTGTTTCCTGCCATTATCCTTCAGAATGAATGGGATTCCTGAAGCCTTTTTGAGCCTTCCAGAAGGGAAATGAAAATCCTTATGTTCCCTACCATTCTCCCTTTCCTGTAAATATTGTAAGCCACCCAGAGTTACCATGTGTCAAGATGGGCAGCTAATACATTTTAATAAATATATACATACCTGATACCTGTGCTTCGCTATGTGGCCGGGCTTAGTTTTTGGGGAGGAAGATAAGGGGGAAAAAATTCTGCCTCTGCCTACCAGTATCCATCGGTATTCATCTGGCTAGCGTCCTGTTAGTGTATGAGAGAGTTGAGGGCTGTTTGGGAAGTGAAACAGTATTCGCTGTGTGAGCATGAAGGAGACAGCAAGGAGCCTGGGCGTGGCTTAGCTCAACTGTCCTGTACTAAAGCTGGTTGCTGCTGTGAAACTGAAACTCCGCTGTTTGTGTTTTGCATTTGGAACATATTTCTTTCAGGTGGGGAGGGGGAGTAGAACTCCTTAGCATCAGAGCATGTTAATAATAATATACGAAATACTAATGCTCTGATGGTCATTTCAAAAAGTTCTTTCTTAGTGAGCACCTAGAAGGCAAGAGGAACATACATGCCAAATTTCAAGTTTGTAGGCTTTACGGTTCTGGAGATTCTGTGATGATGCGTGAGTGGCATTTTGCTTTTATATATATAGATACAGACATGCATACATACATAAATTCTAAGTGGCTACGTTCTAAGTGCTAGTGAATGTCAGTATTCTGAACCTTTCAAAATGCTAGCATTGGCTGTTGTTTTTGCCGGATTTGAGATCCGTTCCAGATTTGGATATGAGATATGAGCCATGGTGGCACAGTGGTTAGAGTGCAGTACTTCAAGCTACTTCTGCTGACTGCCTGCTGCCTGCAGTTTGGCAGTTCGAATCTCACCGGGCTTAAGGTTGACTCAGCCTTCCAGCCTTCCACGGTGGGTAAAATGAGGACCCAGATTGTTGGGGGCAATAGGCTGACTCTGTAAACCGCTTAGAGAGGACTGTAAGGCACTGTGAAGTGATATATAAGTCTAACTGCTATTGCTATTGCTATTTGAGCTCCAGCATACCAGAGAAACAGACCTCACACCTGTCAAATACGCTAGTAAATGTTCTTGCAATTGTTCTCCCAGGATGGATGGGAGAAAGTCCCAAACTCCCAAGTGTGCTGATAGACCTGAGCCTTCTCCCTAGCAGTCTACTTAATTTATTTTATTTATTTTTATTTTAATTCATATTTATATGCCGCCCTTCTCCGGAGACTCAGGGCGGCTTACAATTTTTGGAGCGCAACCCAATGCGCTCAGCAATAGCCTTCCTTCCATTGTATATAACTGCTTATTAGTAAGCGGCATTTTTACAAAAGTCAGCTTGTTGCCCCCAACAATCTTGGGTCCTCACTTTACCTACCCTGAGAGGATGGAAGGCTGAGTCAACCTTGAGCCTGGTGGGATTCGAGCCTGCGATAATTACAGGCATCTGGAACTTAAGAGCTAGGCATTTAGCAGCCTGCACCACCAAGGCTCTTAATGACCTGCACGATCACTTAATGGCTGCAACTGAGACAGCCAGGATTGTGGTTGTTGAGCAAAGTAGGCATGCAATGTCTTAGAATAGAATAACAGAGTTGGAAGGGACCTTGGAGGTCTTCTATTCCAATCCCCTGCTCAGGCAAGAAACCCTACACCACTTCAGATAATGGTTATCCAACATCTTCTTAAACACTTCCAGTGTTGGAGCATTCACAACTTCTGGAGGCAGGTTGTTCCGCTGATTAATTGTTCTGTCAGGAAATTTCTCCTTAGTTTTAGGTTGTTTCTCTCCTTGATTACTTTTGTCCCATTGCTTCTTGTCCTGCCCTCAGGTGCTAAGTTTGAAGAATAGCTCGACTCCCTCTTCTCTGTGGCAGCCCCTGAAATATCGGAACCCTGCTATCATGTCACCCCGAGTCCTTCTTTTCATTAGACTAGACACATACCCAATTCCAGCAACCGTTCTTTATATGTTTTAGCCTCCAGTCATTAATCATCTTTGTCGCTCTTCTCTGCACTCTCTTTTGCTCAAAACGGCCAAGTTTCTGGGCCCAATTGTGAGCGTTAATTAGATGGCTGCCTGTAATTTAGAAAAGCATCATTTTTAACTGCAGCATCCAGCCTGGGATCTTAGAACAGTTTTCATTCCAGGGTTTCCTTTTCTTGTTAATCTTTTCCCACATTGGAGTATGGCCTATTGCCTACTTACTTTACAATAACACTCAAGTCGTAGAGGGGTAAGGTCAGAACATAAGGTTTTGTTTGTCACAATCACAGATGGCTGACTTTATTTGAGCATGGATGAAAAACGTTTTAGCTTTTGGATATGTGCTTTTTCATTTGGTATCAAAGGTAAAAATGTGAAAGGTGTTCAGTGATTGTGTTACCTCCATTATCTTTCTGTTAGCTATTTCCAGTGCTCTTGATAATATGTATATTGTGTGCAAGGTGAGGTTTTTGTGGCTCCCTCCTGCAGGCAAGTGGCAGAGAGCTCCGTGACTGATTGTAAAAATTTCCAGTAAAGTATACTTCTGTTGTTTCTATCTCCTAATGATTTAATTTTTAGAACATAGAATAACAGAGTTGGAAGAGATCTTCTATTCCAACTTGCTCAAGCAGGAGATCCCATTTTAGGTTTTATTTTATTTTAATAGGAGGCCTTTCTTTCAACTCCGGATGTTTTTCTCACAATACCTATTTTATATTTTAAATTTTATAATATTTTATTTTTAATATTATTATTAATATTATTATTAATATTATTATTAATATAATATTAAATATTATAATAAAATAAAATAATATTAAAATATTATTTAAAATAATATTTTAAAAGATTTTCTCAAATAAAGGACTTATGTGTCAAAGGTATTTTTTTTAATTACATTTATATGCCGCCCTTCTCCGAAGACTCAGGGCGGCTTACAATTTTTTGGGATACAACCCAGTGTGCTCAGCAATAGCCTTCATTCCATTGTATATGCCTGCTTATTACTAAGCGGCATTTTTACAAGGTCAGCTTTATTGCCCCCAACAATCTTGGGTCCTCAATTTACCTACCCCAAGAGGATGGAAGGCTGAGTCAACCTTGAGCCTGGTGGGATTCGAGCCTGCACTAATTGCAGGCAGCTGGAACTTAAATGCAGGCATTTAACAGCCTGAGCCACCAAGGCCCTTTATTTCTAAGATATTAGTAAGATATTAGGGAGGGGGTTGTACTTTGAACAGGTAAAAATGCACAGATCTCTTTTTTTAATTAACTGTGAAACCTCATACTTCTCTAAAATCTTGCAACCCCTTTTTATTTTAAAAAGAATATATTACATTCGAAAGTGCTCATGTTGTATATCTCCTCTAAATAAATAGAATATTTATTTCCCTTATTATTTAGCTATGTAACTTTATTATTCATGCGTAAGATTTCTATAACTAAATTAAAGTGGGGTGATGGGTATCCTTGCTTAAGTACCTCTCAATAGAGTTTTATCTGGCTCATAATTATTTATTTATTTATTAAATTTATATTGCCGCCTTTTCGCTCATGGCAACTGAAGGCGGCTTACAGAATATAAAAACCACATTTAAAACCATAAAACTAATTTTAAAAAATCAAATAAATTAATATAATAATAAAGTCATAATAAAATCAACCCCTACCTCCTGCCCCGGTGACAGGAGATCACACAAGCCATTTAATGGGCTCCATCCTGCTCTGGGTTCCTCAGGCCCGCTGACAGAACCAGTTCTTCAGCGCCTTCCGGAAGAGTACTAGGGTGGGGGCCGTTCTAATCTCTGGCGGAATGATAGTCCAGACAGAGGGAGCCACCACAGAGAAGGCCCTTCTTCTGGGTCCCACCAGGTGTATCTCCCTCGGGGATGGGACCCACAGAATTCCCTGCCTCCCTGCTCTTGTGGGTCCAGTAGATGTCACCAGCAAGAGATGGTCCCTCAGATAACCTGATCCCAAGCCATGAAGGGCTTTAAAGGCAACAACCAGCACTTTGAATTGGACCCAGAAGCAAATCGGCAGCCAATGCAGCTCCTGCAGGAGAAGTGATACATGTGCACACCGGGGTCTGCACAAAACTATGCAGGCCGTTGCATTTTACGCTAACTGGATCTTTCGGATGCTCTTCAAGGGCAGCCCCATGTAGAGCACGTTGCAATAGTCAAGACAGGAAGTGACTAGGACATGAGTGACTGTGGGTAGGGATTGTTGGTCCAGGAAAGGGTGTAACTGGTGCACAACCCGCAGTTGTGCAAAGGCCCTCCTGGCCGTGACCACCACCTGCTCTTTCAGCAGGAATCATGAGTCCATGAGAACCCCCAGATTACGCACAGGATCTGTTTGGGGTAGTGCCACCTATCCGAGACCAAAGGTGGCAATACAACCTGAGCCAATGAACCACAAACCCAGAGCCACTCGGTCTTGCCAGGGTTTAGTTTCAACCCGTTGCTCCCCATTCAGCCCCTAAAAGCCTGCAGGTACTGTGAGAGATAGGACACAGCAACACTTAACTCACCATAGGCCGAGACATACAGCTGAGTATTATTAGCATATTGGTGATACCTCAGTCCATGGTGATGGATGATCCCACCCATCAATAATATATAATATTATTAATACATATCTGTGTCTTGATATATTTATAAGTGTGATCTGTCATCTTTTTTCCCCAACTTTAATTTTTTTGTAAAGTTCTCCTTATAAATAGTCGTTGTAGACAGAACTTTTCTGTTTATCTAAAGAACACACTGATAAGAGAAACTAATCTGTTTATGAAAGCATGACCTTCTAATAGAATTCTACATGTATAAGAACTGTAAGGTCTCTTGGCAATAAATCCAGACTGGTATGGATGTTTATGGTTTTTTTAAAGATGATTAACTACCATAGCAATTTACAGGTGAAACTTGAAAAATTAGAATATCATGCAAAAGTTCATTTATTTCTGTAATGCAACTTAAAAGGTGAAACTAATATATGAGATAGACTCATTATATGCAAAACAAGATAGTTCAAGCCATGATTTGTCATAATTGTGATGATTATGGCTTACAGCTCATGAAAACCCCAAATCCACAATCTCAGAAAATTAGAATATTACATGCAATCAATAAAACAAGGATTGTACATAGAACAATATCGGACCTCTGAAAAGTATAAGCATGCATATGTACTGAGTACTTGGTATGGGCCCCTTTTGCAGCAATTACTGCCTCAATGTGCGTGGCATGGAAGCTATCAGTCTGTGGCAATGCTGAGCTATTATGGAAGACCAGGATGCTTCAATAGTGGCCTTCAGCTCTTCTGCATTGTTTGGTCTCATGTCTCTCATCTTTCTCTTGGCAATGCCCCATAGATTCTCTATGGGGTTCAGGTCAGGCGAGTTTGCAGGCCAATCAAGCACAGTAATCCCATGGTCATAGAACCAGATTTTGGTGCTTTTGGCAGTGTGGGCAAGTGCCAAGTCCTGCTGAAAATGAAGTCGGCATCCCCATAAAGCTCGTCTGCAGAAGGAAGCATGAAGTGCTCCAAAATCTCCTGGTAGACAGCTGCATTGACCCTGGATTTAATGAAGCACAGTGAACCAACACCAGCAGATGACATGGCTCCCCAAATCAACACAGACTGTGGAAACTCACACTGGACTTCAAGCATCTTGCAGTGTGTGCCTCTCCATTCTTCCTCCAGACTCTGGGTCCTTGGTTTCCAAATGAGATGCAAAAGTTGCTCTCATCAGAAAAGAGGACTTTGGACCACTGAGCAACAGACCAGGTCTGTTTTTCTTTAGCCCAGGTAAGATGCTTCTGACGTTGTTTGTTGTTCAGCTTGACAAGAGGAATATGACATTTGAAGCCCATGTCCAGGATCCGTCTGTGTGTGTGGCTCTTGATGCACTGACTCCAGCCTCAGTCCACTCCTTGTGAAAGTCCCCAACACTTTTGAATGGCCTTTTCCTGACAATCCTCTCCAGGCTGCGGTCATCCCTGCTGCTTGTGCACCTTTTTCTTCCACACTTTTCCCTTCCACATAACTTTCTATTAATGTGCTTTGATACAGCACTTTGGGAACATCCAACTTCTTTTGCAATTACCTTTTGAGGCTTTCCCTCCTTATGGAGTGTGTCAATGATGGTTTTCTGCACAACTGTCAGGTCAGCAGTCTTTCCCATGATTGTGATTCCTACTGAACCAGACTGAGAGACCATTTGAAGGCTCAGGAACCCTTTGCAGGTGTTATGGCTTAATTAGCTGATTAGAGTGGGACACTTTGAGCCTAGAATATTGCACCTTTTCACAATATTCTAATTTTCTGAGATTGTGGATTTGGGGTTTTCATGAGCTATAAGCCATAACCATCACAATTATGACAAATCATGGCTTGACCTATCTTGTTTTGCATGTAATGAGTCTATCTCATATATTAGTTTCACCTTTTAAGTTGCATTACGGAAATAAATGAACTTTTGCACGATATTCTAATTTTTCGAGTTTCACCTGTAGTACATTTATAAGCTATCTTAAATAGTACAATATTATATATGACAGTGTTACTCAATCTTGGGAATGTTGAGAGTATGTGGACTTCATGGCTGACTGGAGAATTCTTGGAATTGAAATCTACACCTCTTATAGTTTCCAAGCTTGAGAAATCAAATACTCCTATATGATATTACACCTTTTGAATTCTTGTGCGGTTTGTGTGAATGCTTGTGTGACAAGATGTATGTCAACAAACCCTGATTCACAAATGTTCTTTCCCTAAATGTCTCTTAGACTGTAAATTACTCGGATTGTCCCTAACATAGGCTATCCTATTCTGTCACGGCAGTGAGCAATTCACATCAAATAAACCAAATAAACCATAATATCTTCTGGCCTTTGGCCAAGGATGAAAACCCATCAAAAGAAAGGAGGGTTAGTGCTCTGAAAGAACCTGCCTTTCCCTTTTAAATAATTGTTAATATTCTTTTTAATCATTCTTTCCACTTTTTAACTGGCAGGGGAAGGTTACTGCAAAATCCCATTCCCTCCCCATCCCACTAACCTGCTTTCCAGCTCTGTTCTCCTGTGCAGGGCAACAAAAGAAGACCCAGCCAATCAGCTGGGACTTGGGAGGCAGAGAATAGATGGGGGCGGGGCCAGTCAGAGGTGGTATTTGCTGGTTCTCCGAACTACTCAAAATTTCCACTACCGGTTCCCCAGAACTGGTCAGAACCTGCTGAATACCACCTCTGATGCACTCTATGTGAATGTACCAGCTTCTAGTAATTGTCTTGTTTATTTCCGGGTGCTCACATGTGGCTACTTGATGAATTCTTCTAGGATTTTCCCAGGAATTGAGGTCAGATTGACTGGTTTGTTTCCTGGATCGACTTTCCTCCTCCACCGTTTTTTTGTAGACCACATCAACTCTTTTCCAGTCCTCTGGTATTTCCCTTGTGATCCGGGAACTTTGAAAGATTTTGTTCAGTGGTTTTGAGATCATGTCTGCCGGCTCCTTCGAAACCCTAGGATGCAATCCATCTGGTCCTGGCAATTTGAACTCGTCTAATGTGGCTAGATATTCTCTTTCCATTTTCTCGTCTATTGTAACTTGCATTCCTATTCTGTCTCCTTTGGTACTGTATTTGACAGGTTGGAGTGAAGACAATTATGCAAATTATGCAAAGAATGAATTAAGCAGTTCTGCTTTCTTCCTGCTACCCATCACTTCCTTGTCATCTTTTCCCATTAGTGGGCTGATCATTCCCGTGACTTTTTTCTTCTTTGTTACATGTTAAAATAATTTTTTAAAATTAGTTTTGGCATTTGTTGCAAGTTTTAGTTCATTCTGAGCCTTAGCTTTTCTAACTTCATCTTTGCAGGTTCCGGCTGTTTGCTGGTATTCTGTTATAGCTATATGTCTCTTTTTCCATTTTTCTATACTTGTCTTCTCTTCTCTCTCTCAGTTTATCAGAGAGTTCTTTATGCAACCATGCTGGTTTTGTTTGGGGTCTCTGTTTTTCTTTCTGTTATGTATGTAGGTTTGAATGTTATTGGTTTATTTGAACTGTTCTTGTAAAATGTCAAATGGTATTGGTTTAAATAGTGCGGGAAGAATCCCTGCACTCCCATTGGCTGGCAGCTACGGCTGCAGGCTATAAGAAGCAGCCGTAGCCAAGCCAGAACGGGTCCGTTTGAGCTGTAGTCACGAATAAAGCCTTTTGCTGGAACTCCTCGCGTCTGACTCTTCATGCAAACTTAACACTGGCGAGGATGGGATTTCCCTGAAGAGCGCGCGCGAACAATGGGGAAAGCTGAATCTGCACCCCAGCACCGTTCGATGAGGAAACAATCTGAAGAGCATCCAGAGCTGTTCCTGGAAAACGCTGGCTCCCGAGAGGCGAAGAGGCGGTCTTTCTGCACGCACTGGCGGCGATGGTCTTCAAGAGGCGGCGGAGCAGCAACTGGGAATGGAATGGCCCGACTTAGAAAGACTTTTGAGAGCCATTCGCCCCACAAGTATCGTGCCTCATTAAGAAACGAATTTTACCGTCGGGATCAAGGGATAGCGAAAATGTTAATGACCGTGGCAAGTTTAAGGGACATTGGGGTGCTTGTGACTTTACCAACTTAGAGGAGGCCATCGTGATCGGTTTGTTTTAGGCCTTAAAGATAAGGTTTACAAAGCAAACTACTAATGAAACCTAAGATCACGTTTAAAGAGGCCATTGAAGAAGCTGTTTCAGCGGAAGCCACCAAGTCCTCAGCAGCGGCCATGAAAAAGATTAACAAGGCCTCAAGCCAGGCCTCAAGCCATTCTGATGGGGATAAATCCACATCTACTCATTCGAACAAATAGACTCTGATTCTGAAGGCAGTGAGGCAGAGGAGGGATTTTAAACTCAGAATGGAGAAAAAGAAAAGACTCTGGGAAGAATAGGCAAGGGTTCTATTGCAGAGGCTGTGGGGGGCACCCGCTGATTACAAGTTCTTTGACTCCATTTGCCTACGTTGTGAGAAAGGGGTCACATAGCCAGAGTCTGCAAATCATCCAGAACTCCACCAACTAGGAAGAAATTTCCTGATAGAGACTTTAAGCCCAACAATTTCCTCGAAAAAATGGGGTGAAATTTAGAAGCAAATGGCAAGAATGAAACTCACCAAACAATCACTATTGGTCATTCTTCACCTTTAAAAAGCAGAAAAGTACATGTGAAGGTGTTTATTGAAGGAAGGCCTTGCCAAATGGAAGTGGACTCAGGCTCTTATTTATCCATGGTATCATGGGACACCATCCACAGACTCTTTCCCAAAATTCAGAAAAAGCATTTCCAGAAGCAAGCACTGACTCTCAAAGACTACCAAGGGAACAAGATTCCAGTAGTTGGGCGAGAGATTTCAGCGTGCAGTTTAAAGGCCACACCAAGCGTTTGCCCCTGACCATCGTGGACAAGGATCACCCAAGTTTGCTGGGACTTGAGTGGTTCAAGCCACTTGGCATCGAGGTGACTGGCATCCATCACGTGAGCAGTTCTGACTGGGAAGAGTCCTTGAAGTCTGAGTTTCCAGAGGTCTTCAGCGAAGGACTGGGCAAGTATATGGGGACCCCTATTGCTTTCAGCCTAGACCCCAAGGTGCCCCCAATTCCTTTAAAGCCCAGGAGGGTTCCATTTGCTTTAAAGGAAAAAATTGATGCACAATTAGATAAACTCATTGCTCAAGGGGTTTTAGAGCCTACTGACCACTCCAGATGGGAAACACCCATAGTCACACCAGTCAAGGCTGATGGGTCAGTGAGAATCTGTGGTGACTACAAGGGGACACTGAACCATGCGCTGCAGCAGAGCGCATATCCTGTACCAGTTGTGCATCATCTGCTCCATTCCCTTGGCAGGGGTACAGTATTTGCTAAACTGGATTTGGCTCAGGCATATCAACAATTAACAGTTGATGATGCCACTGCAGAGGCACAAACAATTGTGACCCATAGAGGTACCTTCAAATGTAAAAGACTACAATTTGGAGTAAGCTTGGCACCTGGCATTTTTCAGAGCCTTATGGAAAGAATGTTGCAAGGACTGCCAGGGGTAGTGCCTTATTTTGATGATGTTTTAATCTCTGCTGAAAATGACACTCAGCTTCAAGAAAGACTCAGAGAAGTCCTTACCAGATTCAGAAAAGCGGGGTTAAAAGTCAAGGAAGACAAATGTACACTCAAAACAGACAGAGTTGAGTTCCTGGGGTATATGATTGACAAGCAGGGCATCCATCCTACTGATGCCAAGGTTAAAGCTATCAATGAAGCCCCTAAACCTCGATGCAAGGCAGATTTGCAAGCCTTCCTTGGACTTATTAACTTTTACCACATGTTCCTACCTCACAAAGCATCCATTGCTGAACCCTTACATCGCTTACTTAATAAGAATGCTGTTTGGATCTGGGGGCGGAAGGAACAGTCAGCATTTAACAGTATTAAGAGACTAATCACGTCTGATGCTGTGTTGATACAATTCTCTGAGAATTTACCGGTTGTTCTGACTTGTGATGCATCCCCTTTTGGAGTGCGGGGGTTTTGAGTCACAGGCTTCCCAGTGGACGGGAGGCCCCAATTGCATTTTACTCTGCAGCGCTGTCCAAAGCAGAGAGGAATTATAGCCAATTGGACAAGGAGGCTTTAGCAGTTGTTGCAGCTGTTAAGAAATTTCATGAATATCTGTATGGCAGGTCATTCACCATTGTTACAGATCACAAACCTTTACTTGGCATTGTGGCAGGAGACAAACCTACACCTAACATCCTGTCACCAAGAATGCTGAGGTGGACTGAATTTCTTGCAGCCTATTCCTACAAACTGATTCACAGGCCAGGCAAGGACATTGGACATGCTGATGCACTGAGTCGTTGCCCTCTACCTGGCCACAAAGAGGACTTTGAACTTGAAACTCACACCTTTTTCCTGGAGACAGTTGCTAAGCTTCCAGTCCATGCTGCTGAGATTGCCAAAGAAACTGCCAAGGATGCTGTATTGGCACCTGTTATGGGCTGGATTAAGAAAGGTTGGCCTCTACAAGATCTACCTCACCTTGCCCAACCTTTTAAGTCCAGGCAAACTGAATTATCTGTATTAAGAGGATGTATTTTGTGGGGTAACAGGGTGGTTATTCCTGCAAAACTGCAAAGGGAGGTTTTGGAAATGTTACATGAGGGTCATCCTGGGATTGTAAGGATGAAAGGTTTGGCCAGGAGTTATGTATGGTGGCCAGGTATTGACAAAATGGTTGAAAACTGGGTAGCATCTTGTCCCAATTGCCAGGTAGTCAGGCCTGCCCCACCTCACGCCCCACACAGGAATGGGAATGTCCTAGGGGCCATGGTCTAGAATCCACATTGATTTTGCAGGCCCTACAAGAGGGCACACTTTTCTAGTGCTAGTAGATGCATACTCTAAATGGCTAGAGGTAATTCCCATGACATCCACTACAACTGAGGCTGTCATCAAGCAGCTTAGAAAATTATTTGTCACCCATGGGTTACCAGATGTCCTTGTCTCTGACAATGGCCCTCAATTCACATCTAACATTTTTGAATCCTTTCTAGCCCAACAGGGTATCAGACATGCCCTCACTGCCCTGGGCACCCTTCGACCAACGGCGGGCTGAACGCATGCAGCTTTACCAAAGAAAAGCTTCAGCAGCTGGGTCCTGGGGACATCACTGAGAAGCTTGAAAAGCTTCTCAGTGTTCAACACATCACTCCTAGCCCATCAACTAACTTGTCCCCAGCAGAGTATTGGTTTGAATAGTGCGGGAAGAATCCCTGCACTCCCATTGGCTGGCAGCTACGGCTGCAGGCTATAAACAGCCGTAGCCAAGCCAGAACGGGTCCGTTTGAGCTGTAGTCACGAATAAAGCCTTTTGCTGGAACTCCTCGCGTCTGACTCTTCATGCAAACTTAACACTTTCTCTGTGGTATTGTGTTAGACTGGGCATTTTCCCTTTAGGATTTCCATCCATGGAATCCTTCCTCAACTATTTCATAGTTATTGAAGTCAGGTCTCGTAAAACCTAAGACAATAGTTTAACTTTGATTACTTCTGCCTGTATTGTGTTGAATTTCAGTCTGAAATTCAGTATGAACCAGAGGTGGGCTTCAAAAATGTTAGCAAGGGGTTATCTGCCCAAACGTGTCCATGGTGGTTATCTGCCCAGTTGCTGGGTGGCCATGGTAGTTGGCCTCCTGCACAAAGGCGGGGCAGGGTGTTTTTGCCCTCCCCGGGCCCTGGCGGCTTTCCTCAAGCCTCAGGGAGGGCAAAAATGGCCTCCCCAGGCTCAGGAGGCTCTCTGGGAGCCGGAAACGGGCCTGTTTCTGGCCTTCCTGAACTTTTGGGAGGCCCATTTTTCACCCTCCCCAAGCCTGCATGGAGCCCTGCTCTTACCTGCATCCAAAACAGGCCGTGTGGGGACTCCTGGGTGGGGAGGGGTGGGTGGGGCCAGCCAGGGGTGAGATTTGGGGGTTCTCCAAACTGTGCAGAATCTTAGCTTGGGGTTCTCCCAAATCCCTATGAGCCCCCAGCAGCCCAACCCTGGTATGAACTGATTAGCAAAAAGTTCATCTATTTTGTCTGCTTGGTTAGGTGGCCTGAAGTATACAGCTATGGAAATGTTGTTCTTTTCTCCTTTTGTATTAGCCCATGTGTATTTAAGACAGCTTTCATCTATGGTTTTATACATTTCTGTAAAGGTAGAATGATTTCTTATAATGCAATTCCACCTCTTGTTAGCCCATTTCTTTTGAACAAATGTACAGCTGTACATTCCAATCATGAATTATATCTCTCACCAAGTTTCAATAATGGCACCAACAATCCTACTTGGCCACCTGTTCTAGAAAATTTGCCTCGTTTGTTCCTCATACTTTATGAGACCTTTGTAGCTGACTCTATGTTTGCTTTCTATATCTTTGCTTTGTATTTGAACTCCTGTTCCTTCTCACCACTCCCTGTCTCATTGTTTGATTGGTTTTTTTAGGCATTATGCTCAGGATTAGGTCCCAAAAATTATTCTCTCTCCCCTTCAGATAAGCCAAGCCAGTCATTTTCTCAATTCTTGTGAGGGGAAACCTGCCAGAAATCTTTCATGTAGCTAATGTTTACCACAGTTGAGCAATTTGAAATTCTCTGGATGGCACCATTGCTCAAGCCTGTAGTTTACTTCTAAAATCCTCCATTTCTTCATTGGATGTGTTGACCCTCTGTTGGAAGTGCAGATGAAACCATCATCTATGCTCCTCACACTTTGGCTTTCATGCTGAGCTATTCATAATCTCTTGATACCGTGTTCAGGCTTTTTAAAGTCATTCATCTTCACATGAAAGAGGAAAATGGAATAATAATCTGGGCTTCATTGTTTTAGTAAGTCTCTCACTCACATTTTTGATTTTTGCTCCTGGGGGACAACATACCTTTTTAGAGTTATTGTCTGGGTGACCAATCAAAGATGAGCAACATTGTGATTTGCAAAATAGGTACCATGTTGCTCATCTTTTTTTTCTTCTCCATTACTGTTTTTCCCCCAAGACTATGTTGCTCTTCTTGCAATGGTTAAAATTGTTTAGCATTCTAAAAATTAAAAAAACTCAAAATGTTTCAAAAGCTTTTTAAAAAAATATTTTTTCCAAAAATAATTAAAAATTCTAAAAATTCCCATTCTTAAAAGTTAGTCTTTTACTTCCTTCTTGGGGCTAGTGTTGAAGTACATGCAAATGTACCTCTAGGTACAGTTTGTAATCCACAAATGAATAAAAGAACAAAAGAAATAAAAACTCCAGCTAAAAGAAAGAAAGAAATCTTAGCGTACAGTTACTGTAAAAGATTATGGAAAAATAATTATTATAATAGTGGAGAAGTCCCTTCTATCTTTTAATAATTTGTAGTGTTTGGGCCCTTTCTTTTTAAATTTCATTTAAAATTTTTTTAAAAAAATTAATTAAAAAATTAAAAATATTTAAAAATTGGTTTTATGTGAGGTTTTGTTTTTATTTTTTTAAACCATCTTTCCAATGCTGTATCCTCTGGGTTCCTTCCTTTTAAAAAATTGATCTTATCTCCCTCTTGTGGTTAGCATTAAAATAAGTGTAAATTTAAATTCTTATGCCCTGTGTTATGACTAGTGCTGAAATAAGACAAGTGCAAAACAGATGATAATGGTTTGTAATCCACATAAGGAAGACAAGAAATAGAAATCTTTTGCTCCAGAATCACACAGTCAAAAATTAAAAATAATCTCAAAGATTATTCTTTTGCTCATATTAATGGCTAATGCTGAAATAGTGTTTGCATACAATGGAGGAAAGCCAATTTAGGTTGTCTTTTTAAAGTCTCTCAGTCCTTTAGTTCACTGTTTACATCCTCAAATATTTTCAGCCTTTGCTAATGTAGTTCAAAAATCTGTATCCTTATTTTGTGCTCAGTGTTTAAAAAGAAAGTAAAAAGTAAAAGAAATCTGAAAGCCAGAGGATCATCAAAAGAGAAACTTAAACATGAGTTTGCAGTTGGCATAAAACAAGAGTGGAAAAGTAGATTTGAGTTGCTGTGATGTAGTATGGTCAGTCCAGCATTTATAATCTTTATAAATGTATTTACAGAGTTGATTTGTGGTTAGTGGAAACAAAGCTTTCAGGCTTCTTGGCTTTAAGACTTGTGGACTTTCAGAATTCCTCAGCCAGCATAGGGAGTTGAAATCCACAAGTCTTAAAAGTTGCCAAATTTGGAGGCCTCTGGTTGATGAACTCACTTTAGTTTAGTCAGTGTAAACAAAAACCCTCCTCAAGCAAGCAGCCGGACTCAGCCAAGTGCAAAGGCACGTGTGGGGTGGGAGGCCACTCACTTGAGGAGTGTCTCCCGCTTGTGCACACCCTCCCAGCCCCACCACAGCTGGCCAGGGGGTTGTGAGAGGGGGAGGGGGAGGAGGAGGAGGAGGAGGGAAGGCGCTTGTTCGCACCCTCCCAGCCCCACCACAGCTGGCCAGGGGGTTGTGAGAGGAGGAGGAGGGGGAGGAGGAGGAGGGAAGGCTGCGCCGCGGCTTGCGCTTGTTCTTCAGCCAGCCCAGATTTCCAAAAGAAAAAAAGAAAAGGATTAGCGAAGAGCTCCGAGAGAGAGAGAGAGAGAGAGAGAGAGAGAGAGAGAGAGGGAGGGAGGGAGGGAGGGAGGAGAACGGCTGATGGGCAAGCATCTTTAGCGAGGATGCTATGGCTTTCTCCGAGCCTGACCCCCAGGGTGGGTGGGTGAGGTTCAGCGGGGCCAGCCCCCTTTTCCCACTGCCTTGAGCTTCTTAAAGCCTCAGCTGGCCGCTGCGGGCCCATCCCCCTTTCTGTCCTTTCCTCCCGGATCCCATTCCAACCCTGCCAGCCCTCATGTTAGCAAGGCCGGCGTCGGTTGTGGCCAGGTCGGGTCAGTGTCTCGGGGCGGAGAGCAGGTTGCGTATCTCCCCAAGCGACCGAGGCATGCCCAGCAACAAGAAGGGCTGGAAGAATGTCCAGCAAGAGTGAGGTGCCGGAAAATCAGCCCCTGCCACTTCTCCATCCCCCACTGTCACCCTTTTTTTCCAGGCAAGGAGTGACTGGGAGGGGAGGGCAAGGGGCAGGGGCAGGGCCAGCCAGTGATAGGACAGGGAGCTGCAGCAGAGGACCCAAAGAGCCACATGTGGCTCTGGAGCTGCAGGTTGCTGACACCTGCACTATACAGTAGAATTCAATATAGTTACTGCTCTGGGATAGAAGATGTTTTTCAGCCTATTTGTCCTTGTTTTTATTATTCTGTACCATCTGCCAGATGGTAACAGTTCAAAAAAAGGGTGCCCAGGATGAAATGGATCTTTAAAAATATTTTGAACTTTCTTAAAGCAGCGGGAATTATAAAGCCCTTCCAAAGAGGGGAGAGGGCAACCAATGATCCTCTGGGCAATGATGTTAACCCTCTGGAGCGCTGTCCTATCTGCCACTGTGCAATTGGCAAGCCATACACAGGTGCAGTAAGTGAAACTTTAGATCAGGTTGAATGTGCCATTTTAATACTGTTTTAATCTATTGTTTTTTAGCATTAGCATTAGATTCTCTCATAATAGGCAGCATATTGGGCAGCAAAAATCTATTTATTTACAATCTATTATTACATTCACTTATTGTACCCTGCTTCAATATTTCTAATAATAGAATGCAGTGTAGTATAGAATTGTATGAAAGAAATAACGAAAGTTTGTATTTTGACATATTTCAGTATTTGCCACAGAATTCAAGTTTCATTGGAACATTTTCTTGATTTTTTAGCAATTGTTGCCAATTTCTTTCTTTCTTTTTTTAAATTTTAAAAACAAACTTTATTTACAAATACTAAGAAAAACATACAAATTTTAAAAACTATTAAAAAGCAAACATCATTAATTACATTTTATCTCGAAGTGGAGTGATCCTGGTACACAATTTAATCAAAGTCTGAGGCATCTTCCTAGACATTCATGTATTTATCTACCAAAAAGCACAATGTAACACAATAATATTCTATTTTTATGTTGTGGTATAACTATTGAAATAAATACTTCCTTCAACGGTTGCCAATTTCAACCCTTCCATTTATAAGCATGAATAGTAGGCAAGTCCTGTACCAAACTATAAGATGGAAACAAAATCTGTTTTGTTGTAATATGAGGATCAAAGAATGTGTGGTGAAGCAATCACAAAGTAATAAAGGATTATTTACTATTTGTTTTTATTTGTTTATATATAACTGCTTGTCCATTTAGGATAATTGTCTCTCCACCTACAAAACAGTTTCTAAGTTATTATATTTCAAGACACATCAAAATACATACAAAATTATAAACTTAATTTACAAAGATAACAATAAATACAACATGCATTCCTACTCTGGGATTGTTTAAAACAACACCATTGTGAGATAAATGTTATGAATAAATGAAATACAAGTGAATTGAAGCTATAAAAGTAGTAGTAAGAGATGTAAAATATATTCAAATGAACAAAATTAACTCAAACTCAAACAGGGATAGACATAAGAGAGATTTTGGTCTTTTCTACGTGGTAACAAAAATATGAAATATATTTTTAAAAAACACAGTTGATTTTGCTGCTGTGTTTGCCCAAAAAGGCAAATTAGTTCCATTCCCCCACAAATGAGTTTATTTGAAATGGGATAGCCATCACAAATTTGTAAATACAATAATAAAAGTGATAACTTTTTCCATCTGTCTTTTGTAAGGTGCTTTCAACTGAAGGACATCACCCTTTGAATAGAGTTGTGTGTATCTCTAGACTAGTATTCACTCATTTCTTTTCCTGTGTGGCAGGGATTTAATTTGTCCTCTTCTGGAAGGCAGTTATTCTGAGCCTGAGATTTGATCTTTCCCCCATCTTAATGTGAGCTCCAGCAGGTCTGTCACTTGGGATACACCATCTCAGATTGATAAGGGCAATCAGAAATATTTTCATTCCTGGGAGGGATTGAAACAAGAGGAAACTTGAGGGGACTGGTTTGGAAGGCATATCTAATTCCCCTGATACTAGATTAACTTACAAAACTGGACTGCTTTTGGAAGACGGGGTTGCCACATACAACAGGGGTCTCCCCCCGGGCCGTGGACTGGCACTGGGCCGTGGCATGCTAGAAACCGGGCCACACAAACAAGTGAAGTGCCATCTGCGGGATTCAGGCAGACATGAAACCACGCCCCCTCCTGTCTGTGGATAATCCTCTCTCCACTGAACCGTTTACTGGGACCCAAAAGGTTGAGGGCCACTGATGTACAAGATTCTAATTCTGTTTTCTTTTGCACCCCCCCCCCTTTTTTAATAATTGGGATTTGAGAGAGAAGATAAGTCTGTGAGAATATGGATCTCTAGCAATGTCCAGTTCAGGGCTAAATTTGAGAGATACCTCTGACTGGGAAACCGAGTCTCCCAATGTCATTAGTTTTACTTCAAAACATCCAACAGAAAGAGTCTTTTTAAAATTGATTTTTACTAGGATGCGCTCTCTCTCCCCAGCGGAGGAAGCAAGAACTGTGAAGGTTCTGTCGATCTCAACTTACTCTGGAAATGCAGTGCACCAAAATAATAACCTCTTTTCAGGAATCAGCAATCTTTGGAAGCAGTGGTCCCTACTGCATTGTGAAACCCAGAATAAAAACAAATCATTTAAAAATGTGTGCTTTAAATATATATATATATATTAAAAGAAGTTAAAAATACTCCAAATGGACTATGTTCATCTAAGAAAGAACACCTTACAAAAGAGAAATGTATCTTGGGCATCGTATGGACGGTGAACAAGGGAAAAATATAACCCAAAATTTCTCAACAAAACAATAAAACAGCAATCGGAACTTTATCTTCTCTAGCTTGTCAATTGTTCTCATCTTGGTCTTTAATGGTGTTCACCATTTCTCCTTGCCAGCATAATAGGACAACAAAATATTTTCAGAATAACAGGGTTGGAAGGGACCTTGGAGGTCTTCTAGTCTAACCCCCTGCTCAAGCAGGAAACCCTATGCCATTTTCCTCCCTAGCAGATTCTCTCTACAAAAAAGAAAAGTTGGGAAAAGGGGACTCGAAGAACTTTCACTTCTAAAAGAAAAAAGAAAAAAAGGTGATGATACAAAAAGTCCCACTCTTTTAATAGGATGCTTGAAACATTTTTGGAATATTACTCAAGTTTCTCACCAGCAAGGGGAAATCTGTGACTGGGGAAAGTCCATTATTCCATTCTCAGACTGCAGTGGAATTAAACATTCCTCTAACATGGAACCAAAAACTGAGATCTAGTAAAAGGGGTAATTTTCATTCTGTTGTCATGGTGGATAAGGCAGAAGTAAACCAATTCTAGAATTTCAGCCAGATAGACTTGGAGATGGGTGTACAAATGCAACGGGGGACCATGCTTTTAGAGGAATAGATGGTGACTTCCAATCCTTTATAGGCAATCCTCGACTTACAACCACAATTGGGGAGCAGAATCTCCATTACTAAGCCAGGCAGTTGTTAAACGACACATGCACTTTCCCTCACAGTTGTTAAGTGAATCAGTACAGCTGTTAAGTGAACAACATTAAGCCAATCTGGCTTCCCCCATTGGTTTTGCTTGTTAAACCCCAGCTGGGAAAGTTGCAAATGTCAATCAAATGCCTTGGAATGCTGCAGTTTGATCAGGCCTGAAATTTGATCATGTGACCATGGGGGAATCTGCAGTGGTCATAAGTGGAGGGACCAGTCGTAAGTCACTTTTTCCTCTGCTGTTGTAACTTCAAACAGTTGCTAAATAAATGATTGTAAGTCGAACACTTGTCAGTACTACTGATTACTCTTATTTAGGAAACTTTTTGCCTCAAATAGCCCGGAGGACTGAGTGTAGGGGAAAAAACCATTGAAATTCCCTTTCTCCTATCCCTATAGCCTTAAGCAATTCCATCTTTATCGCTCCTGCACAGCTTAATCAATCAATAGTGTTTGAAAAAGCAGCAGGATTGTTGTCAGATCAAAACTGGCCTCAATGAAGGCCAGTCAAAAACCACACAAAGGAAATAGGAACATGAGAATTGAGCTCAAAGTTAATGATAGACCTGTCTGTTTTCCATTTGCTCAGGCTGCCAGCGTGGTATTAACAACGTTTGAGGGCCTTGCAAATATAAAATACCAACTTCAAATTTACTTGGAATGATCTGGAAAGACGGGACTTTTTTTGTCATAAACTAGTGAATTTTTTAGCAGTGACCTAAGACATAGATGATCATCTTAGATACATGGTTGGTAGGTGCATAGCTTCAAAATTTATTTTATAAGCAACTTTATAAATACTAAAATATAATTGTCTATGTTGAGATAAATGTGACAGCCATAGATTTGTTTTTCTTCTGCGACTTCCATCAAAGATGATTCAAATTTTTCAGAATGACTATCCTAGAAAGGAGAAAGAATCAAAATGGAGGTTCATAAGTATTATATTTGTGAAGCAGTTCTGTACTTTGTTTTAAACAAATAAATTTCACCATGAATGGAAGGAAATCAAGTAATTTTTCCTAATTGGAAGGTGGAAATCTACTTAAGTTGCCGTAGACATTCCTACTCAACCAGAGTCTTTCCCATTAAGGGCAGAATATCAACGAAATAATAAGTTATTAGGGCCCCAACAACATCAATTTTTGGTAAATAAAAAATGAAGTTACTGCCTTCATAAATCTGGGAAATCTGAACATTATTGTGCAATGTGGAATTTCCGAAATTGAAAACTCATTTTAAGATGCAATGAAGAACTAAGCAACTCTAAACATAAATACTTCCAAGTAAATTGCAGGGAGTTTTATTCCCAGATATGTCAGTTAAATTGTTGAGTTAAAAGCGGGAAGAGTAGTCCCAAAGATGTTTCTTTCAAAGGGCAACTGGACTATCTTGTTTTGCCTGAAGATGTTTCGCTTCTCATCTAAGAAGCTTCTGCAGTTCTGACCGAATGGTGGAGAATGGAAGGATTTATATTCTTTGCAACATGTTGGTCATTAGCCCTCATTCTGACAGTTGTTGAAGCCACTTGGAGATTTATCTATGCCCCCAAGGTCACTTGAATCCTGTAGTTTGCAATTTTGTTTCTGGAAATCCGTTCATACTCTTGCACAATTTGAAGGTATTCATCTCGAAGATCATAGCTAAATATCTACAGAGATTCTCAGTTGTCCAGATCATGGTGTCTCAAAGGTGTTTTCTTTCAAAAGATAACCGGACTTTCTTCAAGTAAAACAAGAAAACCCAGTTGCCTTTTGACAGGAAACACCTTTAGGGCACCTGGACAACTGAGAATCTCAATAGACATTGGGAAGAGTAGTGTTCATATCTCAGCTCAACCTTGAAGGTCATTGATTGGATAGGTCAGCTGGATCAGCTACTGTACATCAACCCTGAATATCAATGAGGAGATGGGTGTTACAATCAGGATTGGCCTAACATCTTACAGGACAATATTTCTGTGGGCTATAATAATCTTCCATTAGCGGAGTTCACACATGAACTAGCTTCTAGTAACCAGGAATTAAAACTTCTAAAAATATCCATCAAAAGGAAATGTATCCCCAAACCACAGAAGACAATCTAAAATCTGTAACTCATGAATCTGAGGGCTGCATTACATCTTCTTTGAAGGCATTCAAAAGAATCTGTGCGATATCACTGGGAAACGTGGATTAAACAGCCTTTCTGTTCCAGCTAATCCATCTTCAAAAATTATTCAGAATTATTCAAATTATTAAAACAGCTGTAGACCATTGGGTTGGTAATATAAGGTAAAACCCACTTTTGAATATACAGTAGGCAGGAGGTCTAACTAAAAAAAATCATTGTGAATATACAATAAGTTGGACAACTATCTTTAGTATCTGAAATTTCTGAATGCTGCTTTTGTGATTCAAAATTGCAGGTAACTATTCAAAGTAGACCTTGCAGGGGGAAAGATGTATTAAGCCAAAAACCAGAAGTAATGTTATAACAATTTTTAGATTAACAATTTAAAAAAAAACATACACTTTCCTGAGTTATAGAAAAATAGGGTTTTTTCCCTATCTTGTCGGCTGCCATCTGGTAGCTATTTCAATTTATGTAGTTTAGAGAGGGTAGCTCTTTTCTATTTATTTATTTAGCGTATGGAATAGGGTAGATGGATAACAGTAGTAAAAATATATAAAAGGAGCACATGATACTATGGTACATGTATAATGGAAATATGTAGTCAATTTTGTAAGGTATGAGGAAGGAATTCAAAAAGTGAACCAATGTATTTCAAAATGTAACTTGTAACATATGTATGTTATAGATTACATTTTGAAACACGTATATTTTGAAATATGTTGGTTTCATAGATTTTCACGGGTATAGGTATGCAGGAAACATCGCCAAGATACTCTCAATCTTACACGGGAAAAGATCCGAACACGCCAAGACCTGCACATATACATATACATATACATATACATACATACATACATACATACATATATATATTTAATTTATATTGCCACCTATTCGCCCAAGACGACTCGAGGTGGCTTACCCAATGTAAAACCATATTTAAAACAAAAAATAAAAATATAAGTAGGCCATTTATCCAATTAAGCACAGTATTTGTTATGTGGAGAAAATCATCTTTTTCTCCTGCGTAAGCTCTCAAAATAGCAGCTAGTCACTAAATGATCCTGTGTCTGGCGAGCTCTCTTTTACGTACAGTAAATTAATGTGATGAATGTTAGCAATCACTATTTCATTCTGTTGTTTTAAATGCACACGTTTGCTTTTGGGCAGCAGGAAAGAAAGGAGATTCTACATTCTTACTTCTTATGACTGCATGCCTGGAGTAATAAGGTTGAGAAAGGAAGCAGCTTTGATTCTGTGACGCTGGGTTGAAGCCTCCCATGGGAAAATTTCTTTTCAAGCTCCAAATCCTTTCCAGAGCCACTGTCCATAACATACAGAAGAGCGTTATTATAATTGTATTGTATTGCAACCACAATTGAGACCTGGGATTTAATTGAAGCAATCGTTAAGTGGAACATCACAATTTTATGACCTTACTTCAACCTTTTTTTTTTGGCTCTACAGAGCCATAAACAAATGGATTGCTTTGAAGCTTATTGGAACACTTTAGGCAAAAAGGAAAAGCTAAAAGGCCCCGTTTAGGATCTTTTTACAATCTGGGCTATGTTGACTTTTGGGGTTTTGTTTTAATATGGGGGTTTTAAATTGCTTATTTGGCTTATAACCTGTTTAATATAGTTTTAAGTAATTTATTGTTGTATTGTATTTTAGTGTGAGCCGCCCCGAGTCCCTTGGGAGAGGGGGCGGCATATAAGTCGAATTAATAAATAAATAAATAATAAATAAATAAATATAACAGGGCTGTCAAACTGGATTTCTTCAAGGGCTGGATCAGCATTGTAATTCTCCTCTGTGGGCCAATGGTGGTGGTGGTGGCGGTGGCAGGATAGATGCTTCCTGCAGCACTCTGCCAACCAAAGCGGGGTGCCGGGGGTCTGTGCGCAGCCCCCTGTGCCTCATTTTCACCCTCCATGGCCTCCTACAGCACTCTGCTGGCTGAAAATGGGCCATGTGGCCCATTTTTGGCCCTGTTTTGGCCCAGGTTTTGGCCTGATTTTCCGCCATTTTCAGCTGACAGAGTGCTGCAGGAGGCCATGGAGAGTGAGGAGCAGGGGGCCGCACACAGCCCATTTTATTTATTTATTTATTTATTTATTTATTTATTCAACTTATATGCCCCTCTCCAAAAAGGACTCGGGCTGCTCACAGCTAAAAATACAACAATAAATAAATTAGTTAAAAACATATTAAACAGATTCAAGCCGAATTAAAGTTAAAACCCCATAGTTAAAATAAAACCGACCCCAGAGAATCAGCACAGCCCGATTGTGAAAAGAGCCAGGTCTTCAAATCGTGGCGAAGGTGCGGAGATCGGGGCCAACCGAGCTCCACCGGAAGAAGTTTCACAAAGTGGGAGCCACAGAGTAGGCCCTCCCGGGTCACCACCAAGCGACTTGGACGGCACCGAGGAGACCCTGTCTGCAGCGTACAGGGTGGTTGGTATTTGATGCTGGGAGGAGTCATTCGTAAATAACCTGGACCCATGCCATGCTGGACTTTGAATGTTAATACCAAAACCTTGAATCTCACCCGGAGGGCAACCGGAAGCCAATGTAGGTCGCGCAGGAGGGGTGTAATATGGGAGTATCGGGAGGCTCCCATCACTACCAGCACCGCATTCTGCACCAGTTGAAGCCTCTGAGTGGTATGCAAGGGCAGTCCTAGATGCACTAGTCGAGTCGGAAATGATGAGTGCCTGAGTCTGGGCAAAGGCCCCTGGCCAGCCCCCACCTGCTTCTCCAATTTGAGCCGTGAGTCCAGGAGGACCCCCAGATTCCGTGCCCTGTCCATGGGAGGCAACACCTCCTCCCCCATGACCAAAGATGGAATATCCAAACTGGACCGAGATGTCGGTATGCACAGCCACTCTGTCTTGGCCGGATTGAGTCGAAGCATGTTCCTGTCCATCCAGATCCACACCGCTTCCAGACAACGGGACATCCCGGAGAGAGCATCACTGATGTGGCCTGGGGTGGAGATGTATAAATGTGTATCATCAGCATACTGATGATAACTCACCCCAAAGCCACGGATGATCTCACCCAGCGGCTTCATATAAATGTTGAACAGGAGGGGCGAGAGGACCGACCCCTGGGGCACCCCACAAGTGAGATACCTTGCAGTCGACCTCTGCCCCCCTGCCAACACTGTTTGCGAACGTCCCGAGAGGTAGGAGGAGAACCACCGTAAAACAGTGCCTCACTCCCAACCCCCCGAAACGTAGCAACAGGATACCATGGTCGATGGTATCGAAAGCCGCTGAGAGATCTAACAGGACCAGGACAGAGGAAGAACCCCTGTCCCGAGCCCTAGAGAGATCATCAATCAGCGTGACCAATGCTGTCTCCGTGCTGTACCCGGGCCGGAAGCCCGATTGGTACGGATCCAGGTAGTCCGCTTCCTCCAGGAAAAGTGGCAATTGCTGGGCCACCACACTCTCAACAACCTTTGCTAAAAAGCAAAGGTTGGAGACCGGACGAAAGTTGTTCAACGCGGCTGGGTCAAGGGCAGGCTTCTTCAGAAGGGGCCTCACCACCGCTTCTTTCAGAGTGGCAGAGAACAGCCCCTCCCTTAACGAAGCATTGACCACTGCCCGGAGCCAGCTGCACGTGACCTCCCTGGAGGCATAAACCAACCAGGAAGGGCACGGGTCCAATAAACATGTGGTGGAACTCAGCCGCCGCATAATCCTGTCCACTTCATCCTCAGAAACAGGATTGAACTCAGTCCAGATCGCATTGGCCAGACCACTCGCATCCCCATCCTCAGGTCACTGCAAGTCCGAGCGCAACCCTTCCCGGATCTGAGCGATTTTATCCTGCAGATACTGGCCAAATTCCTCAGCTCTGCCCCGCAAAGGGTCCGCCACCCTCCCCAGCTGCAGGAGGGAGTGGGCAACCCCAAACAGGGCGGCTGGGCGGTTATCTGCGGATGCTATGAGGGCGGAGAAATAAGATCTTCTCACCGCCCTCACCACTACCAGGTAAGCCCTAATATGGGCTCTTAACTGGGCTCGGTCAGATCCGGAGCGGGTCGCCCCCCCACCTGCTCTCTAGTCCCCTTCTGCGACGCTTCATCTCCTGGAGCTCCTCGGTATACCAGGGAGCTGACCGGGATCTCGGAGTAAGGGGACGATCGGGACAACCCTGTGAGAGCCCCGCAGCCGACTGTTGCCAGGTAGCCGCAAGGACCTCGGCAGGGCTGTGGGTAAGGGATGCAGGAAAAAACCCCAGCTCTGCCTGGAACCTCTCAGGGTCCATCAGGCATCTGGGGCAGAACCATCTGGGTGGCTCCTCATCCCAGCGGGGTGAGCCACTAGAGGCACCACAGGCCGCTCCCTTGATATTTCCAGGCTGGCCCCGTGGGCCGGATTTAAGCACCCCCTTGAATGTGACACCCCTGATCTATAAGGTTTCATCTGCTCAGGAGCAGGAAGTGATACATGGAAGTCTACATGTAGTCCTTGATTTATGACCACAATTAGGAACGGAAATCCATTTGTAAATTGTCGTTGTAGTAAGCTGAGGTTCCCACATGACCAGAAATGATTTTTATGAACTTTTTTGCAGTGGTTGTTAAGCAAATGTGATAATGATTAAGCGAACATGGTGGTTATATTAAATGCAAATTCATTCATTCAAATAGCTTTTTGCTAGAAACCGGCAAAAAAGTCACAAATGGCAGTCACATGACCATGGAACACCAGGACTGGTTGCCAAGTGCCCAGCATGTGACCATGGTGGAGGGGTGCACGACCATTTATGAAATGTTTTATGGGCCTTGAATGCACTGTGACTTGCTTTGGATTAATTATTACTACACAGACCAGCACCAACCCCAAGAGAACAGATTACACAAATACAATAACAAATCTACTTTCCATGTGATTTAATATATATTCCCTGAAGCAGAGTTATATTTAAAATTGAACTTTCTTCACATTCACAACATTTTCTCTTCTTAGAAGTGAGAACTTGCCCCATTAGTACTAGGTTTTCCGAAATGAATTAAAATTGAATTATTCCAAAGGGTTTTGAAGAGCTAACTAAATAGCTGTGGTTTTGCTTGTGGCTGTTTTTTGCTGTTGCTATATAACAACAACAACAACAACAATAATTGGTCAATACCTAGGATGCTGGCAGCAACCCGTATCAACCATCAGCACCAGTCAATGATATTTGTGATACATTTTTAAATGTTCAGTTGACTGAGTTTCATGTTTAATGAAAAAAAGAAATAATAACAATAACAATAACAATAATATCTGTAACACCATCTAACATCCAGATTTGCCTATCCCAGGTCCTTGGTAAGGACTCGATAGGTAGACAAACCCAGTCTGAACATCTGGCTGTCTGTGAGAATAATAATAACAACAACAACAACAACAATTTGGAAAAAGAAATCGTATGTTATCCCAATTGTAATTGGAGCACTTGGAGCAATACCTAAAGGGTTACCTCACTATTTGGAAATTCTGAATTTATCGGACTTGAATACCATGATTCTACAAAAAAACCCACCCTACTTGGAACAGCTTATATCCTCCAACGCTACCTTAACAGTCCCTAGGTCCTTAGTTAAGACTTGAGCTGTTGAGCTATCAACCAGCCCCAAAGGCTGTGAATCTCATTAAAGATTAAATAATAATAATAATAATAATAATAATAATAATAATGTCAATACGTAGGATGCTGCAAGCAACCTGTATCAACCATCAGCACCAGTCAATATTTGTGATACATTTTTAAATGTTCAGTTGACCAAGTTTCATGTTTAATGAATAAAAGATAATAACAACAATAACAACAACAACAACAGATTTGGAAGGGACCTTGGAGATCTTCCAATCCAACCCCTTGCTCAGGCAGGAAACACTGTACCCATTTCAGACAAAGGTTTTCCTCAAAAACTTCTAATTATAGGAGCACCTGTAACTTCTGGAGGCATGCTGCTGCACTGATCGATTGCTCTAATTTTATTTTTGTATCATTGTTCGGAATACAAACATTACACTCCAAAGTGCAAAAGTATGAAGATATGAAATCTTCCCACTGTAAACACTTCAGAATTTGAATTTCCCCCCATTATCTTGTTTTGCAAAGCTTACCTTCTGAAGGGTGCCTGATTCTGCACTCATCCCTCTGGAAATACAGTTCTTCCTCAAGGACTTCCCTAACTCTCCTTGGTGGTTCAACATAGACAAACTTCTTCCCTGTTTTAGGAAAGACCATTTCAATGGATGAGCTGAGGAAATTGCAAATGATACGCCTTGTTATATCAAAATAAAATATTTAATCAAACCATATTCTGATAGTTTATAAGCATTCTAAACATCTTATGGTGATAAGGCATAACATTTAGGAACAGTGACCTGAATAATAAAAATGCTTTATTTCTTCTTGGAGGAATTTATAAAAGCCAAGTTTGGGTATTAAATGTTAAATAATATTAATTGAGTTTGGCCTGGATCTTTAAACTTATATCTATTTCACAGAGTCATCCAATAAATTGCAATGTCAAGTTGTGTCAGATCAAAACAGATTTATTTATAACAGAATAATCAATAAATATATTATTCTTAAATATATACAGAGTCTTTTCTTCTTTCGTTCCTCTTAAACAGTCCTTCAAGGAACTAGAAGTCACTATGAGAGATTCACAGTTCTTCCTCTCATAACCTCTTCTTAGATATAGCTAACCTCTTTAGAAAGTCCCTTTCTCTTTAGGTTATAGATCTTCTCTCAGATCTCTTGGCTATATCTTCTCATACACAGACCTCAGTCTGTCAGATCCTAATATCTCCTCAGAGTCTTGGATCTTCTCAGTATCTCCAATCTCCCTCAGAATCTCCTCATTTTCTTTCTCTCTTTTCTCACATATTGAAAATGACAGTTGACAGCCCTTTTATACTTAGGGGCGTGTCCTACAGTATCACAGTGAGGTGCTTAATGCCACCCTGTCATTGGTAGGTTTGATCACCCCATCAAACTCTACTAATTTGTAAACTGCATAGTAGCTCCAGAAAGTTCTACTTTCTGACATTAAAGAACAAGAAATGGGGTGGGGGAGGAAGTTAAGCAAAGCTTCTATTGGTATGGCAGAGCAATTATTATCAGACTTAATCTGTGGAAGAGAAGTTTCTGAGACTGACTTTGGGGCTGGCAAAGAAGCAGAAATATCTCAATATATTGTTAACGATCAACAGACAGTTATTTCGAGTCCCTGTTAAAAAAGAAAAATTAGCTGTTCAGTCTTGCATTCTGGGAAAAACTGGTTCAAACAGCTTTCAGATACCTTTGGTGAATTTACTAATAAATAATTGCTACAAATGGGGCTTACTCAGTTTCTAAGATTCTGTGTATTCATCCCTTAATAACAATCCAAATAATCAGTCAATCAGAATGGAGCTGAAAGGGAACTTGGAGGTCATCTAGTCCGCCTCCCTGCTCAAGCAGGGGACCATATACAGTTTTAGACAAGTGGCTGTCTAGTCTCCTCTTAAAAGCCTCCAGTGATGAAGCACCCACAACGTCTGAAGACAAGCTGTTCCACTGGTTAATTGTCCTCACTTTAGGAGGTTTCTCCTCAATTCCAAGTTGCTTCTCTTCTTGATTAGTTTCCATCTGTTGTTTCTTATCCTGCCTTCAGATGCTTTGGAAAATAAAACGACCTCCTCAGTGGTGGGATTCAAAAAATGTTTACTACCTGTTCTCTAGGCGTGGCTCAGTAGGCGTGGCTTGGTGGACATGGCAGGGGAAGGTTACTGCAAAATCTCCATTCCCTCCCCATCCCACTAACCTGCTTTCCAGCTCTGTTCTCCTGAGCAGCGCAACAAAAGAAGACCCAGCCGATCAGCTGGGACTTGGGAGGCAGAGAATAGAGGGGGGCAGGGCCAGTCAGAGGTGGTATTTACCGGTTCTCAGAACTACTCAAAATTTCCGCTACCGGTTCTCCAGAGCTGGTCAGAACCTGCTGAAGACCACCTCTGTTTCAGATACTTTGGAAAATAAATTGACCCCTCTTTTCTTTGCGGCTGGAATACTTAGTATACTGGAATACTGCTATCATATCAGCCCTAGTCCTTCTTTTCTCTAGATGAGCCATATCTAGTTTCTGCAGCTGTTTTTCATGTTTTAGTCCCCAGGACCTTAATCATCTTAGTTGCTCTTCTCTGCACATCCTATTTAGGGAGACTCCTCCTGAATGATGCAGAACAGAATGGGATGCTGTTCAAAAGTCCTGCGCATCAATTCCCAACCAAGTGTGGGATGATCTTTCTCTCTTTATAAAAGAGACAGAACAAAACAGATTTGTTCTCTTCAACCGTGGTGAGGACCTCACCAGGCCAGAAACCAGGAGACTGTGAGTTCTAGTCCCACCTTAGGCATGAAAGCTGGCTTAGGGTGACGTTGTGGGCCAGTCCCTCTCTGTCAGTCCAACTCACCTCACAAGGTTGTTGTTGTGGTGAAAATAGGAGAGAGGGATATTTTATTTTACGGTATGACAACCAATTTTGGTCACCGTATTACAAAAAAGATGTTGAGACTTTGGAAAAAGTTCAGAGGAGCAACTAAGAGGATTAAATGCCCGGAGGCTAAAACATATGATGAACGGCTGCAGGATTTGGATTTGGCTAGTCTCAAGAAAAGAAGAATTAGAGGTGACATGACAGCGGTATTCCAGTATTTGAGGGGCTGCCACAAAGAAGAGGGGGTCAAATTATTCTCCAACGCATCAGAGGGCAGGAGAAGAAACAATGGTTGGAAACTAACCAAAGAGAAGCAATCTGGATTTAAGGAGAAACTTCCTAACAGCGAGGACAATTAACTGGTGGAAGAGCTGGCCTTCAGAAATCGTGGGTGCTCCATCACTGGAGGTTGATAGATAGATGATAGATAGATAGATAAATAGATAAATAGATAGATAGATAGATAGATAGATAGATAGATAGATGACAGACAGACGAACAGACAGACAGACAGACAGACAGACAGACAGAGATACAGTAGATAACAGAGACAGACAGACAATGTAGGTAGGTAGGTAGGTAGGTAGATAATACATAATAATGATAATGATAATAATATAATAATAAATAAAGCAAATAATAAATAATAAATAAATAATAAAATAAATAATAAATAAATAAATAATAATAATAAATATAATAAAATAATGATAAATAATAAATAATAAATAAATAATAAATAATAAACAATAATAAATAATAAATAATAAATAAATAAATAATAAATCGGCTAATAACAAATAAATAAATAAATAAATAATAAATAATAAATAAATAATAAATAAATAATAATGATAATAAATAAATAAAATAATAAAAATAAATAAATAGATGATAGATAGATGATAGATAGATGATAGATGATAGATAGATGATAGATGATAGATGATAGATAGATAGATAGATAGATAGATAGATAGATAGATAGATAGATAGAAAGAATTCTTTATTGCCAAGTGTGATTGGACATACAAGGAATTTGTCTTGGTGCAAATGCTCTCAGTGTATATAAAAGAAAATATACTCTTTTAAGAAGAGACTAGACAGTCACTTATCTGAAATAGTATAGGTTCTCCTGCTTGAGCAGGGGGCTGGACTAGAAGGCCTCCAAGGTCCCTTTCAGCTCTCTTCCTCTTCCATCCCATCCCACCCCATCCTATGCTATTCTATTCTATTCCTATGCCGCCCACTTCCCCTACCAGGTGACTCTGGGCTGCATGTGTGTCTACACCACCTTGAATTATTTATAAAAATAAGGTGTGGTTCATGATATAACTTTCACCTTATCTAACATCACATATAGTTCTTCGGTAACCTTGCCTGATCTCACAAAGCTTGGAAGAATCGGGAAATCTGAGGGCTATGGATTTGGTTGGGAAGTTTGGAGAAAAAAACCCCTATTCAGGTGTAAGTCAATGGGCAAACTGCTTCTGTGCTGTTGCCAAGACAACGACAGGGGCATGCCCATGATGTCACCAGCAGTCCCCTTTTAAAGAAGCAGGAGGGAATTCTCCAATCACTGCTACAACCCTGCTTGGGTGCAAGGGTGCAACTGATCCATAGAGGGACAGAATGTAGGTTTCACCCCCACCGCAGGCTGCATCTATCCCTTAATTCTGCAAACCGATTTTTCTCCTCTCAACCGCCCTTCCAACAGGGGCTTTCCAGAGCCCATCATCCTCAGCCCGCAGAGACAAGCCTTCCTCCCATTTGGTTTCCACCCAGCCAGGATTACTTATTAACTTCCAATTGCTGGAGCTGAAGCCTCACCTCCCCACACTGCCTCCCCCACCCCAAATAAAACCTGGATATCTTCTCCACTCCTTGGATAAAAGCAGCGTGGAAGAGACAATCTGGGTTGACCATTAACTCCCAAATGCTGGGGCTGAAGGGCCCCTCCCCAAAAAACCCCTGAAGATCTTCTCCACTCCCTTAACTTCCAATTACTGGGGCTGAAGCCCTCCCCACCACCCAACTCCCCCTCCCCAAAAAACCCCTGACGATCTTCTCCACTCCATTAACTTCCAATTGCTGGGGCTGAAGCCCTCCCCACCACCCCCCCCCTCCCAAAACCCTGAAGATCTTCTCCACTCCCTTAACTTCCAATTACTGGGGCTGAAGCTTCCCCCCCCAAACCGCCCCCCCAAAAAACAACTGAAGATCTTTCTCCACTCCCTTAACTTCCGATTACTGGGGCCGAAGCCCTCCCCACCACCCAACCCCCCCCTCCCCAAAAAACCCCTGAAGATCTTTCTCCACTCCCTTAACTTCCAATTGCTGAGGCTGAAGCACCCGCACCCCCACCCCAAACAAACCAACCCTGGAAATCTTCCCCACTCACTCCGCGCATAAAAGCAGCCTGGAAGAGAAAGTCTCGGTCCTCCAGGTGGTGGCGAGGCTCTCCGGCTGCAGCCTGACCGACCGACCCTCTGCAGCCCGGGCAGGGGGAAACCTTCCACCCGGGTCCCGCGCCAGCCCCCCATGCCACGCCACCCCCACTCACAGGGTTGCCCCCCATCATTGCTCTCGCCGTAGATCCGGCTCCCGGAGTCCCCCGCCTTGGTCTCCGGCGGTTCCCCGGTCGACGCTCGCATATCTCGTCCTCGGCGGCTGCTCCTGCTTGCTCCTGCCAGCCGCGCCCAGGCGAGCGGCACGCGCAGGCTGGTTGCCATAGGAGCCCAAGGTGGCGGCTGCTGCTGCTGCTATTGCTGTGGCTGCTGCTGAAGGGGGAGTGGCGGAGGAGGAGGAGGATGAAGAAGAAGCTGGTGGCTTTGCCCGCACACCCGGCAGAGCGGCGGCACAGGCTGGGCGGAGCTAAGAGGGAAGCGCGCCCTTGTCCCGGGTCAGAGGATAACTGAGTCCAGCTGCCTCGAGCGGGGGCGGTCACAGGTTGTCTTGGCAACGCCCGAATCCCACCTGAGTGGCTGACCCGAGGTCTCCCCAAGCTGGCGTTCTCTCTAATTCTTGGGGTTACCACCATCCTCTACCTCCACCCAGCAGCTCCTAGCAGGCCAGGATGGGCAAATACCACTGTCTGAAAGATTATAGATAGATTAGGATGGGTAGATAGATAGATTAGATAATTTAGGAAAGATAGATAGATAGATAGATAGATAGATAATGATGATGATGATAGATAGATAGATAGATAGATAGATAGATACAGATAGATGATAGAGATAGATGATAGATGGATAGATAGATACAGATACAGATAGATACAGATAGATAGATGATAGATAGATGATAGATACAGATGGATGGATGATAGATGATAGAGATAGATGATAGATAAATAGATACAGATAGATGATAGATAGATATAAATAGATGATAGATACAGATAGATGGATGATAAATATATACAGATAGATGATATAGTAGATAAATAGATACAGATAGATATATAGATACAGATAGATGATAGATATACAGATGGAGATAGATAGATAGATAGATAGATAGATAGATAGATAGATAGATAGATGATAGATAGATGATAGATGGATAGCTGGTAGATAGATAAATAGATAGATGATAGGTAGATAGATACATATACAGATAGATAGATACAGATAGATATAAATAGATGATAGATAGATGGTAGATAGATGGTAGATAAATAGATAGATACAGATAGATTGATAGATAGATTGATTATGGGTAATAAGTGTCCAGAATTAATTTCTTGTACAGTCAACTACCAAAGTTGATAATTTTCTGGGCACATTAGAACTAATGTAAATAAATACATAGTCCTATTCATTGTCTGGAATAAATTCAATAATCCTTATCAATACAATAATGAAAAAAGCGCTGTTCGTTTTGTATTCCAATACGATTCTATACAAATTTATCCAAAATTTCTGTTGCTAAGTGAGAGTTATTAAGTGAATTTTGTCCCATTTTACAGGCTCTCTTGCCCCAGTTGTTAAGTTAATCACTGCAGTTAGTTTACACATTTGTAAAGTCCGCCTGGCTTTCCCGTTGACTTTGCTTGTCAGAAGGTTGCAAAAGGTGATGACCCCAGGACACAGCAAATTCACAAATGAGTCAGTTGGCAAGCATCTGAGCATGGTCATCTTTGACATGCAGGTGCTTTTAAAGTTACTGGTTGGAGGAGCCAATTGCCAGGTTGTGTGTGTTCATCACTAGGATCTCTTCAACAAGCAAGCGGGTTGGGTATTCAGAAAGTGCGTTGCCTCTGTCTGAGGTTTATTTTAGGCGATATTATAATATTGTGCAGACATAAACATTTTGTTCTGCCAGGCTGTGACAAAGGGAGTATCACCTGAAGAATATGGATGAGAATATTAGGGAGCTAACTGTGCTTGAAGGAAAAGCATTTGGTCACAGGCCAACGAAGTAAAAAGTATTTTGGGAAGAATGAGCCAATGAGATAGAAAACAAGCTATATTTCTGGTCCAGACGATGTGCACTGGAAGCCAGCCAGGAAGTACCATCAAAAGAAGGATCATATTTTTTGGCTTGATTCTTCTTAGATAGGGAGACCTCTATAAATAATAATAAAACATTGATTATAGTTAAAATATAAGACCTGGAGCCCTGCTTTGCTGTGTTCCTCAGAGCGCCACTGTCTGGCTGCTCCTATTTTTTAGAATAGAATTCTAAAAAATAAATAAATAAATGTTTCCTAGTATGATTTGATTGTTTATTTTACCCTATGACTATTATGTTGTACCTTATGATTCTTGACCCTTGACAAATGTATCTTTTCTTTTATGTACACTGAGAGCATATGCACCAAGACAAATTCCTAGTGTGTCCAATCACACTTGGCCAATAAAGAATTCTATTCTACTCTACTCTACTCTACTCTACTCTACTCTACTCTACTCTACTCTATTCAAATCTGAATGAAACCCTGAAGTCACAAATTTGGCTGTTCCCACAGATATTGGGTCAAAGTGTTGAGTGAATCAGAGATATTTTTAAGAGGTATTTTATGGACCTAAGTGATTGTCCAGAGCTGCTAGTTTTGTTTTTAAGACCTGAGGCATTGATTTGATTTTAAATTTGATGTAAGCTGCCCAGAATAATTATGAATTGGGTATATATATATCAACAGGAGAAATAAATCAATAAAGAAAATTTAAGAGTTACATAAATGTTGATGTAATTTATGTCAATTTGCATAATGAGATCATTATACAAATAATGTATTTCCAATAACTGGAGTGCTCATTAACCTACTTTCACTCCTCTTCCTCCTCCCAGTTCTCACCCTGCTCATCTTCATTAAATCCTCCATCATCTTTGGAAGTGAGCTGTAATTCAAAAAGTTGCCAATAAAGGAGAATATTTGTAGCTCAGGGTTGAAATACGAGGTCCTTGGTTCTCTCTGAGCTTGCTTGTTTTCTTGAAGATGTTTCCTTAACCAAACTAGGTAACATCATCAATGCTCAAACTGCCCAACGAGCTGCTGATACAGTTCTACAGAGGGATTGTTGAGTCTGTCATCCGCACCTATATATAACTGTCTGGTTTGGCACTGCGACCAATCAAGATAAACAGAGACTTCAATGGATAATTAGGACTGCTGAAAAAAACAATTGCTACCAATCTGCCTTTCACTGAAGACCTGTAAACTACACGAGCCAAAAAAGGGGCTGTGAAAATATCTACAGACCCCTCGCACCCTGGACATAAAGGGTTTCAACTTCTACCCTCAAAACGATGCTATAGGGCACTGCACGTCAGAACAACTAGACACAAGTTTTTTCCCCATGACATCACTTTGCTAAACAACTAATTCCCACAACACTGTCAAACTATTTAGAAAGGCAGTATTACCATCATTCTTATCTTCCCCATTACCTGACTCCTTATGACTATAACTTTGTTGCTTGTAACTCACACTTATATTATTTACTTAGTACCCTAGTATGACTTATGTTATTTAGTATCCATGACTATCACTAAGGAGTGTTGTATCTAATGTTTATGATGAATGTACTTTTACAATGACTATGATCATGATCTATCACTATTGTTGTATGTACACTGAAAGCTTATGCACCGGAGACAAATTCCTTGTGTCTAATCACACTTGGCCAAATAAAGAATTCTAATTCTAACGGTGTTCATCATTTAGCACTGATGATGTTACCTAGTGTCATCATAAAGGTTTTTAATTGGAAAAGAGACTGCTGACCAAACCATAATAAAATGTTCTAGTTTTTTTCAATTTCAGAGAGCAAAGTTTAACAGCTTTTAGCTACAGCAAATCTCTGCCAGTTCATCTAAATATATTACTCGGCTTTTTGAATCTATACTACAGACTTACCATTATTTTAAACTTCATGTATTCATCACTTGAAATCACAGAATTCTGCAAGTCCTTTTATGATATAACTAGCCATTTTTTATGTAGAAATAGCATTCTGATAGAACAATTAACAATATTATTTTGGAAGACTTAAAGTATCTCAATGGGTTTTGTACTGGTTTAAATTTGTAATGTAATCTTAAATAGTGGTCTAATGACCTCTTAATTTGCATTTAATTTTTCTACATAGGTAGAAATGTGGTAAGAATGTCCAAGCTGGAAACATATACTTACAAGTTAAAATATTAAGTTGCAGTGCCTTAAGGTGATTGCTTCATAATTTAAGCCTCAACTATTAGCATTACTTTCTAATTTAAAAAAAATATTTTACCAATTCTGGCATACAGTACTTGGAAATCCAAGGAATTAGATCAGGGTGATGTACTGGCATTCAGTTCTAATAAACTACGGATTATATTACAATGTCATATATCTAATCACAGTTAAGAGTTCCTCTAATGCCAATAAAACTTGCATGATTATAACAGAACTGGGACTTCATGCTACAGTTATCAGTAGGCATGAACAGTTTGGTTTTGTTGCATCCATCAAATTACTTATTCAGAAATAACTTTAATGAATCAAAACAACTAGTTTTACAGCGAAAGTACATCATGCTACAGCAAGCCACATAAATCCCACATTTACAGGGATTTTATTTTTTAGGTCAGGGCTGGTTCACACAAGGCATTCAAAGTAGCAGACGGCGTGCACAGGAGAAATTTGAACTGCAGCAAAAGACACTTGTATTCTTACGAACTCATCATTTTAGTAGAAAGCTAACTGTAATTCCCACACTCAGCACATTTTCCACTCTTCATTTCACGAACACAAATGCTGCTTCACATTCTGTACATAACCATGAACATGCACATCAAATCCCATGAAAGAGTTACGTAATTTTTATCAGGTACAATGCAGAGAAATTTTTTTCAACTTCAAGTGTATCAAATAATTATGTGAACCAGCCCTAAGTATCTTCAGAGCTAGTGAACCAAACGCATGATGATTTTTCATGCATCTGCAAATAAATTTCAGAGATTATTTCTGAATGATAACCCAGTTTCCCCAAAATACAAAACATCATTTATGAAGGCAAGCAGATGTACAATAAGGTACTTCCAAGCACTCTTTGGACCAGTCAGCTGTAGGGTTTTCTGCTGCTGAAAGTAACTTTGAAATATTACTACTAAGTGTCTGTGAATTGCAGCGATACTGAAAAAACACAAACCATTTTAAAAACAGAACAACTAAATATGATTTATCAAAGACCTGTAACAACTTTCACCAAAACTGTTGATTTCTGAATGTACTGCAATTGCAACTCCCTGAACTGCCAATCAACATGACCTCTGGACATATTAATTGGCAATTCTGATAATGAAGTTCTAAAATCACTAAAAAGTCAGGTAACTTGACTCAGAAACCTGATCAATAAAAATGTAAACAAAACACTTCTACGTATAGGCAACCATACTGTCACTTTGAAAAGCAAAACCTGAGAACATAAAATGTAATGTTTGGCAACTAAGGAATTAGATACAGGTATATCTTATACAGATACTGAAGTAGATTTTGGAAATCTTAATCCCATCACATTATTAACCAGGTAGTTCTACTTTTTGGCAGCTATCTTGGATATGTGTGCGAATACCCCAAGTTTTGGCAATAGTTTAAATTCCATGCTCTTCTCTGTTGAAAATCACCAGTCACTACGTAAGTCTCATTAAAACTTCACACACCTTAGAAAGGAGTCCCTTTGAAGTGTGTTGCTCCTCCAAACTGAATATTTACATGTTACTTTGTGGCTCTGTGAATGATTTCCATTTACAATGGATGGGGAAAGCAGCAAAATCATCGTGTTTCTTCAAGTTAAAACATTCCACAAGGGTAGCATAGCTTATCTTATCCCAACTGGTGCTTTATTCCAAAAGGCAACTGGACTTTCTTGGTTTTATTTGTCTTTTGAAAATGTTTCCCTTCTCATTCAAGAAGTTCAGAACTTAAGAAGCTTGCTGGATGAGAAGCGAAACAAAAGGAAAAAAAAAATAAATCCAGAAAGTTCAGTTGTCTTTTGGGGAGGAAAAAAGCAGCTTTGGTCCCAATCATGACCTGGATGATTGAGAATCTCCATAGACACATAAGTTATCTTATAAAAATAATGTCAGTGTTACTCAACAGAGCCTCATTCTAGCACCTGCTAAGTTATGATGCAAAGAGCTGAGGATGCAGTGACAAAATAGTTTTTTTTTTTTAAAGCGCATGGGCCGCGTTGGGCTAGGTACACAATTCCTAAGAATCTGTGACGGAGTTTGTGCAGTGTTCGACGATCTCGAACAAATAGTGGTATTTATCAGTCCTTCGAGCGATGTCGCAAGCCGTCTCTTCCAAGTTGTTTTTGAGATTTGGCTTTAAATAGCGACTCATGAGCAACAGTTCCAGGGTCTCTTTGCTCTCTCTGTTTCCAGCGGCCAAGTGCAGCGGCGTAAGCAATCCGTTGGTCTGAGCATTGACATTCGCCCCGTGTTGGAGCAAGAAGGAGGCAATTTTGGTGTTGTTCCATTTGCACGCACTGTGCAGAGGTGTCCAACTATCCACGGTCAACGCATGGACATCTGCCCCATGAGCAATCAGCTCACGCACCACTTCCATGTGTCCATTGTAGGCAGCGCGGTGGAGAGGCGTATACTGATCTTCATCCTGGACGTTTATTGACACAAGGTTTTGAGACAAGAGCCTCTGCACTGTGCTAAGCTGTGGAAAGAGAGACAAAGAGCTTAGTGTTATCCCACTAACTCTAGACAAGTTCCTGTAAGATTACGTGACTTCCACGCTCTGAATGACAGCCACAACTTTCACTAAAATGCATTGACTCCAAAGAACAATGACTGGTGATACAGTATCTCCAGAGTTGAAGAGGACATTTCTAGATCTTAGTTTAGTTTATTTTGTCACTGTACCTCGTACAATGAAATCAAACACCATCTTCAGTGCACATCATGACCATGAAAATAAACACAGACACACATCCTTCACCCTTCACACATCGAACCGGAAACCCGCAACACCACACCAACACTGCACTATGCAGCAGAATTCAATGGAACTACTGCTCTGGGATAGAAGCTGTTTTTCAGCCTATTTGTCCTTGTTTTTATTATCCTGTACCGTCTGCCAGATGGTAATAGTTCAAAAAAAGGGTGCCCAGGATGAGATGGATCTTTGAGAACGTTTTGAACTTTCTTAAGGCAGCGGGAGCTATAAAGCTCTTCCAAAGAGGGGAGAGGGCAACCAATGATTTTCTGGGCAATGACATTAACCCTCTGGAGTGCTTTCCTATCTGCCACTGTGAAATCGGCAAACCATACAGAGGTGCAGTAAGTTAAAGTACTCTCTATGGTGCAGCGGTAGAAGGTCACCAGTAGTTTTTCATTCAGCTGTTGTTTTCTGAGAAGTCTCAGGTAGTATAATCTCTGCTGGGCCCTTTTGACCAGGGCTGCAATGTGAGCACCCCAGGTCAGGTCCTCTTTTATGGTAACACCCAGAAACTTAAAACTGGCCACTTGCTCCACTCAGTCTCCACTTGCGAAACACTCTTTCACCCAGGGTGGATTTGATTTAAACCAATTCGATTTAAATCATGATTTAAATCACTAGTAAAAAGGCTTGATTTAAATCAACTCGATTTAAATCATAATTTTTAAAGAGCGACTGTTATCACTGTCCCGCAGTGGCTCCTCCTCTGACCCACTGTTGACTCACTGACAGTCCCATTCATTTTAATGGGACGGCTGGTGATGCGGCAGTGACACAGCAAAGTGAGGGACATGACAGGCAGCAGGTGAGGGGATGCCTGCTAACAGGCGCTGCCATGATAGATCTGAAATGACAGGTGCTCTTTCAATGTAAGGACTCATTCTTGCTGGTAGTTGGAATCTTTAATGTTATTATTTGCAAACAAAAGGAAGGTTTCCTATTTAGCTTGCAGAACTGGGATTCCTTGAATTAGTTTACCAAAAATGTAAGTATTTCTGAATATACAGAACTAAGCTTCATTTCAGGCTGAATGCCGAAATTATTAATGTATCCTAAATAGAAAACTATCTTTAGATAGATTTTTTTTACCCCTAAAGCATTTTATTAAAATAAATTTGATAAAAATAAAAAAATCAATTTAAATAAAAAAATACTATTTAAATTAAAAAATCCCATTTTTTTACATTTATTTAAAAAAAAAAATCATTGATTTTTATCCACCCTGCTTTCACCCCTTACTTTAGAGAAACTCATGCCATTGAAACCCATCCTTTTTGCAAAGATGATCCGGGAAATCCAGAATCTGGAGGACTTCATAGACCATTAGAGTTTAGTTCGGAAAGAACTGGGGATCACTTGCTCAACTGAACATTTGTGAAACAGTGAGCAAGCTTCTCTCCCTCCCTCTTGTAACAGTTTTATTATGACATTTCCAGGAAGAAAGCAAACTTTCATACTGACTACAAGGAAAATACAATCCTCCTACCCACTTGCTCCCATTCATTTGGAGGAATCAATGCCCCAATTTTCTGTAATCCAATTCCTAAAGATCAACCTATTCGATAAAACAGCACTGCTGTAAGTTCATAATTCTAAAAATAATCCAGACTGGCTTTGCGCATGCAACTGTTCTTGCCTCCTTTTATATTCATAATAATATTGAAGCCTATTGCACCAATTGCAATTGCTTTTGTTACCCAAAGGCATCATAATCATTTCTGACTTGTCTTGAATTCTGCAGGTGCAGTCAACTATTTTTCCATTGTTCCTTCTAAACCCTTATGAACCGTCATAAATATGAGTCAGTTGCCAAGCATCGAAATTTTGATGTGACCATGGGGATGCTGCAACGGTTGTAAGAGTGAAAAACGGTCATAACTCACTTTTTCGGTGCCGTTTTAACTTTGAACGGTCACTAAATGAACTGTTGTAAATCAAGGACTACTGTGAACCATTGATAAGATGCTTTGCACTCACCTCTCTCGAATGAAGGAGACCTTAGCATCTCTGTGGCTATAGCATAAACCAAACGTATGTCATTTGAAACCCCCATTATGTCAAACTAGAGCAGGGGTGTCAAACTCGATTTCATTGAGGGCCGCATCAGGGTTGTGTTTGGCCTGGGGTGGACGTGGCCAGGATGGGCCTGGCCAGCTCAATGTCACTCCTGTCAGGGGCCCTGGTGGTGGCCCGAGCACTCTGTCAGCGAAAACAGGCTCCCGAGCTCTGTTTTCAGCTGCCACGGCCTCCTGCAACCTTCTGCAGTGAAAATGGAGGTTTGCAGGAGGCCTTGGCAGCCGAAAATGGAGCTCGGGAGCCTGTTTTCACTGGCAGAAGCATCACAGGCTGGTCCTCCGCTGTTTCCAAGGCGGCCCCATGGGCCAGATCTAAGTACCCCACGGGCTGGATCTGGCTCCCAGCCTTGAGTTTGCCACCCCTGAACTAGTCTCTCTAGGAAATAATAGGCAAAATGAATTTATCATGTAGAGTTTTCTTTCATATACGGTATTACATTTGGCTTACCCTATTTTTTTCAGCTGCCCAAAGCAGAAGCTTATCTGGGCTGTTTGCCAACTTTTTCTCTTGAGCCTGGTACCATTCCTCTGTTTTTTCCTCCTGGTCTTCCTCATCAGAGTCTCCAGACCAAAGACTCTGTGTTCCTCTAGGGATGAGATGCTGTAGGCTGGTTAAAGCTGTCAGCAAAGTCTTTTCCCTCCTCATCTGTGTTATTGTTGTCAGCTGACGTTATGCTTTCGTTCATTTTGCAGGCTTTGATTTGCCCGTTCCCCAAACAGCAGAAGAGTCCCGCTTCTAATTTCCTAACTCATATCCCCAGTGCCTTGCCAACCAAGTCTGGTAATGAAAGCTACTGGCAGCAACATCACCACCATCTTTAAAAAGAGAAAAGAAAAAGGAAGAAATGGAATATTATGATTGGAGAAAAGAGGATAAGACATTTGCTGCACCTTGAACAGCACCTCAGAAGTGTCAATCAAAACTATGTTATTGCTTCCTTGGCACTATCAGACAAGAAACACGAAGGACTTCTTCTTAGTCTCTTTTGTAACCCTCCAAAATCATTTTGGAATTAAAAAAATCCCCAAATTCTTGTTTCTTTCTATTTCTAGAAAGAATGAGCAGAGTCAGCATTCAAAAGATAGCATTACTTTAATCCCCTCAATTCCACATCCAAAAATGAAGTTGTCCATAATGTTCTAGATCAGGTATTTTCAACCTGTATCCCACAGCCTAGACAGGTAGTTTGCAGTCCCACAAGATGGTAAACCTTTATGTGATTATGTGATTTATACACATTAACTAAAATATAGATTTTATATCTGGCCCAAGACAATGCCTCTTCACTCAATGCAGTACAGGCAAGGCAAAAGGTTGGATACTGATGATAAGAAATGGTGAAGTTGCCTTCATATAACCTTTTATTTATTTATGTAATCTAGGCAATCACCCATTTTATATTTTATGACTCATGGGCAGCTTATTTGCGAGGTTAAAACAAAACCTTGCTAAGCAAACTGCCAGTGCCCAAGGAAATCCTTGACCATGCTCACCACCAACAGCAGCAGAATTCATCAAATAACCTTGAGTGACAGGAGGAAGAGCCCATGATGCTACAAGAGAATAAGAAAGGGGGAAAAAACCAAACTTTCTTCTCTTCCCCTTCTCTCAAATGACTATTAAGGAATGGAAAGGGTCTCTTGGTTTACCATACAGTGAGATTTGGATGGAGGAGGCAAGAGCAAGATGCTGCTTTCATTTTTTTTTTTACCAATCAGCAAACAAATACACTCCATTTCAATTTGCAGGGAAGGGCAGATAGACCTGTCAAATAAAGGTATTAGGTATTAAGCCTTGTCTGATAAAAGACATCAGAGTTCAAAGGAGGAAGGAGGGAGGAGAAAACATCGCAGAAGCATCTTTTCTAATTCTTTGGAAAATAAAACAAGGGAGATGAGACCCAAAGGTGCTTTTTTCAAAAGGCAACTGGACTTTTGGTTTTTTTTTTCTTGAAGACGTTTTGCTTCTCATCCAAGAAGCTTCTTCCGTTCCGACTGAATGCTGGGAATGGAGGGATTGATATTCCTTGCAGGCCTTCCATTCCCCAGCATTCAGTCAGAATGGAGGTTGCTTCTTGGATGAGAAGCAAGGCGTCTTCAAGCAGAAACGAAGAAAGCCCAGTTGCCCTTTGAAAAAAGCACCTTTGGGACACAATCATGGCCTGGATAACTGAGAATCTCCCTAGACATAAAAGGAAGAGAAGTGCTTTCAGACTTGCAAGATGTTGTTACTGTACACCTACAATAAAGGTGATGCTAGTGCTCATGGTTTTGGTTTTCTGTCTGGACTACCTCAAAGAGCTGGCAGTCCTACTCAAACGAGCAAGGCTAAAAACACATGCGGATGAAGGCTACAGACCTAATGGGGTGTTTTTTAAAATCCGGGAAGGGGTCACGAAAGATATCCAAAGCAGGCTGCACTAGAATCACAACTAGCTCCTTCACACAAAAGGGTCAGTACAACAAAATGCCAGAGTTGGATGGGACCTCGGAGGTCAATAAGAATAGAGAAAAGAATAGAGAGAATATGATAGAATAAAGAAAATAGAAGAGAGAAGATTGAGTTGGAAGGGACTTTGGAGGTCAATAGAACAGAATAGACCAGGGGTCTTCAAACTTGACAGCTTTAAGACTTGTAGACTTCAACTCCCAGAATTCCTCCTCCAGTCATGTTAGCTCAGGAATTCTGGGAGTTGAAGTCCACAAGTCTTAAACTTGTCAAGTTTGAAAACCCTTGGAATAGATAATAGACTAGAGAAAAAAGGGAAGGGAAGAGAAGAGAAAGACCATGTAGGTCTTCTAGTCCAACCCTAACCCTGCCCTCAGGCAGGAAACCCTATAGCGTTTCAGACAAATGGTTGTCCAATCTCTTCTTAAAAACCTCCAGTGTTGGAGCACCCACAACTTCTGGAGGCAAGTTGTTCCACTGGTTAATTGTTCCAACTGTCAGGAAATTTCTCCTTGGGTCGAAGTTGCTTCTCTCCTTGATTAGTTTCCACCCGTTGCTTCTTGTCCTGCCCTTAGGTGCTTTGGAGAATAGCTTGACTGCCTCTTCTTTGTGGCAACCCCTGAGGTATTAGACCTGTTATCATGTCACCCCTACTCCTTCCTTTCGTAAGACTAGACATACCCAGTTCCTGCAACCGTTCTTTATATGTTTTAGCCTCCAGTTTCCTAATCATCGTTGTTGCTCTTCTCTGCACTCTTTCTAGTCTCTCAACACCTGTTTTACATCGTGGCGACCTCTAGTCCAACCCGCTGCTCAAGCCCCCGATGCCATTCCAGATAAACGGTTGTCCATAAATCTCTTCTTTAAAAACCCAGCCTCACAACAACCCTCGTGGGGCAGGATCCAAACCACCCGATAATAACCCAAGTAGCCAGCCCTACCTTGGAAGGCGGCTCAATTAAGCCTTACGGGCATCCAAGAAGCAGAGACGACTAGACACGTACCGATATAAATGAATGCCTAACACGGAGTAGTGGGATGAATATACTCCTCGGCGTACACGCTTCGAGACCTCCCTGGCTCCAGGACAAGACGCGTGTTGAGAGAGAAAGACATCCACGTTTCAGGGAGCCGAAGCCTCGACTCCTCCACCGCCCCGACAGGCCTCACGTCCCCTCCTGTCTAGGACATTTCCGCCCGAGGATGGGGGGGGGGAGAAAGGCCGCCTTTCACCGGAAACGGCTACCGCTACGGCTGCGCAATGAGAGTCTATTGCAAGGGTGGGGGGGAAGGGTTAGGCACGTGTGTGTGTGTGTGGGGTGGGGAAACGGGAGTTGCGGAGTTCACGCGAGAAGTGGTTGTCGGCGGGAGCGGGAGAGGGCCAGAAAGTGGAAAAGGAAAAGTTGGGTGAGCTGAGGGAGGGTATTGTCGTTGTTGTTGTTGGGGGAGGGGGCAGTTGGTGGAAGGGATAAGGAGTGAGGGCGGCTTCGTCGCGCTGCCTCGTTGCTAGGCGACATGAAACGAACCCGGTGACTAAGAACAGCCGGAATCCCACGGAGACCGCAGCGAGGAGGTTGCCTGCAGTGTCTCTGCGGGAGTTTCCGTTCTGCTTTAATTCGCACGATCCTTGTGACGGGGTGGTGATGGTGTGGCAATGGAGGCGGTTATTCCAGCCCAGGGTGCCAGAAGATGTCTTTCCTCCCAAGAGGGGGTGATTTCATCATGTTTCTTGCTTGGGTTGGACCCCAATCCTTGGGTGAGGTTGCCCAAGCGAGCAGGGTTAACTCAGCCCAGAACAGAATAGAGAGCTGGAAGGGACCTTGGAGGTCATCTAGTTCAGCCCCCTCCTGCTCAAACAGGAGATCCTGTACCATTTCAGACAAATGGCTGTAGCATGTTGTAGGAATGCTGCGTTTTCTACTGGCCTGGTTTGAAGCCAGCCTCTCTCTTGTTCTTCATCCCCCCAAAAACGAGCTTGTTGGTCACTGCATGAGATATGCAGCTTAAATCGAGGGGCTAACTAGTCTTGTCTCCTTTACAGGGCATCGATTTTGGCTCATTTAATCCTATAAAACAGTTATATTCCTGCTTTGGAATTATATATTATACTTTTATAAATTGTATTGAAATTATACTATGTGACACTGTTACAGGAATTATAGAAGCAAAGTTTACTTAACAGAATAACACTGTTGGAAGGGACCGTGGAGGTCTTCCAGTCCAACCTCCCTATACCAATCCATTTCAGACAAATGGTTGTCCAGTCTCTTTTTAAAAACTGTCCATGTTGGATTGCCTAGTTGGGAAGTTGTTTATTCTCACAGGTTTTGATTTCCTTTGCATTTTAATTGTGAATGTGACTGAAAGCAATAATTACCAGTTTTACAGAAATAAGACAGACCTCTGTCAGAGGTTATATAGTCATGTATGTCAGTTAACCAAAATAATTCATTGATTGGATCATTCATGTATCATGCCAAAAAACTCGACACAATGTCTATTTCAGAAGGGGTGGACCGCCATATAATTTGCTGTTTCCCTGTTCTATCCAAAGAGGTGTTTGCTTTTTATTTTTATTTATTTTGGTGATGCTTTTGAGTCCAGCCGTGGGCAAACTACAGCCTGGGGGCCGGATCCGGCCCATTTGGCTGTTCTATCCGGCCCGCGGAGCCGAAAGAGCGGAGGGTTCTCTTGCTCTCCCAGAAGGCTACGTGAAGTAATCTAACTTTGAATTTATATTAGTTCACACAAACACTCCATCCATGCTTTTGTTCCGGCCCTCCGGTCCAGTTTAAGAACCCATTGTGGCCCTCGAGTCAAAAAGTTTGCCCACCCCTGCTTTGAGTCACTGAAGACTGCCTGCACTGGTCCTTTCAGTTTATTTGAAAAGATTGTGAAAGAAGCTTGCCATTGCCTGCTTCCTAGGGCTGAAGAGAGTTGCTGGTCCAAAATCAGCCAGACAGCTTTGTGTTTAAGATGAGACATGAACTATGTTCTTCCAGCTTCTTATCTTAACCACCACACCAAATTGGGCCTCAGATTTTGGCTAAGTTTAATACCTAAGACATTTATTAGGATTAGGTTTCCCTTCTGCAAGTTCTACAAATGGAACGGCATGTGCTAGAATAGTCTTCTATTTTTTTAAAAAATGAAAGAACATTATTCTTTCCTTCAAAAAAAAAATCACTGGATGAAAAGGAGAATGATCACTTCCATTCTTTTGTAGTTAAATGAGAAAAGGGGGAGAAAAACATTGGTTTGTCATTTCTCACTTAATTTCTGCAGAAAATTTTTGTGGTACCTCATCATTCCACCCACAAACAAAAAGATTTCTTTAAACTCTCCAATAAAATCCCCAAACCCTTTGGGATTTTCCCGAAAGGCATGAGCCATGTGGCTTTAATGCTCTTTGCAAAAAAACTAAAGATGTGATAATGATAAAAGCTAAAAATCACAGTTGTCTTGGTGTTTTCCTAGTTATATAGACTCTTGGTTTTTCATTTATTTTTCTATGCATCATACTGAGTTTTTTGTTCAGTGGAAAAGTACATTTTAAACAATAAATTATGATAGTTTGGCTTCAAGTTTATTACCCTAAGATTCTTCTCTTTATTTGGTTGTTCATAGGTCTTGACTGAAAGTCTGGGTTTTTTTTAGTCATTTGGCTTTGTGAGACCTTTTGTAAATTGGACTCAGGCTGATTGTGGACATGAGTTCTACCACTTCCAGGTAAATTTTCCACAATATTTACATCAATGGGGAAGAGATTTAGTCATGGGTCATGCTAATTGTGGTTTACCTATAATTTGCGATCACCTCATCGGTACCAAAAATCAAATCCGAAAGAATGCAAAGAATACTTTTAAACCAATAATATAAAAACAAAACCCTGTGCTCTCATGGAATTGCAGATATGTTGTAAGAAACAATTCAAATAATTAAAATGTTCTTCCCACAGACAGGGCCTCCTGGGGATACCGTCAGCTAAACAGTGTAGGCTGGCGGCCCCTAGGAGTAAGGCCTTCTCTGTGGGGGCACCCACCCTCTGGAATCAACTACCCCTTGAGTTGTGCCTGGCCCCTGATCTCCGCTCCTTCCGCCGCGACCTCAAAACATGGTTATTCTTACAATCTGGCCTGGACTGACAGGGGATTGGGGTTTTAATTTGAAGGGTTATTTGGTGTTGATTTAATATTTTTTAAAATTTGTTTTAACTTTTGTATTCTCTGTTTTTTATGTACGCCGCCCTGAGTCCCTCAGGAGAGGGGGCGGCTTCTAAGTCCAAATAAACCTAAACCTAAGCGTCACAGAGAGTTAGCCATAGAAATACAGCAGGAAGAGTCTCTAGAGGCCCAGTTGTTGCCTATAATTCTATAATTCCATGAAATGAATACTGAAGATGTAGCATTTGAAGAATGTAATCTATAACTTTACAAAATACTTACTGCATTAGAAGCTGAAACAGGAAATGATGCAGCCATATTATTTTGCTTTTATTTGTCTTTCTTTAACTTTAGAGTTGAAGAAGAAAAAGACACATTTAAAATTTTAGTTGCTACAGACATTCACCTTGGATATTTGGAGAAGGATGCTTGTCGTGGAAATGATACTTTTGTAACCTTTGATGAAATATTGAAACTTGCTCAAGATAATGAGGTAAACCACTTTGAAATCATGTTACCAAACAACCACTGAAAGGCCACATATAGGTAGTCCTCAACTTATGACCACAGTTGAGCCCAAAATTTCCATGGCTAAGCAGGGCAGTTGTTAAGTGACTTGCGTGTCATTTCACAATATTTTTTTGCCACAGTTGTTAAGCAAATCATTGCAGTTGTTACATGAATCATGCGGTCATTAAACGAATTTGGCTTCCCCCCATTGACTTTGCTTGTCTGAAGCCAGATGGGAAGGTTACAGATGGTGATCACATGATCCACAGGGTAGTGCAACGGTCACACATACATGCGAGTTTCCAAGTGCCCCAGATTTTGATCATGTGACTACAGGAATGCTGCAACGGTCGTGTGAAAAATGACCATAAGTCATTTTTTTTCCAGCGCCATTGTAACTTTGAATGGTCACTTAAATGAATGGTTGTAAGTCAAGAACTATCTGTATTTCCTAGAAATTGTTCTTATTGTTAGGACATTCATTGCATATTACACAAATGACATTGTGAAACGAAGACCAATTTGAGCCAGTTAAGCTAATAAGACCTGGGGCACTAATGAAAAATTAACCATGGCATGTGCAGTTCATATTTGTATACTACCTATCAGGGTGGGATCCGACTGGCATAACAACCAGTTCAAGGAACACGCTCGTGCGCGTCCAACACCCGCTACCAGCTCCGGCAAGCATTTACCTTCTCCAGCTGATGAGCAGCACTCAGCTGTGCCACGCAAAGCAGCTGAGGAGGAAAACACAGCCACTAAAGGACAGCCTAAAGCTTGGGCAGGAGGGTGGGCCAAACAGCAGACCAAAACCTCATCTAAGCGAACCGGCTCAGTGTCAGCTGTTCTTCAGAGCTATCGGTTCTATAGAACCAGACCGAACCGGTAGGATCCCACCCCTGCTACCTACCAGTAGAATCTTTTGGGCTCAGTTAACGATCAACAATCAATACATAAATAAAATCGGTTTTAAGACATGCAGGAATGTTAACCATCCACAAGTCAGTTGCAGATAGTGAGACAATTAAATTCACCTTTCAATAAAATTTTATAACAAACATATCTGGGTGTACTTTTCCATCTTCAGTCCGTTCTATTTACTATTTTCAGTATAAGAGGTACTTTATTATGCTTCTTTAATGAACATAGTAAGTTATTTTATACATTGGGCATTTCAGTCAGGATTAAAAATAAAACCTGCCAATTTCTAGAAAAATGGCCCTCATCTCTTTTGTTTTCTACATATTTTGAGCCTTAAAAGGACTTCAGTTGCATTTGGGGTTTAGTGGCATGGAAGATGGCAGTATTTAGGATTTAGGATTCATAGACCAAAAGGCACTTTGGAGAGGCTGTAAACTTAATGCCTGCCTGCAACTTCTTAAAGCAGCCACATCTATTCTCCCAAAAAAATAAATAAATCCAAAAACATTGTCTAGTTGAACCATTTTCAGAAATCTATCATTTTGAGAAAAAATGCATATGTAATAATAACATGCGCCACAAAATCTCTTTATAGGTGGACTTCATTTTATTAGGTGGGGATCTCTTTCATGAAAACAAGCCTTCCCGGAAAACAATATATACATGTTTAGAATTATTAAGAAAATATTGCATGGGTGACCGTCCTGTACAATTTGAAATTCTGAGTGACCAGTCAGTTAACTTTGGCTTTAGCAAGTAAGTATTCCTATAGTATATTAAATTCAGTTTTGTGTAAATAACTGATTGTAGTTGAATCACAGCTGTAACAACTGTAAATAACCAAAGAAAGTTCAATCCAGTTTGTTCTTTCTTTTGATTAGTGGTGCTAATTCCGGACAATGTTGTACATACATTTTTATTGTGGTTTGCACTATTATTACATTGGGAGTTTTCCTGTTTGGTCTGCTTAATGGACCTCTTGATTCCCACCACCCCCTTGAAATTCTGTTGCATTAGCCTTGTGGCTTGCAAATAAAAATTCTATCCATTCATGAAAAGTGCTAAAATGGGAGAAATGCACTTTTCTTTATATATATATATATATATTAAAATATCTCTCCCAACTTCCTGAGCAGCTTTTCAGATCAAGGAGCAATATATAAAAACTGTCTCATCCCTTTTCTCAAAACAGATAGTTTATCAAATTAATTCTATTCCACTCTTCTATTGAATTCAATAGAAGGGAATATATGTAGCTCAGGGTTCAACTGTAAAGTTCTTGGTGATCTTTTGAGTTTGGTTGTTTGCTTGTAGACCTTTCATTATCCATTAGCTAACATCACCAGTGTGAATGTGTATGGAGTTTGCTGCCTAATATGGCGGCCGCACAAACCACTACATATAGACAGCAAACCCCACACTCCACGCTGATGATGTTACCTAGCTGGGTAGTGAAAGGTCTGTAACCAAATGGTCAAACTCAGAACATCAAGAACTTCACAATTCTGAATTCAGTCTATAAGGTTTAATTCTGTAAAAAAAATACATTCCTGTAGAGTTTAGTTGCATGTTGGAAATGATGCAGTAATATTTTTGTTTGCTTTAAACTTGTGCTGTCTAGGTTTCCATGGGTGAACTACCAAGATGAAAATCTCAACATTTCTATTCCAGTTTTTAGTATTCATGGCAACCATGATGATCCCACAGGGGTAAGAATGTTAAAAGAATGAAAAAAGAGCAGTAGCTTTATTAATTATGCTAGTAATCCTTTAAAAAGACAGCCAAGAATATGAAAATTACAATCTAGCAATTCCATACTAAAATCTGCTAGTGAAATTACGCATGAGTTATCTTGTATCCTATACCAAGTATTTGGTAGGCTGCAGTTGTATTCCTTAAACTTGCTGTCAAGTTTATCATAGATTATGATTAGGAAGACATACAAGATAAAAATAGCATTTAATGTAGTTCATGGTTTGTGCTTTAGCATAGGATAAAATGTAACTTCCTTAGAGTAAAAGCATACAACCTTTTGTCGTGTAATTGATTTGGTTCATTGTCTTCAACAAAAAACCACCAAGGTTTAAAAATTAAACTTTTACCATACTGATTTTGTGTTTTATTTGTGAAATGTTGTTAATTTGTAGAAAAATACAGTAATTCTGGTTTTTGTCTAATAGTACAAAGGTTATTCTTAACCTGAGGACGTAAAGCAGATTAGAAGCTAAAGTATTTGCAATGCCACGTTAAGTAGCTTACAATCACTCTTATGTTTTCCCCACTATTGAGACGTCAAAGGCTTTAGAGGCTATTTAAATACAGGAAAACAACATTAATTTGTCATTTAATGTTTGTCTGAGAGATTTAAGCAATCATAAATGCAAAGTATACTGGTTTTTTACTTATGTGCACACACACACATAAGTAAAAGCACATTCTGAATTTAAAGCTTTATGTGTTGGGAATTTAACAAAATTGATATGTCACAAATTCCATTTTTGTTATTATTTTCCATATCTATAGGCAGATGGTCTTTGTGCTTTGGACATTTTAACCTGTGCAGGACTTATTAATCATTTTGGGCGATCACCATCTATAGAGAAAATAGAAATTAGTCCCATTTTGCTTCAAAAAGGAAATTCAAAGATTGCTCTTTATGGATTAGGTAAGACTTTTGCAGATATTTTGTACATTCAAGTAGTTTTCCAAAAATGGAACAAAAATAACGATATTGAATTGATTTTTATGCTGTAATTTGTGGGTTAGAATTAAGAGGAGTAACATGATTTGAGCCACAAAAAATTGATTAGGTGTATGTAAATACTTCCAACTATTTCAGGTGCAAAATTTTGTGAGATAACCGATTTCTGAGTGAAAAGCCACTGCTTTGTTGCTCGGTGGGCATGGCCTACTGGAACTTCCAGGAGGGGCATTTTTCGCCTTCCCCAGGGTCCGGAGGCATCCCTTGGGCCTCTGGGAGGGCAAAAACTGCCTCCCCCGGGGTCCAGAGGCCCTCCGGAAGCTGGAAACAGGCCCATTTCCAGACTTCCAGAAGGCCCATTTTTCGCCCTCCCAGAGCCTCTGCGCAGACCCTGCACTTACCTGCATCCAAAACGGGCCACATGGAGACTCCTGGGAGGGGAGGGGTGGGCGGGGCCAGCCGGTCAGTTCAACTATCAGTTCGGTGAACCGGATGTACATTTAGCATCCAGTTCACCCAAACCAGTCAGAACCAGTAGAATTCCACCCGTGGATCTAAGCATTCAGAAGTGTTTCAAGCTCAGAATTACCACTCCAAACACTGAGATGAAGTTTCATTCTTGAAAGGATTCAAAACTTAAGTGTTCTGCATGTCTCTAAATTTTATATACGGTATATTTTCATGCAATGGGTAAAGGAGTCCCTGTGGACTTTACTCTGCTAGTCATTGCCGACTGTAGGGGGCATTGCTCATCTCCATTTCAAAGCCATTGAATCAGCGCTATCCAAAAACATTTTCATGGTCGTGTGGCCAGCATGGCATCACAGAGTGCTCTTACCTTACCACCGAAAAGGTACCTATTTATCTACTTGCACTTACAGGATTTTTAAACTGCTAGGTTAGCAGGAGCTGAGGTGAGGATGGAAACTCACCCCATCACGTGGAACTCAGGTCTCAAATGTAGGCTGTCGGCTTTCCGGACCACAAGCCCAGCATCTTAACTGCTGAGCTACCGCCCTGCTCCTCATGCAGTGAGTGGCATGTGGAAAAAGGATAAGGCTGCAGAGTGTTTCCAGCCCCAATTTGTCTTTAAGTGTTGCAATGGACTGACAAGGTCAGGGCCCAGCTAATCTCTGGGGAATGATTTTCCAATAGAAACAGCTTTCTTTAATTGGCAAGCTGGCTGTGTAGCAAGCAAAAATATTAAACTTGCTTCAATCGTTTGCCAGTAGAAAACTGCAAAATAATCTCATATGTTACTAACTGGAATCTCACTACTCAGCTGTGTAATTGTCTGCTTGGTGGATCACTGAAAGCTCGTTGCATATAATTTTTCTCTTCTAGGATCTGTTCCCGATGAAAGACTATATCGGATGTTTGTGAATAAGCAAGTAACCATGTTGAGGCCGAGAGAAGATGAAGATAGATGGTTTAATATGTTTGTCATTCATCAGAACAGGTACAGCTGCTTTTTAGTAAGGCAACCAATCCAAATGTTTTCCATTTAATTCATTCGGATTTAAAATGAAATCATTAAAATTTTTGTGTCATACAAAACAAGTTCAAGCTGCATTAATTGGCTTGGGGAAACCCAATATTTCTTTCTTTCCTTCCTTCCTCCCTTCCTTCGCTCTTCCTTCCTTCCTTCCCTCTTCCTTCCTCCTTCCTCTGTCCCTCCCTCCCTCCATCTACCTCCCTCCCTCTACCTTCTTCCTTCCTTCCTTCCTTCCTTCCTTCCTTCCTTCCTTCCTTCCTTCCTTCCCTCCCTCCCTCCCTCCCTCCCTCCCTCCCTCCCTCTTCCTTCCCTCTTCCCTCTCTCCCTCCATCTATCTCCCTTCCTCTGCCTTTCTTCTTCCTTTCCTCCCTCCCTCCCTCCCTCCTTCCCTCCCATCCATCCATCCATCCATCCATCCATCCAAAAATGCTTACAAAACAGCATACAATAAACTCTAGGATAAGTATGCATTAACAAATCAACTTAATGGTCATATTGCAGTAACAACAAGAATATAATTCACTATACCCTTCCATTACCTTTGAGTCTATTAATGCCTGCTTAGATAGCCAGCTTTTTCTACTTGTCTAAAATTGTCTAAAAGAGTTGATTCCATAGGCGAGAAACTCTTTTTCAGATTCCCATCCTGTCAGATTCCCATGTTGTATCTTAAGGGGAGTGACCCAGGACTTGATCAATACGAAAGCACTTCAGGAAGGAATGGTCTACGTAGAGATGGCAATCCTATAGTTATCTAGGCCCTGAGACCAGGCTATGAGGGGCTTTTGCTATTTGTAGATTACTATCGGAGCTTTAAATAGTATTGGGAAACAAATTGGTGTTTCTACGACAGGGGTCCCCAAACTTGGCAACTTCAATACTTGTGGACGACTTCAATTCCCAGAATTCTGAGAGTTGAAGTCCACAAGTCTTACAGTTCCCAAGTTTGGGGACCCCTGTTCCAGGAGTTCAGAATTAGGCCAGGTGATTTAAGAAGCCCTATGGAGGCCTGCCTCAGTGAAATTTAATCTAGACATGGTTCCTCACTCTGAGGAGTGTGATGGGTGTCCCTTCTTTGGTCTGAATTCATCTCATCTGGAGAACATAGGTACTACTACGTTCATCTCATCTGGATCCTGAATTGATAGCCTGTTCCTAGTTGTATCATCCATCCTTGGATGTTGAGATCGTTGTTTATTTGCACCCGTGGAATGATCTGATTCTCACATTGATCAAGTCATTGAATTTGACAGTGTCACAGTTTTCACTGTTGCAAAATAATTTTAGAACTGAAGCACCAAAATGTAATAATAATAAACAATAATAAAACAAAATGCAAGGATATAAAAACAAGAACAAATAGGCTGAAAAACAGCTTCTATCCCAGGGCAGTAACTCTATTGAATTCTACTCTATACTGCAATATTAATGCAATATCAGGGGTTTTCAATTCAATGTATAGAATGTGAAAGATGTGTGTTTGTGTTTATTTTCATAGTCACAATGTACACTGAAGATGGTATTTAATTTTGTTGTACGAGGTGCAATGACAATAAACGAAACTAAACTAAAATAAAGATGTTTTGAAATTTAGATGGGATTGTTTCTGTAGATATCAGTCTAATATTTTGTTTTACTTTCCCTTATATTTTGATAACTGATAATCACACTTGGGATAGTGAGAATGGGTCTAATATTGTGATAACATGTGATATTTAAAAATTGGGTACTTTGGTTTGTTTTTGCAAAATGCTGTTTTATTTTTTATTTTATTTTTTGCTGTCGTGTTTGTTTTCTTTGGCACAGGAGTAAACATGGCGCCACAAACTATATTCCAGAACAGTTTCTAGATGACTTCATTGACCTTGTCATTTGGGGTCATGAACATGAATGTAAAATATCTCCAACCAGAAACGAGCAACAACTTTTCTATGTTTCTCAGCCAGGAAGTTCGGTGGTTACGTCTTTGTCACCAGGGGAAACTGCCAGAAAGTAGGTTCTTATGTGTTTCACTAATTTGCATTGTATATCCGGTAAAAATGCGTGGGAGCCTTTCCTCTAAAAACCAGAACTATATGCTTTTCATTCTTGAGGAATCTCAGGAATTTTTCTTTTCTTTTTTCTTTTTTTGGACATGTTGGTTCTGTTGTGTTTATCACAAGGGATAATCCAAAGAAAATAGAAAAGGAATGTGATTTGACAAATAGCATTTTCCATTGTCACAATATTGAAGCCATCCTGACTATTAGTACCTTATTTAAGGGTTAATAAACTACTCATTACAGCGTTCTCCCAAATGAAGTATCCTTCTTGGTATTATTGAGAACCTGTATACTGCACGAGTCAAAAAGAGGGCTGTGAAAATATTTACAGACCCCTCACATCCCAGACACTAACCGTTTCAACTCCTTCCCTCAGAACGACACTATAGAGCACTGCACACCAGAACAGCTAGACACAAGAACAGTTTTTTCATGAATGCCATCACTCTGCTAAATAAATAATTCCCTCAACACTGTCCAACTATTCACAAAGTCTGCAATACTATTACTATTAATCTTCTCATTACTCCTTATCACCCATCCCCTCCCACTTGTGACTGTATGACTGTAACTTTGTTGCTTGTATCCTTACGATTTATATTGCCTGTTTCCTAGTATGATTTGATTGCTTATTGTACCTTATGACTATCATTAAGTGTTGTATCTTATGATTCTTGGTGAATGTATCTTTTCTTTTATGTATACTGAGAGCATTTGCACCAAGACACACACGATTCCTTGTGTGTCCAATAACACCTGGCCAATAAAGAATTCTATTAAAATTTGTAAACTAACAGATTTATAGGAAAGAAGAAAATTTTCCCCTGGGCCTCCGAGCTTGATTGACCATTCAAGAATAAGCTAAGGAGAGCCAGAGAGACTTGTTTAAAGAGAAATCCTTCCCAAGACCTTTCCCACTAATGGTGCTAGTAAATTATAAAAATTCAACCCCATCTGGTAAATACAATCCCTGTGATAAGAGTTGCACAGGATCTTGAGTTTTCAGAGTAAAACCCAGTAGGCAAAGAAACTACAAGTCAACCGTCCCATTGGCATGCACAGCAAAAGAAACTCCTGAGACATCTTTATGACCAAGAGTAAAACTTTACTGACAGATCCATCCAGGCACAGGAGAAGTGAAGTCAGTTCTGAGGTTTTGATGTGGTCTCGAATGAAAGCTTGCCAATCGTCAGCCCATCATCCTAACCTTGCGAGCCACCACGCGCCTTACTTTTTGATGTTTCTAGATGGGAGTTCTTGGTCATGGATCTTGATCAGGTCCATCTCTGAGGGTTCCATTTTTATTCTGAAGTTCTACCACGTTGCCAAGCTGTAAACAGCTTTGTTTCCATGCCTTCTAGACATGTTGGCTTGTTGCACATCAAAGACAAAAAAATGAAGATGCAGAAGATTCCTCTCCAGACCGTACGGCCTTTCTACCTTGAAGACCTTGTTCTGGCTGACAACGCAAAGTTTTTTCTCCCAGATAACCCAAAAGTCACACAAGTAATACAAGATTTCTGCATGGAGAAGGTAATGATTTAAAAAAACAACAACTGCATACAGGTATTATTCTTACTATAAGACTAGATGTGGTATTAGATAGAAGCTAATGTCAGGTAAGTGGAATTCTTTTTAAACAAAAAGAATTTTCTGCATTGTCTCTCAAATATGTGTCAAACTGGTGGCCCGGGCCCCGAATTAGTTGTGCACAGGCCATGCCCATCCCAGCTCCGCGAAGGGAAAAAAACATCACGAAATGTCACATGACATCAATGTGACAGCGGGAGTTTGACACCCGTGTTCTACACACAAACACGCGCGCACATTATTATGATCATAGATACCAATGCAGGACAATGTTTTCGGCTGAGAACTTATGATGCAGTACAGTGGAACCTCGGGTCACGAACACTTCTGACCATGACCAGATCAGGTGCTGACCCAAAAATCCACAAAAAGTTCAACTCTAGTCGCAAACACATCCTCAGGTGGCAATCAAACACAGCTTTTTTTGTATGCACATGCGCAGTCAGTCTTGCTTCTGGTCACGACCAAATCGGGTTGCGACCGAAGTCCTGGAACGGATTATGGTCGTGACCAGAGGTTCCACTGTACAATCACCTTTTTAAATAAGTTAAGCTCATTTTTTTTTAAATTCATATTTATATGCCGCCCTTCTCCGGATGTTTGGAGCACAACCCAATGTGCTCAGCAATAGCCTTCATTCCATTGTATATGCCTGCTTATTACTGAGCGGCATTTTTACAAAGTCAGCTTATTGCCCCCAACAATCTTGGGTCCTCAATTTACCTACCCCGAGAGGATGGAAGGCTGAGTCAACCTTGAGCCTGGTGGGATTCGAGCCTGCACTAATTGCAGGCAGCTGGAACTAAGTGCTAGGCGTTTAATAGCCTGTACCACCAAGGCTCTAGAACATGCCTTAAAGAACGTGTTACATATTTTAGTATTTTATGCTTCCAAAATGGCAGAAAAACTTTTGCTGCTGTCAAGGTCCCATATGACTCCAAAAAGAGATTTTGAGAATCTGTTTAGATTGGGAGTTATAGATTGCATACTCTTGTTAATATTCCTATCATAGGCCTTCTCAAATGTTTTGGCAACACTTCTTTGCCTTTCTCTGCGAATGGGCTAGATAGTTGTGGTACTGTCTATTCCTACGAAGCGAGAAGAGGAGAATCTGGTTCTACATTGCCTAAATTAATGTTGCTGTGGCTTTCGGAGTATGACAAGCACAATAAATCCAATACTATTCTATGTTTGGGATGGATTATCTTCATTGGAAATGAGCTTTGTGGCTTTCCATTTATGTAGTTTTGATTTAAGTCCAATATATACGTACCAGAAGAAGAAGAAAAATTCTAAATTTAAATTAAAGATTGCTCGCTTTAATCTATGTCGTGCATATATTGATAACCTGGTACAGCAGATTTTGTACTTAGCAAATTATGTCCCTTTCTTAAAGGTTGAAATGATGCTGGATAATGCAGAAAGACAACGTCTTGGAAATCCCAAGCAACCAGAGAAGCCTCTAATAAGATTACGAGTAAGAATGTGGTCTTCAAATCAGATTTCTTCCTTGTGTTTTGTTTAGCCTCATAACCAAACTTTAATAGGCAGTAACTTTTCAAGTACGGGTTAATTTTAAACAATTCTACATATCTAATGGATCTCTTGAGGCTTTAGTTTTGCTTAATTAAGTAGCAGTAAAATGTGCCTCAGAGATGGTGGTTGAGGATCTTACAGGAGCTACTTTTATAAACTCCATAACTGTTTGAAGATGCATGAATGTTAAAATTGAATACATTTTCAGATATGCCAGCTCTTCGTACATGATGTTCCTGTGAATTACAACAGTAGCTAGAATGTGCTATAATACTAATACTTCAGTAAATATTTGCTATACTACCAAATAATGAAGTGTTTGCTAATATTTTAGTAAAATCATGATAAGTGCATCAAACTCAACCGATGAATTTTTAATTATTTTCAGATGCCTAATTGCAAATTCTCCCATCTTTTATGCTTTATCTTATTTGATTTGAAGGTGGATTACAGTGGAGGCTTCGAACCATTCAGTATGGTTCGTTTCAGCCAGAAATACATGGATAGAGTGGCTAATCCAAAAGATATCATACATTTTTTCAGGCATCGGGAACAAAAAGGGAAAAATGGTAAATGATTAAAAAAAAGTATCTAATTTCCAAATTTGTTGTAGTAAGTATTGTCGCTAGGAAAAATAATATTATCCATAGAAGTTTTTATTTTTTGTGTTGGGATGGGTGAGTAAGATGAAGAATAAGTATAATTACAGGTAGTCCTCAGCTTGCGACCACAATTGAACTCCAAATTTGAAGCAGGAACAGTTATTAAGTGAGTTTTGCCCCATTTTATGACCTTTCTTGCTACATGACTTCAATATAGAATCAAATTAATTTTACTAACAACAAACATCTTGCACATAACTGAGCATGCAGAAAGATACAGTATTTCCTATTTATATTAACCATGTTGAACACATTCAAAATGTAGAGAATAAGAAACTCATTTATAGGATCAGTAACTCCACTGACCGATCGATAGATTTTCATGGCTTTGGATCTCAGAAATTTCCCCCACTACATTATTTCTGTCATTTTCATGCTACCCAAAAAATTTATACTCCAATGTTGGTCCTTCTTAAATCTCCCACTTCCATGCAATTAATATGATTCTTCCTGAAAACAGCTGATTTGTTCTGATAATTTTTTTTCACAGTACACAAACCTATTTGATTACTATAAATTGTAATAGTCATTTGCCATAAACCCTTACCTTTGCGTAAAATCACCTGGTAAAGAATCGTATTCAACTATACCCAATGTTTAATTCAGTGTTCCCGTATTTAACATTCCTTTGAAATATGTGTTTACATGTGAAATTACAGTACAATTGCATTACAGCTGATTCTACCCCATGGATTGCATTCTTTTTCATAAGGCACTAGGAAGAATAATTACACCCAGGGCATTCTTTTCTATTTATGCCAGGTGAAATGGTGGGGTGCTTTTTAGCACTAGCAGATTGTTAGTCCTTGTTTCACTGGTGGTTTCAACAATACTTTGTCACCTGGTTCAGAGCACCTTGTTTGTGTGTCTAATGATATTGAAAAATACGCCCCAGTTTTTAAAAAGGAAATTATTAATAGCTGATTAACATTCTGTATTAAACACCAGATAACAGATAATCAGAGTTGGAAGGGACCTTGTAGGTCATCTAGTCCAAACCCCCGCCCAAGCAGGAGACCCTACACCATTTCTGGCAGATGGCAATTCAGTCTCTTCTTGAAGGTTTCTAGTGATGAAGCTCCCATAACTTCCAAGGGCAATTTCTGTTCCCTTGGTTGATTGCTCTCACTGTCAGAAAGTGTCTCCTTATTTCCAGGTTAAATCTTTCCTTGTTCAGTTTCCACCCATTATTCCTTGTCTGGCCTACAGGCACTTTAGAAAATAGCTTTACCCCTTCCTCTCTGTGGCAGCCCCTCTATCCTATCTTCCCTGGTCCTTCTCTTCACTAGACTAGCCATGCCCAGTTCCTGCAACCGTTCTTCATATGTTTTACTCTCCAGTCCCCTAATCATCCTAGTTGCTCTTCTCTGTACTTTTTCTAGAGTCTCAACATCTTTTTTATAGTGTGGTGACCAAAACTGGATGCAGTACTCTAGGTGTGGTCTTACTAAGGCTTTATAGAGTGGTATTAGTACCCCACTTGATCTTGATTGTATCCCTCTGTTAATGCAATTTAGGATTGCATTAGTGAGCACCAGTGAGGTTTGCTGAAGTGGAAATGAATCTAAAAAAAAACATTCCTGATCATTTGAAATGAAATTGGTACAAGGAATGATCATTACAATGACATGTGTATTAGGGGAAAAAACAGGATCTCAAGCTATATTAAAAGCTGCTCTAGAATCTTTTGTGTTGTTAACAGGCCCTTTGAAAATCCAATCATTATTTTGAACAATTGTCTTTGCATTTTAAAGTTAGAACAAATTAATATTTTTGAGCAAATCGTTAACCCAGTTCTGAGTCTTAAGTTTCCTAATTAAGCGTGCGAGTAAAATATATTCAGTAAGACTGAAAACTGAATGAAAGTAGAAAATCTGCAGTAGGAACCCGTGTTATTTTAATTAGTATTGTTTGACTGTTGAAAACTATTATTTATTTTATCTTTCTGTCTGTATTTTTAAAATGTAGAACTTAAGTTCACCAAACTTTTAAAATAAAACATAACGTATTTTCTGTGTGTCTGTCAGATATATGTTTGTGTGATTTTTTTTTAAAAAAAACCTCTTCATAATACTGATTATTATAGCAAGCATTTTCGTAAAATGTATTAAAACGTATTTTATATTTATTTATTTATGGTTTTAGAAGACAACATTAACTTCAGAAAACTGGTCCACAGGCCTGCAGCTGAGGGAACAACACTACGGGTAGAGGATTTAATAAAGCAATATTTTCAAACAGCAGAGAAGGTAAACATATTTTTCCAGTATTTATGACTAGGTTTAAAAATAGTCATCAGATTAGGTCAGAGTTTCTCAACTTTGGCAATTTGAAGATGTGTGGACTTCAACTCCCAGAAATCCCCAACCAGCATTCCCAGCTGGCTGAGGAATTCTAGGTGTCGAAGTCCACACAACTCCAAACTGTCAAGGTTGAGAAACACTGGACTAGATTTTAATTGTACGATTGGAGTTCCATTATTGGGCTTCTACATTTAAATGTTTGGCAGTGGCAGGTCTCAAAATTAATAGAGAAAAGACTAAAATGTTAGCTAAAAAGTTAACAGAGAATCAGAAAAGTGAATTAGAAAGGGAAATGGGATTGCAAATACCTAGGAATATGGTTAACTGCGAGGTGTTCCTCGGTGAAAGAAAATAATTATATGAAATTGTTGCAACAAATAAAGAAAGACTTGGAATTGTGGCGGAAATTACAATTACCTCTACTAGGAAGAATCGCTATGATTACAATCCCCATAAAATTTGATAAGAAGTTTTTTATGGAATTAAATAAAATTACCTTAAAATTCATGTGGTTAGGCAAGAAGGCTCAAATAAAATTAACAGCGTTGCAGGATAGTAGAAGTAGAGATGGCTTTGGACTCCCAGAATGGGAACGCTGTGGTTTGCTTGTACATCTAGAATACAAATCAGAGTGTAGAGTCAACTATGCAACAGTTGACTTGAAACCATGCCTTGATGTTGAATGCCAACTGACTTTGGCAGCAGGTGCTCTTTTATAGTTAAGTTACAACAAAATTTGTAACTTTTTGTAGCCAAGTTGCTGCAAAAGTTCAGAGCAATAGCATTTAAACTTATATACTGCTCCATAGTGCTTTACAGCCTTCTCTGAGCAGTTAACAGAATTGGCATATTGTCCCATCAGTTTGGGTCCTCATTTTACTGACCTCGGAAGGATGGAAGGCTGAGTACAACCTTGAGTCAACCAGGCTGTGATACTGGCTGTGGGCAGAGTTAGCCCTCAATACTACACTTTAACTACTGCACCACCAGGCCTCTTAAACACGTAACTAAATCTTAGGTAAAACCAATCCTGTGTTCATTTTAACCCTACTTTCTTTTGTCTGATTAGTATATAAAATTAATTCAAATTGGCTTGTCTCCAAGAAAGTACAGCTTTCTCTTCTGAGTGAGAGGGGCATGGGGGAAGCGGTGCAAGAATTTGTGGACAAGGAAGAGAAGGACGCTATTGAAGAACTGGTGAAGTTCCAGTTAGAAAAGACACAGCGATTTCTGAAGGAGCGGCATATAGATGCAGAAGAAGCAAAAATCGATGAGGAGGTTTGTATGGAATGGTTTTCATTCTTCCTGGACACATTCAAGAATTGAATATTTAAATGTCACGTCATTGACAAGGGGAATGACTGGACCAGCTGCTTCCATTTTTTTTAATCTGAGTTGCTTTTGGCCACGTTCAGATGGTCAACTCCTTGTATAATGTACCAGAATACACTGGTAGTCCTTGACTTACAACCTTTATGAGCTCAAAATGTCCGTTGCTAAGCAAGGCAGTTGTTGAGTGAGCTTTGCCCCATCTTGCGACCTTGATTGCCAGAGTTGTTAAGGGGACCACTTCAGTTGTTTAGTTAATAGCACGGTTGGCAAATGAATCTGGCTTCCCCCTTGGAGTTGCCAACAGAAAGGGAGGGGGGAAAGAGGGGTTTGAAATCGAAAGTGCATTCCATACATAGTTTTTCAGAGATAGTAACTAGGTGACTGAAGGTTCTGCCATGCAAAAATCTAACTGGAGAGCATGATTGATGACTCTTGGCTATGGATGTACCCCATTGGAGAATATGAATTACGATATACCCAGGTAGTGCCGACATGTTAACTCCCAAATAAATCCTGTTTAATTTTGGAAGTTTGGCTTGAGACTCATGATTTAATTGGGGTAACTGCCAGAACCCTGATTGCTGGAATCCTGACACTTTGCTTGTCAGAAGGTTGCCAAAGGTGATCTCCTGACCCCCGGGACCCTGCAACCGTCATAAGTACATGCCAGTTAGTTGCCAAGAGCTCGGGCTTTTGATTACATGACTATGGAAATGCTTCAATGGTCATTAAGTGTGGAAAAATGGCCATAAGTCACTTCCTTCAGTGTTGATGTAACTTCGAACAGCCACTAAACAAATGGTTGTTTGTTGAGGACTGTCTGTACTTGTATTTCAGCTACCCTTTCCAACCCCCCTTCTCTTTCAGCAAGAAAAGAAGCTGCATTAAGCAGGTGTTCTTATTTCATCCGAATATATTCATTGACTTTTCCATTTCAATACAGGTGCAGCGTTTCAGAGAATCGAAAAAAAAGAACACAGTAGAAGAGGATGAGGAAGTTCGTGAGGTAGGCCAAAAACTGACGAAGAATCGGATGGGACTTAACCTAACCTAGCGGTGTGCTTCACTTCTCTCTCTAAAACAGGGATGTCAAACTTGATTTCATTGAGGGCCGCATCAGGGTTGTGTTTGATGTCAGGGGACCAAGTGAGTGGGTGTGGCCTGGGTGGGTGTGGCCAGCTCAATGTTCTACAGCCCTCTGCAAGCAAAAATGGAGCCTGGGAGCCATTTTCCCTGGCAGAGGCACTGCGGGCCAGTCCTTTGCTGCTCCCAAGGCAGCCCCATGGGCCAGATCTAAGCACCCTGAAGGCCAGATCCAGCCCACAGGCCTTGAGTTTGACCACCGCCTGCTCTAAAGAAAAGTGGACAACACAGTTCCCTTTGTTTCAAATCAAACTTTACACGCTCTTTTGCTGTCCGGTTTTCCTCCTTTCAGATTTAAGACCATTCATTTATTCAGCAGTAAACATCATCTTCCACCCCTTTGCTAATTTCCAGTCCAAGCATGGAGGAAAATTTTGTGCTGCCCCATACACACACACACACACACAAACACAAACACATACGTAACTGTGGTTCAGAGAAGTTATTAATGTTCCCCAGCAATTCCTTTCACCAAGACTCAGAACTGTCTCAAATAAGTCCAGCCACAAGCCGGCCAAGATTAGTCCACAAGGCTATGGGCCAATATTCCATAAAATAATCAAAAATTGCTCAAATAAGTCCCCCAAACAAAGTTAAGTCCACCAGGCAAAGCTTAAACAACACACGAGCTCACTTGGCAAGAAAAGTTCAGTGTCTCCAAGGCACAATTCCAAACACAGTGAAGCACGACAATCAAACAAACAGCTAGAAAGCCAACAACGTTGTTTCCAGCAATGCCTCCCTCTGCCTGCTGTAATAAATAGCCACCTTTCCGGTGCAGCCCATCAAAACGAGGTGGGGGTGGGGTGTTTCCTCTCGAGTAATCTGGCTGATCTCCATTGCTCCTGTCTTTTCTCTGCCCTGCTTGCTCTCGGATCAGGTGCAGAAGGCAGCTCCTCCTCCTCTTCTCTGGCCATGTGCCCCTGCAAACTTTCCCCAGCTGAAGCCTCCTCCAGTTCTCTTTCGGCTCCCTGTTCAGAGCCATCAATCAACTCCGTTCCTGGCGTGCCAGGAATGAGCTGGTCCTCCCTTGAGCTGGCCATCTGAGGAAGAATCTGGGGAGACATCACAGGCTTTCAGATTTAAGTGAAATTCTCCTTTGTTTCTTTCCCTGCTTGCTTCTCTTTCTCTCAGGCTATCAACAGGGCCAAGGCCAGATCTCAGGAGACTGGTTACGCTTCAACAATGAGTGATGATGACCTGATGGATGTGGCCACCTTTGACCAAAGAGTCAATGACGAGTCGGACGACTCTTTAGCTCCCAGCCGGGGTAGACAGAGTGGTCGGGCAAGAGGCAGAGGACAGAAGGCCTCAACCAGGGGAGCACCTCGGCGAGCAAGAGGAGGCTAGTTTCTGTGCACCTTGGTGCAGTTTCTATAAAGTTGCTGTGGTTTATTGTTGGCTTACAGGTTGTCCTCAACAACAGTTCATTTGGCAACCATTCGAAGTTACAATGGCACTAAAAAGTGACTTATGACCGTTTTTCACACTTATGACCATTGCAGCATCCCCATAGTCACGTGATCAAAATTCAGCCGCTTGGCAACTGACTCATATTTATGATGGTTGGAGTGTCCCACAGCCGTGTGATCACGACCGTGTGACAGACAAAGTCAATGTGGAAGGCAGATTCACTTAACAGCCATGTTGCCAATTTAACAACTGCGGCGATTCACTTTACCGCTGTGGCAAGAAAGGTCATAAAATGGAGCAAAATTCACTTTGCGACTATCTTAGCAAGAAAATTGGGGGGTGGGGCTCAGTTATGGTTGTAAGTCGAGGACTACGTGTATTCATCCAGCTTTTCCTGCAGGTGCTTAAGTGGTGCAGTGGTTAGAGTGCAGTACTTCAGGCTACTTCTGCTGACTGCTGGCTGCTAGCAGTTTGGCAGTTCAAATCCCACCGGCTCAGGTTTGACTCAGCCTTCCGTCCTTCGGAGGTTGGTAAAATGAGGACCCAGATTGTTGAGGAGCAACATGCTGACTCTGTAAACTGCTTAGAGAGGACTGTAAAGCACTGTGAAGCGGTATATACAGTAAAACCTCGGGTCACAAACGCTCCTGTTCGTGACCAAATTGGGTGGTGAACAAAAAATCCACCCGATTTTTCAATCGGGTCACGATTAAAAAATCAGTTGGCAAACAAAATTGGCACAGAAAGATTGCCTTTCCGTGCCAATTTCCCTTTTGGCACCATTTTGTTTGACTGCACGCATGCACAGTCGGTCGTGCTTCCAGACACGATCAAATCAGGTTGCGACCAGAGTCCAAGAACAGATTATGGTCGTGACCCGAGGCTCCACTGTAAGTCTAAATGCTATTGCAATTGCACTATATCAATTGCGGTTCAGCACCTTAGTCGCTACATGCAAAGGAGGCTGTTTTCTTATGTTAAACCCAAGGCCTAAGGACAGCAAATTGAAATCCTGCCCCAGAATAGCAGACCAGATACTTCTGTAAAACCCAGAGGCAGGACTTTCTTGTGTTCTCCAGCACCTGTTTCCAGAGACATATGGCTGCAAGAGAACTATTGAAGGAAGTTACTTTTCAAGTGATTTGTGCCAACAAGGTAAGGAAAAATGTTTTCCTTGTCTCCATAAGGAACAAAGAGAGAATTATAGTTTTATTTATTTATTTATTTTTATTTTATTTTATTGGACTTATATGCCGCCCCATCTCCGAAGACTCGGGGCGGCTCACAATTAAAACATACAATACAGTAATTATTTAAAAAAGAATTAAACAATTTAAGCCCAATAAAACCAAATTAAAATACATTAAAATTATCCCATGGCCCAGGTGAGGTAATCACAGCCCGATTTGGTCAAACAACCAGGTCTTTAAGTCGCGGCGGAAGGTGCAGAGGTCAGGGCCAGGACGGAGGTCCAGAGGCAGTTCATTCCATAAGTCGGGGACCGCTACAGAATAGGCTCGCCGCCGGGGGACCGCCAGCCGACACTGACTTGCTGACGGGACCCCGAGGAGTCCTTGCCTATGTGCCCGCACGGGGCGGGTGGCGCTCGATATCGGCAGGAGCCGCTCCCTTAAATATTGTGGACCCATGTCGTGTAGGACTTTGAATGTTAAAGTCAAAACCTTGAACCTCCTTATCAAATTGAAGCTGATGTATTTTCTACCTGTTTTGTGAATGAATGAATTCTTTATTGGCCAAGTGTGATTAGACACACAAGGAATATGTAATGGTGCATATGCTCTCAGTGTACATTAAAAAAAAGATACATTCGTCAAGAATCATAAGGTACAACACTTAAAATAGTCATAGGGTACAATAAGCAATCAAATCAAAGTAGGAAACAGTCAATAATAAAATTCGTAAGGATAAAAGCGACAAAGTTACAGTCATACAGTCACAAGTGCGAGGGGATAGGTGATGAGTGATGAGAAGATTAATAGTAATAGTGCAGACTTTGTAAATAGTTGGACAGTGTTGAGAGAATTATTTGTTTAGCAGAGTGATGGCATTCATGAAAAAAATGTTCTTGTGTCTAGTTGTTCTGGTGTGCAGTGCTCTATAGCATCGTTTTGAGGGGAGGAGTTGAAACAATTTATGTCTGGGATGTGAGGGGTCTGTAAATATTTTCACAGCCCTCTTTTTGACTCGTACAGTATACAGGTCCTCGATGGAAGGCAGGTTGATAGTAACTGTTTTTTCTGCAGTCCTAATTATCCTCTGAAGTCTGTGTCTGTCCTGTTGGGTTGCAGAACCAAATGGTCAGTCTTTTACTAAAATCAACTAACTTAATATCTTGAAAGCAGTGTGAGAAATCAGTTGTATCAAAGGAGGGGTGGTTCTCCTCTGCTGCATATCCTGCACCTTGTCTTTTTTAGGATTTTGCAAAGCACGAATTGTTCTGCTACTTTATGATTCCACCAAGGAGCACGTGACAAAACATACCTATTAAATAAAAGCAAGATCGGGGGAAATTTATAATTTAAAGAGGGTTACATGACCATCGGTTATCCTCAACTTCCAACCATTCATTTAGTGACCATTCAAAGTTATGGTGACACTGAAGAAAGTGACATTACCAGGCCTTACACTTAAGACAGTTGCAGCATCCCTGCAATCACTTGATCAAATTTCAGACACCTTGGCAACCAGAACACCACTCTGTGCCAAATGGCAATTTGCTTTTTTATGGTAAGCTGCTGTTTAAAGTAAGAAAGTCAACTTTTTGATTCCATGGATTCAAACAGCTCTATTTTCAGAGTCTAGCTTGCCAGAAAACTTAACTTCACATTTATAAAATAAACCCACATAATGCTATACTTTAGTTCCCTGAAAGTGCAAGATTAGAATAGCAATAGCAATGGCACTTAGACTTATATATCGCTTCACAGTGCTTTGCAGCCTTCTTTAAGTGGTTTACATAGTCAGCATATTATCCCCAACAATCTGGATCCTCATTTTACTGACCTCGGAAGGATGGAAAGCTGAGTCAACCTAGAGCCAGTGAGAATTGAACTGCTGGCAGCTGGCAGTCTAGCAGAATTCACCTGTAATACTGCAGTCTAACCACTGTGCTATCACAGCGTCATATGCCAAAATCTGTCCACTCCACGGTTTTTTGGGAAACAGCCGTAGTCCAGGAGGGTACATGTTGTTCTCTTAACAGCCAAAGTTTCAGGATGTGACCAAGCTTTAATCTTATTTTTTTTTGGTCAATTTCATGCAATTTAGAGTGCTTTATTCTCAAAATTATTTTCATAAAACGAAATAAGTAATTTTGGAGCTCAGTAATATTGTCTAACGAGGCACATTTCCGCTAGGTGTCTGCAGACCCCCTGTTGCAGTGTGTTGCTCCTGGCAGTCTGCACAAACCAGTTTGGGAACACCGTCCTAAAGGCTTAGTAATTGGCGAAGAAGTGAGAAAATGTAAATGTTTATTCTCTGTTGTATTATTTACAGGAAGTGCTGGCTGGGATCAGACTGGCAGCAGCAGAACGTATAAACCTGCAACTACTACAAAAACAATGTCGATTTTGGATGGTAGGTTATTTTATGAGCTTTTATTTCACTTGGCCAGGGACTTCCTTGGTTCATACCACACACTAGTTCACATAGCACAGTAGATAGACATTAAATTCGCATAGTTTGATAGGTCAACCCAAGATACTTCGATATATTCAGTAAATTGTTCTTAAATAAAACACGACGAAGCACAGTAAGCAAACCAACTGTTGTCATTTATGCACATCTTTAAATTGGATATAAATGTCTATCATAACGTAGAAAGAAAGTTAACTCTCATGCTTTGTGCTAACAGTGGTTTATTTCAAAGTCTCATCAATTTATCATAATTGCTATACATTCTTACTCTGATGTTTTCTAGCTTTTAAGTCATCCAGACAGCAGCCCTCCCGAAACCTGTCTGCCAAGAATTATTCAGAGGTTGGTAATTATTTCATGATAAAATCCAGCAATTCCCCCCTTGTCATGCAGCCTTTCCCAGGCAGGTTGGAGAAGACTACAAATTGCCATCTCAGTACATCTGAAAGACATCCATTGAGCAAAGCTAATTTGCTATGTAGCTGACAGGGAGCATCTTCTGTGAAGCCTTGAGGTGTGGCATTTGTTTTGTCCATCTGCTTAGCTTCCCCTCTCCCTGGAAAGACCTGGGACGCTGAGGTCCCTGAGATATCAAAAGCGTCTTTAGTTGACTTTACGGAAGGCATACTCCTTCGTTGTGGCCTCTTGGCCACTGACCCCTCCAGCAGCCGAATCAGAGGAGGAGGTGTGGGAGTCAGGGTCAGCATCAAGGCAACCTGAGAGCTCCGAGGGGGAAGAGGGAATGGAGCTGTCAGAGAGAGAGGGAGACAGAAGCGGAGCCTGGGCTGTCTGTCAGCCCTCAGATGGAGAGTCAACAGCCTTTAGGTCTGGAGGTGGCTGATGAGGAAGAGGAGGAACAGCTGGTCCAGTCCCTGATGTGCAGAAGGCAGAGGAGAGGAGAGCAGTGGAAATCCATGGGCCGGGCCTTGGGACGGAAGAGCCACCGCTGCTAGCAAAGCCCCACCCTAGCTGTAAGGATCAAAGGCAGGGGGCGGAGATGAATAGATGTGGCAGACAACTATTCATCTCCATGCCGGACAGACTTCTTAGCCTGCATTGAGAGAGAAAACTTTTTGCCGGGGCTGCTGGCGCTCCTAATAAAGGAATCTTTGCATTAACTTCAGAGGGTTTGTCATTTTGGGGAGCTGGTCAGAACACCTTTCTTTGCAAAGAGGGCAAGTGTTTTATTACGGAAAAGTCTGAGACTCACAGTATTGATTTTTGGATTGGGTAACGAGGGATACAGTTGGGATACAATAGAGGGCCAATGTGCTCAAATCTTGGTGCCATCTTACCGTATTTATTTATTCAAATAATTTACACGGCTGCCCAACTCTCAAATAGGAGTAAAACCACAAGGGCAAGAAAACTGAGATAAACATTTTCAAAATCCACAAGCTATTTATAGGAGAAGCTCTTCCAACTTCCTGGGCCAGTGTTGAAGTGCAGCGGGATGAATGGGAGGGTCAGATTTACAAAGGCTTATAGACAATCAATTGGTCAGAGTCCTGAGGCCAGAATCCCAACAGAGAGGTCTTTTCCCCCCAAAATCAGGTGTCACTTTCCCAACAGAAGGTAACTCAAAGTACAAACTCAACATTTCAGTTTAAAAAAAATAAGGGGGGGGACACAGAATTAGCCACCAATAAAAGCAAACACAAGGGATGTTTTCTTGTGCACATACAGATAGTCCTCAACAGTTCATTTAGTGATCATTCGACAGTACAGCTGCCCTGAAAAAGGTGACTTATGACTGCTGTCAGGATTCCGGCAGTCACCCTAATTAGATCATGATTCACAAGCCAAACTTCAAAAAACTTCAAAGGATTCATTAGAAGAGACATACTGGCACTGCTCTGTTTGAAGCCAACTCTGGCATACGTAACTTATAGTCACTTGTGACCCTGCTTCCCCCCTCCCCCCTCGGTGTCTCATAAACCAGATTCTCCAATTAAGCTCATTCACGGGCTGGGTGTCATCATTCACGTTCTCCAATTAAATATATTCACAGGCAAAAGCTCCGGTATTTTAGTTACAATCTTTTAAAGAGAAGAGTTGGGATTTCAAACTGCACGGTATTTTAGCTTGGAATTACCAAACTGCACTGCTTTTCCTTCCTCCCCCACCTTTTTTTTTATGGCAACTACTAAAACGGATAGGAATGTTTTATGAGTTGACAACCACTTTTCAAACTTAAAACCATTACAACATCCCCATGGTCACATCAAAATTCAGACGCTTAACAATTGGTTCATATTTATGACAGTTGCGGTGTCTGAACACCTTTTGCAACCTTCTGACAAACAACATCAGTGGGGAAGCCAGATTCACTTAACAACAGTGTTACTAACTGAACTGCAAGGACTAATAACCGCCTTACTAATTTGATAACTGCAGTGATTCATTTAACTCAGGCAAGAAAAAAAAATGTAAAACAGGCAAAACTCACTTAACAGACGTTTCACTCAGCAACAGAAATTTTGAACTCAGCTGTGGTCATACGTCGAGGACTAGCTGTATTAACAGTGCTGCTTTCTGGGCCTTTGCTCTGTCTCTTCCAGGTGATTGAAGATGATGATTCTGATATGGAGGTGTCTTTTTCCACTTCTTCTACAAATCAAAGGTTAGTAGAACTGTGATCTGTGGTTTGTTATTTATAAGAGGCCTGTCTAGGCCTTTAGAGAAGCATGGGCTGAAATGGCTTCTTCCCACAAGGTTAGGCACGCCAGTGGGAACGCTTTTTCTTGGAACAGAAGCGTGTCATGTCTACGTATGTTTGTGGCCATGCGTACAGATCACATTGTGACCATATCACAAGCTGCTTTTGGAACTTTTCTTGAGTTTCAAACATAGTTTCTCCTATTCGGTGAAAGTTCTGATTCCAATACCCTCTTAAGTAGAAGTTATTTAAAGAACCATTATTATTTTATATTGTTACAGTTTGATTTTTGTTCTGCACTACTGAGCCGTGGTGGCGCAGTAGTTAGAATGCAATATTGCAGGCTAATTGTCCTGACTGCCGGCTGCCTGCAGTTTGGCAGTTCGATTCTGACCGGCTCAAGGTTGACTCGGCCTTCCATCCTTGCATGGTCGGTAAAATGAGGACCTGGATTGTTGGGGGCAATAGGCTGACTCTGTAAAGCGCTTAGAAAGGGCTGTAAAGCACTGCAAAGCGGTATGTAAGTCTAAGTGTTCTTGCTGTTACTATGTTATAACACAAAGTGTGAGTTCACTGCTTTGTTTGTTTTTCTTTATGCCCCTTCTCTGTGCATTTAAAGTCAGCAATCCTATGTCCAGAATTACTTCCAGGGCTATATTTATCCTAAAAACCATTCTCACACAAAAGTGCAAGCTGAAGTAGAGCAAAAAAAGTTTTTTTTAAAAAGTGCAACACAGCACCGCTTGATCGGGGGGTCACGCCTAAATCTGTGGAAGGCTCTGATGTCAGGCGTTCTTGTAAGCCATTGCTGAAAAGCTGCCTTTCACTGAGTACCATCCTAATTTATTCTCTTCCACTGTAAGAATGCAGGACAAACCCATAACGTATCATGAATTGGAATTCCAACTTCTTTGGGACACAGCAGTATTTCTGAAAGTGTGGCCCTAATCTGTGGGGAGTTTAGAGATAAGAGCCAACATTTGAAAACTGGGCTAGAAACAATTCAGAAACCTGTACAGTTAATAGATGAATTCTAGTATCATGATTTCATTAACAGTGATAACGTCTCCTTCTTCTAATACTTAGATTACCAACCACATCAACACAAAGCCAGAGGAACTCTCAGAGCCAAGCATCAAAAGGTGTTTCCTTTGAATCAGATGAGGTATAAAATCTTTCTTCCAACATGCTTCCTTTAATCATCATCATCTTCATTTAACGACCCCATAATCCCTTGCGGGGTGGAGTCTGGGCAACTGAACGGAGCTAACAGAGTGTTTTAATGGCCGAATGCCCTTCCTGTTGCCAAGGCGGAGTTTTGTTCAGCAGATATATTCTCAGTATGCCCAGAGAGAGAAATATCTGCCTCTACCTAGGATCAAACTCACAGCCTCCTGATTGTGAGGAGAGTGCTCCACCTCTAGGCCACTGCACCACTCCATGCTTCCTTTAATCCATACGCAAAAAGTTTGCGTGAGATTTAGTGCTTCTTAACTCCTAATGAGGATCCTAACAAGAAACTCTGTAATAAAAAATAGGGCTAACCCCAACATCAGCCTCATTAAACCTCAGAGCTGTGTAAATTCTTTGTTTTTTTTTTGTCTCTTAGAGTTTCCAACTCTATTTTCTGAAAGTGTGTATGTTGTTTCCTCTGCCCATGAAGGCACAGATTCTTTGAAGCAGCAATAGCCCTGGATAACTAGGTCTATAGAGAAGCAGTTGGTTATTTTTTGGAGGGACATCTCTGGCCAAATTTTAAATGACCCCCCCACATTCCATCTGAGTCATATGTTGGTAGTAATATATCAGCTTTGTTATCAGCACTGAATTCAGTTATTTCACTGAAATCTTAAGTCCTCTGTTCTATAAAAGGCCCTGCCTACAGTAAATGCAAAGACTAGGAATTCCTAAATTGGGTTTTTTCAACTTAGGCAACTTTAAGATGCCTGGACTTCAATTCCCAGAATTCCCCAGCCTGCCTGCCCTAGGAAGGAAGCAATGGCAAACCACTTCTGAAGAACCCATCAAGAAAACTGCAGGGAATGTGCAGGCAATTTTTTAGAATTGGACATAATTAAGCAGGGAAAGAAGAGGAGAACCATAATAGGCTATTTATTTTGGCAGAAAAGTAGGCAGTTAGCAATCTCTAAAAGCAGGAGGAAACCTTGAATGATGGCTGTTGTTGCCAAGAGTTACTTCTCATAGCTGTTGAACAGTGGTGGCCCAATGGTTAGAATGCAGTATTGCTGGCGGACTCTGCTCACTCCCAGGAGTTCGATCCTCACTGGCTCAAGGTTGACTCAGCCTTCCATCCTTTTGAGGTCGGTAAAATGAGGACCCAGATTGTTGGGGGCAATAGGCTGACTCTGTAAATCACTTAGAGAGGGGTGTAAAAGCCCTATGAAGCAGTATATGTCTTAGGTCTATTGCTATGTTCCATAGGGAAAGAAGAAGATAGTCTGGGATAGACTGTGAACAAAGTCAGTGAAGAATCCAAGTTCAAAAAAAATTTTTTTTAAATGTTTAGATCCCACTATGAATTGTCATACACTGACACAGCTGACCCATCCAAAGGGGAATATTCTCCTTAACCATATAGCATCTCAATGAAATGCCTGTCATTAATTTACAGGATGAATTATTTGTTTCCACTTCGAGAAGAAAAAGATGATAAACTCCGAAGCCCAAGCATGGAACGGAAGTGCAAAAATTACTTCTCCAAATTCTGCAAAGGGGACCTGAGATGTTTGCACCTGGTTCTCCATAATTTTACTGTATTGTCTGGAAAAGGTGGCTTCCTTGAAAAAGATTGCTTCCTTACTCAATATCTGCCACGCCATCAGGCGTGCACAAATGACCTGCTAAATGATACGATCCAGAGTTCACTTGAGTGGAAACATGTAAAAAGGAATATTCCCTCTTAGGGATGTCAGTTTTCACTGAGGTCTACTTGCTGTTTACCTTGTGATTCTTATAATCTGTCTAGGAGTGTGAAGTTAGGAACATTCTGGAGCTGTGTGAGGGAAAAGAGAATTCAGAAAAATGGTCCCTCATTTCTCCCAACAAGAAGTCACCAAACTTCAGTCACTTCCTTACTCAGGGCAACCTCAAATATACCTGAAGGGAGATGGCTGTTTCTGTATCCAACACTTAAAGGCAAAGGAAATGTATCACAGCATTTCTTTTAAAGGGCTCCGGTGTCTTTTTCATTTTACAGAGGAATAAATTAGAACTGGTTGAGTAAGAGAGCAAACGCCATTTTTACATTCCATGTTTTACAAGTCTCCAGCTTTCATAAAAGGAAATGCCCCAAGTCAAAACTCATTATGGGAGTCAGTGATTCAGTGAAATTAAATGCTTGGATATAAAACTAGATTCCTTTTGACAATAAACTACAGTGAGGAGGATTTATATGTGGTAAGACCTACCCTGAAGAGACCAGACCTAGTGCACCTTTTGCAGCCCAGAAACACCCCCTACACACTCACACCCACTATTTGGCACCATAAATATATAAGACCTACCCTGAAAATAAGACCTAGTGTGTTTTTGGGAGCCAAAAAAAATATAAGACAGTGTCTTATTTTCGGGGAAACACGGTATATTTTTAACTTTTAAACTAACTCCTCATAATGGGGTGCATATGATCATTTCTGGGATTTTCAGAAGGAGCTAGTTACAGTTTAATAAGTTGAACCTGAGCTGGTGTTGATTCAGGGCCCAGAATAGTAAACTTGGCAATAATTTCATTGATATGCTCAGAAAGTAAAAATTTGAGAGAAACTTTTTGTTTGTTTCCCTGAGTTTAACTTTCCCCAACTTGCATCTGCTGATCTCAGTGGTTTCAAAAATAAAAGTCAGTTTGAAAATATGTCCTTTAAGATAAGATCACTCTGAATTTTAGTATGGGGCTTTAGTGTAGTATGAGGCCTCCCATGTTGACCTTGGAAATATTATGCAATGCAACATATTTTACCATGGAAAATCCATTCGCTATTGATCACTACGTTTTAAATTTATTCTACAAATCCTAAAAAATGGTACACAGGATGTGAAATGTGTGATACGGAATAAAGTTTTCTAACATGTTTGTTGGGGTTTGTTTTAAACATTTAGAAATGTTGATTTGTACTGCATTTACCAGACATACCAATAGAGGCCATTTATGTTGCATTAAGCAAAAAGAATAGTGAGAGTGTTGGCATAGATTGATAAAAGAATATTTGTAGCTCAGGGTTGAAATGAGGGGTCCTTGGTGCTTTCTGAGTTTGGTTTTTTTCTTGCAGGCATTTTATTACCAAACTAGGTAAAGATGTTACCTTGTTTGGTAATGAAACTATTTTCAAGAAAATACCTAAGCTCAGTGTACCAAGGGCCCCTCATAAGTAGATTGCTTTGTGGTACCTTTTCTGATTTCCCCTCCCACATTTCCTTGTAGGTTAATTTTCATGTTCTGATCTAAGGTTTCCCTGGGTTTCCCCAAACTATTTTTCTCTCTTGTTGCCCTTAATTCTGAGAATTTAATTCGGTAATATTAGCTTTATGTAAAGTGCAGCTATAGTGTTGTATAAAAAGATGATGTATTTTCTCTAAACGATTCCACTCTGGTGTTTCTCTAGATTCAGAAGCAAGATATGTACAGTGGTACTTAAATGTTTGTAAACCCTTCTGAATTTTCAATATTTCTGCAGAAATAAAACATAATCTGTTCTCCAGACAAGTCCTAAAACAAGATAAAGGGAACCCAAATAAACAAATGAACAAAAAACGTCTTAGTTGTTCATTTATATTGAGGAAAATGATCTCAAGCTACATACGTATTTGTGTGGGGCAATATGTGAACCTTTGCTTATTTATTTATTTATTTATTTATTTATTTATTTATTTATTTATTTGACTTATATGCCGCCTCCTCTCCAAAAAGGACTCGGGGCGGCTCACAGCTAAAAATACAACAATAAATAAATTAATTAAAAGTATATTAAACAAGTTAAGCCGAATTAAAAATTAAAACCCATAGTTAAAATAGGACTAGCTTCTACTGGTAGTAACTGGGATGCCTCCCCACACACACATACTTGGGCATCGGTAACTAAACATTTCTGATACCTGTTGATCAGTTCTGCACATCAACTTGGAAGAATTTTAGTCCGCGTCTCAAGTTGACAAGGAAGCATTATACAGATTTTCCAGGGCCATAGACATGAATGGGAAGTTAAGAATTATCCCTGAAGAGACCAACTGCAAACCTCTTCATTTCTTTCCAAGAGAACTTGGAAGTCAATTTATTTTCCAAAGCACCAGAGAGGGCAGGACAAGAAACAATGGATGAAAACTAAACAAGGAGAGAAGCAACATGGAATTAATGAGAAACTGTAACAATGAGGACAATTAACCAGTGGAACAGTTTGCCTTCAGAAATTTGAGTGCTTCATCACTGTTTCATCACAGGTTTTTTAAAGAAAGAACTGGACAGCCACCTGTCCGAAATGCTATAGAATCTCCTGCTTGAGCAGCGAGTTGGACTAGATGACCTCCAAGGTCCCTTCCAGCTCGATTCCGATCAAAGCAGCATGGGAATAAAATCACTGAATCAAGCTTCTTTGAAGGAGGCCTTATTCCAACAAGATAGATTGCTGTCTCCCACCACCCTGTAGTTAACTAGGGGCCAAAGCCAACTCAAAGACCCCTAATTAGCAATCCAATAAACATAATGACAGAGACATGGAGGAACTATATTTTTTTATTCCAATCTCTTTTAACTAGCACACTAGATGTCTTTGACTGGATCTCCTAACCTTGTTGTCCAGCATGGCAATGGTGGCCATCTGAGAAGGTTGGACATTGCCTAGGAGTTCACACTTCAGCAATAAAAGTGTCATATGATTATATTATGTGCACTGAGATTGTGTCCAATTGGTGGTGAGCAGATCTGTGGCAGAAATGGGAGTTCCTCAAGACGGTCAGTTGTAGCATAAGGCCAGTTCATTAATTAGGCCTAGAATGATCTAGCTGTGATTCTCTATGGTTTCACTCAAAGGCATTTCAATAAAGGAGAATATCTGTAACTCAAGAGTTGAAATGAAGTCCTTGGTGCGCTCTGAATTTTGTTGTTTTCTTGCAGATGTTTCATTACCCAAGCTAGGTAACATCGTCAGTGGGAATCGGGACCAAGCCCAGACAGTACCAAGGACCCCTCAAAGGCATTTCACATTTGTCTGAATCCTATCAAGGGGGCAGAAAGGGTACCAAGAAAATGTCCTCTTACAGGAAGCTGCCTCTCCCTTTGAAAAACTACGAGTCTTTTGCTCTAGTTGTATGGATTGGGGAATTCAGCCCCCAAACCTCTTACTTTATTTTGTTCTCCCCTTCCCCATCACGCCCCAATGCTAATCATCACAGCTCCTTAAATATTTCTTGGCGATAAGAATTTTCTAAACTGTTGTGCATCATGATTCCAAAATGATCAACTCAGTGTGAGCAGCTGTGTCGAGCCAGTCAGAATGAAGCACTGCAACATCTTGGTATTAAATAACAATTTTATTACAGCCATACTACGTACACAGTTACACTAGGATTACCACAGTATCGCTCCCAAGTAATTTCTCACATCTTACACTATGTGGCCTATCATCCTGCAGGGTATTCCATGCAAAGCTACTCTGCTAAAATGAACATAACCTCACCATGCAGGAACAAACAAAATGACTTTAGTCTATCTAGGTCAATCCTGCCAACTGCTGGCACAGCCTGGCCATTGTAAGCCGAGATTCACTTTAGGTACCTACAGCCTTAAGACCTTTTAAACAATGTACAGGAATAAGAGTCAAATCTGTTTCCCCATGCAAAACTGTTTAGTTGCTTGCATTTTATATTACATAGGAAATGCAAAGACATTGTGTATTTTTCTTCATTATTTTCTGTTTTTAATTAATATCATCTCTGAATGTACACAAACTAGCAGAGTTGGTTTTAATCCTATCATATCCGATTTCCATCCAATTCTTATAAAATCAACCGATTTGAAAAGACTACAAAGAGCCACCAGTAACTCTTTTTTTCCATAATACTTTCTTGAAATTTCATTATTCTTTGAAATCTCTGGTTACTGGCAGCCTTGATAACAGCTCAGGTTTTTTTTTCCAGTTCTTTGTCAATAATTTCCCACTTGCTCCTGATACTTGTTACTTGTGAGTATTCCTCTTTATGCTGGATTGCATCCAAGACATAATCTATGATTTGTTCTTGTGGTTATTTCTGCATAGATGTGGAGGTGGGTATGATTTTGTACCGTTCATATTTAGTTTTGCACCAGTTACAATTTTTGATATTGTTTCTCTGAGAAGAAATGCAGAAGAACAAGATGATGCCTCGTTTGAGGAGAAATGCTGAGCCTGAGATAATGAACATCGGTACTTTTTGGTTTGCAGTTCTTCTGCTAAGTTTTCCATGATTTGTCCTTGAACTTGCAATAATATGATGAGTTATCTCTCATTTGCTGCCTCCTTAAAATGGCAGCCTTCAAGAAAATGGGCTATAAATGTCTGGATGATTTTGAAGTTTTTTTGAAGTCTCATTAAATAATCCACATCACCCATCATCTGCGTGGGTGCTTCAGAATTATTCCTCTATTGGAATTCAGTCCTTGGAGTGAAAGGGAAAAAACTGCACCCAAACAGAGCCTGAGAAAGTTGGACAAAATCTTCCAAGTGCAGAAAGGTGATATTTAAGGCTGTCTTAATAGGATGCTTTGAGAAGCACACTGAAGTATCTTTTCCAGAAACGGATGGACAATTCTCTGGTTTTTTAAAAGCTTTTTTTCAGCATTAAAGAACCTAGATAGTCGAAGAATTTACCCGAGATACCTCAGGTAAGAATCTTGTTCCTGTTTCTAGGCCCTGTCACACCTCCTTTGTATGAATGGTTGTAATAAAAGATGAATTGCTTCATTATACAGTATTTATCTGAAAGGAAGATTTGTTTTTGTTCTTAATTTATCCTTAAAACATTAGATCATCTTGGAATAGATGAAAATGTAGTAATAGAGCCTTCCTTTTATTATAGAAGGTAGATTGGAGTGTAAAGGTCCATTTTAAATTCAGAGTCATAGCCTCGTTGGCCACAATAATAATACAGAACTGAACTTGAAAATGTTAAGCAGGGTTGCAGCTAGTTAGTTGCTCCTGTAAGTCTGCCCCCACCCTCAACATCACATGGCTGTATACTTGATCTAGAAGTTAGAAAAACATCTGAAGATAACACAAGTAAACTACTTCCATCTTGTTGTAAAGGTGAATTTATTAGGAATTACGGAGACTTCTATCTTTGATATATTTCATTCAGGTAAAGACAATATTTTGCTGGTGTATAAGTTGGTCTCCACAAACATGGATATTTGGTCTCCATAAGCAGTTGAAATAACCTTTTTTTCTAGGTTTACTTGTAAAAATCAACCTACCTTGTAGAAAAGTACAAAGTCTTCTTAAGAGGGGAGAGATATCCAAAGTCTGTATTTTTTATTTCTATATATAGGCTAGTCTCTACACGTCTTGGTCTAAAAGCTTCAAACATTCTCCCACCAGTTCTGGTTGCTTAATATTTTGGTTTTTGTGTATATAACAGTGAAGTACAGCCATGAAGTAGAAAAACCAGGCAGACAATCTCAAAATAAGATGCATTTCTATTTTTTTTTCATTCCGTTCCACTATCCTGAAGCTATTAACTTTTAAGATAGTTCCATAACTGATGGTATTAACAGAATACATGCATACTGTATTCCAAGTCACATAGAAACGGTGGAAATTCAAAGGTCGTTGAAAGTACCACGTCCAGCTCCTGATAACAACATGCTTAATGAGGGATAATAGGTGTTCATTTCCTTGTAGATAGTCACGAGTTCTCCATCTTTGAACTGTAGAATCTTGTGGAAGATAGGCACAAGTGAGAGGTGTAACTGACACTTTATCTACAGAGCTTCTTGCGAAGAAATTTGTTCGTTTCCATAGTTTTATTCAAAGTGGTATAAGCCAAAGAATATAATACTTGACTTACTTACATGATGCGTATTTGTAATGTCACTATTATGTTGTCCACTGTTGTGTTAATTGTTGTTCATTTGTTATCTGCACACTCCGTTATGGCTAAAGATACTGAATAATATGGAATTGATATCTACACATCTATGAAACCAATCTGAAATATTCTCCCTATTTTACTTCTTTTCTTTCAAATTCAGTACTTCAGCCTTTCCTCCCTAATGAGAATTGTCATTGTTCACCCCCTCAGTGTATCTCTAGGCATAATATTCATGTGAACTGTAGACATGTAAACACAGGCAGCTCAATTATTTTCAGTTATTCGCCTTTCTGTCCCAGGTCCTTGTAAACTTTAGTGGGAAGGCAATCATGTGGCGTAATAGATATGGCTTTATGCCTCAGCTGTTCGAAATAGCTCTCAGCACCTATCAACCACAGGGTGAATCCATCAGCAAGGAGAATCCAGAAGTCTTTGGCGAATCTTGCCATCCTTACTTGTACCTTCAGTATCATCAGGCAATTTTGGCTCAGTCAGATCTGTGGAAAGGTCAGAAAGAGACTTGTTACATCCTTTTAATTAAAGCACTTGCACAGAGTATTTTATTTCAGACCTCTATTAGCACAACTAAAGAAAATTAAGTCTAGGCTGAGATGTAATAACTAATCCTGGAATATGTATGACTTGAGAAAGAAAGAAAGAAAGAAAGAAAGAAGATGGGTGATTAAGACCAATATCAAGCCTGTTTTTTTTAAAATGCCAGACATTTGAACAGGTAAATCTAGATTATAGTGATATAAATCAGAATCGTATCTTTAAGATGTGTAGGCAGGCCGCCTGGAGAATTCTGGGAGTTGAAGTCCACATATCTAAAAGTTGCCAAGTTTGAAAGACACCAATGTCAATCAATGGATCTCAATTCATTCGATTAAGATCTATTGATTTCAGGGGATCTATTAGAAGTATTGCTATGCCTGAACCCATAGAGTTGCCTTTAAACTCAGCTGCATTTACTTTCACAAATGGTGCAAAATTTTGATTAGAATTTTTCTACATATATCATATGTGCTTCTCCCAAGACCACTATATTCAATATGAATGAATGGTTAAGACTATTTAAAAAAATAGTACCTCTTTTTAAAATACCAGCTAGTTTTTTAATGAAACATGCATCATTTGAAACCAGATTGGGAACCTGACATGAGAACTAATTTGATCCGGAAAAGCTTATAATCATCATATATGTGTTTTAATAAATAATCAGAAAGGTCTAGTTATGATTACAGATTTAAATTAGATTTATCAATATGAAAATAACAATTGATATTTAAAAAGTGATCTAATGAGTATAACAATACAATATATATTTTAAGCAAAATAAACCATTTTTATTTTCCCTTGTCTTGCCATTACATGAAAAGATAGCCTATGTTTGCTGTTATAGGTAGTAAATGAAATATTATGTATCTGAAATCAGTATATTAGTGGATGCTATTTATAGGGATTTCTTAAAAGGGTCTCTTCCCCCTTTTATCTACCTGTTTATCTATTTTTCTGTCTGCCTGTATGCCTGCTACTTGCCTATAATATTCTAATGAATCATTCAAATCAAAACATGTCCTCATTAAACTTTAAGAGTGGTTGGTTAATACAATTGAGATCATTAAAACAATGCCTAGGAAATGTTATTATTACTAATGTCTCTATGCCCCTTCAATCATGTGAGCGAACACAACTACGTGTTTGATCCAAAGTTTTAAATCCCAAACATTCCCATAAACAATATTAAAAAATAAATAATTCCTCTGCAAATCTGCTATGACACAATGCTGTTTTTGCATTGTTGAAATTGTTCTATTTCCAGTATAATATTTTAACGTTTGCAAACATGTAACAGAGTAACAGCAAATTACAACCTACCTCAGCGACAGCAAACCTTTTGGTCACAGCGTGCAAAATTTTGGAAAATGCCTAATTAGACTCTGCTGGCATCTCATCCCCACCCCTCCCCAGACCCCAAACAAAAGAGAAATCATTCTCTATCTAACTCAGAGGTCTCCAAACTTGGCAACTTTTAAGACTTGTGGACTTCAACTCGCAGAATTTTCTATATTGGCTGGATAATTCTGTCAGCTATGCTGGTTGGAGAATTCTGGGAGTTGAAGTCCACAAGTCTTAAAGTTGCCAAGTTTGGGGACCCCTGATCTAACTCCTCTCCCGAATCTTAGGCCACCCTGAACAGCCACACTTCGTGTCAGGTGTTGTTAATTGCTAGGGTGCCAGCAAAACGTCAACATGGGTCGTAAGTACGCCATCACTGACCTACCTAAACGAAGAAAAAAATAAATAGGAGCCGAGGGAGATAACGTTACCTTTCAATTCTGCTGCATCATTGGACATTTCCGCTTCCTCTTTTTTCCTCTTCTTGTGGGTGGTGTTTGGCTTGGCATCCATGGCGTCCATTTTAATTGAGCCAAGGTTCCTCAGGAGCTGCATGGCATCAAACCTCTCCCCGCTGCCTTTGAGGCTCTCCAGTACTTTGAGGCACTTGTAAGATTTCAGCTCGCTCACATTTTCCTCCAGGAAAAGCAGGTAGAGGCTCATGTCGTTGTAGTGTTTCGCTTTGACTTTGAGAACGTCAAATGTCGGCAGAAGCTCGTAGACCTGAAGGATGTCTGAGCTCTGCCTGAGGGGAACAAAGAAGGCATAGATCACCAGTGGTGTGATCAGCACGTAGACGATGAAATTGATATAACTCAGCAGCTGGAAGACACCAACGGCAATCATTTTGCACTGAAATCGTTCTGGAATGTTCGTGTCATTTTTCAGTATCCCAGTTTTGACGTTGCAAATGAACTCATCGGTCAGGGAGGAAAGGCTGATATAATAACCCAGGAAGAGGCAAGCAAAGAGGATAATGATCAAAGTTAGCAAACGGCAAATAATGTATTTGACGATTAAGTTCTTGGAGCTCTTCTTTGTCTTCAGATACTGTTCCACAATAGGGTACTTAAAGTGGCTGTCGGAGATCTCCCATAAACTGGAAAACAAAACCAAAAAAAAAAAAAAGCCAATTTCCAGGAATGTTAAATCAGGATTTTACTTGCTTTAGAAATTACTTACTACCCGATGCCTCAACATTCCCAGGTACCTGTTTTCTTTTCCCTCCTGTTTCAATGTATTTTTCAACATTTGAAAATAAATTAAAGTTGGGAATAATTAGCATTTCTCCAAACTTTAAGGTAAAGGTAAAGGTTCCTCTCGCACATACGTGCTAGTCGTTTCTGGCTCTAGCGGGCAGTGCTCATCTCTGTTATGAAAGAGCCAGCGCTGTCTGAAGACGTCTCCGTGGTCATGTGGCCGGCATGACTAAATGCCAAAGGTGCACAGAACGCTGTTACCTTCCCACCAAAGTAGTCCCTATTTTTCTGCTTGCATTTTTACATGCTTTCGAACTGCTAGGTTGGCCGAAGCTGGGACAAGTAACGGGAGCTCACTCCGTTACGTGGCGCTAGGGATTCGAACCGCTGACCTTTCTGATCGACAAGCTCAGTGTGTTAGCCACTGAGCCACAGCGTCCCTCTCCAAAATTTAAAACATGATTAAATCCAAAATTTAAACATGATTAAAACAATACAGGTAGGCCTTGACATATGACCATCATGGAGCCGGCCCATTACGGTTGCATGCTGCAATGGTTATAAAACCTGATTTTATGTCCTTTTTACAATAGTGATAAAAATGAATACGGCAGTTGTTAAATGAATGCCGTGGCAGTTAAGTGAACCCACTCTTCACTATGGCATGGTTTTGCACACCACAATACAAAAAAGATGCCGAGATTCTGGAAACTGTGCAGAGAAGAGCCACAAAAACAATTAGGGGACTGGAGGCTAAAATATACGAAGAACAGTTACAGGAACTGGGTATGTCTAGGCCAGAGGTGTCAAACTGGATTTCTTTGAGAGCCAGATCAGCACTGCAGTTCTCCTCCATGGGCTGGTGGGAGGGTGGAGACAGGATGGATGCCTCCTGAAGCACTTTGCTGGCCAAAATGGGGTGCGGGCGCCACAGGCCAGTCCTTTGCTATTTCCAGCCCAGCCCCATGGACCAGATTTAAGCACCTCGTGGGCCGGATCTGGCCTTGAGTTTGACACCTCTGGTCTAGTCTAATGAAAGTAAGGAATATATTAGATTAGATTAGAATTCTTTTATTGGCCAAGTATGATTGGGCACACAAGGAATGTGTCTTGGTGCAGATGGTCTCAGTGTACATAAAGGAAAAGATACATTTGTCAAGAGTCGAGAATCATAAGGTCCAACACTTAATAATAGTCACAGGATACAATAAGCAATCAAATCATACTAGGAAACAGTCAATATAGATCATAAGGATACAAGCAACAAGGCTACAGTCATACAGTCACCAGTGGGAGGGGATGGGTGATAAGGAATGATGAGAAGATTGATAGTAGTAGTAGTGCAGACTTTGTAAATAGTTGGACAGTGTTGAGGGAATTATTTGTTTAGCAGAGTGATGGCGTTTGGGACATGATAGCAGAGTTCCAGTATTTGAGGGGTTCCCACAAAGATGAAGAGGTCAAATTATTTTTCAAAGCACCAGAAGGCAACACAAGAAGCAATGGTTGGAAACTAACCAAGGTCAGAAGCAACCTGAAACTAAGGAAAAATTTCCTAACGGTGAGAGCAATTAACCAACAGAATAACTTGCCTTCAGAAGTTGTGGGTGCTCCATCACTGAAGGCTTTCAGAAGAAGACTGGACAACCATCTGTCTGAAATTATATAGGGCCTCCTGCTTGAGCAAGGGGTTGGACTAGCAGACCTCCAAGGTCCCTTTCCAACTCTATTATTCTAGGTTCGATAAATAGAGATCCTGTGACCGTGGGATACAACAGACCACTGTAAAGGTGACCGTTTTGCCAAGGGTCCCAAAACTAATCATGTGATTGTGGGTGGTTTCTCAACTCTTGAAGCTTCAAAATTGGGCCATAACTCCCCTGTTTCAAATAGGTCATAACTTTGAGGACTATCAATAATTTCATGTAAAAGAAAGTAATCAGAAGAATGCTTCTATGCTCACAAAGTTTGATAACTATTGCGTACGTAGGCCTCGACTTTCAACAGTTCATTTAGTGACTGTTCAAAATTACCTCGGCACTGAAAAATGTAGCTTATCACCATTTTTCACATTTCTGACTATTGCAGCATCCCCCAGGGTCACACGATACAAATTCAGACGCTTGGCAACTGGCATGTACTTATGACGGTTGCAGTGTCCCAGGGTCACGTGGCCAATTTATGCGGCCTTCTGACAAAACAAAGTCAATGGGGAAGCCAGATTCACTCTGTGGTCGCTCAATTGTGGTCATAAGTCAAGGACTACCTGTATAGTACAGGACTGGTTGCAAATCAAAAGGCACAGCAATGTCAGTTTAACTGAACCTCCGGATAAACAAATATGTGTGTGAATCTGCTATGCCATCTGAAATTCCTGCTCATTATGATGGCTTACACTTTTATAAGAGAGTGTTTCTAATGAGGACTACTTAGAAATAGTTAGCATTCTGCTGTCAGCTGCCTTGGATTTAATTTGACTAAGTGATGGGAACATTAATCACTCCTTCTTATCCTCATTTGGACATCCTCCAAGTGAATAGGGAGGGGTGTTTTGAAAGGGAAGATTAAACATGAATACTCATAAAACACACAATGAACAGCCATTGCTGTTCATTGCAATTAGGGAATTAACTGAAGTAAATGCACAGATGTTACACCGAGGTAGGATTTCTTCTACTTGGCAAGTTTAAAAGGGTTGAACTTGAGCTCCAACCCAGCCATGTTGAAGTTCACCTATCTAAAAAGATTAGACTTAAGCATAGTACATAAAATCATATGTTGCAATGTCTTACCAGTTAATGAATATGTCAGCTTTAACGACAACAACACAAGAGCACACAACAGATATAAACTAAATGTAAACCACTCCAAACTCGATTGCAAGAAGTATGATTTCAGCAACAATGCCTGGAACGCACTACCTGATTCTGTTGTCACCTGCTCAAACCCCCACTCCTTTACCCTCAAACTAACCTCTATTTTTTTTAAATTACATTTATATGCCGCCCTTCTCCGAAGACTCAGGGTGCCTTACAATTTTTGGGATACAACCCAGTGTGCTCAGCAACAGCCTTCATTCCATTGCATATGCCTGCTTATTACTAAGCGGCATTTTTACAAAGTCAGCTTATTGCCCCCAACAATCTTGGGTCCTCCGTTTACCTACCCCGGGAGGATGGAAGGCTGAGTCAACCTTGAGCCTGGTGGGATTCGAGCCTACAGCAGTTGTAGGCAGCTGGAACTTAAGTGCAGGCAATTAACAGCCTGAGCCACCAAGGCCCTATTGACCTCACCCCATTCCTAAGAGGTCTATGAGGGGCGTCCATAAGTGCACAATCGTGCCTACCTTCCCTGTCCTATTGTCCCCAATTATTAGTTCCTATTTCTTGTATTTAAACTTACGTTTATTCTTGTTTCTGTTGTATTGTAAGCATTTGACAAATAAACAAACAAATAACTAAATAAAAACTTGCCACGGTTGAGAAACACTGCTCTAAATTTTCTATTTCATATCTAAAGTAACATGTGTCAACTCTCAAAGCAACTCTAGCTGAAGCCATATTTTGCTTGCTTTGTTTCTTAGTTGCCACACTTATGGCTTGAGTGGGACTTATGAAATGTGGAATGTTTTCCTCCAATGTGCCAGACGTAACAACGATAAGGCTCCTGAGAACCAAGGTCAACTGAATGTGCCCTAGGAATGGCAGAAGGGAGCGCTGAGAAGTTCATCACCTGCTTGGTTGGCTAACGTGACCGGTGACACAAGAGGGGTGGTCAGTTTCTTTAATTATATCAAAAACATGGGAATTGTTCAGTGTTGGTGTCACCTTTGACTGTGCTGATATGATGTATCCAATAAACCGAATTTTGAGGAAGCCAAGGCCTCAGAGTCTTGAATTGGTTGGAAGCATTACTTGCAACCATGACATTAAACCAACACTGAAGAATTCTGCGTTTTTGGTATAATTAACATGACAACATGCTGACCAATGCCAAAATCTATGGACTTACGTCTACTTTCTTTGTAGGGCAGAGGGGTAGCTTATTGTGGCCAAAACGTTGCACTTCCTTAAAAAGGGAGTGTGGTAGATTTTGTTGGTTTGTTTGTTTTGTTTTGACGACTATCAGTGTCAAGGCTTTTGACATCACCCAAGTGGGTGGGTGGGCTTAGTATTGTGGAGGATGACCCAGTTATAGGGTTTAAAGTAGCAACCAAAGAACTTGAAGCCGTATGATAAATTTGTTTGATTTGGGAGAAGAGGCCAGTGGGAACAACCAGTACTAAAACCCTTTGTAAGACTTGAGGCATTCGTTTTCTCCTTGAAATCCCTAAAAGTCCACCAACAAACTTACAAAAAGATGACCACATGAGATGAATAAAAGATCTGAAAAAAGATGCTTCAACCGAAGTCCCACTGAGGATGTCACCTAGCCTCGTGATGAAAACGTTTGGAAGCTAAACTGCAAGACTGGAGAACAAACCACCATCAACGCTGAAAACTTTGACTCACCCTCTCCTGGCTGTCCTGAGAGGGATATATAAAGGGATGCCCCTGACTCCCCATTTCCTATCTTTATGACAGGACAACGTGGTCTTTGAGATGGTGGCACACAGGAGGGGTGCCACCCAAGATAGCCCTGATGGAGTCAGACACAAAGCTTCTAGGCCTGTGTTTCCCACCCTTAGCTGTTTTAAGATGCGTGGACTTCAACTCCCAGAATATCCCAGCAATCACTATTCTACTTGATGCAGGATGTCCAATTTTATCCATTTCTTCCAAAAAAAAATCTTACTTCCCTTGTTGGGCTAGTTGGAAGACCTACTCAGCTCCTTCACCATACTCGAAGCAAAAGTTCAACCAGGCTGTGTCATGATAAGCTTGTCCTCCAGCAGAGGAGAACACAGTGGGAGAAGGTAAATCTGAAGAAAACTGGAAACGCAGATAGAGATGCTACCTCTGTGCAATATTTTCAATGGCAGGCGGGGAGCTGGCTGCGTCTCTGGCATCGCAGTTCCGGAAACTGTTGGCAGCTTTGATGGCTCTGTTATAAGCCTTGTCAAGTTCTTCCAAGATAAACTTCAGATCTGAAGAAAGGTGAGGCGCTGCGGTGAAACGCCAAAAGATCCATGGCAGGTACAGCAAGATGGCAAGCAGCAGAAGGATGTACGGGAAAAACTGAAGGAGAAAGTCGGGAGAAAGAACCTTCAACCAGGACTCAAATTCAGGCTGATGACAAATCAAGTCATTTTAGTTAGTTAGTTTACTTTATTGTCATTGCACCTCGTACAATGAAATCAAACACCATCTTCAGTGCACATCATGACCATGAAAATAAACACAAACCCACATCCTTCACACTCCACACATTGAATTGAAAACCCCTGCTATCGCATTAATATTGCACTATACAGTAGAATTCAAAAGAGCGACTGCCCTGGGATAGAAGCTGTTTTTCAGCCTATTTGTCCTTGTTTTTATTATTCTGTACCGTCTGCCAGATGGTAATAGTTCAAAAAAAGGGTTCCCAGGATGAGATGGATCTTTGAGAATGTTTTGAACTTTCTTAAGGCAGCAGGAGCTATAAAGCTCTTCCAAAAAGGGGAGAGGGCAACCAATGATCTTCTGGGCAATGACGTTAACCCTCTGGACTGCTTTCCTACCTGCCACTGTGCAGTTGGCAAACCATACAGAGGTGCAGTAAGTTAAGATACTCTCTGTGGTGCAGTGGTAGAAGGTCACCAGCAGTTTTTCATTCAGTTGTTGTTTTCTGTGAAGTCTCAGGTAGTATAATCTTACTGTGGTCATTCACTGGCAGATTAGACAAGAAACTCCAAATGTTCTGACATCTTACAGGTGGGAATTTATGCACAGACTATGATTTGGGGTAGACATCCTGGCTAAAAATTCTGGGTTTTGCAATCCTATAAGGTAAACCACGGCAATTTATGGGATTACAGGGAGTCATTGATTTACGATTGAAAGGAAGCCTGCACATTATGGTCATAAGTCATCACAATTGTAAAGCAGGTAACCCACATGAGTGATCTCATTTTATGACCTTTTTTTTTGGCATGAAACAAATCATTGCGGTCATTAAGCAAATACACAGTCATTAAGAAAACATCGTGGTCCTTAATCAAACCATTAATAGTCCTCAACTTACAACCACAACTAAGACCAAAATGTATTGTGAAGTCAGACATCTTTTAAGTGAATTTGCCCCACTTTACAACTTTTCTTGTGACTTTTCTTGTTAAGCGAATCATTGCGGTTGTTAAGTTAGGAATACGGTGGTTGAGTGAGTCTGGCTTCCCCACTGACTTTGCTTGTCAGAAGTTTGCAAAAGGTGATCACATAATCCCTGGACACTGAAACCATCATAAATATGAACCAGTTGCCAAGCATCGTCTGATCAAAAGGTCGTACTGTGGAACTACTAAGGTTGTAACTCTGAAAAGCGGTTATAAGCCACATTTTTCAGTGCAGTTATAACTTTGAACAGTCACTAAATGAACCATTGTAAGTCGAGGTCTACTTGTATAAGGTGTTTGTGCCAAAACCCAAAAGCAAATGCTGGATTTGGACCAAAATGTCATAAACTGTGATTATGTGACTGCAGGATCCTGCAAACAGCCATAAATGCGAGCCAACTGCCAAGCACCCGAAATGCAGTTATGTGACGGCAGGGCAGGGAGGGTGGGGCCATCGGAACTTCAGAGCTGTGTCCTAAGTACATTTTTGGGGAATCCATCCTAACTTTGAATGGTTGTTAAGCAATAGGTCATAAGTGAAGAACTATGTGTAAGTATCAAGTGAAGAACTATGTGTAAGTATCAAGTGAAGAACTATGTGTAAGTATCAAGTCAATATAATGTGGTTAGTTTTTAGTGGCGAAGCTTATAATTAGTATGCATTAAAAAGTATATTATCTGTTAGGAACTTGGAATCTTGTCACTTATGCAACTTTCGCATCCTGTGTGTATATAATTCATTTCCTAGAAATAGATTGAATTATAGGAGTTGCAGTCTAATTCATCTAAAGCTGCTAGCTCAGGAAAATCTGCTTGATAAGACATCCTTCAAGGTAAGCATTAATATTGATTTACATTTTGGTGGATCTTTATCTTGCCCTGTATCAGGAATGAAAGTTGGTGTTAAATAGCACTCCCTTCTTCTCTCCTTCTAGTCTGCATTGTATTTTTGTTTCACGGTCCTCAGCAGTCTTGAGTGGATGTGGTTCAGGAAAGCAGCTTTAAATATTTATATTTAAAGAGCTGAAACTTCTTCTGGATCAGGAGGCTCTGTTTACAGTCATTTGGGCCTTACTCTAAGTTGGACTGCTAAAATGCATTCTACTACATGGGGCTACATTTGAAATGATAACCATCTAGAATGGTTGAGTAATCATGGATGCTCCTTGTTCAAACCATATAACACTACTACTTTGGAAACTACACTGGTTAATAGCCAGCTTCTAGGTACAATTCAATATGATAGCTATCATTTTTAAAGTGCACTAGTGAGGCCAAGCTTGGAATGCTGTATGCAGTTCTGGTCACTGTGATATGAAACAGACAATGATACCCTAGAAAGAGTGCAGAGAAGAGCCACCAAGATGATTAGGGGACTGGAGGCTAAAGCATATGATAAACGGTTGCAGGAACTGGGCATGGCTAGTCTAGGGAAGAGAAGGACCAGGGGAGACATGATAGCAGGGTTCCAGTATTTGAGGGGCTGCTACAGAGAGGAAGGGGTCAAGCAATTTTCCAAAGCACCCGAAGACCAGACAAGGAATAATGGATGGAAGCTGATCAAGGAGAGATTCAACCTAGAAATAAGGAGACATTTTCTCACAGTGAGAACAATCAACCAATGGAACAGAAGTTGCCTTTGGAAGTTGTGGGAGCTTCATCACTGTTTCATCAGGTTTCAAGAAGAGACCAGACTGCCATCTGTCAGAAATGGTGTAGGGTCTCCTGCTTGGGTGGGGGGTTGGACTAGATGACCTACAAGGTCCCTTCCAACTCTGTTAATCTGTTAATGATCAAGGGCCTGGAGACTAAACCATATGATGAATGATTGAAGGAACACGGTATGCTTAGTTTAACAGGGTGAAAGATTAGGATGGACATGATAACTGTCTTTCGTTACTTATGGGGGCTGTTATAGAGAAGAAGGGATTGACTTATTCTCCAAAGCAGTAGAGGGTAGAAGTAATGGCCTTGGTGGCTCAGGCTGTTAATAGCCTAGCACTTAGTTCCAGCTGCCTGCAATTAGTGCAGGCTCGAATCCCACCAGGCTCAAGGTTGACTCAGCCTTCCATCCTCTCGGGATAGGTAAATTGAGGACCCAAGATTATTGGGGGCAATTAGCTCACCTTGTAAAAATGCTGCTTAGTGATAAGCAAGCATATACAATGGAATGAAGGCTATTGCTGAGCGCATTAGGTTGTATCCCAAAAATTGTAATCCGCCCTGAGTCTCCGGAGAAGGGCGGCATATAAATATGAATTAAAAAAATAATAATGGGTGGAAGCTTGTTAAAGAGAGAGATCCAACTTAGAACTAAGAAATTTTCTGACAGGGAGAACAATTAATCTATGAAACAGTTTTCCTCCTGGAGATGTGGGTGCTACATCACTGGAGGTTTTCAAAAATAGACCAGGCTACCATTTGACTGGGATGGTATGAAGTTTCCTGCAGGATCTAATCTGGGTTGGTCAGTTTCCTGCCTTAAGCAGGAGGCTGGACTTCTGAAGTTGCTTCCAACCCTACGAATCTATGTTTTCAAAGTAGGGGTGGAGAACAATGGCCTTTTTATGATTTGTGGACTATGCTGGCTCAGGAATTCTGGGAGTTGAAGCCCACAAGTCATTAAGGGTTGGTGATTCCCCACCTTTCTTCTAAAGTTTAGCGTGGTTCGGGGTTTTCTTCCAATAACATTTACTGGCCTAATCAGGTCAAACAGGGTTCCCTTTGTGTTCCGTGAACACCATCTACAGAGGTCACAGATTCACACATTCCTGATTACTGTCCACCAGCAACCTATGGCCATTTGAATGTCTCCTTCCCCATTGGCATTCAGCAAGTCTATATAGGTAGTCCTCAACTTAAGATCCACAAGGGAGCCCAAACTTCCTGTTGTTAGGTGAGACATTTGTTAAGTGAGTTTTGCCCCATTTTATGACCTTTCTTTCCACAGTTGTTAAGTATGTGTTGTGGTTCGCCAGCAGCCTGTGCAGACAGCAGCAGAATCAGACAGTGAGGAAGAACGGGGACCAGTCCAGGAGTCTGGAGAGGACTCAGATGAGGGTCCTGTGTCTGATGCAGAGATGGGGCCAGGACCATCTGGGAGTGGGATGCTGCCTCCGGAGTCTCCAGAGTCTGGTAGTAGTTAGGCAAAGGACCCAGGGGAGCCTGTTCCCAGTGTGCGTGTGCGCAGAGCAGCTGAGACTAAAGGGGCAATTCGGGAGTAAAGCTTGGAGGTGATTGCCCCTCCCATAAGGGATAAAGGACAGGCAAAGGTGAAGAAACCTTTGCAGGAAGCAAAGTCGTTCGTTCTGTTCGGATTAATCCTTGAAGCTCTGTGTGGACTTTGTACTTTAGGTTTTTTTTTTTTATAAATCATTTGGCACTCTAGGTGTTGGCAGCAATTCAAAGGAAAGAAAGGTGGGTGCTTATCTTGAGGGAGTGTTTGGGACTCATTACAGGCTGGGAATGAACGTAATTCCCAGTGTTGCAATAAAACAAGAGTTGTTTTAACTAAGCGTGTGCTTAATTACGGTCTCGGGAAGGCTTGGTCAGAACCCTGTGCAAGAAATTAACACAGTTGATAAATTAGTGTCAACTGCAGTTAATAAGTTAGTAACCAAGTTGTTAAGTGAATCTGCCTTCCCCATTGACTTTGTTTGTCAGAAGATCACAAAAGATGATCCCATGACCCCAGTGACAGTCCTAATAAATACGAACCTGTTGCCAAGTATGTGAATTTTGATTACATGATTGTGTGGATGCTGCAAAGTTCGTAACTGTAAGATCGTAACTATAAAGGTTGGACATAAGTCACTTTTTTCAGTGCTGTTGCATCTTTGAATGGTCACTAAACGAACTGTTGTAAGTCAAGGACTACTTGTAAAGTCTTCAAATAACCCTGGGAGGGGGGTTTGAAAGAGATGTTTATCCCTCCAGTTATGCAAACAGTTCAAATGGGAATGAGCTGTAAATACTGGCAGAACCTTACGTTGCCATTTTTAAAAAATGTTTTTTATTTTTAAATTCTGTTTTGTTTTCATCCAAACTAAGGAGGCAGTATTGTGCGCTGCTCATAGTTATGACTCAGCAGCCAAATTGTGCTGCAAAATAAATAAAAATGTTTAAAATAAAGTTTAACAGCCCCATTTGTAAACTAAAAGGACTCATTTTATCAGAGCATAGGGCTACATGTATTCACAGGGAATTAATACATGTTAGAGCTGTATTTCTCAAGGCTGATAACTTCAAAATGTATGGATTTCAACCCTAAGGAATCCCCAGCCAGCACGGAATAGAGCGTGTTTGTATCCTTAAGACTTCTCAGAATTGGGTTCAAAATAAGGAGAAGAGAGGAAAAAAATGGAACAGAGAATTATGTGGTTATTCAAACCTTATGTAGCCACAGGGGAAGGTGCCCTGATTCACTCTGAGACAGCTGCTTCTGTTGAACTGCAGCCCAGCAATAGGAGTCCACATACGCAGCCTGACGCCATGAAAATGCACTTGGAGAAAAACAGCTCATCTGGGTACCTAGGAAACAAAGCAGAAGGCATCAGGGTGGATAAAAATCGATGATTTGTTTAAAATAGATGTTTAAATTTTAAATCAGATTTTTTTTAAAATTTTTATCAAATTTATTTTAATAAAATGCTTTTGGAGTAAAAATCTATCTAAAGAGAGTTTTCTATTTAAGATACATTAATAATTTAGTTTATTCAGGCTGAACAAGTTATGTAGCATGAAGCTGGATCTTCTGCAATGTTTACATTTTTGGTAAACTTATTCAATGAATCCAAACTCCGCAATCTGAGATAACATGCACTGCATTGATGCATTCACACAACTGCACAGTAACCATGAGATCCATCATAAAACAATGTTCAGGAATATTCCTTTTTATCCCATTGTTTTGCAAATCTATGTACACTACACACTGTATGATTGTTTGAAGCAGAGGTGGTGTTCAGCAGGTTCTGACCAGTTCTGGAGAACCGGTAGCGGAAATTTTGAGTAGATCGGAGAACTGGTAGTGGAAATTTTGAGTAGTTTGGAGAACTGGGAAATGCCACCTCTGACTGGCCCCGTCCACATTTATTCTCTGCCTCCTGAGTCCCAGCTGATTGGCTGGGTCTTCTTTTGTTGCCCTGCACAAGAGAACGGAGCTGGAAAGCAGGTTAGTGGGCTGGGGAGGGATTTGAGATTTTACAGTATCCTTCCCCTGCCACGCCCACCAAGCCACGCCCATCAAGCCATGCCATGCCCACAGAACCGGTAGTAAAAAAAAATTGAATCCCACCACTGGTTTGAAGACGAATGCATCTGTACTACCAGGCTCTAAGTGTGAGGAGGAAGGGCATGTATCCCTCACCTGGTTGTGTCACTGCTGCATCACCAGCCATCCCATTAAAGTGAATGGGACTGTCGGTGAGTCAACAGCAGGTCAGAGAAGGAGCCACTGCGGGACAGAGATGACAGCTGTTCTTTAAAAATCATGATTTAAATCGAGTTGAATTAAATCAAGCCTTTTTTACTTGTGATTTAAATCAAACCAATTTAATCACATCCATCCTGGAAGGCATTGCCACAAAACACAGAAGAAATATGGAGAAATATGCATATATGCAATACGATCAAATAGAACCATTTTCTGCAGATATCATGGACACATCAGAATGCAGGATGTGCCCTTTTGCACCCAACAGGCCATTTCCCGTTTGGGCAGAGGGTTGGACTAGATTACCTATAAGGTCCCCTCCAACTCTGATTATCTGTTAGCTTTATTCTGGGTAGAGAATTCAACGCCATTATCCATGGAGGACCTAAAGCTTTTCTCTCACGGACAGCCTGAACCCAACATTGGCCATTGTTAATTTTATCATTTGAGTTTTTATGCTTCTCATCTTTGTTGTGTTCCACCACCGGAGGTTTTTAAGAAGAGATTAGACATATGTTTGTCTGAAATGGTATAATGTCTCCTGCTTAAGCAGGGGGTTGGGCTAGAAGACCTACAAGGTCCCTTTCAACTCTCTTCTTCTGTATTCAGTTATCTCATAAAGATACTATTTCTGCTTGGTCTGCTTGGGCAGGGGGTTGGACTAGATCAGTGGTTGCCAAACAGTGGGCCACTGGTGGTCCACGAGAAAATTCTAGTGGTCCACAGAGAAATGTCACCCCCAAAGCAATTAATCCAGGCTGCGCGGGAACACAAGGCTGAACCACCCACATGGCCCATGGGAACACAAGGCTTGCATCGCTTGCATTGAGAACAACATGAAGTAATGAGGATGGGGGAAAAGGGCAGAGGGGGGAACTTGCCCTACATGTCCCACGTGCCTGGCCTGGCCACCGGGCCGCTTCTTTCCACTTCTTTCTTCTTCTGCTTTTAGCTGTCTGCAAGGAAAGCAGCAAAAGTCTTTTTTTCTCTCCCCCAAATTCCGCCAGAAATGAGTCTTTGGGACCCTGACAAGGACTCATTTCTGGCGGAGTTTGGTGGAAAGAAAGACTTCTGCTGCTTTCCTTGCATGAAGCCAAAAGTCTCTCTCTCTCTCACTCCCCCTGAGAATGGAGCTGGAGATAATATCCTGCGATCCCAAATAAAGAATAATTGATCGGTAGGAATCGATGGGGAATTTTCCTGCAGACTTTTTTGGGGATTTTCCCAGGGTCTCTGGTCCACGGGATTTAAAATTATGAGTTTGGTGGTCCCTGAGGTCCAAAAGGTTGGTGACCCCTGGACTAGATGACCTACAAGGTCCCTTCTAACTCTGTTAACCTGTCATCTGAGTTTACTAGTGTTGGCTGCATCCATATGTGCAGATTTCCTTTATGTACCAGAGAACTTCCATTTAATGTAAAGATCAAAACCGCAGAATCAAAGCCTGTAATTTAAATTGCAGTAAACAGCCAAGGGAGGAATATTATATATTATTACCGTGAGAAACAAAGACAATTTGGAAGATCAGTTGCAAATGTAATTCCAAAGCCTGATTCATGAATCACATGAGCTGCCAAAGACAACCGTCATACTTATAACCAAACTGGCCATGGGATTGATCTTAGACAACAGTAACTTTTTGTCTGAGGCCACAGGGGGTTAAGAGAGACCTCATCAACATGGCATGGACCCAGGGATTCTTTTCTTCCAAAAACTCAGTAGGGTGGAGAAGGGGAAGAGAAGCGGGGAGTGATAGAAATGAGCTACAAAAGCTGTGCAGTCATTCTGGGCAGCAATCCAAGAATTAAATATACGAGATGCCAAATGCGCAGAGAGCCATCTGCTCGATTAGGGAGAAGCATGGAGTAGGAAAAATGCCACTGCAGTCTTGTACATGTAAGGGTGCAGCCTTCAAGATTACATCCGAGATGCTACCTACCTAATAGGCAGATATAATTTTAGAGTAGTGTGAACCACTTTAGTAGCTACGTTCAGTTCAACTGATGTTTCAAAAGAAGGCGTCCTTTCTATTTTTCTGCCACGTGGTTATGTACCACCATTTTTAAAGTTTAGAACTGCGCTGCAATTTATAACCAGCGATATCATAGATGAAATGCAGAATGAAGTCAACAGAAATAGTTCCATAATAGAAGCATGGATATAGAGCTACTACAGTAATAAGATTATCATCTCTAGTTTATTACTGCATTAATTATAAAAATGAAAGAAGGAAAAACACCCGTCAACCAATATTTTTCCTTCTCCAGAACTCTTTTTTTAATTCTTTTCAACCTCACACACCAGTCCCATAGGAGTTTCACGAAGGGAGGGATGACTTGGTCCCTAAAGCAGGAAGATGCTGTCATGGTTAATTCTAGGCAATTACCTTTGTCATTAAGGTGTTTGTGCAGTTTTTTTCATACTGGAAAGAGGCACGGCTACGCTCTTAGCTTAGCTGCACGGGTGGAGTCGTTACAACCTTACTGAACTGGTTACTGACTCTTTCTTCTGCGTGTCCAGTGGGATTGTGTCCTCACTGCACCCGAAGGCAGGAGTTTATCTTAAACAGAGCGCATAAGCATTATGGCACACTGTTTTCACCTCAGATCTCTTGACGCTGCCTCTAGGCATCTGTTCCTTTGGCTAAATGAAAGCGCTGGCCCTACCAAGAAACCATCCCTTGTGATAACCCACACAGAATAGAGAGAAGTGAAAAGGAGCCTGCCACCGAAACATGTAGCATAGTATATACCTGGGGTTTACAACCGTGGCAACTTTAAGACATGTGGACTTCAACTCCCAGAGTTCCTCAGCCAGCTCTGCTGGCTGAGGAACTCTGGGAGTTGAAGTCCACACGTCTTAAAGTTGCCAAGGTTGGAGACCCCTGGTATATATAGCTGGTTGTCTTGTTCATGCATAATACAGGTAGCCTGGTTATTAAGGGAATCTGGCTTCCCTCATTGGCTTTGCTTGTCAGAAGGTCGCAAAAGGGGATCACATGACCCCGGGATGCTCAAACCGTCCTAAATAGGAATCAGCTGAATCTGGATCCCATGACCATGGGGATGCTGCAAAGGTCATAACTGTGAAAAACGATCGTAAGTCACTTTTTTCAGTGCCGTTGTAACTTTGAACGGTCACCAAACAAACTGCTGTAGGGCAAGGGATGACCTATACAAGCAATCCACAGTAGATAGAGTCCTCAAAGTTACGGCCATAACTGAGCCTGCAATTTTGATTGTAATCGTGAGAGTCATAAAACACAGTCACCATGTGGTTTTTACAGTAGTTGTTAAGAGAGCCCATTGCTTGTTTCGGGGTCCATCAGAACTTCAAATGACCTGTTGGAAGGTCGAGAACTTCCTGTATAGTTTAACACAATAGGTCAGGGGTCTTCAAACATGACAGCTTTAAGATTTGTGGACTTCAACTCCCAGAATTCCTCCTCCAGTCATGTTAGCTCAGGAATTCTGGGAGTTGAAGTCCACAAGTCTTAAACTTGCCAAGTTTGAAGACCCTTGCAAAAGGTGGAGCCAGTCTCTGCTCATCTACCAAAACCAGCTACTGACGGACAACCCATTAGTGCCAGTTTTGGCTCTTCTCACATATAGACATTTGCATTTTCAGAGAGATCACAGATGTTAACTAAGCAGAGCCAACTGAAGCAAAATTATGATCTGATAATGGTCAACCAAACACCAACCAGAAGCCTCTTAGAAATGTGTGTGTGTCAGCTATAGTTTGCATAATGGGATATATCACAATTAGTAACTCAGACTAATATCCTCCGTGATACAATATGACATGTGGGACCTATCACAATTAGTATATCACACTAACATCTTCCGTGATACAACATGACATGTGGGACCTACAGATATGACCAGCTTCTAGTCACCCATCATGCAAAGGAACAATGAATGCTAAAGATCTTGCTCAGAGACTGAATCAGAAATGAGGAAATTTGATGACAGACTAATTTCAAAGATGTCGTGAAAATAAGCACTAAAATGAAAATATAAATGGGCAGGACACATTGAGCATTTATGCCAGGCCCAAAAGAGACAAGGAAAACATGTGGAGTTACTTCTGAGCAATTTCCTTTATGGTTTCTCACCTATAGACAGAATCTTGCCAAATTGAACCAACTATTTGCATCACTATGGATATACTCTGGGAATCATGAGGGAAGAGCTGTTTTAACTCTCTTCCTCCCTACCAAATTTTCCAAACATTGCTGCCTCTTTGCTTTCTGGAATGCAGCTCCTTCCTCCTGGGAATCCAGATTACATTCCACCACTATTTACCTGACAATAGATGACTTCGTGGACCTTCAATTATGCATGTTCACTTGGGCAACCTCCTACAAGATGATGAGGCAGACCATGAAAAGATATCAATTCTACCTGGAACACCATAGTGAAACAATGGTGTTTCGCTATGGTGAAACAAAATATAAGTAACAAAATATAAGTATCTGTTAAAGCCAACACTTCAGATATCACAGTTCGTGATTTGAGCAAGAGGGGGTCCTTGGTGCTCTCTGTACTAGGTAACATCATCATCTTCAGTGCTAGTATTTCTTCACCCTAGTTTGGGCAATGAAGTGAAATGTGCAAGAAAACAATCAAGCTCAGAGAGCACCAAGATTCCTCATTTCAACCCTGAGCTACAAATATTCTCCTTTCTTGATTAGAGTATGTTGTCAGAACTCAACCATTGTCTTAGTTTTTATTAATCACATTTATATACTCACCTAACAGAATCTGGTTGGTGCACTACAAATCTAAAAAGCCATATTCATAAATGCCACAGAAACTAAAGATATAAGCCCTAGGCAAAGAAAGGGATTAAAAATTGCTGCCTCATCAATGGAACAATCTTAGCAAGCCTTTGGTATCCTGAGAGACCCAGGCCTGATAGCATAACCAGGTCTAGGGGGGCCTCTGGAATATGAAAAAGGGATGGAGCTAAAAGTTGGGGAGGAAAGATGTGTCACTGTGTTTTTTTGAGATTTGTCTGTTCAGCTCCTAAGCTAATATTATAGCAGGCAGGTGTCTGCCAGCCAGCACAATTGTTATCTTATCTCCGTAGTAATGAGATAATACAGTCTTGTGATTTCTGTTTTACTGCACATGCCTGAAAAAGTTTTTTACTTCACTTCCTGTAACTTCCTTTATTCTTTTCCTGTATATGCCTTTGGTGTGAGATTAAGCTGCCGGTATGTAGCTCGTTAGGTTTATTATTTTTGTAAAATAAAAATGTTTCTTAGATTACTTTACGGGTCTTATTTTATCAAGGTTGACAGCAAAGAAAGGCACAGTCTATCACCTCTAATTAGCAGGGATGTTTGGAAGATTTTTACTCCCTGACAAGATGTTCCATAACATGGCAGAGAAGGCATATCTCCTTGGATCCAGCAAATGTAGGTCTCTGGTTAATGGAAACATATTCTCAATATGCCCTCTTTGTGGGGTGGGAGGATATAAGTGGTCCCTCAGATAGCCCAGTTCCATTCCATGAAGGGCTTCATAGGTCAAAATCAGCACCCTGAACTGGAACCAGAAGCAAATTTGCAACCAACGCAGCTCACAGAGCAGAGGTTACAACACACAATATCCTCTATGATAGGATATGACATGTGGAACCTAGAGATATGACCAGCTTTTAGTCACCCATCATGCAAAGGAAGAATGAATGCTAAAGATCTTGGGATTGAATCAGAAATGAGGAAATCTGATGACAGACTAATTTTAAAGATAACATGAAAATAAAGACTAAAATGAAAATATAAATGTTTGGGGCACATTGTGCATTTATGCCAGGCCCTAAGAACCAAGAAAAACATGTGGAGTCTTTGACAACTCCTACTGCACATAACTGCTCACGCCCCTGCATTCTGTACCATCAGCTGTGTCTGGATATTCTTCAAGGGTGGCCCAATGTAGAGTGCCTTGCAGCAGTCCAATCAGAAGGTGACTAGGGCATGAATGATTGAAAGCAGAGCCAGCTGATCCAGGTATGGGTGCAACTGATGCACAAGACAAAACTGTGCAAAGAGACTCTTAGCCATGAGAATCACTTGCTCACCAAACAGGAGTCATGACTCTAGGAAGACTGCCCAATATGTTATGTGAACCATTCCACTAGAGTCATAACCTTGTTGACTATTTTGGGCAGAATGTGTTATGTGTCACACAGCAATTGTGCTTTGTTAATCCTGTTTAAGATGTTGCATGACCTCAGTCAAGCTGTATTCAACATACAAGCTTCCTGTTGTCTCTGAATTGCAATTCTTAACAACTCCTAGCACTTAATAGAAGTGTTGAGAAACATCTGGAAAACCATATCATACCACCCATAAAATCAAACTATACTCCTTCCATGACATTAAATACCTCTATCATATCTTATCAGCTCTACTGACATCTAAGCCAATGCCAATTTACAAGGTATATATACATAATCATATAAATATGGTAAACAAACAAACAAAACCCTCCATGGGCTATCAAACTGATAAACTAATTCCCAGAATGGATGAGAAGTGGAATGTCTTCAAAGAAACACCAGAAAGTCCAGCTGCCTCTTGAAAAAGCACCTTTGGGATAACCATGACTTGAATGATTGAGAATCACCATAGACATAATTCCCAAAAGAGGTTGACTAATACATTCAACTGCATCCTCTGAGGAATAAGATGCTAAATAAAAGTCAGAATGTCAAACTCCCAAACAAACAAACAAACAAACAAAACAAACAAACAAACAAAAATAATTCCAAAACCATGAAAAGATAAGGAAAAAAAACCCAGGGGTGTTTAATTGGAGTCCATTAGAAGGTTCAAAGCAGTTTTAGGGAGGTTGACCATTTTAAAAAGAAAAAAGATGGCAGCTATTGGATATTGCATTGCTGGGAGCAACTTGAACAAACTTTTGATTACCCAACATCTGGAATTTCAATCCTCCCAGTGACATATGAACTTTATCAGCTGTGTACATTCATCATTCTTGATACTCGGAAAGTCCCAAAGTCTATTCTTAGTAGAGTTTTAAAAAGATCAGTTGCTGCTCCAGCAGAAATTCTGGAAGGCTATAGGGACTTATTTCTATGCTTTGGGATATGTGTGTATGTGTATCCTTGAGTCAAAAAATTCTCTGAGAGTTTTCAGTTGTGGAGACATAGCCACTGAGACATCCATCGCCTAATCCATAAAATGGTCTGTTTTCAACTTGGACCCAAAGAGTAGATAAGTAGTCTAGTCAAATATATATATATATATATATATATGTAGGTCTTGGTGTATTCGGGTCTTGTCCCGTGTAAGACTGAGAATACCTTGGCAACGTTTTGACGAAATCTCATCCGTCATCTTCAGGCTGGTGTCTTCAGCTTCGTTCTATATAATTTTCATGGAAATTACATGCAAAGGTCCACACATTAAGGTCAATTGTTTGCAAATGATATACAAGTAGTCCTTCAATCACAACTGAGACCAAAATTTTCACTGTTAAGTGAGACGGTTGTTAAATGAGTTGTGCATAATTCTACAACCTGTTATGTAATTGCTGTTAAGCCAACTACTGCGGTTCTTAAATACAGATAGTCCTTGATGTATGACCACAATTGAGCCCAGAACTTATGTTGCTGAGGGAGAAATTTGTTAAGTGAGTTTTGCCCCATTTAACGAATTTTTCATGCCACCTCTGTTAAGTGAATCACGGAAAGTTTTTTTTTTTTAAATTACATTTATATGCTGCCCTTCTCCGGAGACTCAGGTGACTTACAATTTTGGGATACAACCCAGTGTGCTCAGCAATAGCCTTCATTCCATTGTATATGCCTGCTTATTACTAAGTGGCATTTTTACAAAGTCAGCTTATTGCCCCCAACAATCTTGGGTCCTCAATTTACCTACCCCGGGAGGATGGAATGCTGAGTCAACCTTGAGCCTGGTGGGATTTGACCCTACAGCAGTTGTAGGCAGCTGGAACTTAAGTGCAGGCAATTAACAGCCTGAGCCACCAAGGCCCTTAGCCACCAAGGCCCTAAGTTGTTAAATTAGCAACACAGTTGTTAAGTGAAACTGGCTTCTTCGTTGACTTTGGTTTTCAGAAGGTCACAAAAGGGGATCACATGAACCCAGGGGACAAAGCAACCATCATAAAGATGAACCAGTTGCCAAGCATCTGAATTATGATCACATGAGCACAGGGATAAGCTGCCTGGGAAAGCCAAGGGAAATCATCAAAACCATAAAAAAGTGAAAGCTAGAATATTTCAGACTTGGGATGAAACACTGGGAAAAATAGGGCACACTTCACTTAATCCTCCATGGAAAGATTGAAGGCAAATGAGGTCCAGGCAGAAGAAGAACATCATGGCTTCAAAATCTAAGGGACTGGTTTGGACAAAACCCAACAGCACTTTTTCGTGCAGCTGTTGATAAAAATAGGATCACCAACTTGATCGCCAACGTCTGATGATGGATAGGGCACAAGAAGAAGAACATGGGGATGCTGGGAAGATTGTAACTGAAAAACAGTCATAAGTCACTTTTTTCAGTGCTGTTGTAACTCTGAAAGGTCACTAAGTGAACTGTTGTAAGTTGTGGGCTACCTCTATATCATGTGGCTAGTATGTGAACCTGACTTTTCCCCCCATTGACTCTGCTTGTTGGAAGCTGGCTGAGGGGAGCTCACAAATGGCTGCAAATGTCATAGGTACATGCCAAGTGCCTAAATTTTGATCATGTGACCAGGGGGATGCTGCAACAGTCATAAGTCCTGGGGGCAAGGACTATTTGTCAATCATTTTTTTCAGTGCCATGCTTTGAATGGATGCTAAACTAATCGTTGTAAGTCAAGGGACTACCTTTCTTTAGGCAACTTTACAAGCTGAAATGTATATATTAAGAATTGCACTTCAGATGCATGCTTGCTGTAGTGCAAAATTAAAATAAAACAACAGTCACAAAATCTACACACACACATATATCTACGCATGTATACAGTGCAAGTCTGAGTATGTGTGTGTGTGTAACTCTTTCCCTTTTGGTTTTTCTAATCATTTCAACAACTTAAGACTAAGATTTAGACTTAGAATAACTTTATTGTCATTTTACATGTACAATCATCGGCATAAATTAAAATTTAAATTTCCAACCATTCTCAGGCATCAATGAAATATTGGGCTATTTTTCTTCCATTATAAATCTCTCTCATTCACAATGCTGCTTTATGAAACACGGGACTGCTGAAATTTTGTTTTATAAGATGAATATGAAATCTTTTAAAGAGTGAGATGATTGTTTTCTGCCAGAAACCTAATGTGCAAATAAGTTACACCAGAAGACAAATCTTGGCTCATCTTGAAAAACCAAACAGGATCAGATCTATTTAGTAGAAAGATTGGAGACTATGAAGCAATCCCAGCCATATAGGTAGGATACAGATTATCCCAGAGAGAAGTCAACCTCATAGAAATCAAAGAAATTCTGTATTATTGGCAAGATAACTACAAGGATGTTGCCATCAAACCTCCAAGAGTGATTTACTTTAAACCAAAATATTTAGAATAGTCCTAAAAAGCATATTACCATATACCAAGTTCTGTGTTTAAACCATTAGTTAGGGATTTGCAAAGAACTGAATAAAAGAAGTACATAAACAAGCTACTTTTCAGCTTAAAATAGTTCACTAAAGCTCTTAAAGTTACAGATGGTCCCCCAAACGAGACCCAAGCTGGCTTTTTTTTTTTGAAGCACCTGCTGCCTTCATGTCCTGGCCTAAAAATGACAGTTCTGAGGGCACTGCAAGAAATACTTAAATACAGAGAATTTCCCCTGGAGCACATTTATGCTTGCTTAATAATAAGCAAGCTGCTGGAATTCCTGGATGCTGAGATATCTAGGACATTTAGGGCAGGAGGGAGGATTCTGCGCTGGGTCTCGACCAAATATTTTTGAATTTGCCAAGTTATTATGTTTTTTCCTGGCTTCCCAGATCAACTGACTAGACAGGATCTGGGCAAAAGTGAAGCATTTGGAATGAAAGAATTCTAAATCCTGAAATTTGTCTTGAGGATCAGATATGATATATATAGGATAACGGCAGTGAAATTATTGTATGCACAAAGAGGGAAAGATCTGACAGTGCCTGCAATGGAGGAATGGTTGGTGAAGATATCAGAGCTGGCTGAAATTTCCAAATTGACCTTCTTGATTGGAGAAAAGATGTAAATATATATATATATATATTGGACTGGAAGACTCCAGCCCTATGATTCTATGTTCTATGTGGTGACATTTGTCTGAGAAGTAATTATACTGTTGGACTTTAGCTATGATGAATGTTCTAAAGGAATTATTGAGTCTATCATCTGCATCTCTATAACTGTCTGGTTTGGTTCTGCAACCCAACAGGACAGACACAGACTTCAGAGGGTAATTAGGACTGCAGAAAAAATAATTACTACCAACCTGCCTTCCATGGAGGATCTGTATAATACATGAGTCAAAAAGAGGGCTGTGAAAATATTTACAGACCCCTCACATCCCAGACATGAACGGTTTCAACTCCTACCCTCAAAACGACGCCATAGAGCACTGCACACCAGAACAACTAGACACAAGGACAGTTTTCCCCCGAAAGCCATCACTCTGCTAAACAAATACTTCCCTCAACACTGTCCAACTATTTACAAAGTCTGCACTACAATTACTGTTAATCTTCTCATCACTCCTTATCACCCATCCCCTCCCACCTGTGACTGTACGACTGTAACTTTGTCGCTTGTATGCTTAGGATTTATATTGACTGTTTCCTAGTATGAATTGATTGCTTATTTTACCCTATGACTATCGTTAAGTGTCGTACCTTATGATTCTTGACTCTTGACGAATGTATCTTTTCTTTTATGTATACTGAGGGTATTTACACCATGACAAATTCCTTGTGTGTCCAATCACACTTGGTCAATAAAGTGTTTTGTTCTGTTCTGTTCTATCCTATCCTATCCTATTCTAAAATCACTTCCCCAAGGATTGAAACAGCATCAGAGGGAACTAGATTCAATCTAGTTGACCACAGTGCTATATGAGCAGGGGGCTGGACTAGAAGACCTCCAGGGTCCCTTCCAGTTCTATTCTATTCAACCTATTTGTTGGAAAGCAATCTGTTTAAGCACTTTAGTCCAGACACCAGCATTCGGCTTAATCTTTCTCACTGGGTTACTAATATAAGAGTTCGATACAGGGCGTCTTCGAGTTACAACCACAATTGAGCCCAAAATTGATCTTGCTAAATGAAACATTTGTTAAGTGAATTTGCCCCGTTTGACAACTTTTCATGCCACAGCTGTTAAGTGAATCACTGCAGTTGTTAAGTTAGTAACATGGTTGTTAAGTGAATCTGGCTTTCTCCGTTCAACCTTGCTCCTCAGAAGGTCGCAAAAGCAGATCACGGGACATTGCAACCAATATAAGTTTGAACTACTTGCCAAGCGTCTGCATTTTGATCACGTGACCATGGGATGCTGCAAAGGTCATGTCACTTTAAGTTTATAAAAAGCCCCAAACTGAATTTTCCCACTTCTCTAAGCAAAATACTTGCTTGAAATTCTGGATGATTTCACATCTCAGTCAATTCTGATAATTTTGAGTCAGATGAGCTCAACATTATGCATATGTTCAACCTTAATTAGCATAAATGCCCAATTAAAATACACTGCACACCCTTAAAATTGAGCATAAAGTGGTACTTAGGCAGCCATTAAGAACAAGTAAATATAAATATGTTTTTCTTAAAGGTGTCCAGTTGTGTTTGCAAGTCAAGGACCAACTGATGTGATGTAGTTTCCAAACAATTACAAAAAAGTACAACAAAACTTCTTTGAAATTCTTAAACTAGACTTAAAATTGATTCATGTACTGTGTTGTGCCACCATGGAGTCTACTGCCTGCAGCTTAGTATTTAATGCACTGTGGTTTATTTAAAATCAACAACAACCCATGGTTTATGATTTAGCACAGGGGTCAAGAACCTACAACCCTGAAGCCACATGCAGTTTTTTCCAGAACTGAAATGTCTTCTGCAAACAGTAACTTGTGAAACTGAAATCTGGTTTTCTTCATTTTGAAATATGAAACACATGTATATTTTACTGCGTGCTTCAATGTAGAATGATCTAATAATAAAAATAGCCAGCTCAACATTGTTTTATGACATGATCCGAAATACTTTTGTGGCTTTTCATACTCACAAATGTTAAATGCAACTCTTATTTCCCAAAATATTTCCAACTCCTGCATTGGTTTAAATAGAATTCAAAACGTACCTAAATGCTATGAATGCCTTGCAAAAGAGAACACGGTCAAGGCTAAAAATCACATTTGCAACCTGTAAACCACACTTACAAAGAGATCCATCAGCACCACAACCCCAATGCCTGAAACATAAACTGCCCTCTCTTTTTTTTGTTGTTGTTCCTTCTGGTTCCTTGGCCTTTCCAAAAATGGCGGCCTCCAGGCATCCTAATACTCATCTGATTTAAAGTATGATCAAGTTAATCTAGTCCGATGTAGATTAAACCTGGATATAATCATACGTTGTGCCATGAGTGATGTTTGTTTCTTGAAGACAGGGCTACTGAAAGGCAGGTAACAGGCCCTTGACAGATTATTTCTTTAAGATGGGAAGAGTTTTGGGGAAAAAGAACCTCCTAACAAATAATAAACTGCAACATCAATTAGAATCAGCAGTAATAGTAAGAAAAAAACACCCTACTTATCCAAGTCCAACAGTTACTGATAATTTATCAGCAGTCAATAAAACATCTCTTGTGGGAAAACCACAATTTCAAAGGGTACCTTAAAGCAGGGGTCTTCAAACTTGAAAACTTTAAGACTTGTGGACTTCAACTCCCAGAATTCTTCCTCCAGTCATGTTAGCTCAGAAATTCTGGGAGTTGAAGTCCACAAGTCTTAAACTTGCCAAGTTTGAAGACCCTTGCCTTAAAGAGTCTCTGTAAATTTGTCAATATGACATCTGGAGTACTTCTGGATCAATACAGAAGTGAGTTGTTGTTAGTTGCAAAGTTGTGTCTGACTCATCGCAACCCCATGGACAACGTTCCTCCAGGCCTTCCTGTCCTCTACCATCCTCTGGAGTCCATTTAAGCTCATGCTGACTGCTTCAGTGACTCCATCCAGCCACCTCGTTCTCTGTCGTCCCCTTCTTCTTCTTTTGCCCTCAATCTTTCCCAGCATTATGCTCTTCTCCAGTGAGTCCTTCCTTCTCATGAGGTGGCCAAAGTCTTTGAGTTTCATCTTCAGGATCTGGCCTTCTAAAGAGCAGTCAGGGTTGATCTCCTCCAGGACTGACTGGTTTGATTGCCTTGCAGTCCAAGGGACTCGCAGGAGTCTTCTCCAGCACCATAGTTCAAAGGCCTCCATTCTTTGGCACTCAGCCTTCCTTACGGTCCAACTTTCACAGCCCTACATTGCAACTGGGAAAACCATAGCCTTGACTATATGCACTTTTGTTGGCAGGGTGATGTCTCTGCTTTTTAGTATGCTGTCTAGATTTGCCATAGATTTCCTCCCCAGGAGCAAGCGTCTTTTAATTTCTTGGCTGTGGTCCCCATCTGCAGTGATCTTGGAGCCCAGGAAAATAAAATCTGTCACTACCTCCATTTCTTCCCCATCTATTTGCCAGGAATTGATGTCATGATCTTAGTTTTCTTAATGTTGAGTTTCAAGCCAACTTTTGCATTCTCCTTCACCCGCATCAAGAGGCTCTTTAGTTCCTCTCCACTTTCTGCCATTAGAGTGGTATCATCTGCATATCTGAAGTGATTGATATTTTTCCCGGCAATCTTAATTCCAACTTTCAATTCATCTAGCACTGCCTTTCTCATGATGTGCTCTGCATATAAGTTAAATAGGCAGGGTGACAGTATACAGCCTTCCTGGACTCCTTTCCCAATTTTGAACCAATCAGTGGTTCCGTGTCCAGTTATCACTGTTGCTTCTTGACCTGCATGTATGTTTCTTATGAGACAAATAAGATGGTCTGGTACTCCCATCTCTTTAAGGGCTTACCACAATTCGTTGTGATCCACACAATCAAAGGCTTTAGCATAGTCACAGAAGTGAGATCACTACCAAAAAGGCCTCAACAAGACATAGGAAGGTAGCTTCCCACTGAACACCTTAAGAGTTGAAGTTCACAACTAACATGGCATAGATCAGTGTTTCTCAACCTCGGCAGCCTGGAGATGGGTGGATTTCAACCCCCAGATTTCTCCAGCCAACATGAGTGGGTGGGGAATTCTGGGAATTGAAGTCCACACATCTTCAAGTAGCTGAGGAGGAGAGATACTGGCATAGATAATGAAGGATGATATTATGAATATATGCATTTAAGCCATTGAATGCAAATGAAACAGCTTGCATTTATTTAGATGTATGGGCTGCCAAATGAAAAGACTGTAGGTGGCTTGCAGTGTCTAAATACCATAGTAAATACAACATAATCCTTTTTTTTAAAGTATTAGTTATTTTCTTTCTCTGTTCACCAAAGCGGGAAGTGTTTATTCTCAAAACCACTCCTGGTAGAACTTATATTTAGAGGGAAAGGGAGAGACAGAGACAGAGAATGTCTCTGTGTTAAGTTTCTCTCTTTGATTGGCTTAATTAACCCAATTAAAATCAGGTTGGTCTCATTATCTGCAAGCAAGTCTCCCTGTTTATAATGGGACTTCTGCCTTAATAAACCAGTTTAAGAATGCAAGGTTTGGCTACCGTCCTCTGCTCTAGAAATTTATCTATTAATTCCAACGAATCCTAGCAGAGTTTTAACAACTTAATATAAGTTAGCATAATTTTACATTATATAGTATTGTATAAATTTTTATACTTATCCTTTTATACTCATCTATCCTAAGTTTTATAGCATTTAGTTTATATAGTAATTGTAATTTTATAGGGTACTCCTACATCTTAATTCCTACATCTGAATGCTGTAATTTTATGTTTATAATTTTAACTTTATCTTCTTTTATTCTATCAACATGATTTTATATAAAACCACTCTGAAGGACATATGTGGGGTTCCCCTAATCAACTTGCACAGATTGAAAAGGCAAATCGGATAATAAGCAGTGAAATATTTCAAACCAGCAAGAAAATAAGTCTAGTTGCTGTGATTCAACTTCCAGACAATTCTACCTGGATGACTTAGAATCTTCATCAGCATGGTTGTTATATATTTTTATATTTCTACTTCCTAAAGAAATAATAGTGTTATTAATTCTATGCTGGTTTATGACCAAAATGCAATTAAGTGATTGATGTTTACTTAATTTATATAGCTGCCCATCTCACACCCATGACATCCAGGCAGCTTACCCTAAAAAAAGGAATAAAATACATGCAATAGAATAGAGTATGGGTAGTCCTCAACTTATGACCACAATCAAGCCCAAAATGTATGTTGCTAAGTGAGACATTTGAGTTTTGCCCCATTTTACAACCTTTCTTGCCATAGTTATTAAATGAATCATTGCAGTTAAGTTAGTAACATGGTTGTTAATGTCAATGGGTAAATCAGATTCACTTAACTTACCCATTTTGCCTCAGAAGGGTACAAAAGCTGATCACATGACCCCAGGACATTACGACTGTCATAAGAGTCAGCTGCCAACTGTCTGAATTTTGATCATGTGACCATGGGGATGCTGCCACAGTTGCAAGTGTGAAAAGTGATCTTAAGTCACTTTTTCCAAATGTAATTATGGATGGTCATTAAATGAACTGTTGTACATCAAGGGCTACCTGTACTTCATTCAGCCAAGTGTGATTAGACACATTAGGAATTTGTCTCTGGTGCAGAAGCTATCAGTGTACATGCAAAATAACAGAATAATACTAAATAAATTATTATTATGTAATATTAATATAATATATATTAATATACCAATAAGAGGGGGGTATCAAAGAAGATAAGGATAATACAGGTAGTCCTTGACTTACAACCACAATTGAGCCCAAAATCTATGATGCAAAGTGAAACATTTGTTAAGAGAGTTTTGCCCCATTTTACGACCTTTCTTGCCCCAGTTGTTAAGTGAATCATCACAGTTGTTAAGCTAGCGACATGGTTGTTAAGTGAACCTGGCTTCCCCATTGACTTTCCTCGTCAGAAGATTGCAAAACCTTATCACGTGACCCCGGGACAATGCAACCGTCATAAATACGAGTCAGTTGCCAAGTGTCTGAATTTTAATCAGGTGACCATGGGGACGCTGCAAAGATCGTGTGAAAAATGGTCATCAGTCACTTTTTTCAGTGCCGTCGTAACTCTGAACGGTCATTAAACGAACCATTGTAAGTTGAGGACTACCTGCAATACAATAACATAATAATCATCATATAACGCAAAAAGCAAATAAGCCCAGCAGCAGAATATCAGAAAGAAACCACGGGAAAACAGGTTTCCACTGAAGGGACAAAAATGAGTCCTAAAAATCAAATTGGGTGTCGCAGCCCCCAGAAAAGGGCGACCCAAGGCTGAGAAGGGCGTTAGCAGTGCCTCCCAGTGGGTAGAGTTGACTTTGGGGTCCTCACCCAAATTCACCCGCAAGGCTCTGAGACAGGCCCGTTGGAACCAAACCAGCCTCCTTTCCAAGCCAAGGACAAGAACATCGCCACTTATGAATGGGTGACACAGCCTTCTTTCCCCAAGCGAGACAGATGGCTCTGGCTCGCCCGTCTTTAACAGAATAACCGAATTGGAAGGGACCTTGGAGGTCTTCTAGTCCAACCCCCTGCTGAAGCAGGAAACTCTATAGCCGTGATGGCAAACCTATGGCACGCGTGCCACAGATGACACACCATTTGTTCGGGCACGCAAGCCCCAGCCAAATGTACCTGCACTGCGCATGCACGCGCCTGCCAGCTGATTGTCGGCCCATTTGAGGCCATTGAGAGAAGCCTCTGCAGCCTCCGGAGGCCGAAAAACAGGTCTTCCGGAAATACCAGAAGTGCCGAAACGGGCTTATTTTTCGGCCTCCTGAAGTTGTAGAGGTTTTCTTCGAGCCTCCGGGAGGGCAAAAACAGCCTCAAACGGACCAAAAATCAGCTGGGAGGCGCGCGCATGCACAGTGCAGGTAAAAGGGAGGGGCAGGTGTGTTGCGTATGCATGGGCCGGGGGGGGGGCAGGGCGCATTGCATTGTGGGTACCGGCGCACGCGCGCGCTTTCAACGCACTACAACAAAAAGGTTTGCCACGAAATGCCCTACAGCATTTCAAACACATAGTTGTCCAATCTCTTCTTAAAGACCTCCAGTGTTGGAGCACCCACCACTTCTGTTGCCTACTGATTATTTTGTTCTCCCTGTCAGGGAATTCCTTCTTATTTCTAGGTTCTAGGCTCCTCCATTAGTTTCCATCCATTGCTTCTTCAGGTGCTTTGGAGAATAGGTTGACCCCTCCCCCACCTTCTTTGTGGCAGCCCCTCAAATATTGGAAGGCTACTATCATCTCATCCCTGGTCCTTCTTTTTGATTGATTTGCCTTCAGGGAGCCTTTTGGGGACCCCCCCCCGTGCGTCTCATCCTTGAAAGGCCCCGCTCGGTCCCCCCCCCGGCTGAAAAAAAGCCCGGCTGCCCGCTTACTTTGCCCTCAAAGGCACCAAAACCGGGGAGCCGAGCCGGGCCTTTTCCAGCCAAGTGGGGCTCTTCTCTGCCCACCTCCCCCAACCCGAGCCCCGGATGAAGGCAGGCAGGCAGACGCCCCCCCCCCAACACCCCGGGCAGCGCTTTCCTTACCTAGGGAGATCTCCTGCGCGAAGGCGAGCGAGATGAGGAGCAGCGGCAGCCCGACGGCGATGCAGGTGACCAGCTTGTCGAGGGCCAGCTCCAGCCGCAGCCCCTTGTAGCGGGTCTCCGACGGCTCCTTCAGCAAGAAGTCCGAGAAGACGTACTCGGTGGCGATGTGCGCGATGGCCATGGTCGCGGCGGCGGCGGCGGCGGCAGGGACGGCGGCCACCAAACAGAGGCACCTCAAGCGCGCGCAGCCCGGCCCCGCTCGTCTGCGCCGCTCAGCCGGGTATCATCTCTAATTCCAGCCGCCGCCGCCTTGTCCCCGGCACTTGGCCAGGGTTGTCTGCCTGCCCGCTGCAACAGGGTCCCCCGCCCGCCCGCCCGCCAGAGAAAGCCCGGCCGGGAGAGGCGACGCGACCCAACCAGCCTTTGTTTGGCGCCCTCTCCGAAGGCAGAAGAGCATTGGCGGGGAGGGAAGAGACAAGGTGAGGCGGGGCCAGACGAGTTAGGGGGCGGGGCCGAGGGGGGAGCCGAGGGCGGGGTGGGGGAATCCGGAGCCTGTGTTGGCAGAGCGGCGGCGGGGGTGGGGGTGATGCGGCCTTTAGGGCGAGCAGGTGGCTTGTCGGACTTTTGCCAAGGGAGCTATCTCGCCTCAGGACCTTTTGGCTGGATATCTGCAAGCAGCTGCGGATTGGCGCTTGCCGAGAAGGCTGCAATCCGTGTTTCCTGCACGGGAGGGAGGGAGGGAGGGAGGGTGTGTGTGTGTGTGTAGGGAGGGAGTGTGTGTGTGTGTTTTCTTCCGGTGTTTTTTTTTTAATTACATTTATATGCCGCCCTTCTCCGAAGACTCAGGGCGGCTTACAATTTTTTGGGATACAACCCAGTGTGCTCAGCAATAGCCTTCATTCCATTGTATATGCCTGCTTATTATTATTATTATTATTATTATTATTATTATTATTATTATTATTATTATTGATGATGATGATGATGATGATGATGATGATGATGATGATGTTTCTCGAGGAGAAGTAGTAAAAACAATCCCAAAGCTCCAGAACGGCGGGACAAGAAACAATGGATGGGAAATAAATGAAAGAGAGAAGCAAGCTGGAACTGAGGAGAAATTTCCTAGCAGTGAGGACAATTAACCAGTGGAACAGCTGGCCTCCAGAAGTTGTGGGAGGTCCATCACTGGATGTTTTTTTTTAATGAAAAAACTGGACAGACACCTGTCTGAAATGGCGTAGGGTTGGACTAGAAGACCTCCAAGGTCCCTTCTGGCCCAATTCTGATTCTGCTCAAAAACACGTAGGCATGGGAATAAATTCACTGAGAATCAAACTTCTTTGAAGGAGACCTTATTGTGGGTACTCCAACACTGAAGGCTTTTAAGAAGAGACTGGACAGCCACCTGTCTGAAATGACATACAGGGTCACCTGCTTGAACAGGGAGTTGGACTAGAACAGTGGTTTCCAACTGGTGGGCTGCAGACCACTGGTGGGCCATGAGAGAATTTTGGTGGACCGCAGAGAAATGTACTCCCCAAAGCAATTAATCCAGGCTGCGCAGGAACACAAGGCTGCACCGCCCACATGGCCCACCTTCCCGCTGGCCCCCACCCTTCGGTTGAGCACAAACCTTACCTTGAGTAGAGCCACAGGAGCTGGAACTGGAAGGTAAGACCAACTGAGTGGGGGGAAAATCTGCCCCAGGTGGTTTGCTGACGTTGCTGGGAAAGTTGGTCCCATATTCCAGAGCTTCAGTAGTCGCAGGACTGGCCCTTTGGTCATCCCGGAGCAGCTCCTCCAGTCCATGGCAGGCCGGTGCATCCGGGTGGAGGAGCAGCTGCTCCGGGATGACCAAAGGGCCAGTCCTGTGACTACTGAAGCTCTGGAATATGGGACCGACTTTCCCACCAACATCAGCAAGCCACCATCAATCAAAATTCATATTAGTGGTCCGCGGGATTTAAAATTATGAATTTGGTAGTCCCTGACGTCCAAAAGGTTGGTGACTCCTGGACTATACTTCCAAGGTCCCTTCTAGCTCTATTATTGAATTGTTAAAGCGAGTTGTGTCCCACTTTACGGTATTTTGTGCCATAGCTGTTAAGCAAATCACTGCAGTTGTTAAAGTGACTTGTGTGGTTGTTAAAAGGAATCTGCCTTCCCCCGTTGACTTTGCTTGTTGGGAGCCAGCTGGGGAAGTTGCAGAAGCTGGTCACATCACCGCAGGCCACTGAAAATGTCATACATACACGCCAGTTGTCAAGTGCCTAAATTCTATCACACGACCGTGGGGATGCTGCAACAGTTGTAAGTGTGAAAAACTATCATAAGTCACTTTTTTCAGTTGCTATTGTAACTTCAAACCACCACCAAACAAATGCTTGTAAGTCAAGAACTACTTGTAAGTAAGAGAGAGTGGGAAGGTGTTTGCCTGACATGCTCTGTTGGGTCAGTGCAGCATCTGGGTGATCTAGGCAGAGTAGGTTGGATGGGAGACCACCAGGAAGTCTCAAGGAAGTGAGATAGATGGGGAAATTAAAAACAAAACCCTAGAGGAAAAAGCAAGCTAGTTATATATTGTTCTGGCTAAGAAAATTGCCAAAACCTGTCTACGTGGTCATGAGATGCTTAGTTTAGGAGCCATTACCATTTTTGTGCAGTTCAGTGCACACCCCATTGATTGGCTTCATTTGTGGTTCAGCTCAGCTTGTGCAAACCAGGAAATGGGTTAATTCAATATCCCAATGTCAGAAGACATTTGAATTTCTAAAGCGTGGCTACAAAACACATTTGCCCTAAGACTATTAAATCCAGAGTGTATTCGTGATGCTACATTAGTAAATACAAAATCCTTTATTAATGCTGATATGTCCAATTGTTTTGCTTTAATTTCATTTTTAAAAAGACTTCCTAGTCATCTTTTCCTAGATCTTCAAATTAATAGCAAAAGCACTTCGCAATAGCATTTCAACTTATATACCACTTTATAGTGCTTTACAGCCCTCTCTAAGCAGTTTACAGAGTGAGCATCAGTGTATGACAATTCATAGTGAGACCTAAACATTTTTTAAAAAATTGTTTTGAATTTGGATTCTTCACTGACTTTGTTCCCAGTCTATCTTCTTCTCTCCCTATGGAACATAGCAATAGACTTAGACTTATATACCACTTCATAGTGCTTTTACAGCCTTCTCTAAGCAATTTACAGAGTCAGCATCTTGTCCCCAACAACCTGGGTTCTCATTTTACCAGCCTCAGAAGGATGGAAGGCTGAGTCAACCCTGAGTTTGTCAGAATCAAACTCCAGGCTGTAGGCAGAGTTTGCCTGCAATACTGCATTCTAATCTCTGCGCCACTACGATGCATGAAGCAAGACATTAATTTTCCAGGAAATGTAAAATTTACTTAAAATATTTTCCCCCTTTGGTCACTTTGTTATCCCATTTTGACTTCTCTTTTAGATGGTTTACATTTTGTACGCTGGTCTGGAGTGTCATCTGTAATGCAAACACACTCCAAGGGTGAAGCATAAATGTTTATATTAGCAAACCAATAATGCTATATTATGCAGCCAGGTAACATAGCAAAAAGTATTCAGCAATTTGTAGTAGGTTAATAACTGCAGTAATTACAGGAAATGCAGTCTGAAACATAATTCAAAGTATAATGCGTATAGTTTAAAATAATGCTTATAGTTTAAAATACATTAAATTGCTTGAAGAGACTACTTGAAGACTTTCAAGAAGAGTTTGGACTGCCATTTGTCAGAAATGGCGTAGGATCTCCTGCTTGGGTGGGGGGGTTGGACTAGATGACCTGCAAGGTACCTTCCAACTCTGATTGTCTGTTATCTGTAAGATGCAGTGTAAAGAATTATCTGATGTCTTATGAAGGTTAGTCTCTTCCTGAAGGTAAAATGAAGGCCATAGGCCTGAGTTCAACTTTTCAAATTCTGGCTATAATGGTTTGATTTTAGTATAAACCCCTTATTTCAACTTTAGATGAAATTAGTTTAACTAGCCCTGTTTGAACCTATCTGCTCTTATCCATAATCTCAAGGCTTAAGTGTTGCCATACTAAGCCATAATATGTTTTTAACCATGGTCTGTTGAATAAGAAACAATTGGTTCACAGATAAAGGTGATTGCTGAATCATATAAACTATGAATTACCAACTACCAAGACCGAGTGGCTGTGTGTACCGGCATCTCAGATGATCCAGGATGTTCCATCATTAGACATGGGGGGAGAGGTGTTGCCCCCCCATAGGGTGTGCAACTTGGGTGTCCTCCTGGATACACGGCTCAGTTTGGAGGAGCAGGTGGGAGCCATGACCGGGGGGGCATTTGCCCAAGTTCACCTGGTGTACCAGTTGCACCCCTATCTGGACTGAGATGCCTTGCACATGGTTACTCATGCGCTCGTTATGTCCCGAGTTGACTACTGCAATGCTCTCTATATGGGCTGCTCTTGGGGACCATGCAGAGGCTTCAACTGGTGCAGAATGCAGCGACGCGGGTTGTGATGGGGGTATCCCGATACTCCCATATTACACCCCTCCTGCGTGAGTTGCATTGGTTGCCGGTTGCCCTCCGGGTGAGATTCAAGGTGCTGGTACTTACCTATAAAGCCCTATATGGCTTGGGGCCAGGGTACTAGCGGGAATGTCTCTTGCCAACATCGAATGCCCATCGCCCGGTGCACGCTCACAGACAGGGCCTCCTAGGGGTGCCATCAGCCAGTCAATGTTGGCTGGTGACCCCCAGGGCTAGGGCCTTCTCTGTGGGAGTGCCCACTTTATGGAATCAGCTGCCCCTGGAGCTGCAATTGGCCCCTGACCTCTGCTCCTTCCACCGCAGCCTAAAGATGTGGTTATTCAAACAAGCCAGCCTGGACTGAGGGAGGGAGGTTTAGCTTTTTAAATGTTAGTGTCTTTTGGATTTTAGATAACTGTTTGGCTTGAATTTGGGTTTAATAATTTTTTAAATAATTTTAAACTTTTGTATTGTGTGTTTTTATGATGTGAGCTGCCCTGAGTCCTTCGGGAGATAGGGCAACATACAAGTCCAAACAATAAATAAATAAATAAAATAAACTAACCATCATGTGATGTATAAATTGAACCAAAGTCTGAACTGGAACAACTGGATATAATTAAGAGATCACAACAGCCTCAGCAGTTTGAAAACCTTATTCATATTTCTAATCACAGCAGCTAAAGCTGCATAGAGAATTACTTTTGTGTTTGCACAACATATAAAGGCAACATCAAACAAAGTAAATTATGGCTTAAGGTGAGGCATGAACCACAATTTATATTGCCAAAAGTTTTTAGTGGATGCAAATATTGGATTAAATCCAACATTGACTGGAATCAGGGGAGGGATCCGACAGGGTTAACTACCGGTTTGTGGTGATTTACAATGTGTTTCTCTGCATGCTGCACGCGCCTGTAAATCTTCGTCAGCAGCCTTTGAAACAACATGTTATTCCTGCTTTTTCCACCGCAGTTGTGCCTTGCACAGCAGATGAACCTGAACCTGAGCCTTGGTAGCTCAGGCTGTTAAATGCCTGCTCTTAAGATCCAGCTGCCTACAATTACTGCAGGCTCGAATCCCACCAGGCTCAAGGCTGACTCAGCCTTCCATCCTCTCGGGGTAGGTAAACTGAGGACCCAAGATTGTTGGGGGCAATTAGCTGACCTTGTAAAAATGCCGCTTAGTAATAAGCAGGCATATACAATGGAATGAAGGCTATTGCTGAGCACACTGGGTTGCATTCCAAAATTGTAAGTCACCTGAGTCTTCGGAGAAGGGCGGCATATAAATGTAATTAAAAAAAAAAGCAGGAAATAAAGATCAGGTAAGAGCCAGGGCAGGTGGATGGGCCAAAACAGCAGCAGACATAGAACCGGTTCTATGTCTGCTGCTCTTCAGAACTACCGGTTCTACGGAGCTGGACAGAACCGGTAGAAACCCACCCCTGGCTGGAATAGACCTTTGGATTTGGCGTACAACCCATCCATATTTCCTAATAAATGCAAGGGAAATAATTACGATTCTGCAAAGTTTCAGTTTGGAGATTAAATTTGAAGCTGGTCCAGTCAAATCGTTGAATCTATATCTACTTCCGAAATGGACCAGTATATCACATTAAATGAAAGCAAATGTATTGTTTCTGAAATACTAGAAAAATCAAGTTGGCCAGTTTTTCAAATTATTGAGTTAACAGTCAGTTCAAATCAGTTTCTTAGTCTCCAGTTGATTCAAGCACTTTTTAATTAATTAATTTTTAAATTTTAACATTAAAATTCTATAGAAAGCAGCTTTTATCGCATTTGGTAACTTTTGGTACTATATGTGATTATAACATTTTAGGACCGTGGGAGGCTTTTGTGGCTGAAAATAATGCAAGGTTTAGAAACAATATACATTGTAATGATCATAGGTTTCAATGCTACGATAATATGTTGCACTTTCTAATAGTTATAAATTGATCCAAAATCTTGTAACAATGGACATATTTCTTTGTCTTGTTATATTTTAACAGCTCTTATGATGAGGGGCAGGGTAATCTATAGTATTTAATTCCATTTTTATAGTTGCCCATCTCAACCCAATTTATTGGTTACTAAACTTGAGCAGAGGTTGGGCTAAGAGGACTTAGTCCATATGGCCTTGAAGAAAATCAACAACCATTATGTAAACATCAGTCTTGAAAGACAGGAAAAGGTTAGGGGAAAAAACTAAGAATGCTCTTCTTTTATTTTCTTTACTATAAAAAGGAATGGAAAGAATTTCAGTCAGGCATTCAAGGTTCTGCTATTAAACCCCATAACAATAGTATTAGACTTCCAGTATTTCAGGCAGTTTCTTGACATGGATTGCCTTGCAAGGTTGACAGCTGCCTTATAACTTGGCATGATCTATGAACTTAGCTACTGATTTTCTCTTTCTTGGGATTATCCTTAGGCGAATAAGATTTTGGAACGTTGTCAAAATGTTCAAAAGTTACTTGCTACTGGAAAAGTATATACATCAGGGGTGGGATCCGACAGGGTTAACTACCAGTTCGTGGTGATTTACGATGTTTTACAATGTTTGGTGATTTACGATGTTTTTTCTCTGCATGCTGCATGTGCGCCTGTAAATCTTCGTCAGCAGTGTGTGAAACGACACTTTTTTCCTGCTTTTCCACCACAGCTGTGCCTTGCACAGCAGCTGAACTTGAAAAAGCAGGAAATAAAGATCAGGTAAGAGCCCGGGCGGGTGGATGGGCCAAAACAGCAGCAGACATAGAACCGGTTCTATGTCTGCTGCTCTTCAGAACAACCGGTTCTACAGAGCCGGGCAGAACGGGTAGAAACCCACCCTTGATATACATCCAAGATACGTTTTTCTTATCTTCATTGCTGGATCTCTTCCAGCCATAACACAATGTTCATAATCACTGTTACACTCTTTTAAAGAAATCAAGATGACAGTGGCTCACATGAAACTGCAGGTGTTGGTTTATGAGAAGGCAGCCTGTATAAATCTCAGGTTCATACCACACCCTACATTCCTGTGTGTAATAAAATGAAGACCCAGTTGTCATTTTTAAAGTAATCACAGGTTCCTTTTCCATCACTGTTCAGGAAATTGCTTTAGATGCTAATTAATTAATGAGCAAACCATGATTCATCTGTAATTTTTGATCCCGTTAACCAAAGTAATATTTATTATGAATAATAAACCATAATTTTCTGAAATGAAATAGAGCAGAAGCTGGTCAGTTGAAAAAATAGAAGTGGAAACTTTTAGTTCCTTTATTGAACACAGAAAGAAGATGTGAATCCAATTTCTTTTTGCAGACTTATTCCTATTCTGGCAAAATATAATTTATTATGACGTCTGAGTTAACTCTTGAATGAACTACAGATGTCCTTTATTTACATCTGGTTGCTCAGCGACTGTTTCAAGTTATGATAAACCCTCAAAGGATACTTACCTGTGATGACCCAGGGTGGGATACAAAATAAACAGTCACAAAAAAACAGATAAAGCCCCTTTTATTTCTTCACTTTGCTTCCAAGTTCCAAATATCCTTGACTGGAGACAAAAAACTCCCACACGAGCAGTTACAAGAAGGAAGAAATGCTGTTTAAACTAAAAAATGCCTATAAATTATAAAGAGTAAAAAACAACACAAACCAGGCAAGGTAAGGGCTGGAAGACATCCACAGATATCAGAACACACACTGGGAAGGACACCAAACTCAGGAACAAGAAACTAGAGATATTTCCATGTTTTGTTTCCAGCACTTGCCCATACGCATGTCCGTCCTTTTATCCAGTTGTCACAGCTGCAGTCCATGAAGAGGATCAAGGCCCTCTCCTCCCCACTATACCACGTCTCTCCCTTATCCTCTCCTCCCTGCATGCCCTAGGAATCTTTATGATTCTTGATGAATGTATCTTTTATGTACACTGAGAGCATTTGCACATTCCTTGTTTGTCCAATCATACTTGGCCAATAAAGAATTCTATTTATTGTGGATGGCAGTGTCAAAAGTGAATTGAACCTTGAAATAGATGGACCTTTGAATACACTATTCCGGCTGCCATCTTGACTTTTTTTTTTTACCATACCCTGCAGATATTTCTGATTGCCAGGGTGGCTATTGGCAAATATTTCCAGTTCAGATCAGTACAGAAATTGAACCAGACCTGCTAAACTTCTCCAAATATCCAGTCCCCATTAATGCTGGTATCTCGCAAAATTCCATTTCAACTGTAAATGTTGTCAGCTGCCACTTTATCCTTGCTTGTGCTTCACTACTATTCAGTGACAGACTGCTATGAACTCTGCGGAGTGGGGAAATATAACAGAGAAAGCTTGAGAGAAAATGAAGGTAAGTGCTGTTATCTCCTCCAGATGCTGCTTCAAGGTCACAGGGCATACCAGCTACATACCAAACTGTGCCTGGACTGTCCTTTAGGAAAACACCAAGCTGGCTGAGGAATTCTGGGAGTTGAAGTCCACAAATCTTAAAGTTGCCAAGGTTGGAGATCCCTGGTGTAGGGTCTCCCGCTTGGGTGCGGGGGTTGGACTAGATGACCTATAAGGTCTCTTCCAACTCTTAATCTAATCTAAAGAAGAGTGGTTAGCAGCATGTTGTGCCTTCATTCATTTGGACAAAGAGAGAGAAGAGCTTTTTTTTTTAAAATTACATTTATATGCCGCCCTTCTCCAAAGACTCAGGGCGGCTTACAATTTTTGGGATACAACCCAGTGTGCTCAGCAATAGCCTTCATTCCATTGTATATGCCTGCTTATTACTAAGCGGCATTTTTGCAAAGTCAGCTTATTGCCCCCAACAATCTTGGGTCCTCAATTTACCTACCCCGAGAGGATGGAAGGCTGAGCCAACCTTGAGCCTGGTGGGATTCGAGCCTGCAATAATGGCAGGCAGCTGGAACTTAAGTGTTAGGCATTTAACAGCCTGAGCCACCAAGGCCCTTTTGCTCTGTATCCCATGAGAATCAGGTTTGCTCACCAAGACTTGCTTTGGAGCATATTTTCTGCTGTGCTAGGAAAGTTGCATGAGGAAAACATGCAGGATTCATCATCATTATTTTTATTTTTGACTTTCTTTAAGCAAAAACTAATAGAAGGAAATAAAACAATAGAAAAAAGTAGAGTCATATATACAAATAAAAAATAGGCACATGCACAAACACACCCACCCACCTCTCTCTATATATACCGTACATATACAAGGGTTCTTCGAATATACAACACAGGATTCCTTTTGCTTGTCAAAACGGTAAAAGGCCGTCATTTCCCCACTCAAGATAAGGGGAGAAACGGTGCACAAGTCTGTCGATGCTCTGGTCACTGAGGAGCACCAAAAGTGAGTCAGAGATGAACAGCGGATTAATAAAGCGAGTGTACGCCAAGACAAGGCCAAGGAATAGAGAGCAGCCAAACAGGGACATTGTCAGGATTTTGGCTGCCATCCATAACCAATGAAGAACCTTCCTTTCCTTTGACCTGTTCCCCACCAGCCTGGCCTCCACTTGTTCATGCATCAGGATGCCCGTTGGCCTCTGGTTCTCCTGGTCCAGCCGCATAAACATGGCCTGCTGCACACAGAGGTCCTGTTGGTTCTGCAGCTCTTTGATGTGCTTCCTCCGGTTTTCTCTGACTGCCTGAAGATTTGTGACTTTCTCCTTCAGTTGGCTCGAATGGATTCTCTCCACGTGGTAGCTGTGCTCCGTCTTAGCCAGTTTATCCTCCAGGTTACGCAGGTACTTCTGAACCTCCGACGGAAGGTTCCGCATCTCTTCGAGGTTATTCTCTTCGGCGGGTTTGTCATCTTTGAAGAAGGCCACTTGGCTGGTGACCTCATGCATTTCCTCGTTGAGCTCCTCGTTGGTTTTCACCAAAGACTTGTTCTGCATCGCCAATTCTTGGATCACCGTGTTGGCGTGCTCCAACCTTTCTCTGATGTCCTCCACAGTTTTCTGCAGGTGTTCTATGGTGGACTTAAGACAATCCACTGTGTACCGGAGAGACTTCTGCTGCTCTTTGATGCAGTCTTTGTCTTTGAGAAACATATGGTTCTCAGCGTCCAAGCAGGCTAAAGTCCCCCTCAGTTCCTCTATCTGGAGACGGAGACTTTTGTTGGCTGCTGAGAGATCTTCCAGGGGTTCTGGCTGCTTCTGAGTTTTTTTCAAGATGCTGGGCTGTTTGAGAAATGGAGAGACAGTCACACCTTCTCCTCAGTTCAGGGGTGATTTTGCTAACTTATTTTGGCCATTTTCTCTCTCTCTCTCTCTCTCTCTCTCTCTCTCTCTTCTCTTCTCTCTCTCTCCTCTCTTTCTCTCTGTCAGCCCAACCCACCTCACAGGGTTGTTGTGGTGAGGAAAATGGGAGGAGGAAGGAGCATTCAATATTTCACTTCCTCGAGTTATTTATAAAAATAAAGGTGGGATTAAAAATCTAATAAATAAAAATTAAAAAGAAATAGTTCAGGGTGAGTTCTTTGGGAAATAATTTTGACAGGATACTGGAGCTTCTAGTTTGGATTCTAATTAATGTACAACAGTCACTTTTAATTTTTTTTATTTGTTTCCAAGTTAAAATACAAAATAAAGAAAAAGAAGAAGAAACAAACAACCATCAGAGACTAAATAATATAAATAAAAAAACTTTATGTACAAATAAAAGGATAACAAATAGAGAATATATCATCCACACTGACATTAAACATAGAAAATCCAGCTTAGCTGAATGCTGACAAATATATCAAAATTATCCTACGTGTTCTCCTCTCCTTACAAAACGTGTACTAATAGTTATAAATTTCCCCATCTATATTTGATACAAATACTATGTCACATAAAAAATGTCTGATGTGGAAATTTATTTATCTAGCAATCCAATGAACACAACCTCTGTTTGCTATATGTTAAAAAAAAGCAGTCAACAGATAACCCCAAAGGTAAAACTAATCTTCCAAACTCTCCATTTCCCCCCACTTCTAATCTCTTGCATCAGGGTGGAGTCGGGGTAACTGAGTGGAGCTGAGCATTTACTGTCCGGATGCCCTGCCTGACACCTATGTGGAGCTCAAAGGAGATATTTTCTCTTTGCACGCATCTGTTGCCACCTAGGATTGAACTCACAGCCTCCTGATTGTGAAGTGAGAGGCTCCACCTCTAGGCCACCACACTGCTCTTCCAAGCCCTCTATTAACCATCTGTTATTGTTATTTGACACACAGAAAGCCCACAAATGACTTCCAGCCTCTTATAAATTTATCTAATCCATTGTCTCTAATCAACAGTTAAATTCATTGAGACTCTAGAAAAAGTGCAGAGAAGAGCAACCAGGATGATTAGGGGATTGGCGGCTAAAACATACGATGAACAGTTGCAGGAACTGGGCATGGCTAGTCTAGTAAAGAGAAGGACCAGGGGAGACAGGATAGCAGTCTTCCAATATTTGAGGGGCTGCTCCCAGAGAGGAGGAAGGGGTCAAGCTATTCTCCAAAGCACCTGAAGGTCAGACAAGGAACAATAGATGGAAACTGAACAAGGAGAGATTCAACCTGGAAATAAGGAGAAACTTTCTGACAGTGAGAACCATCAACCAATGGAATAGCTTGCCTTCAGAAGTTGTGGGAGCTTCATCACTTGAGACTTTCAAGAAAAGACTGGACTGCCATTTGTCAGAAATGGTGTAAGGTCTCCTGCTTGGGTGGGGGTTTGGACCAGCTGACCTATAAGGTCCCTTCCAACTCTGTAATCTTAATCTGTAAAATTTGCCATCTCGGCCAGTTCAATCAGTTTTAAAGTCCACTCTTCAAAAATTGGCATCCCCTTTTCCTTCCAGGGCTAATGTACAATGGTCACTTTTGACAATAATTGCCATCAAAAGGAGGTGTCAGCATCTTAGAAGCAGGACTTGATATGTAATGGATTGTAGTTTTAACAAACGTGAAACAATAACTGGTCAATGAAGTATCTTTTTAGGTTAACTTCTCCAAATCATTGAGCCAGATCAATTTCTGTCTTTGTGGTCACCATAGTCATCAAACTGGGATATTCTGAAGCCAATGTTTTGGCTCCTAAGTCTTATAGATATTTCTTAATGGACATTATTGTTAGCCAGCTGACCCCTAAGCCCTTATGGATGTATGTACCTTTGCCATTGTAGACAGTGAGATTCAGTCCCAGGTGTGGAGGTTGCTATTGAAGCAGGTATGACCACTTCTTTAGTGCTGAACCCCACTTTTCTAACCTCGCCCCCTATATAAATAAATAGTAAATAAAACTATTGTGCAATCGTTTTTCTTCGAATCCAGGTATTCTGAACCTGATCCAGCTAGTGCTGCTGTCCAGAATAACCAACAATGCTGGACATGTTGACACATGCCATGGTCATCCAGCCAATGAGATTCGGAGGAGCAAATGATGTCACAAACAATGACTTGGACCTGAAGTTTGGGAGAAATCAATCTTCTGGTTGCCTTCACATGAATTTTAGTAGCAAACCAGTAACAACTTTTTGCAAGTGAGCCATGAATTAGCTTCAGCCATCTAAATCATTTTATCTAAACTTTGGCTTAATAGAGCCATTCTTAAAATCAGCAGACAGCTAACACCTACTTTAATAGTTACCCAAAGATGCTATAAAGAGCTGATCTTCTATGGCTGTGATGGCGAACCTATGGCACATGTGCCGGAAGTAGCACACAGAGACATCTCTCTGGGCATGCCAGCTGTCTCCCGTTGCTCTTCCAGTTCCGGCATGTGCATACGCACTGGCCAGTTGGTCTTTGCATGTGTGGGAGCACCAGAAACTGGAAGAGCAGCTCCCTGGTATGCGTGTACATGCATGCGCGCCAACCAATTGATCTTCGCTCGTGCATGCACACCAGAAACCAGAAGACCAAGTGGCCAGCATGCATGCATGCGCCAGAAACCAGAAGCTCAGCTTCCTGGTGTGCACATGCGTGCTGGGGAGCTGCTCTTCTGGTTTCTGGCGCTCACACACACACACACACACATGCTCCCGTTTCGGCACTGCACTCGGTGCCAAAAAGGTTCGCCAACACTGGTCTATGGAGATTCTCAGTTATCCAAGTCATGGTTATCCCAAAGGTGGTTTCCCCCCACTTTTTTCAAGAGGCAACTGAACCAAAAAAAGCCCAAAACTGAGCAGCCGGTGGGAACACTTCAAGGTGTTCAGTTAGAGTTGCTCTAATTATTAAATTATTTAAGAATTGCTGGGTTGCTCTTCTCTGCACTTTTTCCAAAGTCAGTGAGACTTTGGGGGGGAAAAAAGTGCAAAGAAGAGCAATTAAGATGATTAAAGGCCTGGAGACCAAAACATATGAAGAATGCTTGCAGGAACTGGGCTCGACTAGTCTAGAAAAAATAAGGATTAGGAGGGACATGATAGCAGTGTTCCAGTATTTGAGAAGTTGCCACAAAGAAAAGGGGATCAACTTATTTTCCAGAGCACCAGAAGGCCGAACAAGAAACAATGGATGGAAACTAATGAAAGAGAGAAGCAACCTGGAATTAAGGAGAAACTTCCTACAAGTGAGAACAATTAATCAATGGAACAGTTTGCCTCCAGAAGTTGTGGATGCTTCATCACTGGAGGTTTTTAAGAAGAGACTGGACAGTCCGCTGACTGAAACGATATAGGTCTCCTGCTTGAGCTGGGGGCTGGACTAGAAGACCTTGAGAGCCCCTTCCAGCTCTATTCTGAATTGAATTGAATTAAATTGAACTGAATTAAAGGCCGACCCGCTGCATTCACACGACGGGAGGAAGAAGTGTAGTCTGCGGGCATTCTTGCAGGAGAGGCCGGCTATGCACTTATTCAGGGAATACTTAAGTTAAAGGTTAAGAGTTAACCTTTAGGGTTGCGTGGACGTGCCTGCGTGTATTGTGCAAACCCAATGCCCTGGGCTGGCTTAGAGATCCATTTAGCAAGCGAATAAGTCCCTTCTGCACGCAGGCGAACGGGGTCGCGCGCGGGAAGGCAGTCTCGGCTAAGGCTGGGCCGGGCCGGATCGCAAAGCCCATCGTCCACAGCCGACGCGCAAGCGACCCCGGCACCGCCGGAACGGGTTCTTCTTACGCGTTCTCTGCAGCCCCCACCGGCCGGCCCGGGAAGGACCAGAGGGACGGGGCGCGCGGATCGGAGGGGGCGGAGCTTCAGTGTACCCGCCTCGGAATTCCCCCGGAAGAGATGACGTCACTCGTTTCACGGGAAGCTCGCATGGCCGGGGCTGCTTCCGCGGCGGCGATGGAGGAAGAGGAGGAGGAGGAGGAAGCATGGTTGATGGACTCCCTGAGGCTGTGAGTCGCCTTCCCTGGCCCGGGGGAGAATGCAGCTTCCATCCCTCCCAGCCAATTGCCCTCCCCCTGACCTGTCCCAGCATGATGGGGGTTCCACCTCGAAGCGGCTGCAGCGGCTTTTGCAACCCTTTGCATCTTTGCCTAGGAGGGAGGGGCTCTTTGGGGAAGTATGAAGCCCCCCCAAAAGCTTGTCCCTCTCGCTTCTCCTCCCTCCCCGCCCCCGACTTCAGTCCCTCATTTTAGCCAAGCGGGGTTTTGCTCTCCAAACTCAAGCAATCCTGGATCCCTTTGCCATCCTTTCCATGGGCAGTGCAAAACAATGGGCAATGCCCCCCTGAGGCTGATGGGATAGCATGGATGGGGTGCGGTGAGGGAGGGAATGTCTCTTTCTGGTTTTTGCCGTTGCATTAATCATTGCTAAATGCCTACGGAGATTCTCGGTCGTCCAGGCTATGGTTGTCCCGAAGTTGTTTTTTTTAAAGAGGCAACTGGACTTTCTAGTTTGTCTTTGAAGACCTTTCACTTCTCATCCAAGGAGCTTCTTCAGCTCTGACTGGATGGTGGGGCATGGAAGGATTTAATTAATCCATTGCTCTATCATTGGATTGTTGGTCCAATGAATAGGGTGCCTTTCAAGGCGCCTCACATCCCCCCAAAATCCCATTGCCATTGGAGGGCCACAAGCAAAGGTCAGTTGCAAACCAGCTTTTCAATCAACGGCTAACCTTGGTCAGCCTTTATCTTGGTCTGTTTTCTGTATTGCCAATCTGGCTCATCAGCTTTTTCATTATGTGCCACCAAGTTGATGTACCGTGTTTCTCCGAAAATAAGACCTACCCCGAAAGTAAGACCTAGCACTATTTTCTAAACCTGCCCTAATATAAGACCTACCCCGAAAATAAGACCTAGTGTAAATCTCCAGTTCCAGGAAGACTTTTCAGGGAGCAACCGTGCACCGAAACACCCCCTACACACTCACACCCACTATTTGGCACCATAAATATATAAGACCTACCCCGAAAATAAGACCTAGTGTGTTTTTGGGAGCCAAAAAAAATTTAAGACAGTGTCTTATTTTGGGGGAAACACGGTATGTAGGCTATTAGCTAACACAGGGTAGATTTTTCTCAGGAAAAACCAGATTAGGTTATAGTTTATCGGTGTTGTGTGAACTCCGAAAGTGACTTAATTTGGGGACCAGTTTTAAGTATTATGTGGGCTCTGCTAGAGGTAACCCTAGACAGTTTTTAAGCGAGTTGATTTTAGCAAATGGCTGCAATTGCTAACCGAATCATGTGATCATTAAGCAAATCTGGCTTCCACCATCAATCCTGCTTATCGGAAGCCAGCTGAGAAGGTTGCAAATTATGATCATATGACCCCTAGTCACTGCAATGCCAATTGCTAATCCTATGTTGCATTAACAGAGGGGTACAATCAAGTTCAAGTGGGGTTCAAATACCACTCTATAAAGCTTTAGTAAGACCACACCTAGAGTACTGCATCCAGTTTTGGTCACCACACTAAAAGATGTTGGGACTCTAGAAAAAGTACAGAGAAGAGCCACTAGGATGATTAGGGGACTGGAGACTAAAACATATGAAGAACGGTTGCAGGAACTGGGCATGGCTAGTCTAGTGAAGAGAAGGACCAGGGGAGACATGATAGCAGTGTTCCAATATTTGAGGGGCTGCCACAGAGAGGAAGGGGTCAAGCTATTGTACAAAGCATCTGAAGGCCAGACAAGGAATAATGGATGAAAACTGATCAAGGAGAGATTCTATCTGGAAATAAGAAGTTTTCTGACAGTGAGAGCAATCAACCAATGGAATAGCTTTGCCTTCAGAAGTTGTGAGAGCTTCATTACTGGAGGCTTTCAAGAAAAGATTGGACTGCCACGTGTCAGAAATGATGTAGGGTCTCCTGCTTGGGCGGGGGGTTGGACTAGATGACCTATAAGATCCCTTCCAACTCTGTTAAATGGGGATGCGGTTAAGGCTATAAGTTTGAAGACTGGTCATAAGTCCCCTTTTTAGTGTCATTGTCATTTTAAATGGTTGTAAGCCAAGGACTACCTGTAATTATCTCCCAGCCGTGGGTCTTGGGTGCTCCATCCATTGACGACCTTGCTTATTATTGCACTCTTCAAACAACCCCAAGGTTTGCAGAGTCAGGTGATGCTTCTCCTAATATGGCCTTAAGATGGAGCACTGCTATCTTCATTGGGACTGAAAGTGGGGCAGACCATTGGCTTCTTCCTTCCCCCTCTTGAATATGCCCTGCCCATTCATCTTGCTTAGATACAACGACCTGCATCTCTTTGAACTTCCCGGGCCCACCAGAGTCATCGAATGGATAGGAGACCAACGTGAGTGACCGTTCATTGCCTTTCAAGGTTTGACCTGGATGAGTTGGGGGCAGCTGCAGTGGGAAGGATCTCCTGAGGAGGGTTCCCCCCACCCCCCGGGCTCCACATTTCCATGCCAAGGAGAAGGATCGTGATTTCTTCCAAGATAGGGGTGTCAAACTCGATTTCATTGAGGGCCGCATCAGGATTGTGTTTGACCTCGAGGGGATGGGGGCATGGCCAGGGTGGGCATGGACAGCTAGACGTTGTTAGTGTTGATGTCTGTTGTGGCCTGAATGCTCTGCCAGATAAAGCAGGCTCCCGAGGTCCGTTCTCAGCTGCAACAGCCTCCTGCAGCCCTCTGCCAGCAAAAACGGGCTCCTGAGCTCTGTTTTTGGCTGTGATAGCCTCCTGCAGCCCTCTGCTAGTGAAAACAGGCTCCCAAGCTCCGTTTTCAGCTGTGATGGCCTCCTGCAGCCCTCTGCCAGTGAAAACGGGCTCCGAAGCTCCATTTTCGGCTGCGACAGCCTCTACAGCCCTCTGCCAGCAAAAATGGAACTCAGGAGGGCTGGAGTGCATTTCTCCCAAGCTCCATTTTCACTGGCAGAGGCACCGTAGGCGGTCCTTAAGCTGTTTCAGAGGCCCCATGGGCTAGATTTAAGCACTTTGTGGGCTGGATGCAGCCCGCGGGCCTTGAGTTTGACTCCCCTACTCCAAGACAACCACCAGCTTCTCTGGTGGAGCAGATCAGGAAGCCAACATGGTAGGAAGGCTAAGTTGAAAATAATTGCTCCAATGGGCAGGTAGGGAGAGGGCTTAAAGAAAAAAAATGTGGGTTCCCAATAAATGCAGGTAGTCCCCAACATATGACCAAAATTGGATCCAGAATGACTGTTGCTAAGCAAGGCATTAAGTGAGTCACACCTGATTTTAGGAACTTTTTTTTTTGCCATGGTTCTTAAAGTGAATCACTGCAGTTGTTCAATGAATTTGGCCTCACCCATTTGCACACCTAGCTGGCTGGGAATGTGTGGACTTTTTCAGTGCCATGGTGACTTCGAATGATTGCTCAATGAACTGTTGTAAGCTGAGGATTAGCTGTAGTGTGTCTGTCTGGCTGTTTGCAACACTGAGATTGTTCGTGATTTTCTGTCTAGGCATTTGTGTCGCTGGATACGAGAATGGGAGCAGGAACGAAATTCTGCAGCTGCTTCTGCCTCCGAGACTGCTCGCAAAACACAATAAGGTAAAGTAGAGATCACATTGGCAGGGTTGTCTGCAACCAGGTGGCTGTCTGGGGCAAAAGTGTCCTGCAGAACTCACCTCCACTAGATGTAGGCACTGCTGTCAACTAAGCTGTTCGCTTAGATGCCTTTCTAGGGAGATGGGATAAATTCACCCAGGAGAGAGAACCCAGTAACTGGATTTGCATTACAAGGCAGTTCTCGACTTAACGACCAAAATTTCTGTTGTTGTCAAGTGAGTTTTGCCCCGTTTTATAACCTTTCTTGCCACAGCTGTTAAGTGAATCACTGCAGTTGATAAGTTAGTAACACGGCTGTTAAATGAATCTGGCATGAACCAGTATGAACCAGTTGCCAAGCATCTGAATTTTGATCACACAACCATGGGGATGCTACAAAGGTTGTAAGTCACTTTTTTCTGTGCCATTGTAAGTTTGAATGGTTACTAAAGGACTTGTTGTAAGTCGAGGAGTACCTATATATAGGAAATATAAAAAGACATAGAGAAATGGAGGTAGTGACAGATTTTATTTTCCTGGGCTCCAAGATCACTGCAGATGGGGAACACAGCTAAGAAATTAAAAGATGTTTGCTCCTGGGGAGGAAACCTGTGGCAAATCTAGACAGCATACTAAAAAGCAGAGACGTCACCCTGCCAACAAAAGTGCGTATAATCAGGGCTATGGTTTTCCCAGTTGCAATGGGTGGCTGTGAAAGTTGGACCGTAAGGAAGGCTGAGCACCAAAGAATGGAGGCCTTTGAACTATGGTGCTGGAGAAGACTCCTGTGAGTCCCTTGGACTGCAAGGCAATCCAACTGGTCAGTCCTAGAGGAGATCCACCCTGACTGCTCTTTAGAAGGCCAGATCCTGAAGATGAAACTCAAAGATTTTGGCCACCTAATGAGAAGGAAGGACTCACTGGAGAAGAGCCTCATGCTGGGAATGATTGAGGGCAAAAGAAGAAGAAGAGGGATGACAGAGAATGAGGTGGCTGGATGGAGTCACTGAAGCAGTCAGCGTGAGCTTAAATGGACTCCGGGAATTGTAGAGGACAGGAAGGCCTGGAGAAATGTTGTCCATGGAGTCGCGATGGGTCGGACACAACTTCATAACTAACAACAATAACAATTGCAGACTAACTCTGCCCACTGCCAGGAGTTCGATCCTCATCGGTTCAACGTTGATTCAGCCTTCCATCCTTCCGATGTTGGTAAAATGAGGACCCAGATTGTTGGTGGGGGGCAATAGGCTGACTCTGTAAACTGCTTAGAGAGTGGTGTGAAGCACTGTGAAGCGGTATATAAGATGGTAGAGGACAGGAAGGCATGGAGGAATTTTGTCCATGGGGTTGCGATGGGTCGGACACGACTTCGCGACTAACAACAACACACAAGGACCACCCCGAGTTTAGCCAGCATCCCAGAGCCTCTTGCCTACCCTGACCCTCTCCAAGTCTGAGGATTACAACTCCCATTGTGCTGAATGGTTATTGGACCTATGGGTAGCCCAGGGTAGATATAAATAGTCCCCACGGTCACGTGATCAAAATTTGGGCACTTGACAGTGTGTATTCATGACAGTTGCAGCATCCATGTGGTTGCCATTTGCAACCTTCCCAACTGCTCTCTGACAAGCAATGTCCATGGGGGAAGCCAGATCGACTTAACAACCAGGTGATTCACTTAACAACACAGCGATTCACTTGACCAGGACAAGAAAGGTAAAATCGGACATGACTCGCTTGTCAACCCGCTTGTGTGAGTATAAAGAGTATAAACCCATCCATTCCCCGCCATTCGGTTAGAACCGAAGAAGCGTCTTGGATGAGAAGCGAAACGTTTTCAAGGAAAGAAGGGGCATGCAAGTCCAGTTGCCTTTTGGAAAAGCACCTTTGGGACAACCTGGCTTAGCAGCCGAAATTCTGCTCTCAGTTGTGGTCATAACTCAAGGTGTCAACTTGTAAAGCATTCCTGGCCTGCTGTTGAGTTGCCATGGGCAGGAGAGGGGAGAGCTGGTGCAGCAACGTATACGTTTCTCAAGGCTGTATCCCAGAGGCATGATCTCTAAAGCCTGGGAAGGTGGTCGGTTGGAGAATGCGATTTATGACACATCCTGTGGGGAGGGGGGAAACAGGGTCAGTAGTTGAACTGTAAATTACGTGGGGCAGAGCTGACTCAAGGACTTCCTGTACTCAACAGTCCCAGTGACCCAAGGTTGACTCTGCTTCCCTTTTCCACAATCAGCCCAATGCTACCAGGGAGCTGGGCACTAGCCTCTAGTACCAACAGGGAACAGGCAGTGCAGATGTTAACTTTTCCCTTTTTCCCTTTCCCTTTATTTTTTTTAAGTTGTGGCCTATGTTATCTTGCTGTTCTGCCTGTTTTATTTTCTTTCAATATGACGAATGGATCCTTGGACTTTTTTTTGGCAGGGCTTATGTCCAGAGAGAGATTTCAAGGTTGAAAGGGGTGGAATCTCTGATCGCCCCATCTACAGGCTCAAACATGTCCTGGGAACCAGGTAGGAGGTTAAGAGCTTTGTTCATGACTTAAGTTGAGTTAGGAAGGCCTAAAAGGAGAAGCAAAAACTGTATTTGAAAGAAACATTACCGGACCACTGATAGCCAACTTGAGCGCTAATCTGGACCAGAGATACGGGGTTCTTGTCTTTATAATTTTTTTTGACAATCCTTTTTATTAGTTTATAACATAAAATGCAAAAGCAAATAGTAGGGAAAAGGGAAGGGAAACATGTAGCAAAGGGAAAAAGAAAGAAAAGGCATTGACTTCCAACTCCCTTTGGTGCAGTAGAATAAAAAGTGACATCAAACCTCAACTTTTTACTTTTACATAGTAGAATAAACTGGCCATTTCTGCAAGAACACATCTATCTAATCAGTGAAACCCAAAATCAAAGTTTCATTTTTTCCCCACCTCAAGCACAAAGTCCAGAAACGTTTTCCAGGTTTCCAAAACCACTTCTGTTTTTTTTTTCTTTGATCAAAGCAATCAAGAGCCTTGGTGGTGCAGGCTGTTAAACACCTAGCACTTAGCTCCAGCTGTCTACAATTACTGTAGGCTCGAATCCCACCAGGCTCAAGGTTGACTCAGCCTTCCATCCTCCCGGGGTAGGTAAATTGAGGACCCAAGATTGTTGGGGGCAATAAGCTGACTTTGCAAAAATGCCACTGGGGGGGGGGGCAAAAGCCCTAGTAATAAGCAGGCATATACAATGGAATGAAGGCTATTGCTGAGCGCATTGGGTTGTGCTCCAAAGATTGTAAGCCGCCCTGAGTCTCCAGACAAGGGCGGCATATAAATGTGAATTAAAAAAAAATTAATTGCAACCATTCCTCCATTGAAAAACCCTTCCAGTTTTGTGCGTGAAGTAATTGTGCTGTGGGTGTCTCTTGTGAATACACTGATGAGTATCACACACTGCACACAGGCTTGATGTGGATGATGGGATGGTGATTTTTAGGGTCTGAAGCATTCAGGATGCTAGTGTGCAATCAAACACAGGACCCCAAAAACCAATAATCAAGGCTCACTGTAGTATTTATTTAACACTATGCACTGTAGGAATTCCAACAGGCAAAAGAATGCACTCATATTCATATATTTCAGGAATGGAGGAGAATATGATACAATCACACATATGCATGAGTAATAGATGATGTAAGCATAAACATTCATAATCAGCAGACCTCAAGTTACAGGTTAACAAAAGTTCATTTAGTGACCAAAGTTACTAAATTAGTACAAAATTAGTGACCAACGGCACTGAAAAAAGTAACGTGCAGATGTTTTTCACACAACTGTTGTAGCATTCTCATGATCACTTGATTAAAATTCAGATACCTTGCAATTAACTCATGTTTATGACCGTTGCAGTGTCCCAGGGCCATGTAATCCCCTTCTGACAAGCAAAGTCAATGGGGAAGCCAGATTCACTTAACAACCTGTGTTACTGACTTAACAACTGCAGTGACTGACTTAACACCTGTGGCAAGGAAGGTTGTAAAAGGGAGAAAAAAATTCACTTAACAAACATTTCATTTAGCAACAGAAATGTTGGTTTCACTTGTAGTTGTAAGTCAAGGACTGTGTATACTTCCCCAGCCTTCTGCTGTTACTAACCTCAAGCAAGAGTTAGAATCTTAATAAAAAGGAACATGTCGGCTACATTGCCATAGATGTTTTGATAAAGCATACAGAGAGCTAAGGACTTCAAGGTTATCTCAGTTACCGCACATTCCTTCTATGTGTCTTATCTGTTTTCCTCATACTCATCCTGGTTCAAGGAAACCTAGCATGAATCTCCATGGCTTTCTCTGAATTCAACGGGGGCCTCTTCAGAAGGTCACCAAATTCTCCCTAACGCCATCACTCTGCTAAATAAATAATTCCCTCAACACTATCAAACTATTTACTAAGTCTGCATTACTATTACTATTAATTCTCCCATCCTTCCTTTCACCCATCTCCTCCCACTTATGACTGTATGACTGTAACCTTGTTGCTTGTATCCTTACGATTTATATTGACTGTTTCTTAATGTGATTTGATTGCTTATTGTACCCTATGGCTATCATTACGTGTTGTACCTTATGATTCTTGACTCTTGACAAATGCATCTTTTCTTTTATGTACACTGAGAGCATATGCACCAAAACAAATTCCTTGTGTGTCCAATCATACTTGGTCAATAAAGAATTCTATTCTATTCATGTTTCACGGGATAGAAGTGAGACATTATCAAAGAGATAAGTTGATTTCCCAGTTTTCTGAACTCAAAGCTCAGGTTAACCTGAAATTGTTGCCACATTCACATGTTTCTGAATAATATTAGCCCGACTAGTGACTCTCTACCGCATCATTGCCTGTGGAATTCATTGCCACAAGATCTGAGGATGATTCCAGCTTGGATGGTTTTGAGAGATATGCAACCAAACAAAGCAAAACCTATACTGGATCTTAGTGGGACGGTATGGGACACCAATTGTGTTCAGACTAGAGCTGTTCCCACCAACATCCTGACCCACCATCTCATTTTAGCCTTGTTTATAGCAGCGTTTCTTAACCTCACAAACTTTAAGATGGATGGACTTCCACTTCCAGAATTCTGGGAGTTGAAGTCCACCCATCTTAAAGTGGACCTTTTGTGTGATGGAGAGGGAATTATCTTCACTGCTCTGTTTCTTGATTTGTGCTTTCAGCTTGTTGGTAACCAGTGGGCCACCGGACAGTGGACTACAGGTTTGGTGCGTGGAACCAGATGAAACAGGTGTGCCTCCACTTCCTAACTGGGTTTCAACCAGACCCCACTCAGTTTGCAGGGATAAGGATGAAAACCTTTCTCGCTCCCACAATTTAATTGGTTGCTCTTCTAAAGAAGACACCCGAGTCCTTTTCCATAATGTAAATTCCTCACAACTGTTAGCATAAACCAGTATTTCTCAGAAACTTGAAGATGAGTGGACTTCAATTCCCAGAATTCTCCAAGTAGCCATGAGACATACTGACACAAATAATGCTAATTCTGTGAAATTTGAAGAAATAAGTTGGATTGGTGAAATTGAATGAAAGCCACCTTAAAAAAAACCATCTTCCTGAAAGACATTTTACAGATTATAGATTAACAGAGTTGGAAAGGACCTTGTAGATCAGTGGTCGCCAACCAGTGGTCCGGGGACCACTGGTGGTCCACAAGAAAATTTTGGTGGTCCGCCTAGAAATGTCACCCTCAAAGCAATTAATCCAGGCTGTGTGGGAACACAAGGCTGCGCCGCTCACTTGGCCCGTGGGAACACAAGGCTTGTGTCGCTTGCATTGCGAACAACACAAAGTAGTGAGCGGAGGGGGGAAAGGGCGGAGGGGGGAATTTGCCCCACACGCCTCCCCTGGCCACTGGGCTGCTTCTCTGCTTCTTTCGTCTTCTGCTTTTGGCTGCACGCAAGGAAAGCAGCAAAAATCTTTCTTTCTCTCCCCCAAACTCCGCCAGAAATGAGTCTTTGGGACCCTGCAAGGCATCCTGCTCCAAGAAGCTGCACCAGCATGACAAGTCTCACAACGACTCATTTCTGGTGGAGTTTGGGGGAGAGAAAAAAGACTTCTGCTGCTTCTGCTGTTTTCCTTGCATGAAGCCAAAAGTCTCTCTCTCTTTCCCCCGAGAACAGAGCAGGAGATGGTATCCTGCGATCCCAAATAAAGAATGATCGATCAGTAGCAAAATGGGGTGGGTGATTTTCCTGCATATTTTTTTTGGATTTTCCCAGGGTTTCTGGTCTGCGGGATTTAAAATTATGAGTTTGGTGGTCCCTGAGGTCCAAAAGGTTGGTGACCCCTGTTGTAGATCATCTAGTCCAACCCCCCCACTATGTTTTGATGATACAAACAGAGATTTGATAATGTTTGTATATCTCTGATATCTTTGCCATTCTACTGCTTTGAAGACACACACAGCAAATTGCTTTTCCTCCAAACTTCCCCTTGTAATTCTTGACTTAGAGAGAAAGGTGCAGCTCACCAGTGCTCAGAGGCTGACACTTTTCTTGATGCCAGTATGATTTCAGCCAGGCACCTAGTAGAACACCCAGGAAAAAAGGCTGAGCTGTGATCTCTAAAGGGAGAGAAATTGGAGAAAAGTGATGCTTTGGAAACTACAGAGAGTTTTTAACTTACAACCATTTGTTCAGCGATCATTCAACGTCACACTGGCATTGAAAAAAGTGATCTACAACCACTCCTCGCACTTATGGCCATTGCAGCATCCCCAAAGTCACGTGATCCAAATTTGGATGCTTAGCAGTTGGTGTGTATATTTAGAAGAGTTGCGGTGTCCCAGGGTAATGTGATTGCCATTTGCGACTTTGCCAGACAGTTTCCAACAAGCAAAGTCAATCGGGGAAGCTGGATTTGCTTAATGACCACGTGGTTTGCTTAACAACCAGTGCAAAAATTACTGTAAAATTGAGCACTTCACAACCACTTTCCTTAACAAGGGAAGTTCAGGTCCCAGTTGTGTTCATACGTTGGGGACTACTTGTAGATGGAAATGAAGTCTTGTGGAAATTCTTATTTCTTTCCTCCGCCCTAGATATGATTAAGCTCCTGAGTGTCATCTCTCCCACAAAGACTGAAGATACTTCCTGGTCCAAAATTGCAACCAGCTGTGCCAAACCAGCCTGCGTCCTTCACGGGCAAAGAATCTCCAATCTCCAAATGACAGAAATCGAATCAGAGAAAAGTCTTTGGGTGGCTGGTAGGCAGTTTGTTTGAAAACCGTCTCCAAAATCCTTCCTTAGGAAGAGAGCTTTCCAAAGGGTTAGAAATAGGGAGAGATGCTGATTTTATTTTTCTTGTTTCCGTTCCTTGCTTTGCTTTTTGATCTCAGATTAAATTCAAGGAAAGAGGAAGGGGATTTATAAATGTGTATGCTTTGCAGTCATAGCAGAATTATTTTGCGCAGAACTGCAATGTTTGTAACAAAAATGAGAGAAAGAGAGATGCCTTTTTTCTAATAACAGGTGTATCTACACTACAGATATAAAGCCAGCTGTACTGCCAGGTCGCCACAAAACTGGGAACTGATTTTTGGAGGTTGCCAAAGATAATCATGATTTTGGTCTTCAGTGGGTTTAGGAATTTGCATACAGGCTTTGATACAGAACTTCAGATAGCCTTCCTTGAGAATGATTAAAGAGATCTACAAACTAGTAGCAGAGCATTTTCTGCTTTACAGAAGTAATAGATTATATAGAAGATAACTTAGTATCACTTTTTCAGTGTACATACTGACACACATCAAAAATATAAATGTGATTTATAGATGTATTTATTTCTTTATTTTATTCGTATCCCACCTGTATTACTTTATAAGTAACTCACGAGAACAAACATATGCAACACATCTTTCTGCTATTTTCCCCGCAACAATCCTTTGAGGTGGATTGGGCTAAGGGAGAGTGACCAGGCCAAAGGTCTCCAAACTTGGCAACTTTAAGTCTTGTGAACTGCAACTCCCAGAATTCCCCAGCCAGCATGGCTGGTTGAGGAATTCTGGGAGTTGAAGTTCACAAGTGTTAAAGCTTCCACGTTTGGAGACCCCTGGACTAGGCCAAAGTCATCCATCCAACTTTTCTGCCTAAGGCAGGACTAGAACTCAGAGTCTCCTGGTGATTGGCCCAAAGACATCCAGCTGGTTTTCTCACCTAACGTGGAACTAGAATTCACAGCCCCCTGGGGATTGCCCAAAAGTCACCCAGTTGGCTTTCATGCCTAAAGAGAGACTAGAAACCCACCGTCTCCTCATGATTGGCTCGAAGTTAGTTTTTTGGGGGGAGTCATCATTTGAACTCGTTTCTCGTGGCAGAATTCTCTCCCACAACCCACTCAATTCTTTCCTCCTTCAGGCTCTGCCAACCTTGACAAAATCGCCAGTCTGGGCTTCCTGGATGAAGCCACCGCTGTGGTGTGTGGTGCCAAAGGTCAGCTGTTCCTTGTGGACTTCCGGCAACAGCAGGGGATTCTGGGAGAGCTTGAGGAGGCTCGGACCCCTTGGGCCCAGACGGAGGGGCTGAACTGGTGTGCAGGAGTCGGCTCTGGAGAGGCGCCACTGATTGCCCGTCTCTCCTCGGGCGGCCTCGTTGTGTTGACAGACATCAGACACCCTTCCAGCCCCCTGAAAATGGCCCAATGCTGTGCACCCACCTCTAATCTCCTTGGGACAGACTTCCAGTCCATCAGCTTGGCTCCTGTGCCGGGCGACAACCTGGCAGTGTCAGGTAAGCTGTGATGGTCCTTACCTTTGCAAGGCCGCTGGCCGCTTTTGCTACCATCATCCTTATGGGGTCTGCAGGGGTGGGTGGTGCGCAAAGTGGAGGAGCAACCTAAATGAAAAATGGTCACAGTTTGCAGAGGGGCTCAGCTGGGTCATGTCACCAGTGGGTCACAACTTCCTTCTCCTGTTGTCCCCCTAAGAACAACCCTATGAGATGGATTGGACTGGGAGAGAAGGATTGGTCTAAGATCACCCAACTGGCTTTCATGCCTAAGGGGGGAATAGAATTCACAGTCTCCCGGTAATTGGTCCAAAATCCACCTGGCTTTCATGCCTAAAGCCAGGGTGCAATTCAGCCGGTGTAACAACCAGTTTGGTGAGCGCGCACTTCATGCGCCAAATGGGTGCTTTGCGCACACACAGAGCATTTGCTACTGACCTTCTCCTGCAACCCCTGTGTGCTAAACAGCTGGTGCACCGCAATCCGCTGTGCCGCGCGAATCAGCTGAGCCTGAAAATCAGGATATAAAGCACTGAGTAGAGCCGGGGCAGGTGGATAGGCCCAACAGCTGATCGTCGGAGCGAACTAGTTCTCTCCCAGCTGATCTTGGAGCTACTGGTTTGCCTGAACTGGGCCGAACCGGTAGAATCCCACCTCTGCCTAAAGCAGAACTAGAAGTTACTGCCTCCTGGTTTCTAAGCCAGCGAGGTCAAGCTGAAATTTTGCAACATTTTCCCCCTTGACAGAGCTGGGTTGGGCGTGGCCTATGCGTGACACTTCTGGGCTGCAGGCCGCCATTTTGACACCCCTGCCTTAACCAATAGATCAAATGCTGCCTTCTCTTGCTTTTTCTCCATAACCCTTTGGGTTTCATAAAGAATATTTGTTTCACACCATTTTTCGCTTATGTTCAACCCCCCCTTCTGTCTTTCTTGCACCCTTCCAATAAAGCATTTGACCCAGATTGTTTGGGGGGGGCAGTATGCTGACTCCATAAACCACTTAGAGAAGGCTGTATAGCACTGCGAAGCAGTATATAAGTCTAAGTGCTATTTGCTATTTATTTGCATTTCTCATTTCTCCAAGGTTTTGACGGGACCATTCAGGTTTACAATACACAGGACTGGGCTTCCTCAGGGCAGGAAGCCAAGCCGGTGTTCATTCACAAAGGACACATCTTCGGCACCCCAGACAAGGATGGGGGCAGCCCGGTGGTCACCACCCACACTTGGCACCCTTGGAAGCCCCAGACATTACTCTCGGCTGCAAGCGATGGATCACTGCACGTGTGGGACTGGTCTGACCCTCGAACAAGCGAGCCAGTCTGACACCCTCTGTCCCTCCGCCTCTTGGGAAGTGTCCTCTGAGGTCCCCTGCAATCTCCACCCTTCACAGTACATTCTGGAGTCTCTGGATCTAATGATGTTTGTGAATAACCTTGGGAGACAGAAGGAAGAGCTACAGGCTAGCTGACAGTCAGATAAGAGATAGTTGAGCCTCAGCAGGAAATGAGGTTGTGGAAAATATCTCTAGTTTCTTGGACTGTAAAAGTGAGGGGGGTCAGAGATGTTCTTATCTTGCAAGATGTCATTAATATAATTTTAAAAGAAAGATAGAGCTAATATTTCTGGGTATGCAAGTTGAGGGCTGTTTGGAAACTGAAACAGTATTTGCTGTGTGAGCAAGGAGACAGCAAGGAGCCTGGGTGTAGCTTAGCTCAACTGTTCTGTACTAAAGCTGCTTGGTGCTGTGAAACTGAAACTGAAACTCCTCTCCTCTGCTTGTGTTTTGCATTTGGAAGAGATTTCTTTTCAGGTGGGGAGGGGGAGTAGAACTCCTTAGCATCAGAGCGTGTTAATAATAATATACAAAATACTAATGTGGTGATGGTCATTTTGAAAAATCCTTTCTTAGTGAGCACCTAGAAGCCAAGAGGAACATACATGCCAAATTTCAAGCTTGTAGGCTTTACGTTTCGCTTTTATATATAGAGATTTCAAAGTTGCCAGGGTTGGGAAATCCTGTCATAAATAATGAAAGTACACTCGTGTTTCGTTCTGGATTTTCAAGCACCTAGAAGCCAAGAGGAACATATGTGCCAAATTTCAAGTTTGCAGGTAGAAGGGAAAAAGAAAAAAAGGCATTGACTTCCAACTCCTTTTGGTGCAGTAGAGTAAGGTAATAATAACATGAAACTCTGATATTTACTTTTATATAATAATATATACTAGCCATTTCTATAACGACAAACCTATTTAACCAGCAAAACATAAAATCAAAGTTTCATTTTTTTCCCATCTCAAGCACAAAGTCCAAAAATGGTTTCCAAGCAGAAACAACATTGTGTACTTTTCTTTAATCCAAGCAGTCAATTTAGCCATTTCTGCTAAGTCCATCTACTTTGGCAGCCATTTGTCCATTGTGGGAATCTAAAGTATCTTTCCATTTTTGTGCATAGAGTATTCTTGCTGCCATCAACATATATAACATCAACATTTCAAGATCCAATTTCTTTTCTTCTCAATTAATTGAGATCTCAAAGATTTAATCATTCTTGATCTAATATCCTCTCCAGACGGTTCAGAAACTGCTCAAAATCTTAACTGGAGTTGCATTTACTCCCAGCTTCTGGCAAAACCATCCCATAGCAAACAATTGCTTTGCTTAATGACCATAGTGTTTGCTTAATAGCCGTTATAAAAAAAAATCATAAAATCAGGTTTGTCATGTGACCACCATGAGTTATAACCATAATGGGTAGATTCCATTTTGGTCCTAAGTTGAGGACTATCTGTATTTTATGTGTTAGTTTCTATCCATTTCTGTTTCATCCAAGGGCTTTTACAAAAAACTGCATTACTTGGAAAAATGCAGGTAGTATGACAATATCCTAAATCAGGGCTTCTCAACCTTGGCAGCTTGAAGATATGTGGACTTCAACACCCAACATTCCCCAGTGGGCATAGATGAATGACTGCTCTCAGGATTCCCCAGCTGGCATGGGTAGAGTTTTCACCAAACACCATGAAGCCAGATAACTTCCTGCACCCATGCTCCTTTGAAGCTATATCGCAACTTTCTCAAACTGTCACAAGTCCACCCACTTAGAAACACATATATACATCCTGGACATCTGGCAGATTACACCACTTAATATCCTTAAATTATATGCAGTTTGAGGAGGTGTCTATGGAGATTCTCAGTCATCTAGGTCATGATTGTCCCAAAGATGCTTTTTCAAGAGGCAACTGGAACTTTCTGGTTTTTTCTTTGAAGACGTTTCGCTTCTCATCCAAGAAGCTTCTTCAGCTCTGACGGGATGGTGGGGAATGGAAGGATTTATACTCCTTTCAGACAGCTGGTCATTTGCATCCTTTTTAGCAAGTCATTAAGGTCACCTGGAGCAAATCATTAAGGTCACGTGAAAATGGCCGTGCAGCCTTGTAACTGATGAAAGGACTGTGTTGTAGATTGGAGACAGATGATGCCATATCCCTCCCCTTCCACTGAGGGAGGGCTATTCAGTTTTGGCATAGATCAAAATAGATCAAGAGGGGTCAAAGAGGCCATCTGTGTCAAAACTGAACAGCCTTTTCTAAACACAGGGAGGCTTAGGACATCATCTATCTCCCATCTACAACACAGTCCTTTCAACAGTTCCAAGAAGACTCCACACCCATTTGCACCACTCAGGGGACACTGATGACACAGATAAACCTCCAGGTGACCTTAACGTCTCGCTAAGAGAATGCAAATGACCAGCTGTCTGCAAGGAGTATAAATCCTCCCATTCCCCACCATCTCCAGTCAGCTGAAGAAGCTTCTTGGATGAGAAGTGAAACATCTTCAAAGAAAAACAGGAAAGTCCAGTTGCCCCATGAAAAAAAAAGCAACTTTTGGGATATTCAGTTGAGATAGCTAAGATTCCCCAAACTTAATTGGTACTACAAGCTAGATAGGTTCTCATGCAAATGATTTCTTCGAGTGAAGTGGATCCTGTGAGAATTGATTCTGATTTTTTTAAAAAATTCATATTTATATGCCGCCCTTCTCTGAAGACTCAGGGCAGCTTACAATTTTGGAGCAACCCAATGCGCTCAGCAATAGCCTTCATTCCATTGTATATGCCTGCTTATTACTAAGCGGCATTTTTACAAAGTCAGCTTATTGCCCCCAACAATCTTGGGTCCTCACTTTACCTACCCCGAGAGGATGGAAGGCTGAGCCAACCTTGAGCCTGGTGGGATTCGAGCCTGCACTAATTGCAGGCAGCTGGAGCTAAGTGCTAGGCGTTTAACAGCCTGCACCACCAGGGCTCTTATCTGATTCTGATTTGCTCCTTTTTGGGTAGCTTCTCTCACTTTGGAAAAGCTGTAGAAGGAAAACACGATGGATTAATTCGTGTTTATTTTTTATTTTCTTTAATTAAGCAAAAGCCGAAAGAAGAAACAATAAAGCGATAGGGGAAAAACAATAGGGGAAAAAAAGATAGGGCCAACAATAGAAAAAAGAAGATTTATATACACATATCTATGGTTTATATAGAGATTTCAACGCTGGAGAGCCAAGACACAGAATCTATTTTTGTTCTCCACCAAACTCAATTATCAGCTATGCCCTTCTGCTTGCATCCTAGGTAGAAAGTCAACGAAGGGAGAAAAAGAATTTCATTTCTCAAAATGGTAAAAGGCCATCGTTTGCCTGTTCAAGATATGGGGAGAAACAGTGCAGAAGTCTGTCGATGCTCTGGTCACTGAGGAGCACCAAAAGTGTGTCAGAGATGAACAGCGGATTAAAAAAGCGTGTGTATGCCAAGGCAAGGCCAAACAATAGACAACAGCCAAAGAGCACCATCATCAGGATTTTGGCTGCCATCCATAACCAACGCAGAATCCTTTCCTTTGTCCCGTCCCGGGCCACCCCCACCAGCCTGGCTTCCACAAGTTCATGCATCAGGATGCCCGTCGGCACCTGGTTCTCCTGGTCCAGCCGCATAAACGTGGCCTGCTGCACGCAGAGGTCCTGTTGGTTCTGCAGCTCTTTGATGCGCTTCCTCAGGTGTTCCCTGGCCTTCTGGATCGTCGTGACTTTCTCCTTCAGTAGGCCCGATTGGGTTTTCTCCACGCGGTAGTTGTGCTCCGTCTCGACCAGTTTGTCCTCCAGCTTCTGCAGGTACTTGTGAACCTCCGATGGAAGGTTCCGCATCTCTCTGAGGTCATTCTCGTGGGTAGGTTTGTCATTTTTGAAGATGGCCACTTGGCTGGTGACCTCATGCATTTCCTGGTTGAGGTCGCTGTTGGCTTTCACCAGGGACTTGTTCTGCAGCGCTAATTCGTGGATCGCCATGTTGACATGATCCAAACTTTCTCTGACGTCCTCCACAGTTTTCTGCAGGTGTTCCATGGTGGATTTAAGGTGATCTACTGTCTCCCGAAGACTCTTATGCTGCTCTTTGATGTATTTCTTCTCCTGGAGAAACTCCTGGTTCTCAGAGTCCAAGGAGGCTACGTTCTCTCTCAGTTCCTCTATCTGGAGACGGAAATTCTTATTGGTTGCCGAGAGATCGTCCAATGACATTGTCTGTTTTTTCTGATCTTGCCCCTTATTTAAATAAATACTAAATAAAATAATTTCTGAGTCGCTTTTCTTTTGATCCAGTTATTTTGAAGTGGATCTTGTGGTGCTGCTGTCCAAAAGAATCAACGATGCCAGAAATGTTGACATTTGCCATGGCAACCTCCAACCAATGAGGTTAAGAGGAGCCCATGATGACATTAAGAATGGCTTTGCTTTGGCTTGAATATGGAGTTTGAAAAAAAAAAACCAGTCATCTGATTGCCTACACATCAGGGCCTGGACCTTTAATTTATTAGTAAATTATTAAAGGTTTTTTTTTGCAAGTGAGACATGCATTAACTTCAACCAAATCTAGTCCATCTGAATCACTTTGTGTAGGCTCTGTTACAAGCTGGCTCTATCATGCTGACTCAGGAATTCTGGGAATTGGAGTCCACAAGTTGTAAAGGGGCCACGGTTGCCCAACTCTGATCTAGACAAACACCTAAAGATGGCTGACTCAGGAACAGTCCTACACATCCAAGACTAATCATCTTTAGGGGTTTCTGTAGATGAGGGGTAAGCAACTATGGCCCTTTCATGACCTGTGGCCTTCCCAGAATTCCTAGACCAGCATGGGAGTTGAATTCAATTCTGGGAGTTGAAGTCCACAGGTCGTAAAGGCAGACATAGTTTCCCGCCCCTGGTCTAGGTTGTAAGTCGTCAAATCCAAATATGAGTCATATTTCCAACCAAAGTTGCCTTTGAGATACACAAGAAACATCTGTATTGAGAAACGAAGTAAAAGCCCAGACAGCCGTCTGTTTCTAGGTCAGTTTGGTGATGGAAGGACAATGTACAACTACAGCAACAAAATAATTCAGCAATCTGTCAGCTGCAAATTTGGAAGACAAAGCTGCAAAGTTGGAGGATATTTATTTATTTATTTGATTTGTCAATCGCTTGCAAGATAATAGGTATATGTACAAGCATAGTTATGAATACATGAAATGGATACTTATAAGAAAAATAAAAGAAACAATAGGACAGAGACGGTAGGCATGATGGTGTGCTTATGCACGCCCCCTAATTATGAAGAAAATTACCCTTCCAACATAATTGGTGATCATGATGTGAAACAAAACAAAACAGGTCCAGTCAAGGTTTCTGAAAGGCACAGGAGATGCTCCTTACAACTGTGTAGTTTGTGATTAAGTGGGGCTTAAGTCATAGTTCTTTGTTTTCTATGGGAAGGAAAAAAGAAGAATTTAAGAGTCAATGAATAAAACAAGTATCTCTGTTGAAGTCTAGGGGGTAGTCCGAGACAAGAGTGTCGGGTAAATACAATGACAGGATTTCAGATGGTTATAGGTGTCAGTCCAGAGGTCTCCAAACTTGGCAGTTTTAAACTTGTGGACTTCAACTCCCAGAATTCTTCAACCAGTATTCTGGGAGTTGAAGTCCACAAATCTTGAAGTTGCCAAGATTGGGGACCACTGTGTCAGTCCAAGGGTATTCCCAAATAGCACAGTCTAGGGAGAAAGTCCAATATAACACATAATGACCTGGAAAGAATGGAATACAACAGAATGAATGAGCTGGAAGGGACCTTGGAGGTCTTCTAGTCCAGCCCACTGCTCAACCAGGAAAACCTAGACTACAGTATTTCAGAGAAGAAAAAGTAGAAAGATTGAAATACAAGCTTCTTGGCCAGTCACTTCGTCCTGTTATCAGAACCAAGTGACTGGCTAGAAGTAGCTTCTAGACCTAAGGTTGAACAGTCCAATCGGTGTCAGGTGGATCTGCGGGCTTCAGAATGGAATACAGGTAGTCCTCAACTTACAACAGTTCATTTAGTGACCGTTTAATTCATTTAATTACAATGGTATTGAAAAAAGTGACTTACAACCGTTTTTCACAGTCACAATCTTTGTAGCATCCCCATGATCATGTGATCAAAATTCAGATGCTTGGCAACTGGTTCATACTTATGACGGTTGCAGTGTCCCGGGGTCATGTGATCCCCTTTTGCAACCTTTTGACAAGCAAAGGCGATGGGGAAGCCAGATTCACTTAATAACCAGATGACTAACTTATCAACCACACTGATTCACTTAACAACCATGGTAAGAAAGGTCATAAAATGGGGCAAAACTCACTTAACCGATGTCTCACTTAACAACAGAAATTTTGGGCTCAATTGTTGTCATAAGTCGAGGACTACCCGTAGTGAACCCAGGATCTAATTCCTCAAACTTTCTATACGGGAGTGTAGTAATACTTTCACATACACCCAAGCTGGTCCAATCCAACAAATACAGCTTCTTGCAAATATTTAAGAGGGGTGGGGGAATTATAGCAGAGAACCGTTCCACATAAGTGCCCCAAACACAATTTGCAATTTGAGGTGGATCAGAAACTAAGTCAGGAAAAAAAAACTGGAAAAAGAAATGAAAAAAAATCAGTTATGGCTGTGTTAAGGTAATGAAGATTTAATAGCAGCCGACCAGCTGTAAGGCTATAAGCCAAGATGATGAATTGAGGATGAGTCAGCAGAGCACTGCCGCTTTAAGAAGCTGTCTATATAAGGGCGGCCATGTGAGAGCGCCTCTCTCTCCTCGTGTTCTATCTCCATTGTAGTTCTCCATGTAAAGTTGAAGGTTGATTGCTTGCCTGATATTTGCCTAACACGTGTATGTATGTATATAGCAGTCTTGTAGATAAACCACGGTTAAAAGACAAAGCCTCTGTGTCCTGTGTTTTGCTCCTGGGTTGTCTCACAACAGTAGTCACACTGGAAACATTCTGACAGGCTGGATACAATCTCATTAAAAAAAACAATACAGATCTAACTTTAGAATATTAGAATAGAATAACAGAATTGGAAGGGACCTTGGAGGTCTTCTAGTCCAACCCCCTGCTTAGGCAGGAAACCTTACACCACTTTTGTCCACTTCGTATAAAGAAATATATTGGTGGATGAATTTGGAGCACCCAACTCAGCAGCAAAAGAATTATTCTTATCTAATATTTAAAGACTCAAGAGATTGTTTTGTCTAGAGAAGAAACAACTGTCTTTATCACAAGGTTACAGCTCTTCTGCGTGGTTTGTTACAAATCCAGGGGGCATTCTGTAAGGCTCTTCTGGCCGGCTCGCATCGTTTGCTCGCTCCCCAGATCCATTTTCAGCCCATTCTTGAGATATTTATGAAAAATGGCTTTGAATATCAGTGGCTTAGTAGCTCTGCTTTTATTCTATGCCCTGACTTTAGCTATTGGAATATGGGCTTCTCGGAAAACCAGACAGAAGGAACACCAGAAGCCCAGTGAAGTGGCCATGGTGGGAGGCAGGAACATGAATTTTTGCATTGGGTTGTTCACAGCAACTGGTAAGTACGAATACTTCAGAATGATAAATAGCATCTTTTACTCTAATGCTTACTCTGGACTGGGGGATATGATAGCAAGTGTTCCCACATCTAAGGGGCTGGAATGAAAAATAGAATAGAACAGAGTAGAGTAGAAGTAGAGTAGAAGTAGAGTAGAAAAAGAATAGGATAGAAGAGAGTAGAGCAGAAGTAGAGTAGAAATAGAATAGAATAGAATTCTTTATTGGCCAAGTGCGATTGGACACACAAGGAATTTGTCTTCAGCGCATAAGCTCTCATTGTACATAAAAAGAAGGGGTCATTATTCCCCAAAGCACTTGAAGGCAGGACAAGCAGCAATGGATGGTAACTAATCAGGGAGAAAACTTGAAAAATAAGGAGAATTTTCCAGACAATGAGAGCAATTAACTAGAGGAAGAGCTTGCTTTCTGAAGCTGTGGCTGCTCCAACACTGGAGGTTGGAGGAGGAGAAATTTCCTGACAGTAAGAGCAATTAATCAGCAGAACAACTTGCCTTCAGCAGTTGTGGGTGCTCCAACACTGAAGTTTTTAAAGAAGAGATTGGACAACCATTTGCCTGAAATGGTGTAGGGTCTCCTGCTTGAGCAAAGGGTTGGACTAGAAGACCTTCAAGGTCCCTCCCAACTCTGCTATTCTGTTATTCTCTTACAGTGAATGCAGGGCTGGTGTGCCAACAGAAAATGAGCTAGAGCAGGTCAAAATCTGGCGATTGGAAGCAGCATGCTTTTAATCATGAGTGATCCAATCCTCCCCAGCTGAGTAAGAACATCTTAACTTAATAACTGCGGTGATCCAGTTAGCAACGGTGGTAAGAAATGTTGTAAAACTAGGCAACATTCACTTAACAACTGTCTCGCTTAGCAACAAAACTTTGGGACCTTGGTCGTAAGTCAAGAACCGCTTGCAATTATCCGTGTATCTTTTATTCACTTTATTTTCCCTTTTCTCGGTTCCTTTCAGCAACGTGGGTTGGAGGAGCCTACATCAACGGCACGGCTGAAATTGTCTACCACCCTTCAAGAGGACTGGTGTGGGTTCAAGCTCCAGTTGGCTTTGCTTTGTCTCTCCTTGTTGGTAAAGATTTTAAAAGATTCTTAAACAAACCATGATGGTGGGAGACACATGAACAGACATCAGCAGTGGTGGGATTCTACCGGTTCACACCGGTTCTAGCGAACCGGTAGTTCCGGTGAGCAGTTGGCCCTGTCCATCCGCCCCTGCCCTTTCCTGTCCTATATTTTCCTGTTTTTTAGCTCAGCTGATTCGTGCGGCACAGCAGATTGCTGCAAATCAGCTGCTTTACCCACCAACACTGGTATAGAAGGTAAGTTTTTAAGCTTAAATTGGACGGTTTTTGAACGCAACATGTGCGCACTCACGAACCAGTTGTTAAACCGGTTGCATTCCACCACTGGACACCAGGTCAAAATATTTAAATCTCTCTCCATGTTTAATTTTATCTCAAGTTATCTGCCCCGGTTTGTGCATTTGTCAATGACCAGAAGCAAAATTTCATTTGGTTGGAAAATGCATGAGTGGCTTGCACCCTTAGTCAGAATGATAGAATGATAGATTTAGTTATCAATAAAGGAAAATATTTGTATCGCAGGATTTAAAAGAGGGGTCTTTGGTGCCCTCTGAGCTTGGTTGTTTTCTTGTGGGTATTTGTTCTGACCCAACCAGGTTCCCGAAGAGCAAACACAGACAAAGGCAGCAGCCCCCACCATTTAAGGTTTAATAACGAATTCTGTTCTGAAGGCTGCTTTCCACTAATTAGCTCCGACAAGAAAGAGCCATGCCAAGTTGTTTGTCAAGGCTGCCAAAAACCCAGAGATAACAACTAATTTACAAGATTCTCCAAACATGAACTAAGATGTCCACCAGTTGAGTTTCAGAGCTTCTTTGCTGTCTGCAAAGAACGCTTTTCCAAACCTGGGTTTTATCCTCTTCAGGGAAGGGCCATTACCTTGCAGCCTTACTCCCAAGTCACCTGTGCTGCTGTAATTGTTCTTTCCTCCGAGCAATCCTTTGTGCACGTGCACTTGGCACAGGCTCCTTAGGCACCTCCTCATCACTGCTGCCAGCCCCCACAATCTCTGAAGGCAGCAGTCCACTCCCTGATGGTCCTGGCCCCTCATCAGAGTCCTCACTCTCCTCAGCCATCTGTACCTGCTGCCGGCTAACCACAACAATATTAGGAACATCATCAGTGCTAGTAGAGAGTTGGGTTTGTTGTCAATTTACTGCATATTCTAGTGGCCTACCCTATCAGTGTTGGGGGTGGTGGTGATTGGGCTGTTTAGCTTGTTTGGCAGTTCCTTGGTTGGTTGATTGATTGATTGTCTCCTTCGTTAATAAATAAGACTCATCCTGGGAGACTTCTTGTTCATCAGCATCTGTAGTATATCAGTAATTCCCTTTCCCGAAAACAGTTTGTTAATGCATATTGCTGAAATAGTCTTATACTTTGAGTTTTCTTCCTACGGTCTCATCCTACGCTGTGGAAAAAGCGTATGATTCATTATCTTCATGTCAGAATCGAGCAGAATAAGCTGCTTCCGATGTCCTTTCCTCTCCAGTATCTCACCACACTCCTTCCTGTCTATCACTGCATGCTTATTAGATGTGTAGAAATGAAATTCACTTAATAGGTCAAGTTGTGCAATAACTCATCTATTCCCGCTTATTTAGGATTTTTTAAAATGTTTTTCTGCGTCTTTTCTGCACCGTTTCTTTTGTGTACTCTTATTTTTGTTTTTACTCTTCAGTTAGGGGTGGGCAATTAGTTTTCTCCAGGGGCCACATGAGAAACTGAGATTGTGGGTGTAGGGTCACTGCTGCCCCTCTTCCTGACTCTGCTGCCTCGCCCCTTTCTTCTTCTCCCACCCCTGATACCACTGCATGGCTGCCCTGTCCTCTACCCTCTCCCTGGCCAGTGGTAGGATTTCCAAATGTCTGCCACCTCAGCTATCTGTTCCAGGTACATCTCGTGCTAGGTCTTGTTTTGCCTTGGCTATTCTCCTGCTTGATCTTCCTTTCATGTCTGGCCCCTGACCACCTGGCCCCTGACCTCCGCACCTTCCGCCATGATTTGAAGACCTGGTTGTTTGACCAATCCAGGCTGTGACCTTTTCTTTCCTGGGGGAGGGGGTTTATATTTTAATGTATTTTAAATTTGTTTGGGCTTGTAACTGGGTTTAATCTCTTTTTAATTATTTATTGCTGTTGTTTCTTAGTTGTGAGCCGCCCCGAGTCTTCAGAGATGGGGTGGCATACAAGTCCCAATAATAAATAATAAATAAATAAATGTCAGCTGCTGCCTCAGACATACTCTTAAAAGCTTGTCTTTGGGTGCCATCTTACTGATGTCTGGGTTTTGTCCAGGATGGTGGCTATATAAATATTAAAGCCTTCAATCACTACACTGAAAGCAAAATCAACATTAAGAAATAATAAGGCCATAATACAATAGCCAAGGCACCATACCAGACTCACAACACACCTATATTGGGTTCATCCAGAGATGGTATTCAGCAGGTTCTGATCAGTTCTGGAGAACCAGTAGCGGAAAATTTGAATAGTTCGGAGAACCGGCAAATACCACCTCTGACTGGCCCTACCCTCATCTATTCTCTGCCTCCTGAGTCCCAGCTGATTGTCTGGGTCTTCTTTTGTTGCCCTGCACAGGAGAATGGAGCTGGAAAGCAGGTTAGTGGGGTGGGGAGAGAATGGGATTTTGCAGTAACCTTCCCCCAGGAGTGGGGAGGGAATGGAGATTTTATAGTATCCTTCCCCTGCCACGCTCACCAAGCCACACCACACCCACCAAGCCACGCCCACAGAACTGGTAGTAAACATTTTTGAATCCCACCATTAATAAATGTTAAAACCTTCAATCACAACATAGAAAGCAAAGTCAACATTAAGAAACAGTAAGGCCATAATACAATAGACTCACAACACGCCTATAGGTACATTGGTTGGGGGTCTTCTGGACCTCAACAGTGAGATTGTTGCTTATGGCAGGTGTTGGAACAGAGGAGGGATGACTCCTAGGCTCCATCCACCGGATAACATTTTATAACAGAGGGAACCTGGGGTACACTTGAACAGAAATCCTTGGGTAGTGATGATCCAGTAGGAAACCTGATCTTGTCCCTTGCAGGATAATAATCACCACCTTGTACTGCAAAAAAGGGGTGCGGTGGCCTAACTGTTAAGATACTCAGCTGTCAACCGGAAGGCTGGCAGCTTGAGACCCAAGTACGTGCAATGGGTGAGTTCCCCTAGCAGTTCAAAAGCATGCAAATGCAAGTAGATAAATAGGTACCACTTTGGTGGGAAGGTAACAGTGTTCCATGCCCCATGGCGTATAGACAGGGGTGGGATTCTACCAGTTCGCACCTATTCTCTAGAACCGGTTGTTAACATTCTAAGCAGTTCGGAAAACCGGTTGTTAGAAGAAATTACTGGCCTAATCCTGTAAGGAAGGCAGGAAGGAAACATTCTGGTGTTGCTTACAGAAACTGCCTTTCCGTTAACCCTTATTACATTCTTGGCAGGACTAGACTTCCTGTCTCTTGAACTTCTCTGGAGTTTTTTTTCCCCTCCTTTGCTGGTACTTTGCTTGTGTGGAGTGACCATTCAAAGTTGCAATGGCACTGAAAAAAGTGACTTATGACCCTTTTTCACACTTACGACTGTTGCAGCATCCCCACAGTCATGAGAGGCCAGGCGAGAAGATGTGTGCCTCAATGTGAGTGATGTTGAGTTGGCCACGCCCAGCCAGTAACATGACCACCAAGCCATGCCCACCAACTAAGCCACACCCACAAACCGGTTGTTAAAAAATTTGAATCCCACCCCTGCGTATAGATAGCTATGCTAGTCACAGAAATGTCTTGGGACAATGCTGGCTCCCTCACTTAGGAAACAGAGTGTATGAATACACAGTATGAATCACTGACCTCTACAGCTGGACACAACTGGACAGAGGAATCTTTTACCTTTAGCTGAACTGCGAAGCACTATGATGCCTTTTGTAAAAATAACTGATTGTTATACAACTTTTTTTTAAAAAAAACAGGAGGGTTCTTCTTTGTCAATCCCATGAGAATGAGAAATTACATGACTCTGATGGATCCAATCCAAGAGATGTATGGGAACGTGATGAGCTGCCTTCTTTTTATTCCTCCATTGATTGCGGATATATTCTGGTTTGCTGCCGTTCTTGCCTCTTTAGGTAATATTTGTGTCTTTCACCTGTCTTGGCAGAAACTAAATTTAGCCACCTGGAAGCCAAGGGAAGACAGCTGAGATTAGCTTTCCATCCTATATAAATGATGTATTGATTAGTGGAGGCTTGTTCAGGATAACTATTTCAACAGTGATCTGAGGATATTTGTAGCTCCAATCTTCATCTGCTTCACATTTCTAAAGTCTGGTATGTAAACAGGAGATGAGGAGATGACAGAAGGATTTTCTCTAAATAATTTAGAAACACCACAGAAATCTATAATGCAAATCTAGAAGTGAGGTAAGGACACTCTTATATATATCTAAGAGTCTTCTCACCTCACCTCAAGATTTGAATTTGAATCACTCTAGTTTTTGTATATATCAGTGTCAGAAGTTTTAAAAGTACTTTATTTCCAGTACTAATATTTTAGAGGAATCAGTGGTGGTATTCTACTGGTTCTGCCCGGTTCTGACAAGCTGGTAGCAGCGATGAGCAGCGGAGACCGAACCGGTTCTCTCCGCTGCTCTGCTGTTGGGCCCACCAGCCCACCCGGGCTCCCATACTCACCTTTATCCTCTGAATTTGAAGGGCAGCTGCTTTGCGCGGCACAGAAGAATGCCGCACGGCAGCTGCTGAAGCGACCGGGATCATGCAGGCTTGCAGGAGGTGAGTTAGAATACCTCTGCGCCTGCGCAAAGAGCGCATTTGGTATGCGCGCGCACACAAAGTGTTTGTATGTGCGCAAAGCGTGCCCACCAAGCCACGCCCACTGAACCGGTGGTAAAAATATTTGAATCCCCCACCACTGAGAGGGACATTTAGTTATGCTGAGATTCCTCCCTGCAGTCTTGAGGGTAAGAATAGTTTTCAACAGCATACTTGCTGGTTGGTATGAAGGATGAATATACAGAATATACGTTTGAATATTTATTTATTTATTTATTTATTGGACTTGTATGCCGCCCCATCTCCGAAGACTAAGTTCATTCAATATGACAACCATTTTAGGAATGGACTGCCCTTGCATACCATCCGGAGGCTTCAGCTGGTGCAAAATGCTGCCGCGCGGGTTGTGATGGGAGTTTCCCGGTTCTCCCATGTTACGCCCCTCCTGCGTGGTTTGCATTGGTTGCCGGTTGCCCTCCGAGTGAGATTCAAGGTTTTGGTACTGATTCGAGAAGGGTGAGACATGGGTCCGGGTTATTTACGGGAGCGTCTACTTCTGGCATCAAATACCAACCGCCCTGTACAAATACCAACCGCACAGGCAGGGACTCCTCGGCGTGCCGTCTGCGACTCAATGTCGCTTGGCGGTGACGGGGAGGGCCTACTCTGTGGCGGCTCCCTATGGAATCACCTACCTCTGGGGCTCCGCCTGGCCCCCGATCTTCGCACCTTCCGCCACGACCTGAAAACCTGGCTTTTCAGCAGGCTGCTTTGTGCTGACTCCTCTTGGGGGTTGTTTTATACTCTGTTTTTAGTAATTTGGCTTGTTGGGTTTAATTCTATTTTAGATAACTATTTATTGTGTTGGTTTTATTGTGAGCCAGTCCGTTCGGGAGAGGGCGCATACAAGTCAAATAAATAAATAAATAAATAAATAAATAAATAAATAAATAAATAAATAAATAAATAAATAAATAAATAAATAAATGGAGGTCATAGAATACAATGTCCATTTAACCTATGAAAATAGAATTGAGGTGTGACTCTGATGCCAGAGATTCATAATTCATAGATTAACCTGGTCAGCTTCACCTTCCAGAATTTCAGAGGAATGGCCAAAAAGTGATAATCCTAGGAATAGAATTTCTATAACAATGACTATGCTTTTGTTACAAATGGAACAGTTAGTTTTGTACATACAGGTAGTCCTCGACTTACAACAGTCCATTTAGTGACAGTTTGAAGTTACAATGGCACTTAAAAAAGGGACCTATGCAGGGGTGGGCTGCTATTGGTTTGCCCCGGTTCGGGTGAACTGGTAGCTAATTTTATCATTTTTTAATGACCGGTTCAGCGAACCAGTAAATCCCACCCCTGGCTGGCCCCACCCACCCCTCCCCTCCCCATGCAGCCCGTTTTGGATGCCAGGTAAGTGCAGGGCCTGTGTGGAGGCTTGGGGAGGGTGATAAATGGGCCTCCTGGAAGTTTCGGAAGGCCTCCAGAGGGCCCCCGGAGCCCAGGAAGGGCAAAAATGCCCCCCCCCATCGTGGTGCAGGAGGCCGATTAGGCCACGCCGACCATGGCCACACCCACCTAGCAAACTGGCAGAGAACCAGTTGCTAACATTTTTGAAGCCCACTCCTGGACCTATGACCATTTTCACACTTAATGATTGTTGTAGCATCTCCAAGGTCACCTGATCAAAATTTGGATGCTTGGCAACTGGCATGTACTTATGACAGTTGCAGTGTTCTGGGGTCATGTGATCACCTTTTGCAACCTTCTGACAAGCAAAGTCAACGGGGAAGCCAGATTCACTTAACAATCATGTTACTAACTGAATTGCAGTGATTTACTTAACAATTGTTGCAAGAGTTTGTAAAATGGAGGGAAATTCACTTAATAACTATCGCACTTAGCCACATAAATTTTGGATTCAATTGTGGTTTGTAAGTCGAGGACTACCTGTAAATTAATATATTTGGTTAAGAGAAATGGCATAGCATGAAATGTATTATTTCACTTAAGTAGTCATTACTGCATCTTTTCCTAGGAGCAACCATGAAGGTCATTTTGGACATCCAGGGTTATGTTGCCATCATTCTTTCTGCATGTCCAGTGGTATTGTATACTTTGCTAGGAGGTTTGTATTCAGTGGCCTATACAGATGTGATACAACTGATCTTTATATCGCTCAGTCTGGTAAGTTCCTATCTTCTTGTATTACCACTCACTTGAACTACTGGGAATGATTGAAAATCCAGAATGAAACACCAGCGTTCCTCCATGATTTATGACAGGATATCCCAACCCTGGCAACTTTGAAATCTATCTATATAAAAGCGAAATAACACTCATGCATCGTCACAAAATCTCCAGAGCCATAAAGCCTACAAACTTGAAATTTGGCACCTAGGTTCCTCTTGGCTTCTAGGTGCTCACTAAGAAAGGATTTTTCAAAATGACCATCACAGCATTAGTATTTCGTATATTATTATTAACATGCTCTGATGCTAAGGAGTTCTACTCCCCCTCCCCAGCTGAAAAGAAATCTGTTCCAAATGCAAAACACAAGCAGAGGAGAGGAGTTTCAGTTTTAGTTTCACAGCACCAAGCAGCTTTAATACAGAACAGGTGAGCTAAGCCACACCCAGGCTCCTTGCTGTCTCCTTGCTCACACATCAAATACTGCTTCACTTTCCAAACAGCCCTCAACTCTCTCACACACTGACAGGACGCTAGCCAGATGAATACCGATGGATGCTGGTAGGCAGAGGCACAATTTCCCCCCTTTATTTTCCTCCCATAACACTAAGCCCGATCACATAGTTTCATAGCAAAGCACGGGTATCGAGCTAGTACAATATACGGACTTCAGCTCCCAGAATTCCCCAGCTAGCATGCTGGCTGGGGGATTCTGGAAGTCGAAATCCACATAGCTTAAAGTTGCCAAGGTTGAAAAGCACTGATTGATGACATCCCGATAGATTATAAACTTTAGGACATGCTATTCAATGAACTGGGAGATAATCTGAACCAATAAAGGAGAGTATTTGTAGCTTAAAGTTAAAACGAGGTGTCTTTAGTGCTCTCTGAGTTTTGTTTTTCTTGCAGATATTTCATTACCCAAAGTATGGTAAGTAATTTCATTAGTGCTTTTAATGATGTTATGTAGTCTGGCTAATGAAACATCAGCAAGAAAAGAAAACCAACCTCAGAGACCACCAAGGATAATCTAAATGTTCAATAGGCTAACCCCACAGAAGAGCACTAGACATTGAAAAAAGACACTACATGAATAAAACAGTGAAGTAGCCAGGATACACTCAGAGTAGAGACAGGATCTAAGTGGAAGGGCCAAGTACAAAGAAGTGGTTGGAGTCATAACACAGAGGTGGGTGGGACTAAGACACGAAAGCAGCAAGTGATGCTTATTTCAATTCATTTACTTTTTAAAAATTAATTCAGTATCGTGACTGTGGAGTACACGGAACATTTTGACTACCAGAAACCCTTCAGAAAAACATTTTAATTCTAATGTTTCTGCTTTTTGCTGCCAGTGGATTTGTATCCCTTTCGCCATCATGAATCCTGCTACGGAAAACATTTTTCATACAGCTACTCACAATATATCCCAAGCACTTTGGACCGGAAAAATAGAACCAGAGTTTTATGGAAGATGGTTTGATGATTTCTTATATTTGGTAAGATCTATTCCTGAAGTGGATGGGAAATTGGGGGCTTGACGCACTTACTGTATCCAACTAAATAATAAAAACAGTGGTTCTTCTAAATTAAGGGTAACCCATGTGCTTCTCGCCACAAAAACACTATTTTTTTATTTAAAAAAAAGATACACAGGGTAGTTTACAGATTAACAGAGGTGGAAGGGTTCTTTTAGGTCATCTAGTCCAATCCCCCTGCCCAAGTAGGAGATCCTACACCATTTCTGACAAATGACAGTCCAATCTCTTCTTGAAAGTCTCAAGTGATGACACTCCCACAACTTCCCAAGGCAACTTCTGTTCCATTGGTTCTCAGTGTCAGAAAATTTCTCCTTATTTCTAGGTTGAATCTCTCCTTGTTCTGTTTCCATCCATTATTCCTTATCTGGCCTTCAGATGCTTTGGAAAATAGGTTGACCCCACTCCTCTCTGTGGCAGTCCTTCGAATATTGGAAAACTGCTGTCATGTCTCCCCTGGTCCTTCTCTTCACTAGACTAGCCATGTCCAGTTCCTGCAACTGTTCATCATATGTTTTAGTCTCCAGTCCCCTAATCATCCTGGTTGCTCTTCTCTGCACTTTTTCTAGAGTCTCAACATCTGGTCTTACTCTAGTGGCATTAGGTACTCACTTGATCTTGTTGCTGATAAGGTAAATTCACTCCACAAGGAGGGATTAAAACTAAATAGCAGTGTAGACAATACACCCAAGGTAGTTCCAAACTGGAATGGGAGATACGCATGCAGGCCATTCTCTTCTTGATGGCTGGAAAACTGCTTTTCCACAGGACATTAAGAAAAACACACTTCTAAATTAAAGATGAAATGCAATTAATAATGTCAGGGCTGACATAATGCACATCAGACTGGGATGATAACCTAACGTGGCAGATGTTGGGAGGCTGTTTCTTTGGTTTAAGAAAGGCAAATGGAGACCAGAAATTCTAGAATGATCCAGAAAGAAAGCTATGGAGATGCTGCAAGAGTTGCCTAGCATGCCTTCTGTTAAATAAACTTTCCAGAGTCATCCAGAGTCATTGTTAGGTTAAAGGCAACCTGGTTTGAATTTAAGTTCTGACTTTTTGGCTAAGATCAAGCATACCGTCATATCTTGTTTTTATTTCAGTTCAGTTCAAGATTCTCCTTTTCTTCCAGGTGCTTGGGGCCATCCCATGGCAAACCTATTTCCAGCGAGTTCTCGCAGCTTCCTCTCACAAAGAAGCGAGGTTAATTTCCTATTTTTCTGGACTGGGCTGCATCATCATGGCCATCCCTTCTGTACTGATAGGAGCAGTGGCTGCCTCCACAGGTAACCAGGGCTGAACAAGAACTGGAGAGCCAGAGCCACAATTTGGGTGGTTCAGACCTAGTAATGCTGTTGCCATACTATGGGAGATTCTGGGAGTTGAAGTCTATACATTTAGAGTTGCTGAGATTGAGAAACACTGTTTTGAATAAAAAATAAACTCTTATATCCTAATCAGTTCAAGGAGCCCTAGTGTAAAAATAATTACTAACCCAAAGCAGTACCTCATATAAGGGAATATAGAGCTGGCCTTGAGAAAGCTAAAAAATACTTTTCTTAGTTTGCATTCGCTTTTTATGTTTTTGAGTAGTGCAGTGGCCTAGAGGTGGAATTCTTGCCTCACAATCAGGAAGCTGTGAGTTCAATCCTAGGCAGAGGAAGATATTTCTCTCTCTGGGCACAATAAGAATATATCAGCTGAACAAAGCTCCACATTGGCGACAGGAAGGGCATCCGGCCAGTAAACACTCAGCTCCACTCAGTTGCCTACACTCCACCCCGCAAGAGATTATGGAGTTGTTAAAAGAAGATGATAATGATTAGTTCTTTTATCTTTGTATTTTAAAACCTCAATTTAAAAAAACAGGATTAAGAACATAGAATCTTTTAAGAGAGCTGGCCTACCCATTTTCCGCTGGTCAACTCACAGCATTTTTTTTGATGTTTTTAAAATTAATCCTGCTTTGCCATTGCTTTAACTAATGAAAAAAGTGGGTAAGAAATTACACACACCTCACATGCGCAAATCCCACATTTCCACAAGGTTTCCACCTTCTTTGATGGAGCTTTGTTTGATATGGTGCATGGCTAGTAATACCTCATGTGAAAATGCTGATGTGTCATCAAATTTTGGCATTCTTGACAGAGTCTATATGCTCAGAGGTACAATCTCATGCTATCTGGTGATCCTGTGAACTGTCTATCATTTTGTAAAAATAATTTGGGAAAGATGCATATCGTCTTGGCCCAGAAACCTGCTCAATGTGTGTATAATATTTCACAAAATATATTCAAAGCAGCATATAAGAAATACAATATTAAAACTACTATACCTCAATCAATAAAAGAAGACAATAAATAGAGTAACTTACATCAAAACAGAACTTCAAAAGCTACCTAGCCCAGCTGTACCCATACAGAAGCTAGACTTTTGTTTCAAATATTAAGGATCAAATATGAATAAATATATATTTAGACAACTGTAACCTTGACCCTAATTCAACATTTCTCTAGTCAGATTAAATTTAATCCTCAATTCCCAAAATCAAAAGTTGATTCCCCCACCTTATCTTGCCTTTAAGTCAAAAGAAATTCATTCATGTTATTCTCTCAGCAAAGCAGTCAATTTTTGCCATTCATTTCAAAGTCCATACTTCCATTGTGAATATATACTATAGGTAGTACTCAATTTGCAACCACAGTGGAGCACAACGTTTCTGTTGCTAAGCAGGACAGTTGTTAAGTGAGTTCTGTCCCATTTTACAATTTTTCTTGCCACAATTGTTAAGTGAATCACTGCAGTTGTTAAGTGAATCATGCAGACTTTGCTTGTTGGAAGCCAGCAAGAAAGGTTAGAAATGAGTGATCAATCATCCAGGGACAGTCCAACTTTCACAAATACATGCCAGTTGTCAAATGCCTGAATTTTGATCAGTTGTTAAGTGATTCCCATTGACTTTGCTTGTCAGATGGCCGCAAAGGTGATCATCTGATCACGGGACATTGAAACGGTCATAAATACGAACATTTGCCAAGCATCTGAATTTTGATCATGTGACCATGAGGGTTCTACAATGATTGTTAAGTGTGAAAACCGGTCATAAGAGCCATGGTGGTGCAGTGGTTAGAATGCAGTACTGCAGGCTACTTCTGCTGCCTGTTGGTTGCCTGCAGTTCAGCAGTTCGGATCCCACCAGGCTCAAGGTTGCCTTCCATCCTTCCGAGGTCGATAAAATGAGAGCCCAGATTGATGGGGGCAATAGGTTGACTCTGTAAACAGTTTATAGAGGGCTGTAAAATGGCATATAAGCCCAAGTGTTAGTGCTATTAAATCATTTTCGGGGGTGCCATTGTAATTTTGAACAGTCACTAAATGAATGATTGTAATTGAGGTCTACCTTCATTCTTTCCCTCTTTGGGCATATAACTGGGATGTCAAACTCAACAGCCCATGGGCCAGATGCGTCACATGCTAGCCATGCCCAAGCCTGGTTTAGCAAAGGAGCAAAAAAGCACAATATGTCACGTCACGAGTTTGATATCCCTGGCATATAACAACCTCATGTATAAAAACAAAGCCCACCACTGATCGAATTCTGAAGCAACCTTTGAAAATGACACTTCTGTGTTTCCCTTTTTGAGACTGGAACCAGACCGATTATGGCCTCCCCACCCCGTACGAAAGAAACGAGTCTGCTCTCATACTTCCGCTAGTCCTTCAGCATCTCTGCCCGATGTACATCTCCGTCGGTGGTTTGGGTGCCATCGCAGCCGCTGTAATGTCCTCTGGAGATTCTGCTCTGCTCTCTGCCGGTTCCATGTTTGCTCACAACATCTATAGGAAAATATTCCGGAGAAAGGTAAAGGGATTGACTGTTAATGTTTGTCTACCACAAATGATACAGGACCATTATTATAGCAATCACAATCGCATTTAGGCTTCGCAGTGTTTTTACGGCCCTCTCTAAGTGGTTTACAGAGTCAGCCTATTGCCCCCAACAATCTGGGTCCTCATTTTACCACCTCGGAAGGATGGAAGGCTGAGTCAACCTTGAGCCTGGTGAGCCTGCAATTTGGCTATTTGAATCCCACCAGGCTCAAGGTTGACTCAGCCTTCCATCCTTCCGAGGTGGGTAAAATGAGGACCCAGATTGTTGGGGGCAATAGGCTGGCTCTGTAAACTGCTTAGAGAGGCCTGTAAAGCACTGCAAAGCGGTATATAAGTCTAAGTGCTATTGCTAACATGCAACATTCAGCCTGTTAATGAATTTGCACCCGTTTTAATTTGGAGGCAATTTTTTCCTCCCTTTCTCTCCTTCCTCCCTTTGATTTTTTTTACAGGCAACAGAGAAAGAGGTCCTATGGGCAATGAGAATCTCCATGGTGGTGTTTGGGATCATTTCAGCACTTCTGGCTTTCTACTCCTCTTCGATTTATGACCTCTGGTTCTTGAGTGGAGAGCTAGTGTACACCCTCCTTTTCCCCCAGTTGTGTTGTGCTCTGTTTCTTCCCAGCACCAACACCTACGGCTCAATTGTTGGGTTCTTCCTTGGCTTTCTTCTACGGTTATTGGCAGGAGAACCATCCTTGAAGATCCCCCCTGTGATCTGTTACCCAGGATGCTCAGTTGTAGAAGGCATCTACGTCCAACTCTTTCCATTCAAGATGGTCACCATGCTGGTCACGCTACTCACCATCTTCTCAACTTCCCACCTGGCCAGCTTTATGTTTAGGAGCGGAATCCTTCCTGCTGAATGGGATATCTGCCAAGTTATTATGGATGCCAGAGTGCCTGTTCCCTTCTCCTGGGGAGAAAGACAGATGGATGTACGAAAAATCCAGAATTGTGAGCAAGCAGAGGAAGCGGTTATGAAAGATATTTGACAGTATTATTCTTCTGTTACCACAATTGTTGGGAAGTTCCTTTGAGCTGTAGAAAGAAAATATCCATCTGGTTCAGTTTCAAGCTGGGAGAAAGACACTGGAAACATGGAGGCTGATTGGAAAGATGGTTTATTGATGAAGCAGAACTACCAACCACATGTGATTCTGGGCAGCTGACAAAATGGAGTTGAGAGTGGGGTGGGTAGGTTATAGCTTCTTTGGGCTTTGATTTGAGCTTCCTATTCCTGTGCAATAATTTGTATTCTATTGGCTGTTGTCAGATTCTTATGGGGTTATGTAGGGGTCATAGCTGGCTCTATAGGCAAAAGAGGAAATGCAAATCCTAGGTGTCTGTCTGAGCTAAGTTTGATTGAAGTTCGGACTGCTCTGAAAGGGTGTTAGGCAATTCTATTGTGGCTTAATGACTTTTGCCCTGTGTTGGATTATGAGTGAGGGTTAATCCTATCTTGAATGGATTACCAAATCTGCACTTCTAAAAGCTGCCTCTTCAGTATCAGTTGGAGCTATTAAAAAACACTGAGTCTGTTTCCTGCCTCAAAAAAACCACGTTTCTCCATTTCTCATTTACGGAAATATAATATTCTGCCTTTTTAATATTCCTCAAAATATTTTATTCTTCCAGGAGGATGGTAAGTGCTAACTTTCTACAGAGCAATGAAAAAACGTTGGCAGATAGGTCAGAATTCAAAATCACAGCAGTGTCTTTGCATTGTAGCAGCTGGAACACTTTTGCAAGTACTTCTGATTGGATAGCTGAGCTCTTTTTATGCCAAGAATATTAATTTAGATATAGTTAGGGAAGTGCTACTTGCTGTTTTTTTAACAACCCAGTCTATGTTCTCAATGGGAATGTTGTTATAGACTCTACTTTATACATCCCATCAATTAGAAAATAAATATTGGGCATCAAAGATCTTCTTTCTTATCAACCCAGTGGCCAAAACCATCCTTACTTTTTTAATAAATCCATTGAACAAGTACAACCTGCCATAAAAGCGTTGCCATGTACAGTGTGCTAGATTTCCAGTTTGCTCCATTCCATTAGGACTTTGTGTTCAATTATTACAGTATTCCACCTCCTTAGCAGCTTGAGGATATGTGGACTTCAATTCCCAGAACTCCCCAGCCAACATGTCTGGCTGGGGAATTCTGGGAATTGAAGTCCATACATCTTCAAGTTGCCAAGGAACATTGATCAACATACAAATTTTGTATTGTAGCAGCAAGTTGCTTTCTCAGATTGTTTTGGATCTGCCCATATCACTGAAGTACAAGTACCATTTGGCCAATGTACATTTCTCCTTCCTTCAAGACCTAACATTTTTATAATGGAACCTTCAGCATTTTCTCAAGGTTCCAAATCTGCCATGCCCCCAATTTTTAAACTGGATATTCTACTTTCATTGCCATTCCAGATGGAAAAATCTAACAACAACCATGCACCCCCTCAATTTCCAATGTAACTTTCTGGATGCATATATATTTTCTTACAACTGGTGGAGAATATCCATCCATATCCATACAATAATGAGAAGTGCATTGTTCTGCCATGCTGTTCTTCAAAATAACATACTAACTTGGAGTCTTTACTTAATGCCTATAACAGTGGTTCTTAACCTTTTTGAAAGAATCGCCCCCTTGAGCCATTGAGGAAGTTGTCATCGCCCCCCTCCCCCAACATAATCACCCCCATGCCGCCTCTTAGCGTCCCCAGGGGGGCCGGCAGAGGGGCGCTAAGAGGTGGCAGGGGGGCGTTAAAGGCACCAGCCCTGCAGGTTCACCCACTGACTGTAGTAACACTCCGGAGCCAGCGCCTCCAATGTGGAAGCGGTGGCGTGTTATGTGCCACTGCGGCTGCATTCGACGTGCTGCCCTGCTGCCACCTCTTAGCGTCCCCAAGGCCAAGGGGGCCAGCAGAGGGGTGCTAAGAAGCAGCAGGGGGGCGTTTGAGGCGCTGGCTGCCCCTGTAGTTTCACCCATTTTGGTGCCAGCTCCGGAGCGGTGCTACGGTCAATGGGTGAGCCTGCAGGGCCGGTGCCTTGAATGCCCCCTGCCGCCTCTTAGTGTCCCCAAGGGGGCCAGCAGAGGGGCGCTAAGATGCGGCAGGGGGGCAGCACGTGCCACTGCTTCCGCATTGGAGGCACCGGCTGTGGAGTCAATGGGTGAACCTGCAGGGCCGGCCGGCACCTCGAACGCCCCCCGTTGCCTCTTAGCGCCCCTCTGCTGGCCCCCTTGGGGATGCTAAGAGGCAGCAGGGGGGTATTCGAGGCGCCGGCCCTGTAGGCTCACCCCATTGACTGTTGTACCGCACCTGAACGGGCACCTTGAATGTGGCAGCATTTTGGGAAAGCTGCCGCCACTGCTTTCCCAAAGTGCTGCCGCTCTCGCATTCTTTCTGTCTGTCCATCCGTCCGTCCGTCCATCCGTCCATCCAAAAGGTCTGTTTGCCTGCCTGCCTTCCTGCCTATCTATCTACCTGTCTGTCTGTCTTTTTGTCTACCTACGTACCTACCTATCTATTAATGTATCTCTCTCTCTCTCTCTCTCTCCCCAATATATCTCTCTCCATTGCCCCCATATCGCCCCCCTTCCATTCCTTTGCCCCCACATCGCCCCTTTTCGTTCCATCGCCCCCCTGAAAAACAAAATCACCCCTTGGGGGGCAATATCGCCCAGGTTAAGAACCACTGGCCTATAAGTCTCAAGGCTGACATTGGAGAGACGATGCATTTTATATGTCTGTTCTGAGCAACACATCAAAATAACCTGTACATAAAAATGTTAAGTTCCAGTACCCTACGTTTTGTGGTTCCACATGGATATGTGTGTCTAAGAATGATCTTCTACAAGAATCTTCTGACAAAGCACAATATGAAAAAAAAAATTCTGCCAACAATGTGAAAGACAGTTTACTGTTAGTCTAATAAAATAGTCTGAAAGCTACATATTGTGTAGAAAAACCTGCCACATTTGGGTAAATTTCTAATGCACCATGTGGCAGATTAAGAGCTTTTTGGCTCCTGCTAGTCTGATGCTCTTTTCTAAGTCTATTCTTAATTCTATTATTAATGATTTCAGATCCCCAGAGAAACTTTAAAACCTCGCAGGATAAAAAGGGGAGAGGAAAACTGAATTGCTGATACCTAAAGAAGGGATATACAGAATTGGAAATATAGTTTCTATTTTTGTTTAATTCTGTGTAATCAAACTAAAATAATAACACAGGAAATATGAAAAAAATATATATAGAAAATATATATGCTGGATTAAAGCACACATTCTTTCACAATTAATAAAAGACCCTTAAATGTCAATATTTCTATGGCAGGCCAAATTTGAGGCATATCATTTTCATATAATATCCAGGATGATAGCTCTTTCGTAGAATTATAAACTTGTATTTGATAGTGATTATCTTTTTGGTAAGATTTTAAATTTTATTAGGAGCTGTGGTGACGCAGTGGTCAGAATGCAGTATTGCAGGCTGACTCTACCCACAGCCAGGAGTTTGATCCTGACCAGCTCAAAGTTGATTCAGCCTTCCATCCTTCTGAGGTAGGTAAAATGAGGATCCAGATTGCTAGGGACAATAATGCTGACATTGTGAACCACACAGAGAGTACTGCAAGGAACAATGGAGTGGTATATAAGTCTAAGTGCTATTACTATTCGGAGGCTTCAAGGAGTGAGGGCAATCCCTTACTTTTCCCATCCTTACAGTTCACTTCTCTCTAATTCTGCCCTTTGTTTTTTTGTTTTTTGTTTTTAATTACATTTATATGCCGCCCTTCTCCGAAGACTAAGGGCGGCTTACAATTTTTTGGGATACAACCCAGTGTGCTCAGCAATAGCCTTCATTCCACTGTATATGCCTGCTTATTACTAAGCGGCATTTTTACAAAGTCAGCTTATTGCCCCAAACAATCTTGGGTCCTCAATTTACCTACCCCGAGAGGATGGAAGGCTGAGTCAACCTTGAGCCTGGTGGGATTCGAGCCTGCACTAATTGCAGGCAGCTGGAACTTAAGTGCTAGGCATTTAACAGCCTGCACCACCAAGGCTCTTGGTAATGTTTTAACATTACCAAACTTCAGACACATTATGCGAGGACCTACCTCACTAGAGAAGGCTCTAATCCTGAAAAAGGTGGAAGGAAGGAGAAGAGGATAACCAGCAGAAAGATGGATGGACTGAGCTACAGTGGGGATCACTGTACCATTAGAAGACCTGAAAAACCATGCTGGGGACAGATGATCATGGAGTAAATCTATTTAAGCGGTTGCTAAGCATCAACAATGACTTGATGCAGGGGTGGGATGCAAATATTTTTACTACTGGTTCTGTGGGCGTGGCTAGGTGGGTGTGGCCATGTGACTGGGTGGCAAATAAATGCAGCATGGAGGCGCAGCACAGCACCCCCCCCCGCGCCCCCTTTTGCCTCCTGGGCCTCAGGGAAGCCTCCTGGGTGAAGCAGTAAGACAGCGAGGGGGATCGTCAGAACAGCTGATTTATTTTATTTTTATTTATTTATTTATTTTATTTTATTTGTCAATCGCTTACAAGATAATAGGTATAAGTATAAACATGAGTAAGAATACAGGAAATAGGTACAAATAAATGGGGACAATAGGACAGGGACGGGAGGCACGATGGTGCACTTATGCACACCCCTTACAGACCTCTTAGGAATGGGGTGTGGTCAATAGTGGATAGTTTGAGGTTAAAGGAGTGTGGGTTTGAGGATGTAACTACAGAGTGTGTAGGACAGAGCATTTGTTGGTCAAGATTTGGAGTTGCCAAATGTTTGACCATTCAGACACATCATCTAGGTCACTTTGAAGAACAGTAGCATTGTCAGTGGTGTTGAATAGTTTTACATCATCCGTGAAGAGGATGCAGTTGCTAATAAGGTGATCGCAAAGGTAATTTACATAGAGTATAAAGAGTGTGGATCCTAAAACGCTGCCTTGGGGGACACCACTGTTGACTGGAGCAGGGTTTGATATAGCACTCCCTATTTTTACTATTTGTTGTCTGTTTGACAGGAATGCAGTAATCCACTTATGAAGGGATCCAGAAATGCCGTAAGAGTTTAGTTTTAACAGTAGTTTGTCATGTACCACTGAATCAAAGGCTTTGTAGAAGTCTATGTAAATTGTGTCTATTGCTTTACCCTGGTCAAGTAGAGTAGTCCATATTTTTTTACAGTGTAGGAGTTGTAGGTTGCAGGACAATTTTTTCCTGAAACCAAATTGTTTTTGTTGTTTGACTCTACGTGGAGGGTGATGAATTTCTTAATGATTGATTCCATGACTTTGCACATGACGCAACACAGTGAAATTGGTCTGTAGTTTTCAACCAGGCTGGGGTCACCTTTTTTGAAGATGACCGTAGCTAAGGACATAGGTTCGGTAAGGAGCTGGTTTTGAATGATATATCATATATAATGCTTAGGGGTTCTGCTATGGCAGAGGAGAGCTTTTTTAAGAAGTATGCACATAATCCATCGGGACCAATAGATAGGGATGGTTTTAGGTTTCATAGTGCCTTTTCTACATTATCTTCTGTAAAGTCAATATGTAGTAGATCATTGCAGTTAGTTGTGGTATGACTAGGAAATGTGGGGCATGAGCCATTGCTGTTAACAAAGACTGAACTGAAGAATGTGTTGAAGAGGTTGGCCTTAACAGCTTCATCGCTGCAGTCTTTCCCATTTGGTCCCTTTAGAGGTGGGATGGTTCTTGAGTCTTTAAGTTTGGAGTTTACAAAATTGTAGAAGGCACGGGTAGATTTTGTACATAGGAGGTTTTCCTCCTGCTTGCAGTAATAATTTGTGTATTCTGCCTTTATCTGTCGGCATAAGGTGTTGTATCAGTTTTTAATTTGGTACATAGCTACTTTTGTTTTTACACCATAGTGATTTCTTTTTGATTGAAGTTTCCTTATTGTTATGGGTAATTTGTGTTTTTTTGTTTTTAGGAGTTACTAATAGTACATATAGTTTAATGACTCTTTCAAGTTCAAGTAAGAATGCATTATAATGGTCTTCTGTAGTATTACAGTTAGAGAACAGAAAGTGCCAATCAAAGGATGATAGGTCGGCATCTATGAGATCATAGTTGGCTTTTTTGAAATTGTATTTTGGAGAGCCATCATTATGATCTTCTTTGTGAGGGCGTAAATTGAGACAAAAGTCAATCATACTGTGGTCACTGTTTGAAAAGGGTTCTTGTATTTGTAGGCCATAAATTGAGTTTGGGCTGTTGCAGAAGATGAGGTCAAGGCAGTTGTTGAGTCTAGTGTTGTTTGTTACTAATTGATCCAGTCCCAGTGTGGTAACAGCATTGTACAGGGTTGCATGTATGGGTTTGGATGACTGTCAGGAGGAAAAAAAATACTGGTTCGGCTGAACCGGTAGCTATATTTTTACTACCAGTTCGGCTGAATGGTAGCATTTTTTTACTACCGGTTCACCTGAACTGGGCCGAACCAGTAGAATACCACCACTGACTTGATGACACATAATCAAGGTGCTTTTATCCCCAGCAGAAAGATAGAGTGAAACATCTCATTTCCAATGTCTCCAAATCTCTCTCATGAAGGTGTGGACTAACACTGTAGCACCAGGGGCTGCTCTGACTTATGAAAAAATGGACATGAGAGCTGGCAGCTTCTTTGCATTCATAACACTTTTACAAACAGACCTCGAGTTGCAACCCTAATTGAGCCTGACAGAGATAGTAGTAGGCCATGACAGTCATAGTACAGGTCATCATATGGCTGGATTCGCTTTTACAACTATTTTACACTAGTCCAGGCCAGGGGTGTCAAACTCAAAACCCGTGGGCAGATGCAGCCCATGGGGTGCTTAGATCCGGCCTGTGGGTGCCTCTGCTAGCGAAAACAGGCCGTGGCGGGCCCCCGTGCTCCATTTTGGCCAGCAGGGTGATCCAGGAAGCTGTCCAGGCCGAAAACGGGCCCTGCACCCCGTGACCTGTTTTGGCCAGCAGGGTGCTGCAGGAGGCCATCCGTCCCCCCTCCCTCTCCCCCCGGCCCACAGAAGACAACTGCAATGCTGATCTGGCCCTCCAAGAAATCCAGTTTGACACCCCTGCAGTAGTCGATAAATGAACATGGCACTTGTAAAGCATCATAGTCATTAAATGAGCCCATTGCTCGCTCTGGGCTGGGTTGGTTTTTTTTTTTTTTGCCAAAAACCAGAATAATGCCAGTTAATCATGTGATCCTGAGGTACTGCCAACAGCCGTAAATGCAGGCCATTTGTTGAGCACCCCAAATGGGGTCATGTGTCCACAGGGGAGGGGGCAATGTTGGAACTTCAAAACTGGGTCGTAACTCTTTTTTGGAGGATCTATCGTGACTTTGAACACCACCACCGAGCCTACGCTAACCAATTGTCCTCTGGCTGTTTTTCTGTTCTTGCTCTTGTTCATGTCAGTAAGTCGTTCACGTCAATCCCTTCAAAGCTCTCCAGCATTTTATTACAACTTGTTTTGCTGCCAGGAACAGATGTCCTATTAAGATTTTATCGTACAACGGCAGAGGTTGCCCATGAAAGGTTTTTAATAAAGCGAATAAATGCGTTTGTTTGAATTCTGATATAGTAGCATTCCTATTTCGGCAAATGCTGTTTGTCAGGGTACTCTTATTTTTTTTCTACAAATCTACCACACACATAACTGTCCCTTTCTTGGGTTTTTTTAATGTTTTTTAAGGCCTGTACTATTTTCTTATTTTATAAGGTTCATCAACATTCATTGTATTTATTTGCAGTGAGTTCTAACTTGATTCGTGTGCCATTTCAGGCATATCTATCTCTATTCCACAGTGCAATAAAACAGTTTAAACTTGAACAACTGGTTTCTTTTATTATTCCTGGCCCTCTCTTAAGAATACCATGGACCCATCATGCCTTTTTATCTGACCAGTGGGACACGGCAAAAAATAGCATCCAGTCAGTGACTTGCCCTCTCCATCGTATATTGTATTTGCTCCTCATATGTCTTCTTTCCATAAAAATCCAAGCTATTGGTTTGAGAGGGAGTTGCATCCATTCAAAGCACCATGCTCTCTGTTGATTTTTTAACCAACACCTGTAAAATGATGACAACGTATCGGAACCACTGCTGACAGCAGGGAAGGATAGGCTGAGCATACACCCCTGAGTGACTACAACATGTTTAACAAGATGCTCAGATGCCAAAAGAGAAATGGGTGAGTCTGAGAACTGAGAAGTACCACTAATTAAATAAGTCCAGCTGGAAAAACAATATAGGCATTTCTCAAGTTACAATCATTCAGGGACTATTTGAAGCTAAATAGTACTGAAAAAAGTGACTTTTTTGAAACATCCCCCTGGTCACGTACTTAAAATTCAGATGATTGACAACTGGTTCACATTTATGACAGTTGCAGTGTCCACGGTCATACAATCTTCTTTTGCAACCTTCTGACAATTAAAATCATTGGGGATGCCAGATCGACTTAACAGCCGTGTTACTATTTTAATAACTGCGATGATTCACTCAACATCAATGGCAAGAAAGGTCATAAAGTGGGGCAAAATTCACTTGACAATTGTCTCGCTTAGTAACAGAAATGTTGGGCCAAGTCTTAAGTCGAGGACTATCTGTAATGAGATTATGAGATCGGCAGACAGAGTGCTAATTTGAGGAGAAATAAGGCATCTTGGCAAAGCAGTGGGGGGAAAAATATCACAATCACAATCCTACCTTTGAGGGCACAACTTGAAGATGAAGACTTTGCTAGAAGTTGCCGCTGCGGAGTGGACACAAAGAAGTTTCCAAACAACGAAACAAAAAATGGGCACATGTCCAGCTGGTTGATTGAGATTGGAAACTGATGATCAGATTAACAAACCAAGCCTTCACCAGCCTGGGTCCTAATGGATGAATGAGACATCAAATCTCACAATTTTTGAATTGTTGGACTGGGAATAATAGGACATGAATTCCTGCTCATGAGCACTATCCTGGGGAGAACTGAACTCAATTGTCCCTTCTGGTTTGTACTAGTAGGAATCTAGAAAAGATCTCCGGAGCTAATCAGCAGAGGATGACGTATGGGACCCAAGCAATAACAATGAAATTATGGAAAAGTACAGAGGTGATTCAGAGAATGCCAACAATCTAGACATATCATAGGAGTTCAAAACCATTTAAAGATTGGTTAACATTCTTGCATAAATGCACCATCGTGCCTACCGCCCCTGTCCTATTGTCCCCATTTATTCATACCTATTTTCTGTATTCTTACTCATGTTTATACTTATACCTATTATCTTGTGATTGAAAAATCAAATAAATAAATAAATAAAATAAACTAGACCCATCCTTCCATTTATTTGCTTGTTTTCTTAGATATCCATTTTATACCCAGAGTTCCAGAATGGCATCAATAGTACCCCCTTCTAAGACAGAACATCTGGGACATAGACTGAGCTGAGATATAAGGCGTAGCTTAAGATTTCTCAAATAGTTTAGTTAGGACATGGGGAGAATGTTAGAAAGGCCACGTTCGAGACCTGAGAGCTACTGTGGGATGGGGTAAGTTCCTGTCCCCTGCTCCAGCTCCTGCTGGGAACATGAAAGGAGCCCCAACTGGGCGTTCCCAGGGCAACGGTGATGTCATTGGCTAATCCTTTCAACCTAGAAGTGCCTCGGTGCTTCTAACAAGAGTACAAAACTCAAATAGTTTCCATGTACTTCATAGATTTCACAGTGTGTCCCTCCAAATTTAGCCTTAGTCAATACTCCGAACCATCTCAAGCTTAGCAACTTTAAGAGATCTGGACTTCAACTCCCAAGATTCTCCATGCCCTAAACAACATACCTTCTTAGTCTTCTTAGATGTACTTAGAGAGAAGCTACACAACTATCTGATGAATATGCTGCAGTAGTGAACTCCTGCATTGCATGGGGTAGGTGGGTTATACCAGATGGCATCAAGAGTTCCTTCCAACTGTTTCAGAAAAGCCTTTCACTGAAAACCTGGCTGGCTAAAGTATAACTGAGCATGTAGTGCACTACCAACCGTGTGCTTAATTTATGATTTGCAATATTGTGCTATCAAGGCAACTGCATTATTCATAAACTGGCTACACACTCATCATACATTATACGCGAGAGCTGTCCCTCCAGAGTAGCTGCTTATGCAGTGCCATTGATAATAATCTGAAAATTACTATATGGCATCCAAGTTCAGTATGGAGCAATTGAAGTAGTTACTATCCTAGCCAATACTTATTTAATATATGGAAAAATATAGGAAAAATAAGCTATAGCCCAATTGGGTTGGAAGAATGAGAGAAGATTGGGTGAGAGAAGACTTAGCAAATCCTCATCAAATTTGGTAGAAATGATATTAAACCATGGGGTCCTGAGCACCAAAGATCCTACAGTTCATTCCTGAGCTACAAATGTCCGCTTCTATTGATACAATATTAAACTCTTAACATAACTAAAAATATTTTGTATGAAAAAAGCCTCTTTTTAGCAAATTACAAATAATAATGAGAAAACATGGTTTCAAAATTTGGCAAATGTATTCAATATCTGGAAAATAATTTTGATTTCACAGATTCCTAAGACAGTTTGGGAGGTATCCCCAGGGTAACTAGGATAAGTAAGGTATTTTGAAATCTTCTGGATTTGCACCCCATCTTTGACCTTACAGTGCTCACAGAAATGTGAGCATGGACTGGTGGGACTAGTTAAATATAGCAGAGGGAAAAATTATATATTGTCCTGGTGGTTTGAAGGTATTTGGTCTTTAAAATGAGCAATAGAGTGGTTTGAACCGGCTTGTAATGCCTAGGTCCAGCATGCTATTCTCAAGTTTTTATCCTGTTCCTTTTCTTAAATACAGGCAGTATACTTGACTTACACCCATTTGTTTAGTAAATCGTTCATAGTTAAAAAAACAGCACTGAAAGAAGTGACATCACCGTTTTTCACCCTTAAATCTGCTGCAGCATCCCTGAGGTCATGTGATCAAAATTAGGATGTCTGGCATCCAAATTTATGACCGTTGCAATATCCAGGGGTCATATGATCTCCCCTTTTGCAACCTTCTGACAAGCAAAGTCAATGGAAAAGACAGATTCACTTAACAACCGTGTTACTAACTTAACAACTGCGGTGATTCACTTAACAACTGTGGCAAAAAAAGTGATAAAAATTTATAAAGACTACCTATTATTCTTTTCTGGCTAGCACCTTCACCCTCACGCCAAGCTGTCTCTCTTGCACATACACACACACACACACAGAGTTTCTGAGACCAATCCACAGGCCTGGACCTGAGCATTTCCCTCCCAAGTGATTTGAGGGGCTGCCAAAAAAAAGAAGAAGAGGGGGTCAACTTATTCTCCAAAGCACCAGAGGGCAGGACAAGCAGCAATGGGTGGAAACTAATCAAGGAGAGAAGCAACCTAGAACGAAGGAGAAATTTCCTGACAGTGAGAACAATTAACTAGTGGAACAGTTTGCCTCCAGAAGTTGTGGATGCTTCATCACTGGAGGTTTTTAAGAAGAGACTGGACAGTCCCTTGTCTGAAATGATATAGGATCTCCTGCTTGAGCTGGGGGCTGGACTAGAAGACCTGCAAGGTTCCTTCCAGCTCTATTCTGAGTCTAAAAACTTTGTTATATTTTCTCTACAAATTCTGACTTTTCTCTTTTCTGATGCTAACTATTACTCTTTTTTTGACCTAGCTCTCTTTATACAGATAGTCCTCGGCTTACAACAATTCATTTAGTGACCAAAGTTACAAGGGCGCTGAAGAGGAGTTCCTTCCAACTCTGTTATTCTGTCATATTTGTTGCTCAGGGTGAACACAAAGGGTCCTTGGTTCTTGCAGACATTTCATTACTCAATATAGGTAACATTCATCTCCCACTCCCACATTTGTTCCCACTCCTCACTAACACTGATGACGTTACCTAGTTTGGATAATGAAAATGTCTGCAAGAAAACAAGCAAGCTTGGAGAGCCCTAAGAAGCCCTCAGACTCCGAGGCGCTCTGCCCGGCTGGGAGAATCCATCTTCTCACCAGCCTGCCGCAGAACAGTTCCGGGTGGCTCCTTGTCTGGCAGGCCGAGCACCGAGCATGGCTGGCCGTTGGCCCTGGGCCAGCCGCAGTGCAAAAGCAAGAGCCGCCGGGCTGGCAGGGCGGGAGGCAAAGGAGGAGTCCGGCCTTCAATCTCCCGGCGCTGCCTCTTCAAAGGGAAGAGCCGGGGCCAGGAACGCTCGTTTGCATGGAGCGTCGGGCGCCGCAGGCGGGCTTTCTGCCATCACCATGCCGACGACGCGGGAGCAGAACTTGGGGAGAATCCCGTATCCCACCCGACCCCGTATTCTGCCAGGTCGGCCCAGAGCATCGTCTGAATGAACCCGAGCGGCGTTTCCCCGCTTTCTGATGAGGCCTCTCGACCGCCCGCAGCGCTGCCGACCGGGGGTCCGAGTGGCTTTGGTGACTTTGTGCCTGGCCGCCCAGTGGGCTCTGCAAAGTGAGTTCAAGTCCGGCCTTGGGACCGTTTTTTGAGGGGAAAAAAATTCATAGCCTATTTTCCCTCCGCCGCCTCGCCTTTTTCCTCTGGACGCTGAACAGGTGCCGTTTCTCTGGCGCAGGGCAGGCAGCGAGGGAAAATTGGCGCGCCTGTTGCGTTTCTGCCTGACGCGTCCTCAAAACGGGGGTTGGAGCAAAGCTATTGGCAACCATATGGGGTTTTTTGGGGTGGTGGTGGAGAGAAGGAGATATCGGTCGTTTGCTTCTCCACTCGCCGGGTCCTTCTTCCCCCTCCCTCTCAGCTGCTCAACTGTTGGCATTTAAAGCAACGAAGATGATTAGGGGACTGGAGGATAAAATATATGAAGAAAGGTTGCTGGAAGTGGGTATGTCTAGTTTGATGAAAAGGACTAGGGGCGACAGGATAGCAGGGTTCCAATATCTGAGGGGCTGCCACAAAGAAGAGGGAGTCAAGCTATTCTCCAAAGCACCTGAGGGCAGGACAAGAAGCAATGGATGAAAACTAACTAAGGAGAGACGCAACCTAAAACTAAGGAGAAATTTTCTGACAGAACAGCTAATCAGTGGAACAACTTGCCTCCAGAAGTTATGATTCTCCAACATTGGAAGTTTTTAAGAAGAGATAGGACAACTGTACGTCTGAAATGGTTTAGGGTTTCCTTCCTGAGCAGGGGGTTGGGCTAGATGACCTCTGAAGTCCCTTCCGACTCTGTTATTCTGTTAAAGCTGCAAAAAAAAAAAAGTTCTGCTCCCTTTTTCAGTTCCCAGTCCCGTTGCTGGATTGCCCTGCTTTGCGCCATGTTTATGCACAAGCGGATGGCGACAGCAGAGGCAGGGAATGGGAGCGTTGCCAAAATAGGAAACATCTTTAAAAAAGGACAGACTGATGTATGCGAGGAGGCGAGATGAAGGCGAAGCAAAAACAAGGAGAAAGCATGTGTTTTGCAAAAGGATGTGACTGAATAACAGAATAACAATTGAAAGGGACCTCGCAGGTCTTCTAGTCCAACCCCCTGGTCAAGCAGCAGACCTTTTCAGACAAGTGGCTGCCCAGGCTTTTCTGGTGACTAGTTAAATGTGCTAAGTTCATCATTGTCATTGTATTGTTCATTGTTTGTCATTTAATTGCTGGCTTCATGTGCTGTTAGATCTCTCTTATCCTCAGTTCAGACCATCTGAGCCATATATAGATAATCCTTGACCCAAAGGTGTTTTTTGTTTTTCAAGAGGCAGCTGGACTTTCTTTCTTCTTTTTTCTTTGAAGACGTTTCGCTTCTCATCCAAGAAGTTCTGACTGGATGGCGGGGAATGGAAGGATTTATTTAAAAAGAAAGAAAGAAAAAATTGCCTCCTGAAAAAGCACCTTTGGTACAGCCATGACCTGGATGACTGAGAAGCTCTATAGACCTTTATCTATCCAATTTGGGATGAACACCCTTCAAATGGTGTGGGAATATGAACAGATTTCCAGAGGAAAAAATTGCAGATTACAGGAACCAGGAGCACCGCACAGGTGACCCTGAGGACACAGATAAACCTCCAAGTGCTTCAAGGACCCTCTAAAAGGATGCAAATGACCAGCTGTCTGCAAGGGATATAAATCCTTCCATTCTCCACCATCCAGTCAGAACTGAAGAAGCTTCTTGGATGAGAAGCAAAACATCTTCAAAAGAAAAAAACAAGAAGGTCCAGTTGCCTCCTGAAAAAAGCACCTTTGGGACAACCATGACCCGGATGACTGAGAATCTCTACAGACTTTTAGACAATTCTTGACTTACAATCACAATTGGAACCAGAATTTCCATTACTAACTTAAGGCAGTGTTCAGTGAGTTGCGCCTGATTTTATGACATTTTTTTTTGGCCACAGTTAACAACTGCAGTTGTTAAGTGAATTATATTGTCGATAAGTGAAACCAGTTTCTCCCACTGACTTTGCTTGTCCAAAACTGTCTGGGAAGGTTGCAAACAGTGGTCACATGACCCCGTGATGTTGCAACTATCATAAATACATGCCGGTTGCCACAAATTTTGATCATGTGATGTAGGGGTGCTGGAACAATTGTAAAGGGTGAGGATTATTTGCAATTCATTTTTCTCAGTTGTAACTTCAAACTGTTGCTAAACCTATGATGGTTAGTCGAGGACTACCTGTAGATAAAACCGTATCTTGTGACAGTTAATTCCAGGAGTTGTTGCTATGTAGTAAACTTCGCTTTGCTGTCCTGTTATAAAGGTAAAGGTTCCCCTCCCACATATGTGCCAGTCCTTTCTGGCTCGAGGGGGCGGTGCTCATCTCCATTACAAAGTTGAAGAGCCAGCGCTGTCCGAAGACATCTCCATGGTCATGTGGCCGGCATGGCTAAATGCCGAAGGTGCACGGAATGCTGCTACCTTCCTACCAAAGTGGTCCCTATTTTTCTACTTGCATTCTGTTTGAAGTTAGGACAAGCCTGCCTTGGGGCCGTTTATGACCCAGATTCAGAGTTATAATGGTCGTCCTTCACACACACACTCTTAATCATATGACCAAACTTCAGACCCTCAACTATATGGTTGGTGTTTTTTTAAATATTTTTGTTGAAAACTGGCACTTGCTTCCAGTTTTTGGCAAAACTTCATCCAAGTGGACCATGGGTTCATTTAACGACTGGCGTGTTCACTCTGTGACCACCATGTTTACTTTATGGCTGCCGGGTTTGCCTAATGGCCACCTCAAAAAAGGTTGTAAAATCAAGTCGATCATATCATTGGCCAGCTTTGTGACTGTCACAATCTGCAACCATGATGGGCAGGCTCCATTAGGGTCATAAGTCAAGAACTACCTGCAATCACAGATCATCATCTGCTAATTGGACTTTCTTTTTATCCCCTTTCAGAGAACTTTCAGATTGAAGAGCCTTGGTGGCTCAGGCTGTTAAATGCCTGCACTTAAGATCCAGCTGTCTACAATTACTGTAGGCTCGAATCCCACCAGGCTCAAGGTTGACTCAGCCTTCCATCCTCTCGGGGTAGGTAAATTGAGGACCCAAGATTGTTGGGGGCAATAAGCTGACTTTGTAAAAATGTAATAAGCAGGCATATACAATGGAATGAAGGCTATTGCTGAGCACACTGGGTTGTATCCCAAAAAATTGTAAGCCGCCCTGAGTCTTCGGAGAAGGGCGGCATATAAATGTAATTAAAAAAAACAAAAACAGATAATCAGAGTTGGAAGGGATCTTATAGGTCATCTAGCCCAACCCCCTGCCCAAGCAGGAGACCCTACACCGTTTCTGACAAATGGCAGTCCAATCTCTTCTTGAAGGTCTCAAGTGATGATGCTCCCACAACTTCCGAGGGCAACTTCTGTTCCATTGGTTGATTGTTCTCACTGTCAGAAAATTTCTCCTTATTTCCAGGTTGAATCTCTCCTTGTTCAGTTTCCATCCATTATTCCTTGTCTGGCCTTCGGGTGCTTTAGAAAATAGCTTGACCCCCATCCTCTCTGTGGCAGCCCCTCAAATATTGGAAGACTGCTCTCCTGTCTCCCTTTGGTCCTTCTCTTCACTAGACTAGCCAAGCCCAGTTCCTGTAACTGTTCTTCATATGTTTTAGCCTCCAGTCCCCTAATCATCCTGGTTGCTCTTCTCTGTACTTTTTCTAGAGTCTCAACATCTTTTTTATAATGTGGTGAACAAAACTACTTTCCTAATATTTAAGTTTGATTTTATTTGGTCTTATTATTTTATTGATTCGTAAAGCTGCCCATCCCAACAAGGAACAGTGACTAATTTTCAATGTGAAGCAATTCTCAATGGCTGCAGCAATGAGGAGGTGAGAATGCAAACTTATCTCATTACATTCCTGCTCTCCCTTCTTCTTTCTTCTTCTCCTTCTCCTCTATTTATCCTCTGTGGTGAGGCATCACACTTAGCTGGACTGGGCAACGTGTCACACTTGACAGGCGATATGTTTTATGTATTACACTTACCTGAATTTGGCATGGAAAGGAACACAAGTCAGGGACTCGTTTTCCTTTGTTCGCTGGAGTACAGTAATCCATTTGAGGCATAAGTATATAAATATAAAGGTATAATTTTATTAGAAGTTAAGTGTATTGCAGTAACACATAGCCAGAACTGAGAATTGTGCAGTGGTTCAGACTGGCTCACCTGTAGTAGTAGTTACGACCACCGGTTGGCTGTGCCCACCGGCCCAGGTACTATCCCATCCTATATATCTTGTGTTTTTGCTCACGTGACCTGCTCTTGCAGCCCAGGTGCTTCCCGCGCCTTGCCCGATCTACTCATCCTGGCTTGCTGCGTGCAGAATTCCCCTTGGTTTTGCAGCTGTGCGTGAGCACGGATGGCACATGCGCAAAGTGTGTGTGCATGTGTGCAAAGGGGGCACGCTCACATTTCCGGTTCTGCACTAGGCGAACTGGTTGTATGTGTAGCCCACCTCTGGGATCGCGCCCACCAAATCCCTAATTTCAACTTTTCCCTCCCTTAACTGCCTCCCATTGCTGAGCCCCCGCCCTGCCCCAGGAGCAATCAGGTGCGAGCATGATGTTTTCAGAATTGTCACCTCAAGCGTAGGCTGGTATTTATCTTGTTGGTTTGAGCTCCGAGCTTGGCAGTTTGGTTGCAAACGATTCGTCCCCATTTGAGGAGACGTCTTCAGTGCGCTGTGGATTGGGGTCGAGCCCTGGCCTTTAAATACCTTTCTGAGTCCTGGTCTGATTATGGGTTGTGTGATTGGCTGGCTGTAGTTGCTGAGTCATAGTCCTTTGGTTTTAAGTACCATTTGCGCAATGTAAATTGATGCTGGTGTTGTTCGGATGTCTTCTGATGATGCCACGGTCTGGTTTCGGGTTGATTTGATTGGCTGCGTGTGATGTGGTCCAATTTCTTGTGGTATGCAGTTGCCTTCTTCTCCCAGCTGGGGAGATAAAAGCAGTACTTTTTTTTTCTCCCAGGCATCCTCCCCGTCCCCAGAGTTCATGGCAGACTTTCAACGCATGGTAATGATTCACACAAGCAAGCAAGCATCTCTAAGAGCATGGTTTTCAACATAGGAAGTATACAGGTAGTCCTTGACTTACGATTCATTGCTTAATGACCATTTGAAGTTCTGACAAGCCTTCAAGTACCTATCTAAGTGGAGGCTGTGGGTCACATGCTCCTTAGATGTTCCTTTTACACAGAGATTAGGAAAAAACATATTCTGCCAATAACTGCTAGGTATCCTGGCCGCTCCGATACTACCTATCTTCAGTGGCTGCTTAAGGATGAACAGTCCATAACTACAGCGCAGGTGGCCAGATTCTGCTCAGCAGCACTGGGGATTCATCACAAACACGTGTCTCCTCCACCATACTTACGTTATATAACAAATGTGCAAACCCTTTGCACTTCTTAGTCTTTTCCCTTTTAGTGTTGAACCTACAATGGGCCACACAGTTTATGGATTGAATCTGGCTTATTGCTCTTGTAACTTGCACGGTCACTAAATGAACCATTTGTAAGTTGAGGCCTTCCTATATGAGGCTCTGTCAGAATTCCAAGTAATAAGTCCACAGCAAACAGAATTCCGAGGCAGGTAGGTTCCTCAAAGAATAGTTTTATTGGACATATCATATTGACACAAGCTGGTGAAAACCAACTCTGAATGTTCCCACGGTTTTCATCTAATTAGAAGTAAAAGCTTTTCCCCTTTCCAAACAATCAGTCACATGGTCCAATCAGGATGCCCTTCTGTTGCCTGGTAACGTCACTCCTCCTCTATCTGACCAACTGTGGGAATGTCCTTGGTTCCCAGGAGAACGTATTTTGTTTTGGCTACAAAACCCCAGCTATATTCCCCCCTCCCTATCCCTCAGCTCCAGTGTGGCAACATTGAAGCCTCAAAATGGCTCCAGTCAGGTCAGCTTCAGAGTTGACAGGCTCTCTCTTGAGACCTGGCTGCTGAGAGAATCTCTTTATCGCTGTACAGAATAAAGAGGTTACAATTTCCTTCTTTGTGTGCTAATTGGTGCCTTTGCAACCAAGTCACAATTCTAGGATTTGACTGGGCCAGTCCATGGTTTGACCAACAGATGTCTGAAACACCATTCCGTTCCCATAACTTTTATACAGTACATTTATACAGTACATTCAGAATATGTCCCGGTAATTTTCTTAGCCATAAAACACTTGTAATCCTCAATTTACAAGTATTTGTTTAATGACCATTTGAAGTTACAATGGCACTGAAAATAATTATTTGAGACCTGTCCCCACACTTATGGCCGTTGCAGCATCTCCACAGTCACGTGACCAAAATATGGGCACTTAACCATTTGGCGTGTATTTACAACTGGGAGTCATGCGATCACCATCTGTGACTTTGCCAGCTGGCTTCGACTAGCAAAATCAAAGGGGAAAGCCAGATCCACTTAACAACTGCATGCTTCACTTAGCAACCACACTGATTGGCTTAACAAGCAGGGCAGAAAAGATTGGGTACGGCTCCCTTAACTGCTGCCTTCCTTAGTGATGGAAGTTCTGCTCCCAATTGTGGTTATAAGTTGAGGATTACCTGTATGGAAGTGCTTTAACATTGACTTCCTCCAGAAGGTTTTTTTTTCAATTTCTCACTCAAGGCTCCAGCCCTGACATTTCTTAGGCTCCCCCACCCAGTTATTAATCAGGGCCAACTCTGCTTAGTTGGGTATTGCCCTATCTAGCTGGATTCCAAAGAACAACTGATTAAGCTTGCTGGGGTGGTTTCCTTAACTGGCAGTTTACATTGGTACCGTTCTCTCTTTGATCAAACATTGCAGGCCTTCCCTTTTAAAAAGTCGTACAATGATTTTTCTACTGCTGGCCCAGCTAGAGTAACCAATTAGGTCATATTAGAGCAAGAATGTGTGTATGTGTGTATGTATACAAGGTGGGTGTGTATATGTATATCGGGTGGGATCCTACAGGCATAACAACTGGTTCAGTGAGTGCACGTTTGCACACATGCACGCCAAACATGTGCTGCGCATGCGTGCGCAGTACTTGCAAAACAGCTTCTCCTGCAAGCAATCACCATCTCCTGCTGACATGCACCCAGCTGTGCCACACAAAGCAACTAAGGTAAAGAATAAAGGACAGCCTAGAGCCCGGGCGGGCGGGCCCAACCGAAGACAAGAAGATCTTCGTAGAGAACCAGTTCAGTGTCAGTTGCTGTTCAGAGCTACCAGTTCTATAGAACCGGGCCGAACCAGTAAAATCCCACCCCTGGTGTATATGTATGTGTATACACATAGAATGTAGATAGCTATCTGTCTGTCTGTCTGTCTGTCTGTCTGTCTGTCTATCTATCTATCTATCTATCTATCTATCTATCTATCTAGGTGGATACAGGGGTGGGATTCAATTTTTTTAACAACTGGTTATGTGGGCATGGCTTGGTAGTCATGTGACTGGGTGGACATGGCTTGGTGGTCATGTTACTGGCTGGGCGTGGCCAACTCAACATCACTCACATCGAGGCATGCATCTCCTCGCCTGGCCTCTCGTGACTGTGGGAATGCTGCAACAGTCGTAAGTGTGAAAAACGTTAATAAGTCACTTTTTTCAATGGTCACTCCACACAAGCAAAGTATCAGCAAAGGAGGGGAAAAAAACTCCAGAGAAGTTCCTGAGACAGGAAGTCTAGTCCTGCCAAGAATGTAATAAGGGTTAACAGAGAGGCAGTTTCTGTAAGCAACACCAGAATGTTTCCTTCCTGCCTTCCTTACAGGATTAGGCCAGTAATTTCTTCTAACAACCGGTTCTCCGAACTGCTTAGAATGTTAACAACTGGTTCTAGTGAATAGGTGCGAACTGGTAGAATCCCACCCCTGGATAGATAGATAGACAGACAGACACAGAGAGAGAACAATATGTAAATAGATATGTAAATGGATGGATGGATGGATGGATGGATGGATGGATATGCAAATGGATGGATAGATGGATGGATAGATGATAGAGATAGATGAATAGGTAGATAGATACATAGATACATAGATATATAGATATGTAAATAGATATGTGAAAACGTGAATGGATGGATGGAATGATGATAGATACATAGATAGATAATAGATCAAAGTGTGTGTGTATAAGGTGTACGTGTGCTTTCACTGCTCTTTGTTTAAAGAAAATTTGATTGGGAAACTTGTGGTTGTTGGATGTGACATGGGCATGAAATAAGCTTTTCTTTGCCTTGATTGCGGTTGTGTGGTTAAGTGATTATCCCCTGGTACCATTGTTGCAGTGGTGGGATTCAAATTTTTTTACTACGGGTTCTGTGGGTGTGGCTTAGTGGGCGTGGCATGCATGGCTCGGTGGGCATGGCAAGGGAAGGAAACTGCAAAATCTCCATTCTCTCCCCTCTCCTGGGGGGAGGTTACCACTGGTTCTCTGAACTACTCAAAATTTCTGCTACTGGTTCTCCAGAATTGGCTGAATACCACCTCTGCATTGTTGTCACTTCTGTTCATTATTTTTGCTTTGTTTGTTTTCATTCCCATGTTTGCCAACCAATTGTAAGGTTCTGAGAAGCTATATATAAATCAATACATTAAGTAAATAAATACAGTTGGACCGTGTCTTTGAAGGTGCTTCAGATGCTTGCACAGCAAATTGAGTAGCGATAGGATCTTTCCCATTGCTTCAGCCCTTTCTTCCTGATAATCATCAGATATGATGATCCATCCTGTTTACTGGGTGACCCTTTCTTTCCCCTTTCTTTCTGTCAAGATCTACAGGATCAAATACCATCCTTCACGCTTACGCACATGCACACACAAAAGCACAGCTACTGGCCTCCAATTAGTTCTTACAGAGTTGCTGGGAGAGTTTCTAGGTTCTCCTGAAACACCAAGCAGATGGTGATGAGGAGATAACCATGGCAGAAGCGGGCCTAAAGTAGCCAATGGTTGGGCAGAGCCCGGGGTTTGACTGTATCATATACTGGAGTGTTTCTCAATCTGACCAACTTTAAGTTATGTGGACTCTCACTCCCACAGTGGGTCTACAACAACTCACCATGGCCAACTCACTGCAGCCAACTGGCCATTGCCAACTCATCGCAGGACAAGAATAACACTAATATCGAAGACATAGTCCCGGCACGGATTGTGATGGGAGGATCCCGATACTCCCATGTTACACCCCTCCTGCGCAAGCTGCACTGGTTACCGGTTGCCCTCTGAGTGAGATTCAAGGTGCTGGTGTTGACCTATAAAGCCCTTCATGGCATTGGACTGGGATACTTGCAGGAAACCTTGCTGCCGATAATGACTTCCTGACGCCCAGTACGCTCCCACAGGCAGGGCCTCCTGGTGGTGCCGTCAGCTAGACAGTATTGGCTGGCAGCCCCCAGGAATAGGGCCTTCTCTGTGGGGGCATCCGCCCTCTGGAATCAGCTGCCCCTGGAGCTCTGGGTGGCCCCGGACCTCTGGGCCTTCCGCCAAGGCCTAAAAACTTGGCTATTTCAACTGGCCTACCCGGACTGAGGGGGGGGAAGGGTTTTTAAATGGTTTAATGTTTTTAGTTTACGATTATGAGATTTCCTTGGGTTTAATTTATTTTTAATATTTGTATTATATGTTTTTTTAGTATTGTAAGCCACCCTGAGTCCTTCGGGAGATAGGGCGGCATATAAATCTCATAATTAAATTAAATTAAATTAATAGAATAATTAAAGAAAGAATGCCAAAGGAGGGACAAAATAAAATGTGAATGACAAAAATTAAAATATTTTTAAAATTATTTTAAATAATTTAATTGAATTGTTGAATTGTCTTGCAGTAAGTTGTCCTGTGACAAGTTGGCCAGTTGTCCTGCAGTAAGTTGGCCATGCGAGTTGACCATGTGGTGAGGTGCCCATGGCAGCATGGTGGCTGGGGAACTCTAGGAATGTAAGCCTGTCCATCTTGAAGTTGCTCAGATTGAGAAACACTGATACTAGGTGTCCCAAAGGTGCTTTTTCAAGAGGCAACTGGACTTTCTGGTTTTTCTTTGAAGACGTTTCACTTCTCATCCAAGAAGCTTCTTCAGCTCTGAAGAAGCACTGAAGAAGCTTCTTGGATGAGAAACGAAATGTCTTCAAAGAAAAACCAGAAAGTCCAAAATGCCTCTTGAAAAAGCACTTTTGGGACAACCATGACCTGGATGACTGAGAATCTCCATAGAACTGATGCTAGGTCATCAAGGAAGCACTGTAGATCAAATCCACAGCAACAATTCTGAGAAAAAGTGGAACTGTGACTGTAAAAGTGGAACCGATAAAGATGATGTTCTATTTTCTCCATAGCAAGTTGAGAAGAAAATGAAGGTTATGACTGGAAGACATAATACAGGTACTTCTTGAGTTAACCATCATTCATTTAGTGGCCGTTCAAAGTTATCATGGCACTGAAAAAAGTGATTTATGACTTTCACACTTAAAATTAAGCTGTCTTGTTTTGCAACAACTAAACTATCTTGCTTTGCAACAGAAATTTGGGGCTCGTAAATTTTGTGACTGTAAGTTGAGGACTACCCGTATTTAAATACTACCTGTATTTAAAAATGATCTGTAGGTATTTTTATGCCATGATTAAAGGGATACGAGATGGGCCTGTCAGTCCGAAAAAGAAATGGGAAAAACTTAAATATTGTAGGTCAGGGGTGTCAAACTTGATTTCATTGAGGGGCGTAACAGGGTTGTGTTTGACCGTGGGGGTGGGCATGGGCGTGGCCAGGGTGGGCATGGCAACTCAACATCACTCCTGTCGGGGGCGCCTCTGGCGGCCTGAGCGCTCTGCCAGCGAAAACGGAGTTCGGGAAGGCTGGCCCTCCCAAGCTCCGTTTTTGCTAGCAGAGGGTTGCAGAAGACCATTGCAGCCAAAAATGGAGCTCGGGAGGGCAGGGCGTGGCCCTCCTGAGCTCAGCCAATCATCAATAGTTCGGTGGCCGAGAATGTTTTGCTGTCAGTGGCCTACACCGGCGAGACAAACCCGGTGATTGAGTGGAAACACACATCTGCAAGCGGCACAACCAAAATAGCCAAATGGAAGCCTGGCGTTTATGCCAATATATCCAGCAGTTACAAAGACAGAGCAAACATTTATGATAATGGCTCTCTGGAGCTCCTGAAGGTGGATTTTAAAGACTCCGGTTATTACTTAGTCATGGTGAGAGACGAATTGGGAATCATCCTATATGGGACCATCCTGTTGAATGTTTATGGTATGGAATGACGGGACCTCAACTTTTCTCTAATATGTCTAATGTCCAGTTTTAGCAGCTGTAGGCCCAGAGTTATGAGCTTTGCTTTTCTAACAGAACTTCAAGGTCCATCTATTGAAAGCAAGTTGTCAGTGTGAGAGCTAGTAGGCCCAAAAGCTAGAAACACAGGCAGTCCTCAACGTACAACTGCGTCCAATTTTATGTTGCCAAGTGAGAAATGTGTTAAGTGAATTTTGCCCCATTTTACGACTTTTGTTAAGTTAATCACTAAACAAAAGTTGGTTAAATTAGTAACACGGTTAGTAAGTGAATCTGGGTTCCCCATTGACTTTGTTCATCAGAAGGTCACGAAAAGGGAACACATGACAGGATGCTGTAACTGTCATAAATATAAATCACATGACCATGAGGAATGCTGTATTGGTCATAAATGTGAAAAATGGTCATAATAGCAATAGCACTTAGACTTATATATTGCTTCACAGTGCTTACAGCCCTCTCTAAGCTGTTTATAGAGTCAGCATATTGCCCCCAACAATCTCTGTCTTCATTTTACCCACCTCGGAAGGATGGAAGGCTGAGTCAACCTTGAGCCTGGTGACATTCGAACTGCCAAGTTGCAGGCAGCCAGCAGTCAGCAGAAGTAGCCTGCAGTACTGCATTCCAACCATTGCACCACTGTGGCTCATAAGTCACTTTTTTCAGTGCCGTTGTAACTTTGAACGCTCACTAAGCGAACTGCTGTAAATTGAGGACGATCTGTAGTGGCTTGATTTGATAGCCAGTGTTAGTTTGTTATTTTCAATTTATTTACAGGGCTTATATGTAGATCCACTCCATCACACGTCTCCCCGAAGTCTCGGTGAACACAGATAGAGAATATGGGTAGTCCTCAACTTACAACTGGTTGCTTAGTGACTGTTCAACGTTGCAACAGATCTCCCCAGGGATACATACAATCTGGTTCCCAAGTTCTGACGACTAGCCTCCATTCCCTGCAGTCATGTGATTGCATGCCAAGCCCCTCAGCAACCGGCAGCCTGCGTTTATGGCTGTTTGCAGTATCCTGTGCTCATACAACCAAGTTTTACGAGCTTTGCTGAAAATCGGCATTTACTTCTGGTTTTTAGTAATGTCCAGTCATAGCAAGTTCACTTAATAACCTCAGTGTTTGCTTAACACAAAAAAGATTGTAAAATTGAGTTGGGTGTGTGAATTAGTGGTGGGATTCAAAAATTTTTACTACCGGTTCTGTGGCTTGGTGGGCGTGGCGTGGTGTGGCTTGGTGGGCATGGCAGGGGAAGGATACTGTAAAATCTCCATTCCCTCCACACTCCTGGGGGAAGGTTACTACATTCCCTCCCCAACTAAATCAAAACCAAAAGCATGGTGTATAGGAATCAGGTATTCCTGGAATCGGGTATTCCAAATAATAATAGCAACTGCTCCATCCAGAAAGGGAAGGGTCACAGCTCTGCTGCCAAAGCTTAATGAGATAATGAACAGGGTGTCCACAGCATGTGGTCAAAAAAGTCAAGGTGGAGGTGGCCCTGGTGCAATATGAAGCCCCATCTGTTTTTTATTTCAGAGCAAACCATGGAAATATCCAGGATAAGAAGCCACAGCCAATAATGACAGAGCTTAGAGTAACTTAAAATAACTGTCACTTTAAAAGTACACTAATTGGCATACATTAACATGAAATTTTGTTGCCTACAGCTCTCCAAGGATCACCACCTCCAATATACACTACATAAAACACGACAAAATAAATAAATAAAAGATGATGCACATACCCACATATACCGTGTTTCCCCGAAAATAAGACACTGTCTTATATTTTTTTTGGCTCCCAAAAATACACTAGGTCTTATTTTCAGGGTAGGTCTTATATATTTATGGTGCCAAATAGTGGGTGTGAGTGTGTAGGGGGTGGTGTTTCACGGATGCATGGTTGCTCCCTGAAAAGTCTTCCTGGAACTGGAGATTTACACTAGGTCTTATTTTCGGGGTAGGTCTTATATTAGGGCAGGTTTAGAAAATAGTGCTAGGTCTTACTTTCGGGGTAGGTCTTATTTTCGGGGAAACACGGTATTACAGGAAGATAACTTCAATCATTTCAGAGAATTATAGTCATCGGTTCAGTTGTGGGGACCTTGGTGTGCTCTCTGAGCTGGATTGTTTTCTTGCAAATGTTTTATTACCCATCTAGGTAACATACTGTATTTTTCACACTATAAGACACACCTGACCTTAAGATGCACCTAAGTTTGGAGGAGGAAAACAAGAAAAAAAAATATTCTGTGTCTGCTGCCTCCACCAGGGAACACTGGAGCCTTCACTGCTGAGCAGCTGATTGGCAGTTGGATCGACCTCCCGGAATACCGCTGATCAGCTGTTCCAGGTGGCAGGGATTGCTGCCGCTGTTCACCATTGCTGCCTGTTGTCGCTGCTGCACCAACCCCCTCTGTAGAAGAACCCTGCCCCCGCAGCCCGGTCTGTGATGCAATATTCGCTCCATAAGACGCACAGACATTTCCATCCACTTTTTGGGAGGGGAAAGTGCGTCTCATGGAGTGAAAAATATGGTAAATGCTCGAAGGGAGTGCGGTTTATTCTTTGTTTATACACTAGTGTTTTGCCCTGCCAGTGTTGGTAGGAATGTTCTTGATGGTTCCTTAATTAGACTGTTGTTTCTGTTTGATTCCTTTTGTCTGAGTTGGTAGTTCCTTGATTTTTTGTTTGTTTACTGTTTATCATTTACTGCTTGTTTGCCTGATATTAATTCTGGCGTTAATCTGCTTATCTGGATGTTGATTGCTGGTAAGGAGTTTTGTTTCCTTTTTAGCTTTTTGACTGTTTCTTTTGGGTGTCGATAGAGATTCTCAGTCATCCAGGTCATGGTTGTCCCGAAGGTGCTTTTTCAGGAGACAACTGGACTTTCTGGGTTTTTTTTCTTTTGAAGACGTTTCGCTTCTCATCCAAGAAGCTTCCTCACCTCTGACAGGATCCTGTCAGAGCTGAAGAAGCTTCTTGAATGAGAAACAAAATGTCTTCAAAAGAAAAAACAAATCGAAATTAAAAACAAGGAAGTCCGGTTGTCTCCTGAAAAAGCACCTTTGAGTTTCTTTTGGATGGTATGTAGATGTTGTTTATCTCTGTCTGCCTGTTGATGGTTGATTTGTCTTCAGTTTCAAGCAATTCTCTAACGTTTTTTTAATTTAGATTTCTAGGATGCTTAGTTTCCTAGTTAAAACTATGGTTACAATTATGTGTTGTGCAATTAAGGAGTTTTCTGATTTTATCATGGATTCTCTCTCCTAGTATTCTGCTTGTCAGTCCTTCATAGTGGCTGTTACGGTTCTTACACTCTATACAGGTAGCCTTTGACTTAGAACAGTTCGTTTGGTGACTGTTCAAAAGTTACAATGGCACTGGAAAAAATGACATGGCCGTTTTTCACACTTACAACTCTCGCAACACCCCCAAGATCCTGTGATCAGAATTCAGGCACTTGTCTACGGACTCATGTTTATGACACTTGCAGTGTCCCAAGGTCACGTGATCACCTTTTGCGACCTTCTGACAAGCAACGTCAGTGGGAAGCCTTATTAATTTAACAAATATGTCACTGTTTTAACATCTATAGTGATTCGCTTAACAACCGGGGCAGGAAGGTTGTAAAATGGGGCAAAATTAATTTAACAAATCTCTTGCATAGTGACAAAGGTTTTGGGCTCAATTGTGGTTGTAAGTTGAGGACTACCTGCATTGGAGATGACTCCCTATTTTTTTTCCTCTGGTGTGCGGAGTCTTCTGGTTCAATTGCCCTGCTGCAAACACCATTCTTGACTCTTTTGATTAAATTTTGCTGGCATCCCTGTCACTGACTTTCTGAAGATCAGGAAATGTGTACATGTGGGAAAGTGGGTCATTTGAAATTTCTGTCCCATACACGAGCAGGATTTTGATCATAATCCTGTCCATTATTCTACATATTTTGACCTGCAGATGACCATAGGAAGGTGCACAGAGACCAAGATATTTCCAGGAATTTATGTCATATACCTTATAACCCTGACATTAATCCATGACTGTATCTACAAAACCTATACATCTTGAAGTAAAGCAAACAGCATGGGTCAACGTATATTCAAGCTTACCCCTTCTCCCTGCTCCACCTTTTCTCATGTGCTTTTCAACTTGCATAGAGAGCACTTCATAATGCAACACCACTTTGAAATTTTATATATACACACACACACGCATGCATGCACATAGCATGTTTTCCCAAAAATAAAACTTTTCTTTTGGGCCCCAAAATAAGCACCGGGGCTTATTTTCTGAGGGTGTTTTATTTTTTTCATGTAGGGATGACCCACCACTTCTGCTTGCTCGTGGCGGGGCAGGAGGTTGTGCCTGTGAGGTGGAACGGGGTGTGGAGCTGCCCCACGCACCTTGCACTGGCTTACCTCAGGGGCCTTGCAGCCAGGTCATTTATAACACTGCATCGCGGCAGCGGCTCCAGCGGCCCTGTCCAGTACGACCCCGCATGGCTGACCCGCTTCTGCTTGTGCATGGCCGCAAAGGAACAGGAGGCTGAATGATGTGCCTGTGCTGTGGCCACAATTTTGGGGGTAAAGCTTACATTGGGGGTAGGGCTTATATTAGGCACACATGTAAAAACATGCTAGGGCTTATTTTCAGGATAGGTCTTATTTTGGGGAAATGAAAATGGAGAGGGAGACAGGAGAGTGAGTGTGTCTTAGAGGGTAAAGTAGAATGTGTATGTTTGGTTGTGTCTCTGCAAGACAGAGGAAAGGTGAGGAAAAAGCAAAAAAAGGCTGACGGAAGTCTGGAATTACTTTTCCTAGCAGCTTAAGTGAAGCTGATGCATTTGTGTGGTCAAACCTCACTGCATTATCTCTCTCCCTCCCTTAGAAATTCTCTATGAAGACTTGCATTTTGTGGTTGTCTTCTTTGCCTTTTTGACCGCTGCATCCGCTGTTCTGATCTGCTTGATATGGCTGTGCAATAAATATGTGCAGTTTCTGCAAACAGAGAGGGAGCAACTCCGAGGTAATGCTTTTTAACACAACTTAATGGATCACGGAAGGAATCCCAAGTCTTCTTGCTGGATTTTGTTGTGCTGCGTTCCCCTTCACGTTTTTTTAAGCTTTGGAGGGTATCTTTTAAAATGTTTCTGTAGATGTTTGTGTGTGTGTGTGTGCATATGTCAGGGTTCCGGCAACTGCCCTAATTAAATCATGAGCCCTGAGCCAAGCTTCAAAAGAATCCAAAAGATTAGGAGCAACGTGTCGGCATTATCCCAGTTGAAGCGAACTCTGACACACGTAATTCACGGTCACCTGTGACCCTGTTTCCCCCTCTCCTCCCTGGCTGTGTCATACATCAGATTCTCCAATGAAGCACATTCATGGGCTGGGTGTCATCAATCACTCTCTCCAATGAAGGATTTTTGTGGGCAGAAGATCCAGTAGCCTAGCTACAATCTTTGTAAGATAAGTGTGGAATGAACTTCTGGTCCCACCTGCCTTGCTTATGGCAACTTGGAAACAGGCATGCTTTATGAGTGGACAGCATGCAGCATACACACCTTCCTGTCAATGTTCAATCTGAACTGATTTGGAAACGGATGCAACCCAGAGTAGAGCCAGTCCTGTCAACTCTAGTTCACTAATTTTTAATTAGTGTACTAACTACGGTAAAAAATTTACATGCTTTTCCACTATACTCAAGAGGTTAGTGTACAATCTGTCCAACTACTGTAGATCTTTATTTCTGACTGCTTCCTTGCTGTCTGATCCAGTCTTACTCAACAGGATTCTCCTTTCATTTGCAGTAAGCGAAACTGAAGAGATTGAGCTTCAAACAATGGGGTGTTAGCTGTGCAATGCTGTAGAATCAGCACAAAGCAGTTTCCTACCTCAAGAAGAAGCAAAGCATGAAAAACATGGTTGGCATACAAAAGACTGGGCATATCCATTTTGTCAAATGCTTTTTCTGATGCAGAAAAGGCAAAGGGCCCTGAAAGTGATACACAGAAGGTTCGAGAAATGAGGTCCTTTCTATATCGTAATTTTAAAAAAGACCTGCAGTTCCCACAGTTTTGCCCAAACATTCACAAGACATCTAAGTGATAGTATCAAGAGGCTACGATTCAAGAGAACATGCCAGAAGCAAAGCTACAACAGCCTTGAATTCATACAAGTAATAGAAGCCCACACTTTTTTTAAAATGACCCTGTAATCCCTTGCATCAGGGTGAAGTCAGGGTGACTGAACGGAGCGCAAGCATTTACTGGCTGGATGCCCTTCCTGATGCCTACAGAGTTGGCAGCAGACAGCAACTCATTCCCCCAGAGAGAGAAATACCTGCTGCTACCTAGGATCGACTGCCCAGCCTCCTGATTTTGAGGTGAGAGTTCCACATTTAGGCCAGCAGAAGACCACACTGCTTTTAGAAAAACTGGAATTCTTTATTAAATTATATTTAAAAATACATTATTGTGGTTTTAGGTTCCCATGACCCCCACCATCAAAGAGCTACTGATGGATTTATAAAAACACCCAACAGATTATTATTATATGGAAATTTGCGGTATCGTTAACTTTCCAATATTTGATGAAGGCAATATTAAACATTGCATTTATTTTTGTATTTTCCCTCATGGTTTCCTGTTACCAAGTTGTGGCCAAAGGATATTATCCATTTTTATTTCATTAGCAGATATTAGTCCTAGGTTGGTTGAGCATGTTTGTAAACTTTTTACACTCATTTTTAAGTGTAAAAATGGGAGGGAAAACACTTTACCCAAGCTTACAAGTGATTTTTCAGTAACACCACCATTTCTGTTCTTGAGTAAGCCAAATCAAGAATAGCTGTGGCAAAATACTATTTTGACCCAAATAAAATTCTGGATTCCTCTTCTGAATAGGATTATTAGTCCACTTGTTCAAAAGATGTAACAAGGCAGTTTAAATAGCATTTAAAGGCAAAACATAAATGTAAACCTGTTATCCTTTGTACAACGTTTCCAATAAAGTATTTAATAAAATTTGAACTTTGGTAACGTGACTAATTATTTCAAAAGCTGTCACAGTTGAATTGAATATTCAGAACTCGCAGGGCAGACTGTCTACAGCACAGGCAATAAAAGATGCAATCAAATATCTCTGAAGAGAAATCCATGGAGTTACCAGAAACAGATTGCTTCCAGGAATGTATGTGTTGTTCTCACTCACTTTGCTTACACGCCAGTCTCAAAACCATCTCTCCGGACTGTTGTCCCTTTAGCTTAAGAGCAAGGAGTCAATGCAGCCATGAGGAGCTCCATTTTGTATACAAAGTTACGCCCTTCCATTTTGTTCCACTGGACTTCCTTAAAGGGGCCACGCAGGTAATTCCATTTGTTGTCTTGCAACACATCACTTTTAGGGAGATCTTTGCACTGGCACCGTGGGAATTGCACCATGATTTTGCTGCCACTTTCTGGACCGTTCCGTACTGCATGAGAAGGGGAAAGCACATCGACACTGCTTTTAGCAATAATACTTAGACTTATATACCGCTTCATAGTGCGATTCAAGGGTTCTGACATTAACATTCAAAGTCCTCCATGGCATGGGTCTGGGGTACTTGCGGGAGCATCTCCTGCCGATATCGAATACCGGTCGCCCTGTGCGAGCACATAGGCTGGGACTCCTCGGGGTGCCGTCCACGCGACAATGTCGGCTGGCAGTGCCCCGGGGAAGGGCCTATTCTGTATCGGCTCCGCCTTATGGAACCAACTAATGAACCAACTACCCGCTCCGCTCTCCCCGATTTAATCTAAAAACCTGGTTGTTTTTACAGGCTGGGCTGGACTGATCTCCTGGGGGAGAGGGTGGGATTTAATTCGGTTTTAATTCGGTTTTATAGTTGTATTTTGGCTTGTCTAGTTTAATCTCTTTTAAAATAATTTTTTTTTTTAAATTACATTTATATGCCGCCCTTCTCCGAAGACTCAGGGCGGCTTACAATTTTTGGAGCACAACCCAATGCACTCAGCAATAGCCTTCATTCCATTGTATATGCCTGCTTATTACTAAGCGGCATTTTTACAAGGTCAGCTTATTGCCCCCAACAATCTTGGGTCCTCAATTTACCTACCCCGAGAGGATGGAAGGCTGAGTCAACCTTGAGCCTGGTGGGATTCGAGCCTACAGTAATTGTAGATAGCTGGATCTTAAGAGCAGGCATTTAACAGCCTGAGCCACCAAGGACTCTTATTCTGTGTTTTTATCTGTGAGCCGCCCAGAGTCCTTTTGGAGAGTGGCGGCATACAAGTCAAAATAAAATAAATAAAATAAATAGTGCTTTACAACATCTCTTAGGTCAGCGTGTTGCCCCCAATCTGGATCTTCATTTTACTGACCTCGGAAAGATGGAAGACTGAGTTTCAACCTTGAACCGGTCAGAATCGAATTGCTGGCAGCCAGCAGAGTCAGCGTGCAATACTGATTCTAACCACTGCACCCCCACAGCTGTTTTAGACCAGTGGTGACCAACCGGTGGGCCGGGGACCGTTGGTGGTCCGTGAGAAAATTTTGGTAGTCCTCAGAGAAATGTCCCCCCCAAAGCAATCCAGGCTGTGCCGCCCACATGGCCTGTCCACCCGCTGGCCCCCACCCTTCGGTCAAGCACAAACCTTACCTTGAGTAAAGCCAGGCGAACTGAAACTGGAAGGCAAGACCAACTGCGGGGGAGGGAAATCTGCCCCGGGGTGGCTTGCTGACGGTAGTGGGAAAGTTGGTCCCATATTCCAGAGCTGCAGTAGTCACAAGATTGGCCCTCTGGTCATCCTGCAGCAGCTCCTCCAGTCCATGGCAGGCCGGTGCACCCGGGTGGAGGAGCAGCTGCTCCGGGATGACCAAAGGGCCAGTCCTGTGACTACTGCAGCTCTGGAATATGGGACCGACTTTTCCACCAACATCAGCAAGCCACCGCCAGTCAAAATTCATATTCGTGGGATTTAAAATTATGAGTTTGGTGGTCCCTGAGGTCCAAAAGGTTGGCGACCCCTGTTTTAGACAGTTCTTCTTCAACCAAATCCTCTCTTAAAGTTTTAATTTTAGAATTGTTTGATTTACTTATTTTTGTCTTACCTTTTTTACTTTTTTGGTTATTTTACAAACTGTTTTGGATTCCTCTGGGAAGAACATTGGTATAGGACACAATGCCATACTGCATTGTACTATAGGCAATCTTCAACTTACAACAATTTGTTTAGCCACTGTTCAAAATTACAACGGCACTGAAAAAAAGTAACTTACGACTGGACCTCACACTTTCAACCATCACCATATCCCTATGTCATGTGATCAAAATTCAGGTGCTTGGCAACTAACATGTATTTATGAAAGTTGCAGCATCCTGGGGTCTTGTGAGCACCATTTGTGACTTTCCCAACCGGCTTCCAACAAGCAAATCAAGGGGGAGGGGGAGAGAAATGGATCTGCTTAACGACCGTGTGATTCCCTTAACAACCGCAGTGATTCACTGCTTGCACAGTAACCAAAATAAACCTATAAATAAAAATTAAGACTACTGTACCTAAAAGCTTTTCTACAAGCCTTGCAATTACAGAATATACAGTAGTGAATTTACTATTTTAGGAAAGAACATTCCTCAGTGATGTTTATTAAGTGATGCACAGGAAGAAGTATAATTCTCCATGAGTTAAATTACTACCGTGTTTCTCCGAAAACAAGACCCGGCCTTGTATTTGTTTTTGGCCACCAAAAAGGCACCAGGTCTTATTTTTGGGGAATGCCATCCACTGACTCACCTCACTTGCGCGCATCGCCCCCGGCCTCCTTTTTGCTGTCAGAGGCCTTCAGTCTTTCCTAAAGGCCTCTGCAGCCGATAAGAGAGCTCCAGATCGATCCGGAGCTCTGTTATCGGCTGCAGAGGCCTTCAGGAAAGCCTTCCCAGCTGCAGAAGAAATGGACCGGTAAGGCAGGTGTCGGGGTGTGCGAGGCCTGTTTGTTACTGTCCGAAGGTAAGTAGTAGGACAGCTCCACCCCACCATAGCTTAATTTTTACATGTGCAACCTGGAGTGGGCAGGATCTTAATTAGAGCTTTTTTGGGGGTAGAGCTTATATTGGACGCCTATGTAAAAATCAAGCTAGGACTTACTTTTGGGGTAGGTTGTATTTTTTGGGGAAACTCTCTAATACAATACCTGAAACAGCATAGTCTCCATTAGGTGATGCTACTGTTATGGCAGATGCATTGCCAATGCTTTCTACTGGGCCCAGCCCCACATGGTTACTGAAACTGAGTACATGCCATCCCATAACTTTTGCCAGCTGCTGAACCGCAAGAATCTGATGTTGTGACATCTGGAATTTAAAAAAAAAGTGTGTTTTAGCTGTTTTATATATTTTTTAGCTTCTGTTACATTCTCTCAAAATACCAATATTTTGTGAGCTATGCTAACATAAATAACACCTGGCAGTTTAGTTAACCTCTTTAACCCTTGGCATTTTAATTAATCTCTTTTACAATAATAATCTTCTCACTGGAGAAGAGCCTAATGCTGGGAAAGATTGAGGGCAATAGAAGAAGGGGACAACAGAGAATGAGGTGGCTGGCTGGAGTCACTGAAGCAGTTGGCGTGAGGTTAAATGGACTCCAGAAGATGGTAGAGGATAGGAAGGCCTGCAGGAACGTTGTCCATGGGGTTGTGGTGGGTCAGGCACGACTTTGCAACTAACTACAACAATAATAATGGCATGAGGACTTTGCTGTCTTAGTAAGTCAGTTCTACTAAATAAAAATGTCCATGCAAACCAGAATGGGAAAAAATATTGTTTTTTACCTGAGAAAGAAGAAAATCTTTTAATTCTTGTTCTTGATGGGACAGTGTGATCACTCTTCCATCTCTGTGTACTACTCTGATCTGTTCAATGCCAATATTCAATTGCAATTGAATAGACCTTTGAAAATCACAAGATATTATTTTAAGTGGAGTTGTACTACATGGTGCTAATGGCAAAAACAAATTTCCTTGCTCTCCAATAAAAAAATATTCATTTAAGCATAATTATCTTTAAATCAAAGTGAAATAAAATCAAACACAGTCAAACACTAACATAGTGGGATAAAAATGTCCATGTGAGAAGCATTCATTTGCTAGATAGTATTGGAAACTGCCTTCATATCCACAATGAAAGAAATTTGCAATAATATCTAGCAACTGAATGCTTCTCACGTGGAAATTTTGATCCCACTGTATTAGTGTCAATGCAGAATATTCAGAACCATACAACTACGGCATTTAAAAACATAAGTGAAATAAAGAATAAAAACATAAGGCAAACTGGCATTCCAGACAGGGTTCTCCTACCCCTCCCTCCCCGAGTTTGTGTGGCAAGTGAAAAGCGGCAATATTATATTTTGAACTTCACACCCTGGTTCTCACCACTGTGCAAAAACTGTTGAAAATCAGATGGGTCAAGCGACAGATCTGTTTTACAACTATCGCGACATGCCACTGAGATGGGCAGGCTCAGGGCTGGGCTTCAAAATTTTAGCAAAGGATTCTCTGCCTGGTTGCTGGGTGGGTGTGGCCATGGTGGGCGTGGCCCAGTTGGCCTCCTGCACCATGGCGGGGAGGCATTTTTGCCCCCCCCCAGGCTCCGGAGGCTCTCTGGAAGCTGGAAATGGGCCCGTTTCCGGTCTTTCTTAACTTCCGGGAGGCCTGTTTTTTGCTCCTCCCTGAGTCCCCACGCACACCCTCCGCTTACCTGCATCCAAAATGAGCCGCGTGGGGACTCCTGGGAGGTGAGGGGTGTGGTGGGCGTGGCCAGCCAGGAGTGGGAATTGGGGGTTCTCCGAACTGCCCAGAATCTTAGCTAGGGGCTCTCCCGAACCCCTGCAAACCCCCAGCAGCCCACCCCTGGGCAGGTTCCCATTAAGGTCAAATGTCACGGATTGCCTGTAAATTTTCAGCTAGAAAAAAAAGGCGCGGCATAAACGTAGCCCCTCTTTTCGTGCTTACTTGCATATCTGCTCGTAACCTTGGGAGGTGATGAGGACCTTGACACTCGACTCATACACGTCGTTGATGTTGGACCAGTGGGCTTGGATTTGGGGGTCCTCGATACGGCTGGCAAGACTGTCAATCGTCCGAGCGGTCCTAAAATGAAATAAAACCCCACCAGGGTTTTAGTTTACAACAAGGCAAAGCTGGCTGGGGAATTCTGGGAGTTTAAAGTCCAACAGGTGACTAATCCACTGTAGCTATTTTAGACCACAAATGCGGCAAAACCCCTTTGTGTTGCCATTTCTTTGCATTTTAGTATTTAATTGAGTAAGGGCCGCACAGTTTATGGATTGTTATTCTAGTATAGTTAGGCCAGGTGTAACTGACAGACTGGATTTTAATATAGATTGTATCTGCTATTCATTATTTTACTAGCTCAATACCCATGCTTTGCTATGAAACTATGTGGTCGGGCTTAGCTTTTCAGGAGGAAAAAAAGGGGGGAAAAAGTCTGCCTCTGCCTACCAGCATCCATTGGTATTGATCTGGCTAGGGTCCTGTCAGTGTGTGAGTGTTGAGGGCTGTTTGGAAACTGAAACAGTATTTGCTGTGTGAGCAAGGAGACAGCAAGGAGCCTGGGTGTAGCTTAGCTCAACTGTTCTGTACTAAAGCTGCTTGGTGCTGTGAAACTGAAACTCCTCTCCTCTGCTTGTGTTTTGCATTTGGAACAGATTTCTTTTCAGGTGGGGAGGGGGAGTAGAACTCCTTAGCATCAGAGCGTGTTAATAATAATATACGAAATACTAACGCTCTGATGGTCATTTCGAAAAATCCAAAGGCTCCGAATCTTCCAAAGGCTCCGAAGCTGGCCCAGTCTCCCCCTCAACCTCCTCCTCGTCTGACTCTGCTGCTAGCTCTGCTGGCAGCCAACGGACCCCAACAGCAGGGTGGCTACTTACGCGCGTCTCAGAAAGATGTGCTTCGCCTGCTTTATGATCTTCTCCAGCAGCCCCTCGCTGGGTTGCAAGGAGCTGATTTCATTTTTATCAAAAGCCTGAGGTCCTGCCAGCCTCATTCTTTTGTGGCAGAAAGGAGCGCTCGCTGGATGAGGCATCACATTGCTGCTCAGGGTCTGCTTGTGAAACTGTGGGAGGAATAAAGCAAGGTCACCGTTCATACAACATTAACTGGCTTCTACCATAGACCAGTGGTGGGTAACCTTTTTCGGCTCGCGTGCCGAAAATTGCGCACACACTGCATGCGCAACCTCCCCACACTGTGTGTCTCTGCGCATGCACGCGAGACCCCCCTGCGCACCCGCAAGCCTCTGCGCATGTGCGCGCGTCTCCCGCGCATGCACGCCAGATAGCAATAGCACTTAGACTTATATACCACTTTATAGTGCTTTACAGCCCTCTCTAAGCAGTATTAGAGTCAGCCTATTGCCCCCAACAATCTGGGTCCTCATTTTACCCACCTCGGAAAGATGGAAGGCTGAGTCAACCTTGAGCCTGGTGGGATTTGAACTGCCAAATTGTAGGCAGCTAGCTGCAGAAGTAGCTTGCAGTACTGCACTCTAACCACTGCGCCAGAGGCTCACAGATACCCGACAATCAGCTGTCGCGCACGTGGCGTGCGTGCATGCACAGTGGGGCTCTTCTTATGCCAGCAGAAGTGGCTTTGCATGCCACTTCCAGCACACGTGCCATAGGTTCGCCATCACGGCCATAGATGAAGTAGACCAGAATTTCCATCACTAAACAAGGCACCTATAAAGTATTCTGTTTTAACAGAACAGCAAATCCTTCCAAGCCCTAGAAATTCAGATCTAGATATACAGGTAGCCCTTGACTTACGATCGCAACTGAGCCCAATGTTAGGTATATGTACATAACGTAGTTGGGTTGACAATATATAAAGCACAAATATGTCTGTAGCTTTAAGGAAAAATACTGTAATGTATTATGCTGTGTTCTGATTGGTTGAGTATGCTGCAAGTTGCCATAAGAGGGAGCTATAGATCATGGTTTAACTCTCTCTCCCACTGAAGATCTCTCTTGATGCTGATACTGATTTTCTCTCTGACTGAATACGGACTGATACTGACTAACTCTGTTTACTTTGATATTCTGTTGATATCGAAGATTATCTGTTGTATTATGGTTTGATATTTGTCTGCTGTAAAAGACGTGAAAAGGTTTGTCTGCTGTAAAAGACATGAAAAGGTTTGTCTGCTGTAAAAACATGAAAAGGGTAAGAAGACTTTATAACTGGATACTGCTGGACTGTTAAAACGTGTATGACCTGGACTGGACTGTGCTATTTCTTGGAGTAAACATTAACACAATTTGGTGTGTCTCTGTGTGGCTGTGTATTTATTCATAACTGTTCTCATATCCGTTTCCATGTGCAAATCCTTGTTACACAAGGGTTACTCTGCATATATCCTAACACCCAAAACTTATGTTGCTAAGTGAGAAATTTGCTAAGCAATAGTTTCCCCCAATTTTGAAGACCTTTCTTGCCTCATTTGTTAAGTGAATCACTGCAGTTGTTAAATTAGTTAACACCGTTGTTGAGTGGGATCTAGCTTCCCCATACTTTGCTTCTCAGTAGGTCGCAAAAGGGGATCACACGATCCTAGGATGTTGTAACCGTCATAAATATGACCCAGATGTCAAACCCTCGAATGTAAACCACATGACTATGGGGATGCTGCGAGGGTCCTACCTGTGAAAAATGGTCACGAGTCACTTTTTTTGTAACTTCGAACGGTCACTAAAGGAACTGTTATAAGTTGAGGACTACCTGTATTATACCTACTGGGGAGTGGCATTGCTCAGAGGGAGATCGATGGATTGCCAATGAATTGAAGGTCCAAATCCAAATTGCTAGGAAATTCCTGGAAGAGTAGCACTCCCATAACCAGCCATCCATAGACACAGAGAGATAAACCACATGTACACACCATTCAAAAAGAAATCCTCTTCAGCAGCCAACACTCAGATAAGCAGGGATTAACATGATGCAAACAATCGGGTAGAAAATAATGTCCTAATCAAAGAACTACCAAGGAGGAAAGCCAACCCATACCCACACTGACTGTCAGGGCAAGCTACCGCTAGTCCTCGAGTTACAACCACAATTGAGCCCAAAATTTCTGTTGCGAAGCAAGACAGTTGTTAAGTGAGCTTTGCCCCATTTTACGACCTTTCTTGTCTACATCAAAGAATTATGGCGGCTTTTTCTGGATGACCCATAGGGTTTACTTAATGACTGCCACAATAAATATCATAAAATTGGAGTTGTGTAAGTCAAGGGGACTTACTACTGTCATGACTTACAATGGAAATTCCAGGCTCCACTGCGGTCATAAATCGAGGACTTCCTATATATGCAAAATGTTCCATTATGTTAATCTCTGGACTTGATCCTTAAAGAGATAAGGATAGTTGGTATCCAGAACCTTTTCTCTGAATGGCAGTGCTCGGTTCTTCTACCCACACAATGGAACATTCTGCATTGCAAGAATCCTGGGCTTCCCTCAGGACAAAGCAATTTTGGCTTCTCCTAAATGTTGGTTTTCTGGGTTGCTCCTCAATTGCTCACTGCCCTGGGATCACTGCTTAGGACTTGGCTAATCGCTCAAATATAGCACTAGCACTTATATACCGCTTTTCAGTGCTTTACAGCCCTTTCTAAGCGGTTTACAGAGTCAGCCTATTGCCCCCAACAATCTGGCTCCTCATTTTACCCACCTCGGAAGGATGGAAGGCTGAGTCAACCTTGAGCCTGGTGAGATTTGAACTGCCAAATTGTAGGCAGCCGGCAGTCAGCAGAAGTAGCCTGCAGTACTGCAGTCTAACCACTGCGCCACTGTGGCTCATATGTTGATGTACCTCGCTCCATTCTAAATTCTGCCAATCTACTGCTGAGCCTGTTGTGGGATTTTCCTATGTTTTTCTTTTTTCTTCCTTTAGATGTACTGATACCATCATGAATTCAGTTGTAGTCAAAGCTCTTTTAAAAGGGACAACTCATAACTCCTTCAATGATGGGGTCCTTAAGGAGACACAAAGGCATAAGCTGCTGCCACACACTCATCCTTCTACATCCAATCTCACAGCTGACATAAAAACAGAGGTTTTTATGGTCATGCCATGTTCAGCACCTACAAGAAGTTTCGTTTTTAGGAACATGTTGAACATGAAATATTTTTGTACCCCTAAAAGCTTCACAAGACATTCAGTGAAAGAAGGGGAGAATCTGAACTCAAAACTCCGCTGGACTCAAGTTGTTCACCTCTCTGATCAGTTGGTGCAGATTATGCTCTAGAACATAAAGGTGATCCTCTGGACCTTGTTTCTCAGAAGTAGATTTTTGGGATTTCTTGTCTTCTGAGGAGTGGCACAAGGAAATGCAGAGCTGCAATCCTAAAAAAATGAAAGGCAAAAATGTGTATGTCTCTGGGTGTGAACTGCATGTTGTAGTGTTATTACATTCTGGTTGACATAGCCATTGATTTCTTAAATATAAGGGTAAATGTAGCTAGGTAAGTAGATAGGTGGGAAGGAAGGAAGGAAGGAAGGAAGGAAGGAAGGAAGGAAGGAAGGAAGGAAGGAAGGGAAGGAAAGCGGAAGGAAGGGAAGAAGGGAAGGGAGGAAGGAAGGAAGGTGAGGAAGGAAAGGGAAGGAAGGGAAGGAAGAGAAGGAGGGAGGGAGAAAGGGAAGGAAGGAGGGAGGGAGGGAAGGATGGATGGATGAATAGTTTGGTTAAAATCAGTGCATGTCATGTATCTGAGTCATCCCTATCTACATGGACAGAAACAGTAGCATTGAGCAGCCAGAATAATGGAGGTAAACTTGAACTAAATAAAATGCTTCAAATGCACTTCAGACAGAATCTTGTCTATTCCTTCAAACAAACAAGTGGATCAATTTCACCTTTTTTCATACTGCCTTACATCTTACCTGGGAAGGGCTGGGAAATGATTTGGTTCTTCACCACGACGTGAGGAACTTGTGATTTGATTTGCACGGCTTCCCGAGAAAGCTGAGCAAATATTTCTTTACACAATAGGACATTCTGGGCAGTCTCCAGTTTGGTTTGCCAATGCAGAGCCCCTGAATAAGAGAATCGTTGTTACGTACAAATCAGCAAAAACAGAAAATGAACCTGCCGGCTGGGGAATTCTGGGAGTTGAAGTCTGCAAGTCTTAAAATTGGCAAGGTTGGGGACCCACTCTGTAAAAGCACTATGGAGAGGCATAGAAGTTTGTTGCTATAGCTTAAACAGGACATGCTTCCAAAGCAATTCCTGATTTCTAATAGAGAATCTGGTCTTTGCACTGATCCTGGGGCATATAAGCATTCATAAGCATTGGCACCTTCAAGCTTTTTGCACAAAAAATGTTTTAAAAGAGGGAAGATGACAATATATATTTTTTCCCTGTCCACTAAAGCAAAATGCGTTCTTTTTGCTTGCAATTATAACATTCTTGTTCAAATTAGCGTACAAAACATTTTTCAATATCCCCAAAGTAGTAGAGCAGAGGTCCCCAAACTTGGCAACTTTAAGACTTGTGGACTTCAGCTCCTAGAATTCTCCAATCAGTCCACAAGTCTTAAAGTTGTCAAGTTTGGGGACCCCTGCAGTATAGAGTAGTCCTCAACTTACAACCATTTTGTTTAGCAAACACTCAAAATCACAACGGATCCTGGTTTATAACTGTGGCAGGATCCCCACAGTTGCATGAATATAATTCAGGTGTTTGGCAACTGGCATGTATTCACAATCGTTGCAGTGCCACAGCGTTACGAGACCCGCACTTGTGACCCTTGCACCTGACTTCCGACAAGCAAAGCCAACAGGGAGAGCTGGATTTGCTCAATGACCATAAGATTCACTGAACGACTGCAGGGATTTGCTTAAATGTGACAAAAAAGGTAATACAATTGGCTATGGCTGTGAAGATTCTCAGTCGTCCAGGTCATGGCTGTCCCAAAGGTGCTTTTTCAAGAGGCCACTGGTCTCTTTCTTTGAAGATGTTTCACTTCCCACCCAAGAAGCTTCTTCAGCTCTGACAGGATGGTGGGGAATGGAACAATTTATATTCCTTGCAGACAGCTGGTCATTTGCATCCTTTTAGAGAGTCGTTGAGGCCACTTAGAGGTTTATCCATGTCCTCAGGGTCACCTGAGTGGTGCAAATGCGGGTGGAGCCTTCCTGGAACTGTTGAAAGGACTCTGTTGTAGGCTGGAGATAGATGATGTCATATCCCTCCCCCTCTGTTGAGAAAAGGCTACTGGACTTTCTTTCTTTCTTTCCTTCCTTCCTTCCTTCCTTCCTTCCTTCCTTCCTTCCATCCATCCATCCATCCATCCATCCATCCATCCATCCATCTTATATGCCGCCCTATCTCCCTAGGGACTCAGGGCGGCTCACATAAAAACACCCAATACAAAAGTTAAAAAGAATTAAAAGATTATTAAACCTAATTAGACCAAATAAAGTATTTAAAACCCCATCACATGACATTTAAAACTAAGACTTTGGTTTCCCTCCCTTTATTTTTTCAAAGAATGGATGGCTGAGACTATCCAGACATTTGGTTAGGCACTTTGGGATGAAAACCTTTCGAGCGGTGCAGGAGGATGAACGGATTTCCAGAAAAGAATTGCAGATTACAAGAACCATTTGCGCTTCAGTTTGAGATGCCGACAACACAGACTCATCCCCAACAGCCTACGCCTGTACTCAACAGTGAAAGGACATAGGGCAGAAAATACCTTCCAAAAAGCAGAGCTCCACACCATATGCACACCTTTCAGCAGCTCCAAGAAGGCTCCACACCCATATGCACCACTTGGGTGACCCTGAGGAGACAGACAAACCTCCAAGTGGCCTCAACGACCCTCTAAAAGGATGCAAATGACCAGCTGTCTACAAGGAGTATAAATCCTTCCATTCCTCACCATCCAGTCAGAGCTGAGGAACCTTCTTGGAGGAGAAGCGAAACGTCTTCAAAGAAAACAGGGGAAAATAAACCACCCCCAAAAGTCCAGCTGCCTCCTGAAAAAGCATCTTTGGGCCAAAATTGGCTATGACACATTTAACAACTGCCTTGTTTAATAAGGGAAATTCTGATCCCAATTTGTGATTGTAAATTGAGGACTACTTATAGGACATCTTTTTCAAAGTATGCTTCTTTGAAATATAGCAATTAACATTCTGAAACAATACCTGGCTTAGATTTCAAGATAGGTTTTTTAAACAGATTGACTATCCCAAGGTCCCCTATATCTGGTGCTTGTTTCTGAATAGATACCTAAACGTTTAAAAAAAAAAACATCACGATTTTAGATTGTTTTCTTCTTCTAGGGCATTTTAAGCAAATCAATGCATAAACAGATAACCTTGACAAACCTTAATATAAGCAGATCCTTCCAAGTCACTTGGAATCTGAACAGCCAGAGGACAGTAATCATCGGGAATCTTTTTATCCAGATCAATGTCGGTGTTTTTTATGACCTCAAACGTGCCATGATGAGGAAAGAGAGACCCTTTACAAAGGAGACAAGTTGCAACAGTGATTTATATTTTACATTATGCAGATCTGAAAGATGCAGTACATGTTTGCACTTGTGTGCATATAATGCTGTAGGCATCGTTTTTAAAGCATCAAATACCACTTCAAAGAAAGAAATTTGTCTTGGATCAAAGCAACTCCATATAATCTCTAAAGCAGGGGTGTCAAACTCGATTTCATTGAGGGCTGCATCAGGGTTGTGTTTGACCTGGGGGTGGGGGGGTTTGGAGTAAATGTGGCCAGGGTGAGCGGGCCAGCTCAATATCACTCTAGTTGGGAGCACCTGTGGTGGCCTGAGCTCTCTGCCAACGAAAACACGCTCCCAAGCTCCATTTTCGCCTGCGACCACCTCCTGCAACCCTCTGCCAGTGAAAACGGAACTCAAGAGGGCCGTGCATGGCCCTCCTGAGCTCCAATTTCGCTGGCAGAAGTACCTGTCCTTTGCTGTTTCCAGGGTGGCCCCACGGGCCAGATCTAAGCATCCTGCAGACCAGATCTGGCCCATGGGCCTTGAGTTTGACACCCCTGCTCTAAAGGGACGAGGAAATATTAATCGAGCAACACTACAATCAGAGCAAAACATATTGGCTTCTACTTTCTTCATCATTTATATTACAATAAAGCTGAATTTAAAGCTAATTTTTTTGCATGCATGCACCCACATTATCTCCATCAACAGTTACAGGGTATCTTTGATACGTACAGGCAGTCCCCGACTTAAAAACAGTTCATTTAGTGATTGTTTGAAGTTAGAAAGCCACTGAAAAATGGGGTTTACGATTGTTTTTCACACATACGACCACTGCAGCATCCCCAAGGTCATGTGACCACAACCCAGTCGCTTGGCAATGGCTCATATTTATGACAATTGCTGCAGTTTCCCCAGGTCACGTGATCACCTTTTGTGACCTGGCGACAAATTCAAGGGGGAAGCCAGATTCACTTAACAACCGTATTACTCCCGTCACAACTGTGGTGATTCTCTTAACAACTGTGGCAAGGAAGGTCGTAAAACAGGGCAAAACTCACTTAACAACCATCTCCCTAGAAATGTTGGACTTAATTGTGGTCATAAATCAAGTTTTACATATATATAATATATATGTGTATATATATATATATATACACTACCTGTATATATATCCCTTCGCCCTGTACGCTCCCACAGACAGGGTTTCCTTGGGCTGCCGTCGGCCAGTGTTGGCTGGCGACCCCCAGGGGCAAGGCCTTCTCTGTGGTAGCACCCACCCTATCGAACCAGCTCCCGTTGGGGCTCCGATTGGCCCCGGACCTCCGTTCCTTCCACCGCGATCTGAAGACCTGGTTTTTTCAGCAATCCGGCCTGGACTGAAGCGGAGTGGGATGGGTTTTTAATTGTATTTTAACTGTGTTTTAATTGTATTTTGATTAGTTTGTGGGTTTTAGAGTTTATTGGGCTTAAAATTTAATACTGTTCTAATTAATTTATTCTGTATTTGTATTTTAACGTTGTGAGCTGCCCTGAGTCCTCAGGGAGAAGGGCGGCATATAAGTTCAATAAATGAAATGAAAATAACAAAGTTGGAAGGGACCTCGGAGGTCTTCTAGTCCAACCCCCTGCTCAGGCAGGAAACCCTACACACCATTTCAGACAAATGGTTGTCTAATAATGACCAATTGGTTACCCAAATGGTTGTTCAGCACCGTAAACAACGCCAGACAAATTAGGCCCTGCTGGGGTTCACCTGCACTCTTGTAGCTCAAATCTCCAAGGATTTTATCTCCCACTTTCCTCAGCTTCCAGTGCTGCCTCAGCCTGAGCAGTTCTGAGTTGAAATCTCTTTGCCGCTTATTTTCTTGGTTTTCCGCAACTGATTTAGACAACCTTTCTGCTCCTTTCAGAAGAATCTGGGCTGCTCCAGCTAAGGACTTTTTCTTGGACATCAGCTGCAAAACCTGAGGGTTCTAGAAACGAAGGAAGAACTCAAATCAATTTAAAATGCAATCTTCCCCGTCGGATAAGAGACTGAAAGGATATTTCTACATGAATGCGAATGGCTGAAGTAATCTGACATCATTTATTTTATACAGCAATATGAAACCAGATTGCCTTTTGACTCTCAAAGGCAATCACCATGGCTAATGGCTGTGGTGTTTGTTGCCCCCAAACAGAAAAACACAAAATCACCCAGCCCTGATTTGCCATATATAATATTTTATTGTCATTGTACATATATACACAGTATATGATACAAAATTCACATAAACACCCAGAGACCAGGCCCAACACACACGCACACATGACAATCCCCAAACACACACCCTACCCACCAAAATTCCCCGCCCCCTAAAAACACACAAGCATCCACACAACAGACCAAGTAATACAGCTCACTGATGGTGGTCCTTAAGTTCATTGTTAAGTGCAATTATAGCTCTGGGATAAAAACTATTTAGAAAACGTGTGGTCTGAGTTTTAATTGCTCTGTATCTTCCGCCAGATCTGTATCCGGAGTGAGGATCCTTGTTTACTGATATAATAATTATAGTACAGTAGTACTATTTAAATTTATATGCTGCCTGAGTCCTGATGACTCTGGTGTTTACAAATAAAAAGTGTTAAAAACCAGGACTCACCCCTTCAAAAACAAGAGACAATGCATGAATATGGGAAGTGGGGGAAAAATGGACCGAAACCAACCCAATAAATCCATATAGCCCAAAGAGGGGATTTCACCCACACTTTGGAAAGTGTAACTCTCTTTACAAGCCAAGATGAGAAACTTGGAACAAATATTTCAACAGAAGAAAGAGGAATTATGCCTCGTACCTGCTTTTGAGTAAGTGGTTCTTGTACAACTGGGTCCAGAGTCATAAACTTTTTATCTTTGACTATGCTGAGGACATCATAAAGCACACACATCTCCGTCAAAGCACTCCTTAAGTTATTCCTCACTGAATCCCAAGGCCAGAGAGAAGGCTGAAATTTTATCAGGCCTGAAAAATAAGAATAGGTGAACAAAGTTATGGAAGGTTTTTTTCCCCAACTTCCGAGTGTTGAGATCTCCTAGTGGCCTCCCGTCCACATGCACAAACTTGGGTTCAACTGCTACCAATCCTTGCAGAATCCCAGTTCCTCCAAAAAGACTCCCTTGGGGTAGCTCTGAAAGGCAGCATATGCTGTCCATCCTCAAGTCAGAATTCAAGCAAATGGCTAAAAAAATAATAATCCTATAATTAATTGAAATTAGGGAGGCTACTCCTAAACAAGATCACGGAACATCTGGTTTCAAGCCAAGATGGCCTTGTTAAATGCCTTCATGCAATGTTTTTGTAGAGTTATGGAAGTTCCCTCCCCCGACTTCCGAGCGTTGAGGTCTCCTAGTGGTCTCCCATCCACATTCACAAACTCTGGTCCAACTTCTACCCACCCTGGCAGAATCTCAGTTCCTCCAAAAAGGAATTCTGAAAGGCAATATACACTGTCCATCCTCAGGTCAGGATTAAAACCACAGTGGCACAGTGGTTAGAATGCAATACTGCAAGCTACTTCTGCTGCCTGCCTGCCTGCTGCCTGCAATTTGGCAGTTCGAATCCCATCAGGCTGAAGGTTAACTCAGCCTTCCATCCTTCTGACGTCGGTAAAATGAGGACCCAAATTGTTGGAGGCAATATGCTGACTTTGTAAAGTGCTTAGAGAGGGCTGTAAAGCTCTGTAAAGTGGTATATAAGTCTTAAGTGCTATTGCTTAGGCAGGAAGTCAGTTTGCATTATTCCCTTCTCCCCCACAGAAAGTCCTTCTGATTCAAAGTGGAGGCTGATGGGCACTTTTAGAACATCCAGCAGGAAAATAAAAGAGTTTTGATTTTTCTGCTACTGTTTGGTTAAGATATAGGCCCAAGGTGTAAGCAACTCTGGCCCCTTTACAGCCTGTGGACTTCAAATCCCACATTTGAGGGGTTGACTCAGCCTCCCATCCTTCCGAGGTCGGTAAAATGAGGACCCAAAATTGTTGGGGGCAATAAGATGACTGTAAACTACTTAGAGAGGCCTGTAAAGCGGTATATAAGTCTAAGTGCTATTGCTATTTAAACCTACCCCCAATTGTTTCCTTTCAGTAAAACCCACCCAGGGTCATCTGGGGAGGTGGGTGGCTAAAAAAAATAATTGCAATTAGGAAGGCTACTCCTAAACAAGATCAGGGAAATGTGCTTTTAAGCCTTACTGAATGCCCCCATGCGTTGTTTTTGAAGAGTTATGGAAGTTTCTTTTAAAAAAAAAACACTTCCCAGCGCTGAGATCTCCTGGTGGTTTCCCATCCAAGTATCGACCAGACCCGACCCCACTTAGCTTCCTTTGCCAAGGGACGTCCTCCCATTCCCCACCCTCCCTTCGAGGAAGATGCTCCTGCTTCTCCCCACCTTCCTCCTCCTCTTCCTCGTCCCCGCCGGGCCATTCGCGACTCTCTCCTGCCGGGGCGGGCTCGTCCTCTTCGGAACCGGAGCTGCCTTGGCTGAAATCGATGCGCTGCGCCAGGCGGGCCAGGTTCTGCGACATAGACAGCGGCTGCAGGTACGTCTCGCTCCCGTCGAGGCCGACTTCCTGCACATGTTTCTCGCAGGCCGACTCGATGCTGATCCGCACCGCCTGGAGACCCGACATCTTCCTCCCTCGGCGGCTCAGCAGCCGCCGCCTCCCGCTCCTATGGAGCATGCGCAGGAGAAACTACGGGGGCCCGCAGGGGGACAAGCAGAAAACCGCGATTCCCAGGGAACGCACCGGCAGCCCCTAGCGGTCGGTATAGATTACAGATTGTTAATTGGAGTTGGAAGGGACCTTGTAGGTCATCTAGTCGAACTGCCCACCCCTCAAAGCAGGAGATCCCGATCTACACCATTTCTGACAAATCCAATCTTTTTTTGAAAGCCTCCAATGATGAAGCTCCCACAACTTCTGAAGGCAACTTCTGTTCCATGGGTGGATTGTTCCCACTATCAGAAAATGTCTCCTTATTTCTAGGTTGAATCTCTCTGTGTTCATTTTTTATCCATTATTTGTTGTCTGGCTTTCAGGTGCTTTGGAAAATAACCTTACCCCCTCCTTTCTGTGGCAGCCCCTCAAATATTGGAAGACTGCTATTCTGTCTCCCCTGGTCCTTCTCTTCACTAGACTAGCCATGCCCAGTTCCTGCAACCGTTCATCATGTTTTAGCCTCCAGTCCCCTAATCATCCTGGTTGCTCCTCTCTGCACTTTTTCTAGAGTCTCAACATCTTTTTTATAGTGTGGGAAAGGGCTCGGAGATGCTGGGAGTTCTGCGGGCACGAGGTGGATGCAAGTGGGGGGTGCCTATTGCTGGATGATACAGGTAATTTACATTGAGCTGTCCCCCCCCATCCAGTCAGAGTTGAAGAAGCTTCTTGGGTGAGAAGTGAAACATCTTCAAAGAAAAAACAAGTCCAGTTGCCTCCTGGGGGGGAAAAAGCACCTTTGGAACAACCATGACCTGGATTAACGAGAATCTCCAGAGTAGACAATTTGACAATGAGCAAACTTTTTTTTTCAAACTTCTGCTTTGAAGTTTATCATCTTGTCTACTTTAATGTGAGTCACCTACACAGGTACATGACTCAGGTTACCCTACTACATATCCCAGCATTACAAATCCACAGGGAGATTTGTAACCGATATTCACACTTTCTTGGTTTTTTTTTTTAAGATGTTTTGCTTCTCATCCAAGAAGCTTCTTCAGCTCTGACAGGGTACTGGGGATTGGAAGGATTTAGCTATCCAATTTGGGACGAACACCTTTTGAATGGTGTGGGAGTAGGAAAGGATTTCCAGAGGAAAAATTGCAGACTACAGGAACCAGGAGCACCACTCAGGTAACCCTGAGGACACATAAACCTCCAAGTGCTTCAATGACCCTCTAAAAAAGATACAAATGACCAGCTGTCTGCAAGGAATATAAATCCTTCCATTCCCCATCAGTGAGCCTGCAGCGTGGCAGCAGCCAAAGAAGCTAATATAATCTTTGGTTGTATAAACGAAGGCACAGAATCAAAATTATGTGAAGTATTAGTACAGCTTTATAAATCCTTAGAAAGACCACAACCGAAATACTGCATCCAGTTTTGGTCACCACATTACAAAAACAATGTTGAGACTCTGGAAAAAGGGCAGAGAAGACCTACTAAGATGATTAAAGGCCTGGAGAAACAGATGAAGAACTGTTGCAAGATTTGAGTATGGCCAGTCTAGAGAAAAGAAGGACTAGGGTTGACAGGATAGCAGTATCCCAGTATTTGAGGGGCTGCCACAAAGATGAGAGGGTCAACTTATTTTCCAAAGCACCAGAAGGCAAGACAAGAAACAGTGGATGGAAACTAATCAAGGAGAGAAGCAACTTGGAATTAAGGAGAAACTTCCTAACAGTCAGAGCAACTGACCAGTGAAGAGTTTGCCTTCAGAAATTGTGGGTGCTTCAACACTGGAGGTTTTTAAGAAGTGGACAGCCACTTTTCTGAAATGGTATAGGCCAGGGTCTCCTGCTTGAGCAGGAGAAACTACGGGGGCCCGCAGGGGGACAAGCAGAAAACCGCGATTCCCAGGGAACGCACTGGCAGCCCCTAGCGGTCGGTATAGATTATATTAATCTGATCGATTAATATAGGTGACTAAAGTCGGAGTTCTCCTGAACAAGGGAGAAGGATCTTGGCCATCACATGTTTTGCCTCTCTGCCACAAAGATGCAGTAGAGAACAAGAGGACCAACTTACGCAATTAACCCCTTTGTCCATTGAAGGCTATGCTAATTGAAGGTTTCCTTTCTCTAATGCAAGTGTCTTCAAACTTGACAGCTTTTAAGATGTGTGGACTTCAACTCCCAGAATTCCTCCTCCAGTCATGTTAGCTCAGGAATTCTGGGAGTTGAAGTCCACCAGTCTTAAACTTGCCAAGTTTGAAGACCCTTGCTCTGATGTAATGCAGTGACAGATGACAGAAATTGTAGTTCAGCAACCTTGGGATAGACATAGAATTCCCTCCCAGATTGCAGCTGAAATCTAGATGCTAAAGACAGAAAGAAAGAAAGATCTAAAATGTAAATGTTGAAGTAAAAATTGCGCTTCTACTTTTGTTGTGCAATGAGCCAGAATGTGCTATATTTCCAATCTGAAAAAATCAATTTTGCCATATTTTATTTTTAAGTGCCACACAAATAATACATTCAGGTTGCAATTAGACATTCGGTGACCTCTGTGAAAAGCAAATTTAGTCATCTCTTGATTTTCTGCTTCTTAATTAACATCAGCTTCCTGGGCGGGTTCGACTTTAATCCCGACCCACCATATGCGTCTCCTTTGGTCTGTCGATGCGAAAGAGGAACTCAGCGGGTACAAAATACCCCAGATATTCTACAGTCTCTGGCGTTGTGTCCATGTGGTAGTGGCCTCCTTCACCGTGATGGCTGAAACAGTGGGTGTGCTCCACACGCAGATCAAAACCCTGGGAGAAAGCCAAGAACCCATAAATTCCTATCTCAAGCAGCAAACATTTCCTCCAGCTCAGGTACATAACATACAATGGGTTATTTTGTGTTATATATATATATATATTAATTACATTTATATGCCGCCCTTCTCCGAAGACTCAGGGCAGCTTACAATTTTTGGGGATACAACCCAGTGTGCTCAGCAGTAGCCTTCATTCCATTGTATATGCCTGCTTATTACTAAGCGGCATTTTTACAAAGTCAGCTTATTGCCCCCAACAATCTTGGGTCCTCAATTTACCTACTCCGAGAGGATAGAAGGCTGAGTCAACTTTGAGCCTGGTGGGATTCGAGCCTGCAGTAATTGCAGGCAGCTGGAACTTAAGTGCTAGGCATTTAACAGCCTGCACCACCAAGGCTCTCTATTGGCAACATAGGTAGTCCTCATTTAGCTACTCTTCAGTTATGGCAGTGATTAAAGGGTAACTTTTTGCCAAGTTTCACAGGTCTGTAAAGCAAAGGAAAGCTGCAGTAAGACCCTAAGTATGGTCATGGCTTCACAGTGACTGCTTTGTCTTGCTTGCCTAACAACCAAATTGCCACTCTCAATAGTGGTACCTAAATGAGGATACTTTGTGTATTTTGGGTGAGATGTGTCATAACAAACATAACACAGCTTTATCAATACAGGTATTCAAGGTGGGGAACATGCATAATATGCCATCCTCCTCCTATTTTTTCACAACCACTATCTTGTGAGGTGGGTTGGACTGAGAAAAAGATTGGCCCAAGGTCACCCAGCCAGCGTTCATGCCTAAGGTGGAACTAGAACTCACAATCTCCTGGTTTCTAGGCCAGCACCTTAACCACTACACCACACTGGCTCTCGCTGGATATTTTCCCAATTCTTTGGTGCATGTTATGGCACTCAGAGCAAGACGAGTGGATGATTGCTTAAAATAATGACCATTTTGCATCCAGGCCAGTAAGTTAGGATCTCATTTGAGAAAACAACAATAGAATTTACTTACTGGATCTTGAGAAACAATCACAGGCTGGCAAATAAGCGGAGCTGTCATTTCAAAAAACTTCAGCCAATTGTTCACTTTCTCATCAGTTTCCAAAGGGCAGGCAGAAAATTCAGAAGGCTGTAATTAAAAAAAAAACAACTTGAATAAAGAAAAGGACAGGAACTCGAAGTCATCAGAGTTTGTTTCCCTCTTCTCCATATAGAACATGACACAAGTTTTGCTTTGATGCAATTCTGCACCTCTGGTAGTATCTCAATTTTTTTTGAAACGTAAGCCAGAAGATTCTCCACCCAGCACAAACAATTAAAATTTGAACTCTAAAAATTGGGACCATAATTAAGTAGCTCAATGAGCGCTTAATTGGCTGTTTGGAATGCAAAAATTTGGTCGTCTGGCTACCCCCAATTTAAATGAGAAAGACCCATCTGAAATCTTGGGAAAATCCTGCCAATCAAGGATTCATGGATTACCCAGTTCATGGATTAAGGGAGCCAGCACTGTCCAAAGACATTTTCCATGGTCATGTGACCAGAATGGTTATGCACCAAAGACAAACAGAATACTGTTACCTTCCCACCAAAGTGGCATCTATTGATATATTTGCATTTGTATGCCTTTGAACTGCTGGGTGAGCTGGGGCAAGAAATGGGAATTCACCCTGTTGCACAGAGTTTGGGTCTCGAACTTGGCCTGTCAGATCTCCAGCTGACAAGTTCAGCATCTTTAACCACTGAGCCATTGCACATCTACTTGATAGTACACCATAAAAAAGCAAGTTTGCAAATGTTTATGGAAAGACTTTACTCTTTAATGTTTATAGATCTTACTCCTTTTTTTTCCTTCTTGTTGTGTAACTCATGCTTCCAAATAAAAAAAAGGGAAAATCTTCCTGTAACTGACTTACCATAATATGAAGTTTTGCATTTCCTTTCTGGATAATGAAGGTACCTCCCATTCCCACTGTTTTGTCACCATAATGCTTATCTAAGGCTTTCCGTATGCAGGATATGAAATTCTGCTCACCAGTTCTTTTCTTTGCTCTCACTTCAATGACCTTAAAGAAAGGAGGCAGGTTAATATTGTCATGTTAAGCAGAGAAAATTCTGTGCAGTAATTTGCAGTTGAAATAAAAATGAAATGGCTTAAGCTTCATGTAATGCATTGCGAGTTAAGAATTACACACTTACAAGATTTCATTATGACTTGGGGCTCCATTCTTAACACATTTTGTGTCTGTGATCTCCACCTGACAATTGTAATGGTCAAAATCATTTTTCCCACATTAAAAGCACAAGGCCAGGAGTTCATAGGTTGAGTTATTCCTCTCAGGAAATTAGTGTCTTCAGAGAAAGGTGATCTAGAAGATTTAGTTTTTTATATTCCCCTTTTAATCTAAGTTCTAAATAATAAAATGTTTGTGAATTCTGGGCATCCAGTATGCTCCCTTATCTTCAATCCTTATTTTTAATGTATTTTTTTAATGACATCTTTTTATGACTGAAAAAAGCATCTAGGTGTTATATAGTCTGATAGCATTATTAGAAGATACAAAGGACAGGGCCTAGAATCTATCAATCTTGGTTGCCATGATGTAAAAAGATGTTGAGATTCTAGAAACAGTGCAGAGAACAGCAACAAAGATGATTAGGGGACTGGAGGCTAAAACATATAAAGAACGGTTGCTGGAACTGGGTATGTCTAGTTTGATGAAAAGAAGGACTAGGGGAGACATGATAGCAGGGTTCTAATATCTGAGGGGCTGCCCCAAAGAAGAGGGAGTCAAGCTATTCTACAAAGCACCTGAGGGCAGGACAGGAAGCAATGGGTGGAAACTAATTACAGAGAGAAGCAACCTAGAACCAAGGAGAAATTTCCTGACAGTTAGAACAATTAAATCAGTGGAACAACTTGCCTCCAGAAGTTAACACTCCAACACTGGAAGTTTTTAAGAAGAAATTGGACAACCACTTGTCTGAAATGGTATAGGGATTCCTTCCCGAGAAGGGGGTTGGACTAGAAGACCTTCAAGGTCCCCTCCATCTCTGTGTTCCTATACTATTCTATAAACTTGTTTGGAAGTGTGCCCGCTACTTAAAAAACAAAACAAAAATGACAATGCAGCAGACAAAATCTTAAAAGACTAGAGAAACAGGAAGGAAACAATTTTTCTTAGACTGGTCCTGGTCTTGTGGAATGGCAAACCTGTTGTCTTACTGCAGTCAATTTGTGAATTGTTATCATCCAAGCATTTACAAGCGCCAAGTATATTGCCTTTTTTTTTTAATTAGAGAAACGTAAGTCAATTAAATGGGCAAAACTGTACTCAAATCTAAAAGGACATTGGTAGTATTATACCGCAAGGGATCAGAATCTTCTGCATCCAATAAAGAAAGCCAGCAGGATGCTAAAAGAAGAACTTATATGTGTCCATATATTGAACATATGTACCATATATGTTGTCCCGAAAATAAGACACTGTCTTATATTTTTTTGGCTCCCAAAAACACACTAGGTCTTATTTTCGGGGTAGGTCTTATATATTTATGATGCCAAATAGTGGGTGTGAGTGTGTAGGGGGTGTTTGGGTGCACGGTTGCTCCCTGAAAAGTCTTCCTGGAACTGGAGATTTACACTAGGTCTTATTTTCGGGGTAGGTCTTATATTAGGGCAGGTTTAGAAAATAGTGCTAGGTCTTACTTTCGGGGTAGGTCTTATTTTCGGGGAAACACAGTATATATTTATTGTACACAGGTAGTCCTCATTTAACAACCAGTTGCCTAGCAACCATTCAAAATTACATCAGTCACATGTTTGCATTTTGAGTGCTTGGCAAGCAGCCTGCATTTATAGCTGTCTGCAGAATTTCACAGTCATGACTGTGATTTATGTTTTTTGCTGGAAACTGGTGTTTACTTCTGGTTTCTGTCAGAAAAAAAATGTCCATTGCAAACAATGGGTTTGCTTAACAACCACTGCAGAAAAAAAAATTGTAAAATCAGGTTGGTGATCTGATAACCCACTTAACAACCGGTATAATTTAGTACCGTAATCCTGTTATAAGTTGAGGACTAGCTGTAAACATATGTATTTACACCTGAAGTTTCACTGGTAATATATGTGGCTGTATAAATTCATACATTCATAAATAAAATGAAGCAAAACAAAATGAAGCAAAGCATGTTCACACGTAGAAGTTTGTTTGTTTGGGCCTGTTAGCTTTTTTAATTTTCTGTCTTAATCGGTTTGGGTTTTTTTTTTTGGTAGACCTTGCCTGGATGTTTGATTTGTAAAAAGCCATTTTAATAAACCTGACCGATCCACATACCTTACCAGGAAGGCCTTCACTTGCGTATAGATTAGCCAGCAACCCAAATTCACAATCATTATATAGGGAGCTGTATTTTTGGAGCAGACAGCTGCCATCCTCAGGGTGGATCTTGGCTAGGTAACTTCCATTGACTGCTGCCTTTTCTTCCTTTCCAGCTTGAACAATTGGGATAAACTAGATAAAAACAGATGAACATCTTCCAATAGATCAGCATGGACTACCATCATTTCACAATCATTAAAACAAGCAGCAAGTTTTGTTTATAGCCTATTCCATTGCAGAAAGTCAGCTACTTGGTTTGAAAATCATGGTTTATTTATTTATTATTTATTTATTAATGGGACTTATATGCCGCCCCATCTCCGAAGACTCGGGGCGGCTTACAATAAAAACAGACACAATAAATATTTAAAAAAGAATTAAACTAATGGTCCCAATTAATACAAAACTTAAAAACCAGCAAAATCTAAAAACACCCCACCCATAGGTCACAGCCCGGATTGGTCAAATAACCAGGTCTTCAGGTCATGGCGGAAGGTGCGGAGGTCGGGGGCCAAGCGGAGCCCCAGGGGAAGTTGGTTCCAGAGTTCAGGGACCGCGACAGAGTAGGCACGTCGTCAGGGGACCGCCAGCCGGCATTGCCCGGCTGATGGGACCCCAAGGAGTCCCTGTCTGTGACTTCGTACTGTGACTTGCTACCATACACAGTATGAACCTATCCAATGATGGTTTATTCAATAAATTCTTTAACACAGGGCTGTCAAACTTGCCAGGCCAGATATGTCGTACACTGGCCACGCCCACGCCCGGTTTAGAGAAGAGGAAAAAAGTCACAATATGTCATGTGACAACGCCATGATGACACAAGTTTGACACCCCTGCTTTAAAATACTATGGCTCAGAATGAAGTGGGGTTAAGGCCTCATCTTAAACGCAGAGAAAGTCCAGGAAAAAAAACCAACAGAGGTGTTGGAAGTCTACTAAAAGAGAGTAGATTTAAGCAAGATCTGAACTCGATTGAGGGGTCCTCATTTCCCCAGGTCGCAGTACCAGTATCGGCCCCCAATCTGTTGGGAACTGGGCCATGAAAATGGCAGGAAAGCATGTGAAGTTTCATTGGCACATGTGCCGGATCTAGGTTGTACATGCAAAACCATACCCTCCTTCCCACTGCTGGTCCGTGGAGCCATAAAAGTTGGAGACGACTGCATTAAGTAAATGAAATTTTAAAAGGAATTTTATAGCCTAATGGTGGAATCCTTGCAACAAAACTTTGAGATCAGCTATGCTGGCTAGCAAATTCTGGAAGTTGAAGTCCACAAGTCTTCATGGTGCTGAGGTTGGACAGTAAACACTCCAAGTCGATACTGAGGCTACTATTTCTTTACCTATTGTCTTACCTCAGCATTGCTTCCAACTACTCTGGAGGAAACAGCTCCAGCACCAAGAAAAAATGCTCCGGGTAACTGTATTTCTTTCGCTATTATGTTCAGGTCATAAACCTAAATTAGAAAAGAAGAGTTAAATTTGCTCCTCTGCATGTTGTCCAGACAGAGGGCAGCACTTCTTAAGGGTGTTCCTAGGACGCCTTGGATTTCCAACTCTCAGGAGTCTTTAAATGTAAAGTTCACAAATTTAAAATTGCCATCCCATTGAAAAAGAAGAATATTAAAATCTCATCAATAATCACGAGAAGTGGCAGTGAATGCATCAGTTTTAATTTTTAATATGGTAAATATAAATACAACTCATACAAACAAAAGCTTTCTTGGAGCCCTCCATAAATTTTAAAAGCAGGAAGAAATCCATGATTCTTGTTTTTGCCAAAAACTAATATTTACTTCTGGTTTTCAGCAAAAGGAAAAAAAAACCTTATAGAACTTAATACTGCAGTGTTCAGTTTATGACTGTCCAAAAAAAGCTTTAAAATTAGTCAAGCTTACATGGTGATTCACTTTATAACCATCATGACTTACAGCTGAAATTGCAAAATCAGTTATGGTTGTAAACTGCGGTTTACAAGATTAAGAGCCATGGCACAGTAGCTAAAATGCAGTATTAGTAGCAGGCTACTTCTGGTGACTGCCAGTTGCCAGGAGTTCGATCCTCACCAGCTCAGCCTTCCATCCTTCTGAGGTCAGTAAAATGAGGATCCAGACTGTTGGGGGGCGATAGGCTGACTCTGTAAACTACTTAGACAGGTCTATAAAGCACTGTAAAGCAGTATTTAAGTCTAAGGGCCGGTATTGCTATTGCTGGTAGTGTGAATTCAAATAAAGCAACCACTTTGTGGGACTCATTAACTACTAATCGAAACCTACCTGCGTTTTTAAAATTGCAAAATTAGGATCTGAATCAAATCTACTTCAAAAGCTTTTTTTAAAAAAGGTAACCAATTAACACATGCACAAAAAGTTAGAATGGACTAGTCTGACTTTACTAGGATCACTGCAATATTAGCAAAAATGATTTGATTCCACTCCAACCTCCCAAAAATGGGAATTATTGTTTCTGATCAAAATGGGAGGTTATTGGATGAAAGACTACCTTTTGCATATGGTTGCAAGTGTATTACGTTTTATTTACCTTCTCTTTCTGTACAAGTGGTAAAAGATATGGAACACCTCCCACATCTGCAATTCTAGGCTTGCCACAAATACCTGTTAAAAAAAAAAAGGGGGGGGGGGAAATGAGCAAATTCATTTTTTTTCCAGATTTTCATTTTACTAACTCAAAACAAGCAATCATGGTTTAGTAGAGCCCCCAAAACCAATTATTGTGGTTTGTATTATGAACCTAGGCAATGGTGGCTTGCATAACCAACCATAGCTAAAGCTTAGCATAGCATCCCTCCGACCTGTACAAGATCACAGGGAGGCATGGTCAGCAACCCTGTGGCATAATGGCAAAGCTGGGGCTGCTCTGTGAAATTTGAAGTCCTTCAAAAGTAGGGAAAATAGCATTCTTTAAAGGAGCATTCAGCACTTTAAGGTCTTTTAGCGACAAAGGGCTTTTAGCCTGCATAATCCAATCTTGGAAAGGCTTAAGAAAATCTACTCCATTCTTTAAAGAAAATCTATTCCGCCCAAAATAATCCCGGCAATTTTGTCCCCTGGTGGGCCACATGTTACCAAGATATTGCCAATATTTTGTCACAGGTACCACATGTTACCTTTAACAGGAAAACAGAAGGGTTCTTGAGTCATATCGGGACAATCCACCACGGATACCTGGACATCTGCAAAATTTTCTTGAAGTCCATTCTGTAGTACTGGAAGGAAAATAGATCATTTCGAAGAAAATTGAAAAATGGAATATGTTAAAGCTGACCACGCTGAAGTCAGGGTGAAGCCCTTCAGTTGAGTATTAACTCTTCCTGGTTTTTTGGTACTGTTTTCTTAGATTGAAGCTAATTGTGTATGTATGCTGTAGCCACACCCTAAAACAGGGGTGTCAAACTCAAGATGCTTAAATCCGGGGCTGGCCACGGGGCCAGCCTGGAACTATCGAAAGACTGGCCCGTGGTGCCTCTGGTGGCTAAAAGGGGCCGCATGCGCTCCCCTGCGCCTCATTTTCACTCTCTATGGCCTCCTGCAGCACTCTGCCAGCCAAAACTGAGCTGAAAACCAGCCCATGTGGCCCTGTTTTGGCTGGCACAGTGCTGCAGGAGGCCTTTGGAGGAGAAAACAAGGCGCAAGGGGGCTGCGCGTGGATCCCCTGTGTTCTGTTCTGGCCAGCAGGGTGCTGCAAGAGGCATTGCTCCTGCCACCCCCTCCCCTCGGCCCACAGAGAAGAACTAAAACGCTGATCCAGCCCTTGAAGAAATCCAGTTTGACACCCCTGCTCTAAAACAAAGGCAAAGCCAAGACAACGAATCAATATTGAATGAGTTACCGTCAATTCAAATTAATTGCATGTAAAGTAAGGCACTGTGTTTGTAAAACAAATGGATTGGCCGCCTGCACATACTTACATAGTCTTCACTTACTGACTGCCTCATTCAGTTATAACAATGCTAAAAAATATATAACTTTACAACCAATATTCATATTTACAACTCATACCATTCCTCAGACATGCGATCACCATTAGTCAGTATGTGTCATCCTGTGTCTGACTTCATTTTTCCCGCCTCATAAAGCAGAGATTGGAAAGTAAGCACACAAGGGCCTTGGTGGTGCAGGCTGTTAATAGCCTAGCACTTAGTTCCAGCTGCCTGTAATTATTGCAGGCTCGAATCCCACCAGGCTCAAGAGGATGGAAGGCTGAGTCAACCTTGAGCCTGGTGGGATTCGAGCCTACAGCAGTTGTAGGCAGCTGGAACTTAAGTGCAGGCAATTAACAGCCTGAGCCACCAAGGCATCTTCAAGGACATCCTTCAAGGACATCTCTAATGTTCATAATCTGGGGGAAGAAAGCTTGCCTGCCTTTCAAACAAATATACACACTGCACTATATCGGGCCTGAGAGCCTGCTTTTCTAACTGCTGCTGTTATATGGATTCTTTTCTCACAGTTTTTCTAACACGAAAGAACCATGCTTGCTTACCATCAGCCACTTCTTCCAGAGTAGGTATGTGAAAAGCAAATTTTTCCACTCTAGCCATGTTTTATTCCAGGCAGCCAACCAAGCAGATCAGCTCCTAAGAGATCAAAGTACACCAAGAACAAGTTACAGGTCTGTTAACAAACATACTGGCTTTGCAATTTAACCCCAAGCTTTTAACAGTACAGATATCCACGGTCATTTCTGAGAGTGTTACATGTTAAAAAATAACGCTCTGCTGTCTTTTTTCAGTATTTTCTTCCTTGTTAACATTGGTGCCCACAGCTGCTCTTTTTGATTATTCAGAGGGGAAAAAAATCAGATGATTCAACAAGCAATATTGTTGATGAATCAGCACCCACAGTATTTCAACTATTTTGGACAGGGAAAAAAATGTTGTTTTAGGCTTACAGTATAAGCCAGTAATCTCACTGTAAAGGGATAAACCTAACTGAGTATTTTTCTACAGTTAATGTCCAGTAAGTAAATCAAACACAGAACATGGCTGCAATACTGTTCTTCCTTTAAGGATTCCCAGAAAGTGGTTTGTTTGGCTAGCCTTTAGCATTTTGTAAACTGTGGTTTATGGTAATGCAATGTGTGATCTGTAAACCATTCACACATAGGATGTATCACTTAGAAACAAAGTTCTCAACTGTTGACTATTTTACAGACATTAGATTTGAAAAGTTTGTTTGGTGGTTGCTTCAAATCAAACTTTAACAACAAAAAAGGAAACTAGGATTTTTTTCTTCACCAGCTGACATTATTTAGAAGTAAACTCCAATTAACTACTGCCTAGAAACAAGATGAAGGATTTGAAATGAATTAAATTCTATAGAAAAAAGGTCAAGGGAAATTAAGGAATTAATAATAGCAGGTAAAACCACTAATCATGCAAATTGTTCATTATCAGGGCTACATATTTCCCAAGGTTTTGAGAACAGCTTGTTTACAATATTAACATTTCTCTTAGTATGAATTTATCAATTCCTCTTAAAGTTCAGTGATAAACTTATCACATTAAAAAGTATTATTGATCTTGCTATTTTTTTCTAGCAATCACAAAACTTTTACACTCTCTTCCTTCCTAGAAACTCTGTGTATTATTTATAACCAATCCAAATTGTCATCTCAGCATTTTATAGTTTTCAGTTAATATTTTTATTAGGAGCATCTTATACTAAGCCACTGAACACTTCATAAAGAAGAAATTATGAGATGCGTAATAAAAATGCAGTCTTTTCAGAAGTGTTGTTTCGACGGTTGTGTCTGGGCTTGTTTTAGAGCAGTGATTTTCAAACTTTTTAAGATGTGCGAACTTCAACTCCCAGAAGTCCCCAGTTTTGGAAAACACTGCTCTAAATAAAACACCCATTTTCTGGATTCACACCCTGGAACCCAAAGCACTGTAACTACCCTAACCTGCACAAGTCGCCGAATGCACAAGCCTACAGACAAACCTTTAACTTAGCGTGTGAATCCTCCCATCTATTTGCAACAGAGGTTTCTCCAAAGTAAAAAGCAGCCTCAAAGTTGAGCAAATTTGCCTGGAGTCCGATGCAAGCTTTATTACATAGAAGCTCCATTAGCTACAATAGGGACTCTCCCGTGTAAACACACCTTGCACTGAAGTGGTGGATCGCGTTCCGCGTTTTTTTTTTCAATTTCCACATGTGTTAAATCCCATCAGGCACAGCCCACAGCCGAGGATTGAGCTGGGACCACCACTTTACAGAAGGTGTTCATTCAGAACCTTAATTACTGCCTTTAAAGTTTAAACTAGTATTCCTCCCAATGCAAATCGTGCAAAACACACCCGCCGTTGCAGTAGCTCTACTTACACGGAACGCGCGCGCAGGGCGTTTTCCTCCACCAGGAGCAACTTCTCAAAGGGTTAGGCTCGCAAGCCACGCCCAGAGCGCCTTCTGACCGCCTACGAAAGGGCGGGCGCGGCCTCCCCCCATCCCTCTTCCCGTTCTGCTGACGTCAATTTTACGAAGACTCGCGAGACCTGAAGTCAGAATATAAGTGGCTTTCCGGGGTTTTTTGCGGCCTTGCCGATACGCGAGATGAGGTGAGTAAGGTGGAATCCGACGCCATCCGTCCGGTTGACGATCTCGGTTCGGCGTGGCTCGTTGATTAATATATTCCTCAAGCCTCTGTGCCGCCATTTCGATAGAAGACTTGCATCCGATGGACGGCTGTTGCGCTTAAATTCGCCCGTCGTGTTAGAGACTATAATAGGGCTGGTTGGCTGGATGGTTTTAGGGGGTGGTAGGTGAGCTGAGCTATGATGGCTTTCATCAAACCCGGTGGCTTAGCGCGAGATACGCAAATCCCTAATTCGGATGTTAAGATGATCCCGATTCATCCCCCCCATTTAATAAGGGGGGGGGCGAATCTAGCTTTTGCCCAGGAAAGGGAAAAATAGGAGTTGGACAAGTGATCTACATCATGGGTTTCCAAACTTGGCCGCTTTAAGACTTGTGGACTTCAGCTCCCAGAATTCATCAGCCAGCTGGCTGAGGAATTATGGGATGAGGAACTCTGGGAGTTGAAGTCCGCAAGTCTTAAAGTGGCCAAGGTTGGAGACCCATGACCTACATGGTTTGTAATTTGTAACATTTATATGTAATTTGTAACATTTTGAGATGGCCAACTCTTAAAATAGGCCCATTCCAGTTAAAAATTTACCCTGAAGTAGGATTCACTCATGTTGTGGCCTTCAACCTTGCCTCCCAAGATAATCTTGACCAGAGGTCTCCAAACTTGGCAACTTGAAAGACTTCTGGACTTCAACTCCCAGAATTCTCCAGCCAGCGTGGCTGACTGAGGAATTCTAGGAGGGGAAGTCCACAAGCCTTAAAATTGCCAAGGTTGGAGACTCCTGATCTTGATTTAAGAGAAGGTACTGCAGCATTGGGAGTGGGGAGGCTGCTACAAAGAGTGGGATAACTTATTTTCCAAAGCACCAGAAGGCAAGACCGAAGAAACAATGGAACAACTCATCAAGGAAAGAGAAGCAAACTGGAATTAAGGAGAAACTTCCCAACAATGAGGACAATTAACCAGTGGAACAGAAGTTGCCATTATTGGAAGTTTTTAAGAAGAGATGGACATTTGTCTAAAATTGTATAGGGTCTCCTGCTTGTGCAGGGGGTTGGACTAGAAGACCTCCAATGTCCCTTCCAGCTTTCTTCTGATTTAAGGTTGCTTTTCTTTGTACAATATCCAGAAAGCATAGATTAGGAGACTTTTACTGTATGTTCCCCTTATATTGATCCTAACACAAATGCTGTTGAGGTAGCTTAGGCTGCAAGGTGGTGAAATAGTGATCCACTTCTAGGAGAATATTTTAGAAACTTGGTGACAGATTTGGAAACTGAACCTGGGTGTCTAGCTGGAAATGTTTTATCCCAGGTGATATAGCTGTTTCCTTTTTGGTAGAGAAAAGACTAGGTTTATACACCAAATCAAGCCATGATAGGACTTTTTGGATGCAGCATGCTATGTAAACTTGGCAGCATATTCATGAAGATATGAATATATTCATAGCCATCCAGGTAAAGTTGACTGGAAATTGAGGCTTGGCAAACTTGATTTATTTTTTGAAAAGTTTCACTGCTTATCCAAGTAGCTTCTTCTGTCTGAGTAAGTTGGTTGCTGGCAGGGGCATCTACAGGTAGTTCTCAACTACCACAATCAACTACCATCAATGACCTTTCACAGTTAAGTGAATCACTGCAGTTGGTAAGTTAGTAACAAGGTTAAGTGAATCTGGCTTCCCCATTACTAAAGGTGAGCACATGACCTTGGGCCACAGGTCATAAGTATAAACCAGGTGGCAAACACCTAAATTTTGATTATGTGATCCTGGGGGTAAAGGTAAGTGTAAAAAATGGCCATAAGTCACTTTTTTCAGTGCAGTTGTAGCTTTGAACAGTCACTAAATGAACTGTTGTAAGTCAAGGACTACCTGTATGTTTCCAGAGTGGTTTTATTGCCTAATAGGGTGAATAGGAAGAAAGGATGGATCCTTTCTTCCTATTCACCCTTCTTGAGGAAGAAAGGATGGATGTTCCTAAGGTTTGAAACCAAAAAACAAGTGCATTTGCCATGACTCAGGTTCCAGAAAACCATTGTTGGTGTTAAACACTTCTTAAGGGAGTCAAGTCTTATAACTTATGGATTCACATATTCAATCTTTTGAGAGGTCTCTCTATATAAATTCTGGCACATGCTTTAGATCATAAGGGGGGTAGAAATTATTTTGGATTTTTTGTTGCATATTGACAAGAGCTGGGGTGGTCTTTTTAAATAAAGGGAACTATTGGAATGCAAATATTGAATACTGCCTGTAAAGCTATCTTTTAACTCTTGTTTCTGATGGGTGCTAATTGTTTCTATTAATTACAGTGATTTTGCTGTTGATTTTAACTGAAGATTTTGTAGATTACTGGGGGGGAAATCCCCCAGTAAGCTTATTAAAAACACTTTCCTAGTATGATTTGATTGCTTATTGTACTCTGACTATTATTAAGTGTTGTACCTTATGATTCTTGACAAATGTATCTTTTATGTATACTGAGAGCATTTGCACCAAGACAAATTCCTTGTGTTTCCAATCACACTTGGCCAATAAAGAATTCTATTTTTTGGTAAATCAGATCTGTAGATAAATCTTTCGTTATTATAAAGTGTTAAGCAAATCTTTCCCTTGATTTTTTTTGTTTTGTTTCTTGAATTAGTTTGCTTGGGATTTCATGGCTTATAGACTGTTTTTGGTGTATTTCAGCCTTGAATCTGTGAAACTAATTTCTGTTATCTTTTCAAGGTCGAAAACAAATATGGCTAATGAAACGGGAACAGCTGCAGCTATTCCTGATAACCAAGATACAGAATTGTGAGTGCCTTTTATTGAAGTCATGAAATAGTCATATGTTGAACAATACTGCATTTCATTGCATATATTCAGCATTCAGCAAACTGTTTTAATTAGACATATTGGATAGCTGCCTTTAGTCTGTATATTGGATTGTCCCCTATTAATATGTTCTTTCCAAATATTGTAGGGGGGAAAATGGCTTCTCTTCTAGGCTTATGTTGTACATACTATGGCTCTAAGGCTTTTCATTTGGAGTTAATACTATTTCTAGCTAATGAGCCCAAAATTTATGATGCCGTGAGAAATTTGTAGAGTTTTGCCCTGTTCTATGACTTTTCCTTGCAACATTTTTAAGCTATGCTGGCTGAGGAATTCTAGGAGTTGAAGTCCACAAGTCTTAAAGTTGCCAAGTTTGGGGGGCCCTGCATTAAAGGTAGGGTTCCTCAGTTGTATTAACCATGATAGCTGGATTCTCATACCAAGCCATGATAGGTCTTTGGCTCTTGTGTAATTTAGGCAGGGAGAGATGGCTGCTACTATGCTTTATGGGTAGAACATCTCCAGGTAGCTATTTTGCATCCATCTCTACTGAAAAGTTATTGACCTGAGTAAAAAATTAATCATCCATGCCCAACATTGGTTTGGAGGCTTGCTGGGAATGGGGGAGAGATAAACAAATCTACAATGCCACTAGGGATTAATTCTTACCTTTCGTGACTTCAGACCTGGCCCAAGTTCATCAAAGCACTCAAGGAAAAAAGCTTCAAATTCAGCAAGAGATGCCGGCCAGTCATCCTCTGTGGCTATGCAGAGCGGTCCTTCCTCAGCTTGTCTGGAGGCCAAGACTCAGACGAAGTTACCCAAGCCTAAAATTGATCTTCGAGCCCTCTTCGATTACCACTTCACACGAAAGCAGCACCGGTTCCGCAAAAGATGGAACCTTATGGAGAGAAAACCAAGCACATCTTGCCGGTATGTCAGAAAACGGCCGGGAAGACGCAGAATTCCAGAAGATGAGCAAAGGAAGAGAATGAAAGAGAGAGGAATTGTATTTCCCTTTGTGGAGAGATACTACGGCAGGAAGCATCTCCCTTTAAAAATGGTGCGACAATATGAGGTAAATTATAATTTCACACTACTTTTTGGGGGGGGAGGTGCTCAGTAATGTTTTTGAAGTTGCCATCCAACCATTTGCCGACCTCCAGATGTCTAACAGTAGTTAGGGCCAATGGTTCTGGGCAATGTGAGTTGGGAAAGTTGATCCTAGGCTCCGAACCGTTTCATTGAGAACGCTTGCCTGCTTCTTGATTGTCTTGATGGAAGGAGAACTTTCCAGTTCTAATAAAGTAGAATATTTGTAGCTCAGGGTTGACACAAGGGGTCCTTGGGTGTTCTCTGAGCTTGCTTGTTCTCCCTTGTAAGGCTGCGATAGGTCAGACAATGGGTTGCTCTTGTCCTAGCTGATTGGACTGAGTCTGCCAAAAGGCTGCCTGGGTGGCTCTTCCCAGCTTTTCGATTCAGTCCTCAGCCAGGACGGATGCAATCGATTGCCTCTCCTTTGGTTTTTCAAAGGCAGTTTTCCTCGAGCTCAAAGAAGAAGAAAAAATTCAAAAAATGCGGCTCCGACTCTCAGCTGTTTGTCGGAGCCGCGAAACAGCTGAGGGCTGCTCCAGCAGTCCAGAGCAGCCAGCAAAGGCCGTGGGGCTGCCTTTCCGGCCTCTGCGGTGAAGAGGAGGCTGTGTGGATTGGGCGGCCATTTTGGAGCACGGGCGGCATCGGCCCGCATTTTCCAAAGCTGTGGGGCCATTTCAAGCCTCCGCAGCGAAGGAGGAGGCTGCTGTTCGAGTGGCCACCTAAGGAGCTGCCCCTACCCATCAGGGAGCAGCAAAAGGCCAAGGAGCCTGTCTTCAGGTTCCTTGGTTGAAGCAGGGAGCCTTGAGGCTGACGGTGGCCATTTTGGAGGACCTTGTGGCCTGTGGTGGCCATTTTAATCGGCAGGAGGTTCAGCCTGCTTCTCCAGCCACTCCAGTGCCAGGACCAGCGCTAGGCCATCGGCCTCTGGAAGCTGCTGGTCCAGAAGACTACGAAGGGTAGGCGCTAAAAAAATTGTTCCGATGGGGGACCTGGTCCCTTTCTCCAAGGTAGGAAGTGTTAAAACTTCCTACTGAAGTTGTATAGAGCTGGAGTGGTTTGGAGCTAGGGGATAAGCAGTGAAGATATCCCTTGTTTTTAAAAATTCCCTTTGTGTGCTTCTCCTCATTGCACAGGGCTGCAATTTCCCAAGGCCTTCTTTCAAGATGGCGGACGCCCCTAAACGCAGCAGGGCCCCCAGAGCAGGAAAATCCCACAGTGCAGCTTCATCTGCTCTGACTTCAAGGAGCAAGCAAGGGAAGCAGGCCTTGCCAGCTAAGGAGGCCTCTAGGGCGGAGGAGGAGGATGCTTCCGGGCAGCAAGAGGCCCTAGAGAAGCAAATTGCCAAGGTACAAAAAGCCTCAAGGATCAGATCTCCAGTCGGAGAGACCTCTCCTGCTTCTCATCACAGTGCAGTTGATCTACAGGATCAGGAACCTGGACCTTCCTCCAGGGCCATGGCTCAGACTTGGTCATCTGATGCAGTTGAAGGTGATCCCACACAACATCCTGCTGAGGGAAGGCCTTATGGAGATCTTCAGGGAGGTTTCAGGGCGGTACCTTGGCAGGAGCAAGAGGACAGCAGGCCTGGAGTGGAGGCCACTTTTACACCTACTGCTGCTGGCCTCAGACCTGCTGAGCCTTCTGAGTTGGATATCCCTGTTAAAATACGGCTGTTGGTAGACAGAGCTATCAGAAAGGGAATCTCTAAAGGCATTCAACAGCTTGCCTGCCATTCTTCAGAGGTATCTGAGGCATCTGTGATTCCACCCCGGGAACAAGTGGCTCTTCTATCGGAAAGGGGGTCCTTGATTCAGGAACATGTTTCTCCAGTTGTTTCTGCCTATGCTCCATCTGTTTCTGCTGCTCCCTCCTTGGCAAGGGAAACAGAAAAATGGAAATCTGACATGTCTGAGGATGAAGACCTAACCCCTGAGATTCCAGAGTTTGCAGGCCTGTTCAAGCCTACGTTATTCAGTCGTTTACTCTTTAAGGCTAGAAATACAGCCAATCTGAAGGAGGCTGATGATGAAGATTCTGCTGTTCAGCCTCCCATGGAACCAGATGGTCTTTTCGGTGAACCTACCATGAGGAACGAGGTGGTACCATCCCCCAGGCTTTTTCTGAAAGTGGTACAGAAGCAGCTGGAATCGCCGACTTCGGGACTCAATCCCTTGTCTACTAACTGCAGATTCTTCAATGTGGGTCCAGAGCTAACCAAGAGCCTCCAAGTGCCCATGGTGGATGCACCTGTAGCAGCTTTGGCTTCTACCTCTACGGCCCCTTGTGATCTGGAGGACGTCCTCAAAGCCGAGGAAGAAAGGATCGAGCAGTCTTTGCAAAGATCTCACCAGGCTGCTGCCTGGGCTGTGAAGGCATCCACAGCAGCGTCGTTCTTCACCAGAACGTCCCTCAAATGGCTGAAGCAGCTACAAGACAGGATCCCGAATGCAGACATCCGTACTCATCAAGATCTTTATAAGATAGTAGCTGCAGCAGAGTTCACAGCGGATGCCACTCTAGACGTGGTGAAGTTTGCCACCAAAGCCATCGCTTCTTCCGTTGTGGCCAGACGCATGTGTTGGCTGCGAAATTGGCAGGCTGATGGCAGGAGAAAATGGAAGCTGGCATCGAGTCCTGTACAAGGTGACAAGCTATTTGGGGAAGCATTAGACCCGTTCCTTGTTGAGTCCAAGCATAAGAGGAAAGTGCTTCCGTCGCTCTACAAGAGGGCAGAGAACGGGCCTGCACCATACTTCAGGCACCCCTCCTTCCGGGCGGAATCTGGATCCAGCTTCCATCAGTTTGCCAAGTCCTCTTATCAATGTCCTGAGCCACCATCAGATCGATCAGACAAGGACAGACATCAGTTCTTGGGCAAGCGGCCCTTTCAAGGAGGAGGGAGTTGCCTGTACCGTCAACAACGCTAACAGTTTTCAGTCTTTCCCCATTGGCAGACGTTTAGCTCTGTTTGCTGACAAATGGGGGGAGATTACATCAGACACCTGGGTTTTAAATACCATAAGATTGGGCCTTTTGTTAAGAATTATACTCCACTTCCCTGAGGTTTTTTATCTCCTGTCCTATTTCAAGGGACAAGGTGAGAAGGAGGCTCATGGAATCAGCTATCCAGCATTTGCTGGAGCTCAGCCATCCAAAAGGTCCCTGCAGACCAACAGGGTGTAAGGGAGTTTATTCCAGACTCTTTGTCATCCCCAAGGTCTTTGTCATCCCCAAGGGCAATTCTTGATTTGAAAAGGCTCAACAAATTCATAGTTTACAGCCATTTTAAAATGCCTTCCCTCCAGACTATCCTGTAGAGAGGCAGGGGGACTTCCTCACTTCTATTGATTTGATGGATTTACATGTTCCCATTTGTCATTCCCATAGGAGTTATTTACGTTTTTGTTATCAGGGAAATTATTTCCAATATAGATAGGGCTCTTCCATTTGGGTTATCCTCTGCCCCTAGAGTTTTCACTAAGGTTCTGGCTACCTTGGCAGCGCATCAGCACTCTTTCCTGGTGCGTGTGTAATGTTACGTAGATGATATTTTGATTTTATCCTCATCCTTTCGGGGCAAGGAGGGACCTGCAGAGTACTATTTCAATGCTGCAGGATCTTGGTTTCTCAATGAATGTTAAAAAGAGCCAGTTTACTCCCTCCACTTCATTTGGGAACTACTATTGACACCCTGGTTTGTCAAGTTTTCCTTTCCCAGGAAAGGCAGGACATCCTGCAGTTGCTAGCAAAAAGTATCCAGAGAGAGGGTTCCGCTCCATTGGCTCATCTCTCCCAACTTTTAGGTAAGATGGTGTCATGCATTGGCATTGTTCCCTGGGCCAGGCTTCATTCCAGGACCCTCCAGTGGTTTCTCTTGCCTCATCAAAAATTAGGTGAGAGTCACTCCTTGATGAAGGTTAAGGTACCCAAGAAGGTGTCACACTCCTTTCAGAGCCATTTCCAAAGGTTTGTCCTTCAAGGTGGAGGACAGACTTATCCTCACGACCGATGCCAGCTTATCAGGCTGGGGAGCTCATCTGGCTTCTCACATGGCTCAGGGCATATGGTCAACTGAGGAGCAAGCAAACAATATAAATTGGCTGGCACTCAGGGATGTCCATTTAGCTCTCAGAAAGTTTAGTCAGCAGGTCTCTGGCACACATGTTCTAGTCAGGATGGACAATGTAGCCACCAAAGCCCATATTAACAGGCAGGGAGGCACCAGGTCTCAATCCCTTATGACAGAAGCTGAGGCTTTGGGTATTTGGGCAGAGTGACATCTCCTGTCCATCCGGCTGAGCATATTTCTGGCACTGATAACGTGCAGGCAGACTGGCTCAGCAGAGCTACTATTGACGACCCAGAATGGAGGCTGCACCCTTCGCTCTTTCTACAGATTACTCAAGAGATTTGGACTTCCTGTGGTAGATTTGTTTGCTATGCCCCGCAATGCTCAGTTACCAAGATTTTTCACTAGGTTTGTCACCCTGGGGGCTGAAGGGACGAACAGGCCCCAGGGACTGTTATATGCTTTTCCTTCCTTGCCTCTGTTGTCGGCTGTAGTATGTAAGATTTTGGCACAAAGAGCAGAGATTATTTTGATGGCCCCTTATTGGCCTTGAGACCCTTGGTTTGCAAACTTAATGGATCTCAGTAGCTCATCCTTGGCGGATTCCTATGAAAGATATCTCCTCCAGGGGTCCCTGATTCACCCAGAGCCCCAGTGGCTACAGCTGACAGTTTGGCAGTTGAGTGGAGCGTGTTAAAACGCGCCCATCTCTCCAACAAAGTAATCAGAACCGTTCAGGCCTCCAGGAGACCTACCATCCGCATCTATGACGCTAACTGGCAAGCCTTTTCTCTTCAATGTTCTAAATCAAACATCCAGACTTTAAAGGCTTCTGTAGCACGCATTTTGGAATGTTTGCAGCTGGGTTTGGATAGAGGCCTTTCTCCCAATACCCTTCGTCGTCAGGTGGTGGCTATATCATCAGTACTGACTTGTGGCAAGTGGGAGTCCTGCAGTCCGTAGGTTCCTCAGACGGGCGGCCAATCTTTGCCCTCCAAAGGTCCACAGGTACCCTACAGGTGTTGCAGTCCCTGACTAAGGCTCTGTTTGAACCTCTCAAATTGGCTAGTCTGCATCTCCTTATGCTTAAGGTAGCCTTCTTGGTGGCTATCACTTCAGCCAGGAGAGTATCTGAGTTGGTGGCTCTCTCAGTTCGCCCAGATCTGTATATATTCCACCCTCACCGGGTGGTTTTGAAGTTGGATGCAACATTTATTCCCAAAGTCAACACCTTGTCAATTCCACAGAATTGATTCTTCCAGTTTTCTGTCCCAGCCCAGTCCATGACTTGGTAAAATCTTGGCACACCCTAGATGTGCATAGGGCCTTGAAGATTCATATTAAAAGGATTTGTGAATTCCGCAGAATGGAATCCCAATTTTGCTCCTTCCAACCGGTCACACTGGGGGGTAAGGTAACTCCATCTACAGTCAGCAGATGGATCAAGTCATGCATCTCCAGGGTGTATTCAAGCCGCTCCCTCCCGCTACCCAGGGGCATCACGGCTCATTCCACTCGCAGTGCTGCTACAACAGCGGCCTGGGCAACGCAGGCTTCGATTGAAGAGGTCTGCAAGGCAGCCACTTGGACATCCCCATCTCCTTTCATACGACACAGCCGTCTGGATGCTTTCGCTTCGGCGGATGCTGCGTTTGGCAGAAGAGTTCTCACGGAGCATGGGGACCAGGATCAGACTTGAACTCTCCTGAGGACAATCCAGCTTTGGTATGTCCCATTGCCTGACCTATCACAGTCTTACAAGGGAGAATGGGCGTTGTCTTATCTGAATGCCACTTCTTGTAGGCAAGATAGTTTAGCCCCACCCTGATTACTCTTGTCTAGGATGTAGACCAACGGGGTGGAGCCCCCGATAACCTGGTCTCTTATTTGTGTTTCAGAGGCAGTCCTGTCATATCTTTGCCAAAAGCTGGGAGGAGCCACCCACAGTGGGGGGAGCTAGGCTAATCAGCCTTTTGACAGACTCAGTCCAATCAGGACCGTGGTGGTGAACCTATGGCACACGTGCCACAGGTGGCACGCAGAGCCATTTGTGTGGGCACGCGAGCCCCAGCCAAGCCTACTTGCACTGTGCATGCACGCGCCTCCCAGCTGATTTTTTGGCCTGTTTGAGGCCTTTTTCAGCCTCCCAGAGGCTCAAGGGAAGCCTCTGCAGTCTTTGGAGGCCGAAAAACAGGCCCGTTTTGTCACTATTTCGTATTTCCGGAAATGACAAACGGACCCATTTTCCGGCCTCCAAAGGCTGCAGAGGTCTCCAAAATCAGCTGGGAGGGCCATGCAGTGGGGCAGGCGAAGTCCCTCACACGCGGCGCGACAGTTTTTGGCACAGGAGCCCAAAAGGGTTAGCCACCACTGAGCTAGGACAAGAGCAACCCGTAGTCTGACCTATCTTGCCTTTCTTGCCTACAAGGAGAAGTGGCGTTCACATAAGACAACGCCCATTTTCTCGCGGACGTTTCATTACCCAACTAGGTAACATTATCAGTCATCGTCTTTCCAGTTGACAGTCTTGCCACCTATTAACTTGAGTTGGTTTTAGGCTTGCACTTTTGTTTGTGGCTGAAAAGAAAAAAACCCTTCTCTTCCCAGCATGCAGCTTTGAAAGGGTTTTTCAAATACATTGAAATGTTGAAATACGAACATCATTTGAAGAAATCCTTGACACAGTTGAATGCTGTGGCCGATCTTGAAAATGAATGTCTAGAATCACGAAGGCACAAATACCTGGATGACGATGGACCCATTTCTCCCATTCCAGAGACCAGGTAGGTATAACGAGACTTTCTAAATTGGATTTTGCAACCTAAAGACCAGAACTTGCAGCCACAATTGGCTCTTTAGTGTCAACATATAATCCTGATAGGCTACATTGTTTTATCTAAGACCTTTTGAGTAATGCTTCTGATGAAATTTTATTCGAAGGCCATTTTTTCCAATTGATAAAAGTATCCAAATATTTTCAGGAATTAAGAATTTAGCTGCCCAAAGCAAAATTATAATCAGCTTTGTCCCTATTCTCTCCATTTAACATAGTACACATATGTTAAATATCTGTAAAACAATATATTTAATGACCATAGATGTCACTTTTAAACCCCTTCATAGCTTGAGATAAGGTTATTGTTTCTTTTTTAATTTTTATACTGTGTTTTATTGTTTGTAAGCGGCCTAGAATCGCTTTGGGCAAGTAGACCAGTATATACATTTGCTAAATAAGTCTTAATAGGATAATTGTTCTGTTTCAGCAACGAGGACTCTGGTAATGAAGACATTGGTGCCAAAATAGTGGTAAGTTGCCAGTAACCAGAGCTTCTTGCATCAATTCTACTGTCACACTCTGGCTTTTACTTCTCCCTCCTTAACTTGAACAGTGCGTTAGAAGTGAGACAGTAGCATAGTCAGCCATGTACAAAATTGTCAAAAATGAGCCGTCCTATTTTTCATATTCCTACAGGTATCCCTCTACTTGTCCCAAAGGTGCTTTTTTCAAGAGGCAGCTGGACTTTCTGGTTTTTCTTTGAAGATGTTTCACTTCTCATCCAAGAAGCTTCTTCAAAGAAAAAAAACAAGAGAGTCCAGTTGCCTCTTGAAAAAGCATTTTTGGGACAACCTTGACCTGGATGACTGAGAATCACCATAGATATCATTCTACTACCACAAATGGGAACCAGAATTTTGGTCATCAGTCATTGCCATCCTAAGTTGAAACAGACCTAATTTTACAGTGATTTTTACAGCGGTCATGAAGCAAATCCAGCTTCTCCAGTGGCTGTTTTTGCTGGAAATTGGCATATATATATATATATATATATAGGTAGGTAGGTAGGTAGGTAGGTAGGTAGGTCGGTCGGTCTTGGTGTATTCGGGTCTTGTCCCATGTAAGATTGACGGGACAATCTTACACGGGACAAGACCCGAATACACCAAGACCTACATACCTTTACCTGTGAAAATCTACAAAAACACACACACACACACATATATATATATAGGAAATCATGAATATATGACCACCGGATGTTGCAACTGGTTGTACATGTGAGCCGTTTGCCAAGCAGGCAAATTGCGATCATGTGAACAGAGGGCTGGTGCAACTGTTGTGAGTACAAATATAGCTGTAAATTACTTTCTGTAAGGTGTAAACAGTCTTAAATCGAGGACTCTCTGTATTTGAAAGCCATCCTGTGGCTCAGTGGTATTTGGATCTTATGCTGAATAAGGCTCCACAGCTTGTTGCAAAAATTAACATTTCTGCGATCAGAGTATTAGCACAGGGGCCTGTAGAAATAAGACCTTTAAAGGCAAAGAAAATGGAGTAAGTTGGAAGAAGGTAAAATAAATGATAAAGCTGGTGAAATAAAACACGCAGTGTAATACAATTGTAAGAACTGATACAGAGTCTGGAGAACTATACCCCCCACTCTTAAACCAATTGACAAGGGCTGCTGTAAGGACCTGCTAGTCCCTCAGGAAAGCGTCTGGAGATTCTCAATCATCCAGGTCATGGTTGTCCCAAAGGTGCTTTTTTCCCCCCCAAAAGGCAGCTAGACTTTCTGGTTTTTCTTTGAAGATGCTTTGCTTCTCATCCAAGAAGTTTCTTCAGCTCTGACTGGATGATAGGGAATGAAAGGATTTATATTCCTTGCAGATAGACAGCTGGTTATTTGCATTCTTAGCCATTAAGGTCACCAGGAGGTTTATGTGTAAAATTTATGTTTATGTGTATCGCCAGGGTCACCTGAGCCTTCTTGGAAGTGTTGAAAGGACTATGTTGTGGGACAGAAAGGACTGTCTATCTTCAGGCTACAGCACAGTCCTTTCAACAGTTCCAAGAAGGTTCAGGTGATCCTAACTACACTGATAAAACTCCAGGTGGCCTCAATGACACACAAAAGGATGCAAATGACCAGCTGTCTGCAAGGAGTATAAATCCCACTGATCCCCACCATCCAGTCAGAGCTGAAGAAGCTTCTTGAAGGAGAAACTAGATATTTTCAAAGGAAAAAAAATCTAGTTGCCTCTTGAAAAATACACTTTTGGGTTCCTTGGGAAAGCAGAACTCTTGCATCCATTAAGCCGAATCGAAAGAACTGTTAACTGAGAGAAATTGACTTTGCATGGCAAAATCTCTAAAAAGCCTGTGTGCAGCACAAGGCATTCTTTTGTTTCCCCAAACCCACCTCCCCAACTACCAGTCCACTGGCAGCCATGTGATGTCACAAGGTTGTTACGTAAACTCCCCAGGTGCTAGGCAGATAACGGGCCACCCTCAAGGCATGACCTGGCCTTGAAGTGAGGAACATTGAAGTGATTACAGCCAAAGCAAAAGCTTGCGAAAAATGCCAGTCAGCTGCCTCCTGCCCTCCCCTTTCCAACAGAATGGCAGGAGAGGATGGTGGACCTGTCAGCTCCACCCACTAACCCAGCAGTTTCGCCTGCCTGCCTGTCTCCAAAATACATTTTAGAAATGAATTTCAGGATTTTGCTTAATTGCTCTGATAGTAGCATTCTTCTTTTTTTTAAAATGCCCTGCTGGTTTCTCTTTTCCAGGACAACAGGTGTTTCATATTGAGCCGCAAAATTCCCAAGAAAAAGAAGAAATTGAACCAGAGGAGAAAATGAGCAGCGACTTCGTTAGAATTCAAGACATTTAAAAGGCAAATAAAATGTTAACGTCCTAAAGATCAAAGCTACCTTAAATAAAGTCTTAAAAGCAAGCAAAATAGAAGCCAGGTATTTAGCTATAATTTCCCTTTCTTTCCTCTCTAGCTGTACAATTCTTTCCGAACATCAGACAGTGGCTTTTATACCTGTATAACTGCTTTTCAGAACAGAAATTTTGCATGACAATGAGTTAATCACTGTTTTGGCACAATGAGCGTGCATACTTTTCATTCACCCTTTTATCCTAATACATTAAAGCAGTTATATGATTCAAAATTTGCATTTATGAGGTATGGTGAGTTCTGAATTCTTGGTAGTGCTTGCTAAATCCAATAATCCAGATAACTAGGATATCTATCTATCTATCTATCTATCTATCTATCTATCTATCTATCTATCTATCACACACACACAAAAAATTGGATTTAAAATCTGCACTGCCGTTCCCATGATGACTGTTTTTAGTTCAACTGCTGAATGATTCACAAATGAACTAAATCTTAACACTCTGATCGGAACCTGAGTGCAGAGGAAATTGTTAGCCTGAGGCGGCTTGAACAAATTGGATACCTGAAAAAATGTTGATAAGAAAAGGGTTGATAAGTAAATGATGCAGAACCTGAGATAATGCTGCAAATCGATACACACCTGATGTGTTTTTTGTATCTTTGAACTAGCAAAACCACTGAATGCGCATGTATTTCATTTCAAATGACGGTTTTAAGGACGACTCGATGAGGCAAAAAAAAAATTTTTTTTTTTGAGCTGATTGTTCTTCACAAGAAGCTTTTGTGATTTCGCCAGTCCTGAAATACCTCAGCTTAGAAAATGGATGCATTCGGCCTCCCACGTCTACTGTGGTACTTCAGATTTGCTCAATTTCTCCTCGCTCAGATCAATTTCATTGTGTTTTCTTGGCCTCCTAAAAGTTTCGACAAAGGGCAACCGTGGCCACAATGCCGCCCCCTGATAGATTACACTTGGAAGTCTCTAATCTGGTAGCAGACCAGGAAAGTTTATGAGGAAAAGTGGTGTCATTGGGCTAAAAAGCATATGGGCCTTGGTCTCTGCAGCCAAATGAAGCCATCGAGACTCAGCCGGAATTTTTTAATTGGAGCCTCTCCTCAGTATCTGCTTGATGGGGCTGTTCTTTGCTCAGAGCTCCCCCCCTGCCTCCCAGGTTAAACATGGTGTCCATTTCTGCAGATAGTTGTCTTTCTGGTACTTGATCTGCATCACGTAGCATCACGTAGTGACTTAAGATCTGAGTTGAATTGCTTCCTTAATAGTTTTCAAGAACGAATGGGCTGATTGGTACCTGAGCTTTGGCTTTAATAGAACATAAACTGGATAGAAATTCAGAAAGTGGCTTGGACTGCTGTCATCTATCACATAGTGCAATGCAATCCAATTGTTGTTTTGCAGCTATGCAAAACAAAAAACAAGAGTTGGTTTTCTTGCTTTGCTTTGTAATTGGCTATCAATACTATCTGGTAAAGAAAATGTGTGCAATTCAGCTTAGCCGCAGTGGCGCAGCGGTTAGAGTGCAGTACTGCAGGCTACTTCTGCTGACTGCCAGTTGCCTTGCAATTTGGCAGTTCAAATCCCACCAGGCTCAAGGTCGACTCAGCCTTCCATCCTTCCGAGGTGGATGAAATGAGGACGCAGATTGTTGGGGGCAAGAGGCTGACTCTGTGAACCGCTTAGAGGGCGGTAGTAAGTCTTAAGTGTTAGTCTTTAAGTGTTATTGCTTAGGCAGGAAGTGAGTTTGCATTCCCTTCTCCCCCACAGAAAATCCTTCTGATTCAGAGTGGAGGCTAATGGGCACCTTTAGAACATCCAGCAGGAAAATAGAGTTTTGATTTTTCTGCTACTGTTTGGTTGATATAGACCCAGGTGTAAGCAACTCTGGCCCATTTACAGCCTGTGGACTTCAATTCCCAGAAGTCCCAGGGGGTTGAAGTTCACAGGTCGTAAAGGGGCCAGAGTTGCTAACCCCTGAATATATAGACTCTGTTTTGTAGTTTTGTAAGGTATTCTGATATTTAGATTTTTTTCCCCCCCATTTTCATTATTTGGCAGCACAACACCACAACAGCCACCCACTATCTACCGCTTAACACAACATCCTGCAGAAAGGCCTAAACTATAACCCAGGGGAATGCCAGTCAACTAGAATTCTTTGCCAGCCTTAGAAGGAGCATTTAAAACCACGGGATTCCCCAGAGACCCCAGAAAGTTATCAGAAAGAAGACAAGAACAAAACCAGCTTGGAGCAGAAGAGAGAGCAGCCCTCAAAAACCTAAAGAAGTACCAAATTATCATCATCCTTCCAGCAGATAAAGGTTAATAAAGGTTATTTTTTGCTTTTTGTACATATTCTGATGCATCCATGATTAGGGTTATCATGGATACATCAGAATACGTACAAAAAGCAAAAGAATTATTCGAAGACAAAACTTAACATGAATCCCACAGAAAAACGAATCATCTAGATGAAAAGAACGTTCATTGACCTCGCCAAGAAAGGGCAAATTGCCAAAGAAGACGAGTGGTTGATGAAAAGTAGGGGACCCGTCCTCCCACATGCCCCAAAGTCTGCAAGCCAGGCATGCTTATCTCTTCAGTTGTATCATTATCAGGAACTCCCAACATACAATGTGGCTGAAGGATTGACTAAAAGGCTCAGATGCCTCCCAGAGGGAAGCAAGAACTCCTCACTACAGAGCCTCCAAATAAAGACATGATCGTAGGCGAAGACAAAAAAGCACCTTCATCATTCGATGTCACAGCTCTTTTTACATCCATGGATCCAAAATTAGCCCAAAGAATCCGTGACATAGCACTAACTGTAAAAGGAACTTCAAGGTGTTAATAACAACTTATAAAGCCCTAAATGGCTTGGATCCAGGGTACTTGCGGGAACGCCTCCTGTCAGCATCACACTCCGATTGCCCCGTGAGCTCCCACAGGAGGGGCCTCCTGGGAATACCGTCGGTCAGGCATCGTCGGCTGACGGTCCCCAGGGCTAGGGCCTTTTCTGTGGGAGCGCCCGCCCTAGGGAATCAGCTCCCCGCGGATCTTCGTTTGGCCCCTGATCTCCGCTCCTTTTGTCAAGACCTGAAGACTTGGCTGTTTCAGCAGGCTGGCCTGGATTGACCCGGGGGTGGGTAGTTTTAATTGTATTGTTATTATTGCAATTTTAATTGTTTTAATTCATTTTTAATAATTTATAGACTTGTATTTGTTTAATATTTTTTTATTGTAAATGTATTCTTTTTTATATGTTCACCGCCCTGAGTCCTTAGGGAGAAGGGCGGCATACAAGTCTAAATAATAATAATAATAATAATAATAATAATAATAATAATAATAATACAACAACTAGCGTCTGTAAGAAAAACAAAAAAACCCTTGGATTTTCTTGCTGGCCATTTATACCAGCTGGAGAAGGCCTGCAGTTCAGCTTAGGCAAGAAGTAAGTTTGTCATTACTCCTTTTTCCCCAAGTGGGTGCTAATAGGCTTCCTCAAAACATGCAGAAGAAAAACAGGTTTGATTTTTTTTGCCACAGATTAAGATAAAGAGACCAGGGATGGACAACTCTGGCCTCTTTAAGACCTGTGGACTTCAACTCCCAGAAGTCTCAGGGTTGAAGTCCACAGGTTGTAAAGGGACCAGAGTTGTCCACCCTTGATACAGATTGTGTTTTGTAGTTTTGTTATGTATTCCCGACGTTTAGAATTTTTTTCTACTTCGGCACAGCACAACTCCAGGTTTTGACTGGCCTCTCAGACGGAAGCCATGGAGTCAGTGCTAAGAATACAACCTTCTTCGCAACCCACAGCTAATTTGTATTTGCTGTGTTACTTAAAGGAAGGGACATTGTAACACCTGGGCTTTTAGAATCATCTGAAAGAAGGAAGCTTGTTGAAAGGTAGAAGCAAACTTACAAGGTTGTCCTTGACTTGTGATGAGCCCTCTGAACGTAATATCTGGGTCTTAGCTTAATGTTAGAGGAATCTGAAAACACGGTGTCTGCTGACTGGTGTGAGAAACTTCACAGGTATCCCTTGAGTTTCGACCAATCACTCAGGGATTGTTATGACAGACATGACAGGCCTCCCTGGGGGAAATAGAATAGAATTGGAATTAGGAATAGAATAAGGAACGGAATCATAAACCTAATCTGTTCTAAGTGGCAAAATGTCAGAGTTTCTGTTTGTAAAATTAAACCTTTGATTGCTTAACATAATTCACAGATAATTGATAAGAATGTTTCCTGATTCATGGACACTTTCTGATTTCAGACTCTTGGAAAATAAAAGATTGGAAAACCAATTTTGGTGGCAGATAAAAGGTACGTTGGCATCCATTGGGATATTGTGAAATAATCAGTTTCAGAGATGAATAACGTTTGAAGCGATGCAAACCGCTTCTTCGTGAAACGTTTCGCACCCCTTCTTAATACATGGTTTGGGGCTGTGAGGTATACATGTGTCTTTGTAGCAGCTCTGAAAACAGACAATTACTGCACTGTATGGTATCTGCAACCAGCAGTTGTTCCTGATGGCTTGTTCAAAAAACAGTGCGAGATCAGTTCAGCATGTGGCATCGTTGGTTCTCAAGCTGCCGTGCTTGTGCAACCTGGTATTTTTGTTGAGACAAGTAGGAACAGTGAAAAGTGTGGGTTCAGGTGAAAAGTTCATCCGTGTTGCACTAAAGGAAATCCAACATTTTTGTTCTGACCCGGCTCCCAAACACAGCAAGCCCTTTGTAGTTAACAAAACGTTCCCTTTATTAGGAGCATCATCGGCTGCTCTCTCACAGCAGGCTACGAAGTCTCCCAAGTCCTGTGGAAAGTGGCACTCGCTCCCTTTCCCCCTGAACTGGCCCAACACACCAGGAGTCTCTCTCTCTTCCCATACTTGCAAAGGAAGTCTTGGAAGGTGAATTCACTTTCTTCCAGCAGCAGACACGCACACGCTGCAGATGCCAAGAATTCTGATAATTTTTAGACAGGATGTGGAAGTGCAGGCTATCAGTGGTGGACTGGCAGAGAGATTAATAGTCTGCCACATCTATTCATCTCTGCTCCCTGCCTGCCTTTTATCCTCAGAGCTAGGATGGGGCTTTGCTAGCAGTGATATTTATTTATTTGTTTGTTTGTTTGTTTGTTTGTTTGTTTGGACTTGAATGCCGCCCTATCTCCCGAAGGACTCAGGGCGGCTCACATCTTAAAGAACACACAATACAAAAGATTAAAATTATTTAAAAAATTATTAAACCTAATTCAAGCCAAACAAATTATCTAAAACCCAAAAAACATTAACATTTAAAAAGCTAAAAAAAGAGTGATGGCTTTTCCGTCCCAAGGACTGGCCCATAGATTTCTACTGCTCTCCTCTCCTGCCTTCGGGGCATCCACACCTCAGGCACTGAACCCAGCTGTTCCTCCTCTTCCTCATCAGCCACCTCCAGACCTGGGAACTGTTGACACTATCTGAGGGCTGACTGATGGCCCAGGCTCCGCCTCTCTCTCTCTCTGACAGCTCCATTCCCTCTTCCTTCTCAGGACTCTCAGGTTGCCTTGATGTTGGCCCTGACTCCCATGCCGCCTCCTCTGATTCGGCTGCCGAAGGGGCCAGTGGCCGACAGGCCACCACAATTTTAGAACTCCCTGTTATGTTGCTGCGCTATTGTGACTGGTGTAACAAGCAGGTCATCCCTGGGTTTTCTCTCCCATCAGGAGACAGTTCCTGGGCCAAACCAAGTACTGGTAATCATCAGCTTACAACCACGGTTGAGCCCAAAATGTATATTGTTAAGTGAGAAAATTGTTGAGTGAGCATTGCCCCGTTTTATGACTGTTCTCACCCTGTTTGTTAAGTGAATCTGTTCAGTTCTTAAATTAGTAACATGGGTGTTAAGTGAATGTGACCTCCCCATTGACTGTTTTTCAGATGGTCGCAACATGACTCCGGGATACTGCAATCATCATAAATATGAGTTAGTTGTCAAGCATCCAAGTGTAAATCACGTCACCGTGGGGATGCAGCAACCGTCCTAAGTGTGACAAACGCTCATAAGTAACTTTTTCAGTGCCACTGTAACTTCAAACGGTCACTAAACGAACTCTTGTAAGTCGAGGACTACAGGTAGTCCTCAACGATCACGGTTGACTCGCAAATTGTTAAGTGAGACGTTAAGTGAGTTTTGCCTCATTTTATCACGTTTCTGGCCACGGTTAAGCGAATCACTGCAGCTAATAAGTTAGTGACACGGTTGAAGCAGTGGAAATTCTGGACCCAGTAGGGCCGTATGTCGAGGACTACATGCATTATACAGCCTCTGTTCCTGAAAAAATGTCATAATGTAAAATATTTCTATTCCAGAAAAACCCCGACAAGGAGCAGCTAAAAGCAAGTTGCGGTCATTTAAGCAAATCTTTTGAAGGTAATACCGTAGTTTGTTGGGGTTTTTTTTTGAAGGGGATAACATTTGCACCGTGGACTCAAATTTAAATTCTTGCCTTGTCGAAGTACTCCGTGTGGGCACATCTCATTTTGTGTCTGCCAAACAATGCAACGAGGCTACAGAAAACACAGGTTGTGCTTCCATCATTGTAATACAAGTTATATTGGTGGCAATGATACCTGGGATAAATTTATTCTGCAGGTTTCATTAGCCAAATAAAGATATTTACTATTACTATCAATCATCTCATCACTCCTTATCACCCATCCCCTCCCACTTGTGGCTGTATGACTGTAACTTTGTCGCTTGTATCCTTACGATCTGTATTGACTGTTGCCTACCGTGTTTCCCCGAAAATAAGACCTACCCCGAAAGTAAGACCTAGCACTATTTTCTAAACCTGCCCTAATATAAGACCTACCCCGAAAATAAGACCTAGTGTAAATCTCCAGTTCCAGGAACCCGCGAAACACCCCCCTTACACACTCACACCCACTATTTGGCACCATAAATATATAAGACCTACCCCAAAAATAAGACGTAGTGTGTTTTTGGGAGCCAAAAAAAAATATAAGACAGTGTCTTATTTTCGGGGAAACACGGTAGTATGATTTGATTGCTTATTGCACCCTATGACTACCATTAAGTGTTGTACGTTTTGACTCTTGATGAATGTATCTTTTCTTTTATGTGCACTGCGAGCATTTGCACCAAGACAAATTCCTTGTGTGTCCAATCATATTTGGCCAATAAAGAATTCTATTCTATTCTATTCTATTCTATTCTATTCTATTCTATTCTATTTGTCAGTGCTAGAGTCTGTTACATCAGTGGTTCTTAACCTTTTTGAAAGAATCGTCCCCTTGAGCCATTGAGGAAGTTGTCATCACCCCCCTCCCCCAACATAACCGCCCCCCTGCCACCTCTTAGTGTCCCCAAGGGGGCCAGCAGAGGGCTAAGAGGCAGGGGCGTTTGAGGCACCGGCCCTGCAGGTTCACCCATAGACTGTAGTACCGCACCTGAACTGGCACCTCGAATGCGGCAGCATATTGAGAAAAGCCACCACCACCGCTTTCCCAAAGTGCTGCCGCTCTCACATTCTTTCTGTCTGTCCGTCCGTCCGTCCATCCATCCAAAAGGTCTGTCTGTTTGCCTGCCTTCCTGCCTATCTACCTACCTGTCTGTCTTTTTGTCTACCTACCTACCTACCTACCAATCTCTCTCTCCCCCTCTCCCAATATATCTCACTCCCATCACCCCCATATTGCCCCCCTTCCATTCCTTCACCCCACATCGCCCTTTTAGTTCGCCCCCTGAAAACAAAATCGCCCCCTGGGGGGCGATATCACCCAGGTTAAGAACCACTGTGTTACATCACCAACTCCGTATTTTTTTGAGTGGCTGGTCCCAGCGTCAGCTCTTTTGATGCTGGCTGGGGATGATAGATAATGGTAGCTCATAAGATAAGGGTTTGGTTTATGTCACTGCTACCCAAAAGTAACACGGTAAAATCCGTTCAACAAAACACATTCGTTGAAGTGCAAAAAAAAAGAAATCACATTAGAGGAAAGCTTGCCAGATTTAGACAAAGCAAACATTTTTTCTCTCTCTTTTTTTTAAAGGAATCCAAAGTATGCATCTATGGCTGATGATGGATCTCAAGCTGCTGTGCTGTTGATCCATGGCGGAAGATCCCAGATGCGCATTTCAGAGTAAACAGATGCCAGCACACCATAGAGAACTTCAAAGAACAACTAGGACGGACCACACCAGAGCATGTAGAAAGGCTGACAAACCCACGGTCAAGACTACTTCCACAAGACAAGCTGGAGAAAGGGAAGCCAAACTAAACTGCAGAATCAAAGAGGAACCAGAGTCCGATTGGCTGGTCAACATGTTCAGGACACCCACTATCTACCGCAGAACCCAACATCCTACACTAAGGCCTAAACTATAACCCGGGGGATGCCCGTCAACTAGAATTCTTTGCCAGTCTTAGAAGGAGGATTTATAAAACTACAGAATTCCTCACAGAGACCCACAAAAAAGCACCAGAAAGAAGACAAGAACAAAACCAACTCAGAGCAGAAGACTGAGCAGCTCTCAACCTAAAGTGGTACCAAATTATCATCATCCTTCCAGAAGATGAAGGTTGAAACTAGGGTTATCGTGGCTACATCAAAATACATACAACAAGCAAAAGAGTTATTAGACAAACTTGCATCTCGGCAAACACCCGTCCAATGGAAAAAACGAATCATCTGGGTCAAGGGAACGCTCAGTGACCTCACCAAGAAAGGGTAAATCACCAAAAAAGACCAGAGGCTGATTAAAAGTAGTGGATCCCTCCTGTTACACTTCGGTGGATGCCCCAAAGTTTGTTGGCCAGGCATACTTCTTAGTTCAGTTGTATCATTACCAGGAACCTCAACCTACAGCATGGCTAAAGGATTGACTGAAAGGCTCAGATACCTCCCAGAGGGAACCAAATGTTCCCAACAACTGCTTACCACAGTGCCTCTGAATAATCAAAGACACGATCATAGGTGAAGACAAAATCACCGTCATTTGATGTCACAGCTCTTTTTACATGAATGCATCCAAAATTGGCCAATAATCCATGACGGTGCTCACCTAACCGAATACACCCAAAATTGAAATAACCAGGAATGTGGATCATGTCAATCTTTTCCCTAACCACGTACTTTTAGTTCGGCTGACACGTATATCAGCAGATCAGAGGAACCCCTGCAGGATGACCACTTTAGAACTAATAGCAGAGACCATAATACAACCCCTGGTAGCACGCCCATACGTGCAACCCAAAATATAGATTGGGTACGTAGATGACACCTTTTGTCATGATTTAAAAGGGCCAACTAGGGAACATCCAACGACCTTTCCATCATTTTCAAGGAGTAAAATTCCCCAGGGAAGGGGGAGAAAACCACACTACCTTTCATGGATATCTTCATTCCAGAGGCAGTAATGGCAAATTGGAAATGCATGTCTATTGTAAAGCTACCACACTGACCAACAACAAACTGTTAACAACCACACGGGGTCACTGCAGCACACCAACTGATCAAAGCCGTCCAAAACAGAAGTAAACTGAAGGACCTAGCAGCCCCAGAAGAAAAAACGGGAATCATTTACAACGTATATTGCGAGGCCCATAACAGCCACTCTGGATAAACAGGCAGAAGTCTAGCAGATCATGTCTGTAAAAGCCAATTAGCAGTCTGAAGGCTCCTCACCATCAGTGAACATCCAGATGAACACAGAACACCAAGATTAACGTTAGACCAACCATCAAGAAGCAAACAATTTGTTTGTCGGTTTTAATTCTGTAATTGGGATTTATTTATTTAGGAGTTTTTTAAATTTTATATTCTTTGTTTTTATTGTTGTGAGCCTCCCTGAGTCCTTTGGGAGATATGGCGGCATAAAAATCCCATAAATAAATAAATACCCCAGTCAAGGGACGTGACGAACAAGCTGACAGCGACGTACCAAGGCCACTCCTACCAACCCTGATTAGGCGAGGCACTGGAGTATAAAATGTGAACAAAACCCTGTGCCCTACGAGAACTGATGACATCACCTAGTTTGGTAATGAGATATTTGTTAGAAAGCACCAAGGACTCCACAGTTGAACCCTGAGCTACAGATATTCTCTTCCATCAACATCTATGGCTGATTTGGTAAGATGCTGAAGTAATTAATTCTGAAACCGATATCCATTGCTAAGAGAACCGTAGATAACTTTGCAGTCTACTGGGTTATCCTAGAAGGGCTTTTAAAGTTACAAATAACATCGCACCAAAGCCTGGCGTGAAAATTGAGGTTATTTTTATAAGACGGATGGGTTTGTCATGATGATTGGCAAGATGTTCAACTGCTCTGAAAAGAGAGAATGATGTAACAGCCATTCTGAACAAAAGTGACAGGAGTGGCCTTTCTACCCAGTAGCTTGTTGACTTTTTGGGCCTTTGCTGTAGAAAACCACATTCCTTGGGATATTTTGTTTTGCTGAGCAGGTGATGAGATTACCAAGGGGGCATAATTGGTTCACGATACATAGGAAAGTAATTGATGAACAGAGCGCCCTGAAACTAGCGTGGTGGATGGACCATGGGCTCCCTTATTGGTGATGACTAGAGATGGGAAGACCTGGGAAGAAGAAAACCTGGGGGAAAAATGGGCGGGAAAACCAGGTTTCCTTTTTTGCTGTTGTTTTCCAAATGGCTGGGGGGACTATCTGTTTTTCTCTCGATTTTTATGGTTTCTCTTCCAGCTGGTGCTTCTTGGTTTTCTTAAAGGGGGAAGGGCTGGCTTGAGTTTCTTGGCACTGTTTTCTGAGGTTTCTGCCGCTGTCCTTTTATTTATTATTTATTTATTAGTGGGACTTGTATGCCGCCCCATCCCCGAAGACTCGGGGCGGCTCACAATTAAAACAACAACAACAATAAATACTTAAAAAAATTAAACTAAACAAGCCCCAGGACATAATTACAAAATACAAAGATAAAAACCACCCCACCCGAGGGTCACAACCCGGATTAGTTAAACAACCAAGTCTTCAGGTCATGGCGGAAGGGTGTGCTTTTGGGGTGTACTTCCCACAAAATAGTGCCATCTGGCTGGAATGCTGAAAAAAGCTTCAGTACATTTTTTAAGATGAAAAGTCTAAGAAGCTTAGGTGACAAAACATGGCTTCCCCTGGCTTCTCTCTCTCTTTCTACTATAGAGAGAGCATTCCATTAGGGATTGTTGGTCCAGGTAAGACTTGGCCTTGTAGTGTTAGCTAGGAAAAAAAAATTCGTGGCAATACTGGCACAAAGTAAACTCCCTTGGTTTGGTAATTGTAGTTCCATTTTAAGTGTTTATTTTTCAATTAGGAATTAATTGTTCTTATGAAAATATCAGCCATTCTTTACATCTTTTGCATGTCATTCTTACAGGCTGTTATTCTTAAATCCTTAAATTAGAGCCTTGGTGGCGCAGGCTGTTAAATGCCTAGCACTTAGTTCCAGCTGCCTGCAATTATTGCAGGCTCGAATCCCACCAGGCTCAAGGTTGACTCAGCCTTCCATCCTCTCGGGGTAGGTAAATTGAGGACCCAAGATTGTTGGGGCCAATAAGCTGACTTTGTAAAAATGCCGCTTAGTAATAAGCAGACATATACAATGGAAGGAAGGCTATTGCTGAGCACATTGGGCTGTGCTCCAAACATTGTAAGCCACCCTGAGTCTCCAGAGAAGGGCGGCATATAAATATGAATTAAAAAAAAATCCATTTTCAGCCCAGTCTCAGTCTTGTCTGGTGAAACTTGTTCCCCTTCCATAACATCTTTGAAGCACTATCTATAGTGTCAGACACTAAGAGTGACTAAATATTACTGATCTCTGCTCCTTGGATGAAAAGACTGTTGGGTGAAAATAGATCCCTTCCATTACCTGTAGTCCAAAGTACAATATTGTTTTATTTCTTTCGCAGTAGTAGCCTTTAACAGGATGAAAAGGCGACAGAGTTGGACCAACGATTTGACCAAAAATCAGATACAACAGAATTGTATCACAAGCACCACTACAAGCACCACCACTTGAACTTGGAGAAAGCAGCAAGTCTTATTACTGGTGATTCTGAACTTGAAAGTAATCTTCCTGACTGCTGGACATGCAACAGTATAACAACTTTAAAGAGAAATATAGGTTGCAAGTATTGTGCAAAACATGACTTCGCAAGAGAGAAAGGTATTCATGTGTCCAAAGATTGGACCGATATGTTAGATGTACTTGTCATCTCTAATAATCAAAAAGTGCTTCTCCAAACTAGCAAACACAATAATTATTTTTATGCTGTTAAAAATTATTTCCCACACCCCTTGGTGTACCATGTACAATTCTAATATTATATTAATATAGATATCAATAAAGATATCAAAGATAAACCCACAATCTCAAAAGTGCAGATAGATAGATAGATAGATAGATAGATAGATAGATAGATAGATATAGATATGATTACAAAGTTAATACAATAAAGTGTTGTTAAATAATAATTACTCATAAGTCTTAAAGGTTAGCGCTGCCTCCATTTCTTCTTCAGCAGTCAAATTTGTAGTCCACATTAAATTAATCCACACTGTTCTTATTGTAGTCCTTTGGGAATCCTTTTGCAGTTTAGAATTTGTAATCCACCAAGGCCCCAAAACCCATCAGGTCACTAAGCCTTTTTCCAAAACAGTATCTGGATAGATGTACAGTTCCAAGTTCACCAAAAATATTTCTCTTCTTTTTTCACTCTTCCACCTTCAAATTGGTTAATGTCCTCCCTGAATATCACAGGGGCCCTTATGGAATCCTTGTAAATATTGCGTCAGTCACTTCCCTTTTGTGTGCATTTTTCTTGTCAGTAGATGGCGCCCTCTCTGTCTCTTTTTAAACGCTGAAAGTTAGTCTCCGGGAGTGTTCTAATAAGTCCAACATCAATCCAACAAGAATAATAAGCGTATTCCTCATAGTCTTCGGTTTTTTAGTGTTCTTTCCAAATATTTAGTCTAGGCTTTTGTCTAACTCCCATCTCCTTTTCTTTATAGTCGTCCAGTTCTTCCGGCTATGTCAGTAGCTCTAAACACTTGGTCGCCGCTACTCTCGGTGGAGCGGAAATCCTGCTCCACCCCTTCTTTTGAGTCCCACTTTCACTCTGGGACCCTATTCCTAGTCATAAAATGGTTGAGAACACATCACACAGCTGACGATGCTCGAGTAAAAGTGAAAAAAATTGCAAGTGAGGTCACCAATCAAGCATCTATTTGGAAATACCTTAAAGACAAATAGCACTTGCATTGTTCTTATGTAAGTACTCTTATTGTTTTGTGTACTTTGATTCTTAATTTAAGTATTAAATGCACAAAGTAATAAACTACCTTTTCGTATATCTTCGTTTTGCAGGTCATTGGGACAGGGAAGTGATGTTGACTTGGCCATGCCCCCCAGTCACATGACAACCAAGCCACGCCCACAGTCACATGACAGCCAAGCCACGCCCATCAAGCCACACCCACAGAACCGGTAATAAAAATTTTTTTGAATACTTTTGCAAAGTAGTTGAAATTGATAGCTGAAGCCTTCTATAACTATAGGAAAAGAAGAATGTGCTGTAACTCTGATAGCCTTGCACACTTATTCATTGTATGTTTTTCTGCAGCTGCAAATTGACAGCTGGTTTTCCCTGGTTGAGCGCACAGCATAAGTGAACTGCAGCCACTTCAGATGAAAAAACAGGCCCGGCTTTGTTTTCATCTTTCAAATTATGAGCAGTACATTGAACATTGGCTGGATTTTTATACACCTGCCAAAACATTTTTAGCTGATGTAATGCTTGAGTTGGAAGTCTATGGAGATTCTCAATCATCCAGGCCATGGTTGTCCCAAAGGTGCTTTTTTAAAGAGGCCACTGGACTTTCCGGTTTTTCTTTGAAGACGTTTCGCTTCTCCTCCAAGTAGCTTCTCATCCAGAGCTGGATGGCGGTCAGAGCTGAAGAAGCTTCTTGGGTGAGAAGCAAAATGTCTTCAAAGAAAAAACAGAAAGTCCAGTCGGATTCTGACTGGATGGTGGGGATTGGAAGGATTTATATTCCTTGTAGTAGACAGCTGGTCATTTGCATTCTTTCAGAGAGTCAATTGAGGCTACTTGGAGGTTTATCTGTGTCCTCAGGGTCACCTGAGTAGTGCAAATGGGTGTGGAGCCTTCTTGGTACTGTTGAATGTGTTGTAGACTAGAAATAGATGATGCTGAGCTGGAGGTGATAAAACGTAATGAAGTCATAGATATCCAGTTCCGATAAAACGGAGTCCCAAAATGGGGGACAGAACCTGTCTAGATAATAACAATATTGAAAAACCAATATTGAGGTCTATCCCGATGGAGCCTAACTGTTGGTTCTTTATCGTTGGAAACGCCTCATAAAGTGACCGACTTGTGATTTCGTTTTACCCATCAATCTCTGCGTTTGATGGGTGCAGTCAAATTACAAGACAATGAAGATCTTAGGATAGTCCCAGGATTCCTCCTGAAGAACGGCCATGAAGAAATGTTTTCTCACTCTGCAGGTGGGGGGATGTGACATCAGTCATGCTGACTGACCCTTCTGAAAAGGTGTCTGCAAAAAGGTAATGTGACCAATTTTGCCTCCTTTAGTTTTGATCATAGCCTTCAGAGCCTTGCTGGCACATAATCCCCCCTTTGGCCTGAAATTTGGATTTCTTCGAACGCTTCAAGATGATGAAATAATATAAAACAAGAGACCTTAATTTCCTTGAAGAAAATACTATTGCAGCAGCCTAAATTCTGGGAAGATACTGCAAGGATGGAGAATATGAAAACATTCTTGTGGTATATTTCAAATATCTTAAATAGATAATAGCAGAACATTCCTTTCAGTTTTCACATTGAAACCGGCAGGTGAAAATGCACAGCTAATTGCTGAAATAATAACACCTTCATTTTAGATCATAATATCTTACAGGTAGCCCTTGATGAATGACTGTTAATAGCCCATCATGGTTGTAAGTCATGACAGTCGTAAATAGGATCACCCATCTATCCGACCCAATTTTTACAACTTTTTTTGTGCTGTAGGTTAAGCAAACACAGCAGTCCTGAAGCGGCCACTTAACAGTCATTAAAGCAAATTTGGAACAGTTCACTAATGGGGCTGGGTTTTTTTTGGCGAAAATGCTGCCTTTTGGCAAAGCCATCATAAAACCATCATCTGACTGCAGGGCACTGCAGAAAGCCATAAATGTGAGCCCATTGTCAAGCACCCAACAGGTGGTTTTAAGGCGAGAATTTCCTGTACAGGCAGTCCTCAACTTACAACAATGACCGTTCAAAGTTACAACAGCACTGAAAAAAGTGAGTTTTTTTCAGAGTTAACATTTGTAGCCTCATATGATCAGAATTCAGATGCTTGGCAACCGGCTCATACTTATGGATGTTGCTGCGTCACATTTTGCGACCTTCCGATGAGCAAAGTCAACGGGGAAGCCAGGTTCACTTAACCAGTTCACTTACTAACTTATCTACTACATTGATTCACTGAACAACTGAGGCACGACAGGCCGTGCAATGGGACAAAGCTCACTTAACCAATGTCTCATTTCACGGCAGAAAATTTGGGCTCAATTGCCGCTGTATGTCAAAGACTACCTGGACTTGGTCTCTACCAAGGCTGCTAGAAAATTTTATTTCTCGTATGCTGTGGACGTGACCATAAAGCAACTCCTCTAGATTTTTACATTGCTGCCTTGGTAGCAACAAATCTGGTGGGAACATTAGGGGGAAAAAAATTAAGAATTGAGGCCCAGAATCTAAAAGCTTGAAACTTAAAGCATGTCTGTAATTTCCTGAGTTGTCTTCCCTTGTGTCTCCGTTCTGCTTATGTTCTCATCTAAAACAGATTAATAACTCAGCTTTAAGATCCACTTGCCGTAACTTGATGCTTAACCACGTTTTTACCCTGTTTCCAGCAGAGAGCTTTTACTGAAATACCCCCAAGGAAATCTCGGTGGGAACCTGCATAGTTGGCTGAAAGTGGACTTCGAGCCAAAGGTAAAAGAAATGGAAGGCTGTGGGAAAGATGCTGTACAGGAGGTCACTTCAAAGAGGGCTGTGTGCCGATTGAACAGGCAGCTCTTAACGCGGTGACCTTATATGGAAATCCTCTGTAGGATATCAAGGGGTATCTGGAGCGCTCTGCGATCTATACGAGAGGAGACACGTTCGTTGAGTCAAAAGCGGGTGGATGTGTGACATTTAGGATGAATGATGAGAAATTCAGGGGAGTCAAACTCAAGGCCCGTGGGCCAGATGCAGCCGTTAGATCCTGGCTCTGCAAGCCCTCTGGCGAAAAAGCAGGAGTCCTGGAGTTCAGGGCCAGCAAGGTTCGCTCCCACTCTTCGCCAGACGTGGTCAGACAACATTGAGCGAGTTTGACCCCCCTGGACTAGATGGAAGGTTGTTCATTGGAGAGATGGGGGAATCTGTTACAAATTTCAATAGTTTAGTCCTCCATGGGGTTGCAGTTAACCAAATAAGCAGCTAAGCCAGCTCCATTGAGGATTGGTGGAAAGGTCAACAATACATTGGATTGACCTTACTTTGCTTCTGTTTCAGGTTGCTGGCTCTTGAAGAATGCCAAGGGGAAGACATGGAACAGAATGGTCTCTGCCCAATATTGGGGCATTAAGTAATATTTGAATAATTGTGGAATCCGCTGATTAGCTTACAAAACCTTGAGGTGTGTTTCTTGCAAGCAGCCATATTCCTGTGTGCTTCTAATTGTTAAAACAGATATTTGTTTGAATACTATAGCTGTCTCCATCTGCATTTGCCGCTGCTGTTTTGCTGTACTGTGTTTAATGATAGCTTACTTAATAAACCAGACTGGGCATTAGTCACACAACCTGTGAAGTCTTGTTTCGTGATCATGTATCCTCTGAATCTTTTTTACTTCTCCCGTGGCGCTTCTAGAAAGCAACACAATAGACTCTGACTGGTATTGCTCATTAATGCAACATTAGGCAGGTTAAGAAAAAATCTGAGGTTGTGTTGAGTGGTTTTCTCTTACTGGCAGCTGAAATTTCCAAGGTAGCTGGCTATTCTTCCTCAATTACTTTTCATTCTCCATCTTCTGGATCAGTGGTCGCCAACCAGCGGGCCGGGGACCACTGGTGTTTTGCGAGAAAATGTGGGTCTGCAGAGAAATGTCACCCCCAAAACACGCCCCAAAGCAATTAACCCAAGATTAACACAAGGCTGTGCCACCCACATGGCCCATGGGAACACAAGGCTTGCATTGCTTGCATTGTGAACAACACAAGGTAGTGAGGGGAGGGGGGAAAGGGCAGAGGGGGGGAACTTGCCCCACTCATCCCACCGGGCCTGGCCACCGGGCTGGTTCTTTCCACTTCTTTCTTCTGCTTTTGGCTGCACGCAAGGAAAGCAGCAAAAGTCTTTCTTTCTCTCCCCCAAACTCCTCCAGAAATGAGTCTTTGGGACCCTACAAGGCATCCTGCCGGGGCAACAAGTCTCACAAAGACTCATTTCTGGTGGAGTTTGGGAAAGAACTTTGCTGCTTCTGCTGCTTTCCTTGCATGAAGCCAAAAGTCTCTCTCTCTGAGAACGGAGCTGGAGATGGTATCCTGTGATCCCAAATAAAGAATGATCGATCGGTAGGAAAATGGGGTGGGGAATTTTCCTGCAGACTTTTTGATTTTCCAAGGGTCTCTGGTCCACAGGATTTAAAATTATGAGTTTGGTGGTCCCTGAGGTCCAAAAGGTTGGCAACCCCTGTTCTGGATTGTTTGGCAGGAGGCTGACAATAAAGCTCCCTTTCCCATTCTGCTGATGGCACAAATTTTTAAGCGCAAGCAGAGAGGAACGTGGCTTTTGAATAACGTGTCAATCTACATTTTTGCAAATATTTTATTATAAATAGGTAAAATAATAGTACAAAAAGAAAAACAGGTGACATTTGAAAATAAAAATCTTTTTGAGTTGAAAAGCCATAATTGGAGACAATGGTCTATACAAAGCATTGGGCAATTTGCAAATACATCCATACGAAATGTGAATTATCTCAAATTCTGCCACATAATTATCACGGAGACCTCAAATACAATGCTGATAAATTATCCCCCATTGGTGGGATATCTGCAAAATACTAGGTTTTCAAATTGATTTTTCTGGCTCGTAGTTTTTCCAATGTTTTCTGTAAGAAAATGGGAAAGAAAATAATCTAAACCATGAATAAACGGAAGAAGTATAATAGCAATACCACTTAGAAATTTAAAAGTGACCAAAAGGTAGCATGGGTGGTTTCTGACAAAAAGATATACAGTCAAACTCCTGGACAGCTACAATGGTTTTGGGGGATATTGCCTATTTTACCTGCTCTGCTTTTAAATAAACAGTTGCCTTTGCTTAACAAAAATTGGGGACTGGAATTGCTAAGCAACTGTTTTTCTAAAGTGCAGTGACATGATCACATCACTTAGCAATGGCAATCGCAGTTCTCATTGCTGTGGTTAAAACAAAAAGCACACGATGCTAAGCAAGAACCTCGTGTGACTGACTTCCAACTTCTTTACTGGCTTCCCATAAGCTGTCAGTAGGGAAGCCAGTTGGAAATTGTAATTGCTGGGTGGCTCCAGAGGAGGCTGGAAGGTGGGGTGGTAAGTATTTGAGTGAAGTGGAAAGTGCTGTGGCAATTTCATTTGGGCTGGGGCATGGTTACTGTGGTGCAAGAGTGGAATTTTGTTCTCCAGGACTCAGGAGAGAAAGGTCCAGAAGCAATTTGCAAGCTTCTCTGCAGGCTTCCCCACTGACTTTGCTTGTGGGAAACTGGCAGGGAAAGTTGCAAATGGGGACTGGAACATTGAGAAGTGGGTGTAAGCACCACTTGTTCAGCACCACTGCAACTTCAAACTGTTAACGGGGGGCTAACCTATCCTCTGGCAAGGGTCTCCAATCTTGGCAACTTTTAAGATTTGTGGACTTCAACTCCCAGAATTCCACAAGTCTTAAAAGTTGCTAAGGTTGGAGACCCCTACTTTGCACTATACCAGGGGTGTCAAACTTGTGGCTGCATGTGTCATGCGCTGGTCACGCCCACCTCCAGGTTAACAAAGGGGGGGAAGTTGCGATATGTCATGTGACAACCTAACAGCATTGAGTTTGACATCCCTGCTCTGTACTGATAGCTTTCATGACACATGGAAGTTTTTAATTAGTATACCGGGATGTTTGTTTAATTTTTTTTTTAAGGTTTGTACTGTATGTTTTTATTGTTGTGAGCCGCCCTGAGTCCTTCGGGAGATAGGGCGGCATAGAAATCCCAATATAAATAAATAAAAATAAACCAGTAAATAACAGCTACTTTTTAAATATAGTTGGACACAATAAGAGAAACATGGTATTAAAAGGAATTTGTCTTCTCACACTTGCTGCCGACTGCATTTTGTTTTCTGAATTGCGAACCGGATGAATTCCTCCATTGCTAAATATAGTCAATGCCTAAACTTACAGTCAATCTGATTCACAATTAAAAGAACAAATACAACCAGCAAAATTTAGAGGTGTTTTTTTTTTAAAAATTAGATCCTGGGATGAAATATTACAGTGTGTTGCAGATGTTTTACCTTTTGAAATTCCTTTGCTCTTTCCCTGTTCTTGGCGTAATTTTCTTTTCTGTCTTTCTCTTCCTTTCTGTTTTTCACTTCCGCCAGATTATTGTACAGTCTGCCAAAAAGTAGAAAGTTGTTCCAGTTACCAGTAAATTTATTCAAAAGGCAATAGCAGCCTTTAGGGAAAATTTCCAGTCTCCAGTCAAGACATTGGCAGAAATAGGAATTCTAGATCTAAGAGCCAGACTTCCTTGTGGAAACACACGGGGACCATCCCTCTTACCTGTTGTACCCAATCTGGCAGGAAGGGCATTCTCCAAGCACTCAGCTGCTGTGATCCAGAAGGAGACCCTTTTCTGCTGTCTAACCTGCCCCTTGGTGCATCATCCCTCCTAAGATTAGATTGGCATTGTCCCTGTTGGGCTTTTGTAAGCCCTTGAAAATTTGCCTTTATTCCAAATGTATGTGGCCCTGGATGTATATAGAACTCATCTGGCTAGCTGGCTGGCTGATCAAATTATGCCTTGTGCTTTATTTATTTCTTTTATTTGCTTTTTTATATTGTGTGTTTCATGTTTTACTTTAGGCTGTGTAGAACAAAATAAAAATGAGATGGGCAACCATGTAAATCAAATAAATATACAATACATGTTGATGGGACACCTTTATAAGCTGCACCGATTTGCCAGTATGCTTCAGGGGCAATTCCAGGTGCTGATTATGGCCTGCAAAGCCAAAATCAAAGGCATTTCTCTGGATAAAATAACACGACTTGTTAAAAAATACATTGGTTTAATTTCTCTGAAGTTGAGGGAAGGTACAATACCTCGAAGTCCGTTGCTGCATTTGTGCCGCAGCCGCTTTCCTGTCAAGTGGAGAGCACGTTTTTTCTTCCACTTTCTTCAAAAGATTGACAGCTGCCCCTTGAATCCAAGCAGGACATGAAACAACAAGGATTAAATTACAGAAATCTTTCAGGACAGGAAAGATAAGAGGTAAAGGCAATTCCTCCTAACGTGCATAAAACTTAGGTGCGAGAACTACTACAGAAATACTTGGGATGTTTTTTTTTTTGCCCATGTTCCTGCACACACCCCTCTTCCTCAGAATGTTTACAAATCACAACATTCCCAAATTAAAGGCCACAAGCAGAAGGTTCTTCTAAACGATCGTTCACATTTCACACTCCCTCCATTCATACTTGTTTGCTGACAATTACCATGAGGCGCCCGATTTACTTTTCGTTTATGGAGTTGTGGTTTTTTCAGTGGTAATTCCTTAGACTGGGTCGTTTCAGAGCTCCGCTCTTGGTTTTTTAGTTTCTCCACCCTTTTCAAAGATCTCTCAATGAAATCTTTCTTCTGCTTCAAAAATGATTCCTGCAAGCTGCCGTGGACAGGTGACAATATAACTGGGGACGGGAGGAAAATGCATTTTTGCAAATAGGAACAGTGTGATTTTCAACAGCCACAAGGCACTGGTTATTTTCAAAAACATATAACGCAGAGTAAACAATCATAATAAGTTTGTGGTCAAGAAATCTTTTGGAAATGCAGAAGACTAATGCTGTTGCTTCTGTATTTTAAACTTACAAATTTAGCTATATAAAATCTATTGCACATGCTAAATGTAGAATGAAGAACAGCAGGTCATCAGAACACACCTTGGCAGGTGAACCATGGTATTTGTTTCACAGCATAACCCTTTAAACATGGAAAATAAGGGACAATGACCTGTCACAGTTGTGTGAACACAAAACAGCTTATTAACCACAGCAGAAGCGATCCAACCTAAATCTATGCTCTTTCATGCTTTGAGCATTTCTAGCAGAGTTTTTGAGTTCAAAGCCTTTTGCACAGTAATACTAACAAACCGGCCTTAGGCCAGATCCTGTAAGCATTGCAGTCAGATTTTATGCAAGATGGAACCCACAAAAGCATACTCTGGATGCAAAAGCATGCAAGTGTAATGAAGCCAGTCTATTTAATGTGCTTGGTGCATTCTTCCTTTACTTCCTTTGTGTGGCATACAAAGGAAGGTCTGATACAGGGATGGTTAATAAAAGTCTTTTTAGAAGAGAATGAGTAAAGCCACCTTACTAAAATTCCTTTTTTGGAGGGTCTATACAAGATTGAGGGTAATGACACAGCATCCTCAGAGAATCCTTCTCTCTCTATAAGCTGACTTAATACCTAACCATCAACACTCTAATTAACAACTAAAAGCTACACACAACCAGGAATCATATAAATACAACACATAGAACAGCCCACTGCACATATTCTGGAGAGAAAGAGAGAGGTTCCCTGATGATGGGCTCCAGTATGAGCCCAAAAGTTTGGAAGAATAAACCTTTGGTCCTGGTGTGGGACTCAAGATTGGATCCTGCAACCATTATCCTGGGAGGTGTGTATTTGCCTTCATTCATAAGACTACAGGGACTCCTCAAGTTAATAAGAGTTCATTTAGTCACCATTCAAAGTTACAATGGAAATGAAAAAAGCGACATTGATTTTCACACTTAACGACCGTTACAGCATCCCTACAGTCACGTGATTTACATTCAGATGCTTGACAACGGGTTCATATTTATGACGGTTGCAATGTCCCGGGATCCTGTGATCACCTTTTGAGATCTTTGGACAAGCAAAGTCAATAGGGAAGCCAGACTGACATAGCAACTACGTTAACCATGCTAATATTAACAACTGCAATGATTCACTTAACAGATGTGGCAAGAAAAGTCGTAAAATGGGGGGGGGGAGACTCACTTAAGAAATTTCTCACCTAGCAACGTAAGTTGTGGCCTCAGTTGTGGTCATAAGTCGAGGACTGCCTGTATTATCTGCCTGGGTATTACAGTTTTTAATTCAAGCTGCTATCCTCTCTGAATATCAAGAGGCTCTGATTTACATTCATACATTTACAATGTATACCACTATACATACCACCTCTTGGCTTGTAGTTTTCATTTGGATCACTTAGGGGGCTTGGCGTTACTGTTGGATAGTCCAGCTGAGTGAAAAATTCATCCACTTCTGGGTTCAATGGGAGAAATCCTCTACTCTGTCAAAAAAAATTATTATATATATAAAAGTGAAATACCACTCAAGCACCATCACAAAATCTCCAGAACCGTCAAGCCTACAAACTTGAAATTTGCCACGTAGGTTCCTCTTGGCTTCTAGGTGCTGACTAAGAAAGGATTTTTCAAAATGACCATCAGAGCATTAATATTTCCTATATTATTATTAACATGCTCTGATGCTAAGGAGTTCTACTCCCCCTCCCCAGCTGAAAAGAAATCTGTTCCAAATGCAAAACACAAGCAGAGGAATTTCAGTTTCAGTTTCACAGCACCAAGCAGCTTTAATACAGAACAGGTGAGCTAAGCCACACCCAGGCTCCTTACTGTCTCCTTGCTCACATAGCAAATACTCTTTCAGTTTCCATGTTTCAGTTTCCAAACAGCCTTTAACTCTCTCACATACTGACAGGACGCTAGCCAGATGAATACCAATGGGTGCTGGTAGGCAGAGGCACATTTCCCCCCCTTATTTCCTTCCCCAACCACATAATTTCATAGGGAAGCACGGGTATCGAGCTAGTATGTAAATATAGTAAGGTGTTGTTGACATAGTAAGAAGGATTGATGCAATAAAAAGAACAAAACCACTAAATGGAGACATACACACCTAAAATAAAGAATAGCTGAGGTTACACTTTTTAAAAGGGCCTTGGTGGCTCAGGCTGTTAATTGCCTGCACTTAAGTTCCAGCTGCCTACAACTGCTGTAGGCTCGAATCCCACCAGGCTCAAGGTTGACTCAGCCTTCCATCCTCTCGGGGTAGGTAAATTGAGGACCCAAGATTGTTGGGGGCAATTAGCTTGTAAAAATGCCGCTTAGTAATAAGCAGGCATATACAATGGAATGAAGGCTATTGCTGAGCACACTGGGTTGTATCCCAAAAATTGTAAGCCGCCCTGAGTCTCCGGAGAAGGGCGGCATATAAATGTAATTAAAAAAAAAAAAAACTGGAATATATTGGCCTTAATTACAGGCAGTCCTCGGTTTATGTCCATTTGTTCAATGACAGTTCGGTGATGAAAAAAATGGATATACAACCAGTCCCTGAAGTCTCAGCCATTGCAACAGCCCTGAGGTCACATGATCACGATCCAGTCACTTGGGTGCCTGTCTGATCATTAAGCTGCAGGGAGACAGAGTCACATGATTGCCATTTGCAACCTCCTGGTGGGTTTTCCACAAGCGAAGTCAAGGCTGGTAGGGATGGTTGTAAGTCATTCCTGCCTACTGCAGCCCGCGGCCTGCAAAGCTTGTACTGCGTCTCCCAGGCGCTCTCTAGCCTTCCTCAACTCAAGCGGTGCCTCATAAGGTTACAGCAGCAACCAGGATTGCTGTCACTAAGGGATGCGGTCATGTGATGTTGCATTTTCCTTAGTGACCTCAAATGTTATCGCAACCAGTTTGTCAACTACTATCTTATTAGGCAGCCAAATGGCCTGCCAATTCAAAGCACTCTATCCTTTCTGATTCCACCATTCTTCCATCATATGTACATTCATAATTCATCTGGCCAGATTAAAAAGTGCCTATGGTCACTCCCCACAGTTTTTACCTGGGGAGAGCCCTTCACTTCCAAATGAACACCAGGTATAAGCTCTGATTCTGCAGTGCTGATGTCGTTAGAGCTTACTAGCGTCAGGTCCGGTTCTTCCATGATGCCTCTTCCTGTAAGGGTCTCCTAAGAAATTAACGGTAGGAAACCGTAAATAATCAGAATTTCTACAAAAAAACACACGTTTGTCTGCCAGAGATGAAGCATTTGATTCAAGAACTGCATCATTCTATCCCAACCCTTTAGGGGCAGGCGTTCCCAAGCTTCACGACTTGTGGACTTCACCTCCTAGAATTCCTTAGCCAGCCATGCTGGCTGGGGATTCTGGCAGTTGGAGTCCATGAGTCTTAACATTGTCAAGTTTGGAGCCCCCCTGCAAAAGGTCATATCATGAGAGATACCACCAAAATAGCTAAAGTTGATGCAACAGGACTGACACTTTGGCAATACCCCATCGTGGACCTTCCTCTTAGGTTAGATGTGGACTTAAAAAAATTTAGCACCTGGTTCTCTGCCCAGTTGCTGGGTGGGTGGTATGGCTATGGTGGGCGTGGCCTAGTCAGCCTTCTGCACCATGGTGGGGGGAGGGGGCGTTTTCACCCTCCCCGGGCTCAGAAGGCTTTCCTTAAGCCTCTGGGAGGGCGAAAATGGCCGCCCTGGGCTCTGGAGACCCTCTGGAAACGGGCCAGTTTCCAGCCTTCTGGAACTTCCAGCCAGCCATTGCAACTACCAGTTCAGCAAACCAGATGTAAAATTAACATCCGGTTCGACTGAACCGGTGTAAACCGGTAGCAGCCCACCCGTCTTGGGGAAATCAGATTAGTTCTAAACTTATTTAGCCTATGTCTACTAATTTGTTGTTCTTTCTTCTGGCATTTGAGCAATTGTAAATTAAATGAGCTTTGGTGGCTCAGGCTGTTAAATGCCTGCTCTTAAGATCCAGCTGTCTACAATTACTGTAGGCTCGAATCCCACCAGGCTCAAGGTTGACTCAGCCTTCCATCCTCTCGGGGTAGGTAAATTGAGGACCCAAGATTGTTGGGGGCAATTAGCTGACCTTGTAAAAATGCCGCTTAGTAATAAGCAGGCATATACAATGGAATGAAGGCTATTGCTGAGCGCATTGGGTTGTGCTCCAAAAATTGTAAGCCGCCCTGAGTCTTCGGAGAAAGGCGGCATATAAATGTAATTAAAAAAAAAATGGAGTTATTTTTATACCTACTCCTATATGTTTTAATTAGGGTAAATGGCTTTTGTTAGCTGCAAAACAATGCATTTAATGTGTTGTGGGTTGCCGGCAGCAGGTGTGGTCAGCTGAGGTCTCGGAGAGCGAGGACTCAGATGAGGGGCCTGCATGTGATGCAGGGATGGGGCCAGGACCATCAGGGAGTGAAATGCTGGAGATTGTGGAGGCTGGCAGCAGTGATGAAGAGGTCACCGAGGAGCCTGTGCCCAGTCAAGTGCACGTGTGCGCAGGGCTGCTCAAAGGAAAGAGCCGCTGCAGCAGCACGGGCGACTCGGGAGTAAGGCTGCAAGGTAATGGCCCCTCCCTCAAGAGATAAAAGCCAGCTGAGAAACCGGAGTTCTTTGCAGGAAGCAAAGAAGTTTTTGCACTCAAGCCTTGTGGACGTTCGGAATATCTTGGTTGGCGTTTGGAGACTCTTCCGTGTTTGAAATATTTCTTAGTAACTTTATCTAGTGTTCTTGGCAGCCTTGCACAACCTTGGCAAGGCTTGTCCTTATCAGAGACAATTGATTTGAAACAGCCTTTTAACCGTGAAGGAACGGAATTTGTAAAGAATCATTAAAAGATTTTGCTGTTACCTCTGTTTCGTGTTTGTTTCCTTGGAACAAGGTTTGGGTCAGAACATAATGTCCCCTCTAAGCAGAACAGCTTCAGTTTGATTTACTGAATTTAAACCATCTCCATCTCAGATCCCTTAGACTTACCCAAACAGGGATGCTGCACTGTGACAAACGGGAATCCGCGCTTTTAGCCTGGATGGCATCCATATTTAGCTGTGGAAAAATGGCGGGCTGACTGATATTTTCCTCAGCAGAATTCTGGAAGGGATTGCCAGGTTTCATTTCTTGAGGCCAACCCAGAAGCTCCTTCGATTTTGGAAAACTCTGCTCTTGCGTGGAATTGAAAGCATGATGGGCAACGTCACTTTCTATCAACGGGTTCCCGGTCTCCGTTTCATTGTTTTTGTTGAACGACGCTGCGGCTAGTTCAACGAAGCAGAAGCTCTCTGTCGTTGAGCTCGTGTCCTCTTTTGCCAATTCTGTCCTCTCGTGAGTGCTTTTCCTTGGGCCAAAACTCGGAATCATCTCATACATGGAGGTCTGATCTTCAACCGGAATGAGGCTGCGAAAATTTTCTGTGGACGAACAGAAGTAACGAAAGTCGTCGTCATCTGGCAGGGCCTCACATGATCCAGTCTCGGGTGAAACAACAACATGGTCCACAATGCAGTCTTTGCTTAGCTCAAGGTTTTCTTCAGGGTTGAAACCGAAGGCTCCGGATCCACCATAACTGTTGTGCAAGGTACTTTCCAGAGACAGCCGTTCAGACAATTCTTCGGCAACTAAGTGAACAGCTGAGAAGTGGCAGAAAACTGTTTTTAGGTGAGATTAGTACACATAAATTCAGAACATGACTGAAGGTTTAGAAGACTGAAGCAGAGGAAGGAGCAGTTATTGCTCGTATTAAAAAATAAAGTAGCCTTCCACCAGGTCATCTAAAGCCAGATGGATGCTTCGTTCAAGATTCTCAAGCAAAGGCCTTACCAGACCCTTCAAGATCTCAGAGACAGGGGGGAAAAATCACACTCTACTGTGTTTCCCCAAATATAAGACCCAACCAGAAAATAAGCCCTAGCGTGGTTTTTCAGGATGCTCATAATTTAAGCCCTACCCCAGAAATAAGCCCCAGTTAAGATCATCAACCAGACATACACATTTAGTACCGCATTTCCCCGAAAAATAAGACCTAACCGGAAAATAAGTCCTAATGCAACTTTTGGAGCAAAAATTGATATAAGACCTGGTTGTCAACTCATAAAATATCTCTCTGGTCTTTTAAGAGTTGCCAGCAGAAAGTGAGGGGGGGGAGTAGTACATTCCTTAAATGCTTCCATAGATAATTTCTAGGCGACCGAAGTTTCTGGTGCGCAAAATTATAACTGGAGAGCATGATTGATGACTCTTGGCTATGGATGGTAGACCCAGGTACACGCAGGTAGCACTGGCATGTTCACTTCTATTAAATCTTCTTTAAGCTCTGAAAGATCTGGCTAGAGGCTCATGATTTAAATGGGGGTGAATACCGGAGCCCTGACACCGGTCTTATTTTCGGGGAAACACAGTACTGAGCTATAATTCCTCACCGAAAAACATTTTTTTTCCTAAGGTACAGAACCTGATTAACCAAATCATAATGATTATTTCTCAATAATGTAAAGGTTTCCCTGTCTAGTCGTGTCTGACCCTATGGGGGGGGGGGTGCGCTCCTCTCTGTTTCTTAGCCAAGGGAGCAAGCGTTGCCGGGTGGTCATATGGCCAGCAGGACTATATGCTGAGGCTCATGGAACGCTTTTACCTTCCCACCGAAGTGGTACCTATCTATCTACTCACATTTGCATGCTTTTGAACTGCTAGGTGGGCAGGAGCTGGGGCAAGGAATGGGATCTCACCCTGTTGCGCAGCGCTCGGGTTTTGAACCCAGGCTGTCAGCTTTCCAGCTCACAAGTTCAGCATCTTCAATGCCAGATGCAAATGTCATGGAAACCATGAGATGCAAACAAAACTATCAGTCCAGCTGGTAATTGGTTTGTCATCAAATGTTTCTTCTATATCTTGCTTAGCAATATAATATTGTTCTATTGTTTTAAAATGTTTTTAAGATTTTAATTAAATATACTGTATGTCGCTGAAGTGAGCCACCCAGAGTCATTTGCTGAGATGGGTGGCTATAGAAATCAAATGAATGAGTGAATGAATGAATATCTTTGCTATAAAATCTGCTGGGGAAAGTCAGAGAAGCATGACTCAAACGGAACCTTTGGAACCTAAACTTTAAAGCTGAATAGAAATAGGTCAGCATCTATTCAAATATCCTCCCATTTGTTAACAAAGGAACTTTTTACTTTTAAAAACATTTTCCCAACTTCAAAGACCAAATGAGTAAACAATTACCTTGCCTTGGCTGATTCACCCTTTCATCACTCTGTTCCTTTAGCTGAAAATTGCTTAGGTTTCCTCTGCTAATAAATAAAGTACTGTTCCTTCCCTCTTCTATGGTAGATGATGTTAAATCTTGGCTCTTAGATAAATCTGAAACCTATAGAATAAAAATGCATCAGGGGAGAATCAAGGTGTAGCATGAAAATCTCATGAGAGGTGGCTAAAAACCTTCAGAATTTTCTCATCTTAAGATATGGAGTTCTGGTGCTACTAATGATTTGGTAGAATCAGAACTACTGGAATTGAAATGGTGGCAGAACATTTTTGTAAGTATCACGCAACAACAAAACTGTTAGTCTGCTATACAACCATGTTATAGACTTCATGGTAACATATGTTACACAGATACAGGTAGTCTTCAACTTACGACCACAACTGAGCCCCAAACTTATGTTGTTAAGCCAATTAAGTGGGTTTTGCTCCATTTTACCTTTCCTGCCATGGTTGTTAAGTGAATCACTGCAGTTGTTAAGTTAGTAACATGGGTTATTAAGTTAATCTGGCTTGCCTTTGCTTGTCAAGTCAGCAAACTTGATCACATGATCCTGGGAAACGGCAACCGTCATAAAGATGAGTCAGTTGCCAAACAGTTGAATTTTGAACACATGACCATAGGGATGCTGCAGTGGTCGTTAAGTGTGAAAAATGGCCATAAGTCACTTTTTCCAGTGCTGTTGTAACTTTAAATGGTCACTAAATTAACTGTTGTAAGTCGAGGACACTTTGGCTAAAGTATCACAGCCTTAGTTACCTATTTGCCATAATGAATGTACCTTTGAAGATAATTAAGCCAGAGCTGACTTTTCAAAAGAATAACAATTCTCCATTTTCTTCATTCAAAAATACCTTGCTTAAATCTTTGCTGCTGTGAGATACTCTGCACTGGGAAAGAGTTGAGCAGATGTCAAAGTCAGAACTCGGTTTCAAAGGCTGAAAAAGTTCCCGGTGGAAATTTGGAAAATTTCTTTCTATATCAGTAGCAACAAGTCCAACCGCTGGATCTAAAACAAATGGAATGGAATTTCAGACAGTACCACACACATTTATTTCAGAATTTAACCTTTGTGGCTTGTTGCTATGTAGTCACCATGGGAACTCTATAAACCTTAGATGACCAATTTGGAGTCATAAAATTGGAAGTAAAACGACATGTAGAGTAAGTAATAGGAACATTCAGCAAACACTAAAAACAAAACATCTAATATTATGTCAAGAGGAAATACCAACTCGATGCAAATTTTCCCAGACTGCAAAATTCAGAGAAACAGGGACTTAAAAATGCAACATTAAAACAATAACTTTCTCACTCAGCTTCAGGACTATTGTGTAACTACAATTCTGTTGATCCACTACACATGGTGTGTGTGTGTATTTTGTACTGGGTAACAGAATACAGCATTAACGCATAAAAAATTCACAAAAACACCATATAAAGTGTCTATCAAAATATAAAACATCAGAGCGGTGAATTATTTTTAAAAACACACAGGACGAGTGATGAATAAAATTATGCATAAAATTAAATTATGTATGAGCAGTTACGGGGGTAGCTAAGCCCATGGCCGGGTATCTAGATCAAGGGTCCCCAAACTTGGCAACTTTAAGACTTGTGGACTTCAACTCCCAGAATTCTCCAGCCAGCATATTTATTTAAGTATAGCTGGCTGGAGAATTCTGGGAGTTGAAGTCCACAAGACTTAAAGTTGCCAAGTTTGGGGACCTCTGATCTAGATCATTTAGTAACTGGAAAGCACTCAAGATGATGTATTTCATGCAGAGATTCAGGAAACCTCCTGAGGGGGAGATTCCATAGCAGTATGATGTAAAATTGGTGGGACGTTCCCACGATCCCAATCACTGTACATAGTAGAAACAGTATATTGCATGGGGAAACAATGAACAGGGTTAATTTTTCTGAATGTTTTGGAATACTCCATTTATTATCTTCTAATTCCATTACCATGGCCAGAAGATACATTACTCAGTGATGACCAGCTGAAATCTTTTCTGTATTTGTTTATTATTTGCTGGATTTTGCTTCCATCGTACTCCGTTTCTTCAAAAGGGAGGCGAGAACTGGGATGCTTTGAGGAGTCATCAGATTTTTGTAGAAATGAAGAAGCGTTTGAACTCTCCTTTGCTGGAAAGCTGAAAAGGCTAGTCTGTTGCTTGGCTGCACAGGACTCTGCAAAGCAATAACAAACAATTCCCAACTTTATTCATGTCAAAAAAAAACCCCAAACATATGAACTTAGGAAACATAGTATATTCAGTTGGAGGTATGGAATGTATAATTATAATAATGGTTCTTTTTAATATACAGTGAATATGAAGGTTATATAGAGTACCGTGTTTCCCCGAAAATAAGACACTGTCTTATACTTTTTTTGGCTCCCAAAAACACACTAGGTCTTATTTTTGGGGTAGGTCTTATATATTTATGGTGCCAAATAGTGGGTGTGAGTGTGTAGGGGGGGGTGTTTCGCGAGTGCACAGTTGCTCCCTGAAAAGTCTTCCTGGAACTGGAGATTTACACTAGGTCTTATTTTCGGGGTAGGTCTTATATTAGGGCAGTTTTAGAAAATAGCGCTAGGTCTTACTTTCGGGGTAGGTCTTATTTTCGGGGAAACACGGTAGTTAATAGTTATAATCCAAATCAAACGAACAGTAGAATGTGTTAATCAATATATGCCATTTATAATTAATCTTTGACTAAAATCTTATATCCAATTTGATATCCAAAACAAAATGAAGAAAGTGCTTCGCGCACTATTTATGTACTTTTATTTTGTGTATTTAAACGTTTGCCTGTTTTTAATGTTTTGTAAGTAAAGTTGTTTTTTAAAAGTTTTAAAAAAACAAACAACCCAAACATTTCCATTTGCAAGAACTGGGTGCTTAGTGTGTCTCATAGTTTCATATCAGCTAGAGCAGGGGTGTCAAACTCAAGGCCCGGGGGCAAGATCCAGACTGCAAGGCCTCCCTGGAAACAGCAAAGGACTGGCCTGCGGTGCCTCTGCCAGAGAAAACGGAGCTCGGGGGGTGGCCCTCAGAAGGTTGCTTGGAGAGGGTTGCAGGAGGCTGTTGCAGCTGAAAATCGAGGTTGTGAGACCCGCAGGCGGCTGTCCTGAGCTCCGTTTTCACTGGTAGAAGGTTGCAGCAGGCCATTGCAGCTGAAAATGGAGGTTGTGAAGGCCGCAAGTGGCCCTCCCAAGCTCCATTTTTGCTGGCAGAAGGTTGTAGGCAGCCATCGCAGCTGAAAATGTAGCTTATGAGCCAGTCACTGGCAGAGCTTGGGGGCCACCAGGCGCCCCCGACATGAGTGAGGTGTTGGCTACACCCCCTGCCCTGCCCGAAGTCAAACTTAACCCTGATGCAGCCCTCAATGAAATCAAGTTGACACCCCTGAGGTAGAGTTTCACAAACATAGGTTCTAACTAACTGCTGTGGAGATTTTCAGTCCTCCTGGTCATAGTTATCTCAAAGGTGCTTTTTCAAAAGGCAACTGGACTGTTGTTTTTTTTTCCTTGAGGAAAAAGAGGAAGAGTTTCGATTTCTCATTCAAGAAACTTCATCAGTGGTGATGGTGGCAGGGATGGAAGGATAAGTCTGACAGTTGAGAAAAAAACAGCCCAACTGCCTTTTGAAAAAGCACCTTTCTCGCTCATTCTATTTTTTTATTTATTTTATTGGAACTTGCCACAAACTTATTGTCATGCCCCAGCATATAATCTTTATATACTGTTGTTACTCTCTAGCCCCATCTAGTGGACAGAGAGACAAATGTGCCCCAACATATCTTTGTATACTGTTGTTGCGCTCTAGCCCCATCTAGTGGACAGAGAGACAAAATACTAAGTATATTGTTTTAAGCTGACCCAACCCATTTTACCCATCAGCCCACAATCTCAAACCAAGTGCACACTAGGAAGCTAGACTCCATTTTCCTTTAGCATTTGGAGAAGACAGAAGCACAAAGAAGAATCCATTTTAATCTGTGGCATACGGTCATCCAAGGACAAACCCACATCCCACACACAGTGCATTGCTGATGATTTGCATTACTTATATTTATTAACTGTTAAATTCAGCAGTAACTCAATACTTGTATTTTGTTCTCACTGTAGGTATTCCTATTTTCCCGAGTTTCACCATATCCTGTTCTTTCAATAAAGCATTCAGATCTGTGCACACAGTCTGTTTTATTGGAGGATAGGTGGGTTTAGCTGCATGTCGAGCTGCACATAGTAGTGAGGACAGAACACTTACCTTTACCAGCAAGACTATCATCTGCGTTGTAATTTTTTATGAAGTTGGCAGCAGAAGGGGTCACTGAAGAAAAATAGCCAGAAGCTACCTGCTGTGTACAAGTTGTTGGTGTTAACAAACCTGGAGACCACGCATGTGAAAGTGTTACCTAGGGCAAGAGTATTATACGGCATGAGTTCTGATTACTACAATCACAAGTGCTTCAAATCAAAACTTATTTCATTCTGAGCTCAGTTCAAGTGTAGAAACCTCCATGTATTCAATTGTCAGTACATGTCAGGTTCATCACTGCTCAGAACAGTCAATCTCATTCTTGCTCTCCTCCTTTCTCTCCCCCCCCCCCAGCTTCCAGCAAAATCTCCCTTTCCTCAGACTACACTCATACCCATTCATCACACACAAAATTCACAAATCATCAACCACACAAACACAAGTTCAGGCTTGAATTGCTTCCCAGAACGGTATATAAATCATGCACCACAGATCAGCTGATCATTTTAGTGCTCATATTTGGCTATTTCTCATCACAGAGCCACAGTGAATAAGAGGCTCTCAGAGGAATAATAAAGCAATTCAAGACACTTTTATGGCTATTAAATGATAGAAATCTGTATTCTGCACTATTATAACATAAAATGCAATATGTGTTAGCCGTGTGTCTTTTAAAATGCTTTCGAGAAATGTAGTACTTTGTTTGCAAATGACTTTTTTAATCGAATCAAAATAAAGCTTAACATTCTTTTAAATGAGAGACTGTACTTCCATGCTGTTATTTACATAATATCAAATAATACCAGCTTTTCTGTATTATTTTTGCCTTTTAAAGAATCTAAAAGGGACATTGTAATGGAAAACATATGCAAGTAAATGTGCCAGATGGAGCTCCTTAGATCTTCTTATGCCACGTGAAGTGTACAACATGAAGAGTATATTGTTCATGTCACTTCCAGGTTGAGAGTACTAATGAACAGTATTTAAAATGCAAACAGCAGAAGAGAATGAGACTGTTTAAAGTAAATGGTACAATTATATAACATACTAAATACTAGTTTTTATGACTTACTTGGCTGTTTGGCCTCAGCAATGGATCCGGCGATGTAACTTTTCTTCCATTCTCAGCAAAATAATTTGATAAATGTCGATCTACAGAAGTAAATTCTTTGGAATGGACTGGATATAAAGAAGAGGAAGCAACATGAAACAACTGGCAAGTCATGATGCGCTCAAGTTTAACTCTATGTGGTCACACAGACATAATTCCACAAGTGGTGGCTGACAATCATTGCAGCAGCACCACAGAGTACATCTGAGTTTTTCAAGCCTTGGCAACTTTAAGATGTGTGGATTTTAACTTGTCTTCAACTTCAATCCCACATGGCTGGGGAATTCTGGGAGTTGAAATCCACACATCCTGAAGTTGCCAAGGTTAAGAAACGTTGCTCTAGAGCAGGGGTGTCAAACTCAAGGCCCGGGGGCCGGATCTGGCCCACGGGGGGCTTAGATCTGGCCCGTAGGGCTGCCCTGGAAACAGCGAAGAACTAGCCTCCAGAGCTCCATTTTCGCTGGCAGGAGGCCGTCGCAGCCGAAAACGGAGCTCGGAAGCCCATTTTCGCTGGCAGAGTGCTCAGGCCACCACAGGTGCTCCCAACACAAGTGACACTGAGCTGGCCCCGCCTACCCCGGCCCCCCAAGGTCAAACACAACCCTGATGCAGCCCACAATGAGACCAAGTTTGACACTCCTGCTCTAGAGAGCCCCGAGTGTTCTGTTCTTATATTTGCATAGAAAATTATCTAAATAGGCTTGAGAAATGCAGAATATTCTTCAGAAACAGGCACTTTCAACAATTTTCCACTCAAGTTTTGCACTAAGATAGGCAAAAAAATAATTTTTACGTAAAAGGATGAGAACTACAGGTGTTTTATCTACTTATAGCAGAACAGGTAGTCATCAACTTACATTCGAACCCAACATTTCTGTTGCTAAGTGAGGCATTTGTTAAATGAGTTTTGCCTCATTTTATGACCTTTCTTGCCACAGTGGTAAAGTGAATCACCACAGTTGGTAAGTTAGCAACCTGGTTAAGTGAATCTGGCTTTCCCATTGACTTTAATTGTCAGAAGGTCGCAAAAGGTGATCACACTGACCCTGGGACACTGCAACAATCGTAAGTACATGCCAGTTGCCAAGCATCTGAATTTTGATCACGTGATCATGAGGCTGCTGCAAAGGCCGGAACTGTGAAGAACGGTCATAAGTCACTTTTTTCAGTTCTGTTCAGTCACTAAGTGAACTGTTCTAAGTGAAGAACTATTGGTACAGGTAATCCTCGATTTACAACCCTTCGTTTAGTGACCCAAAGTTAAAAACAACACCGATCATTGTGCCTTATGACCATTTTTCACATAACTGTTGCAGCATCCCCCTGGTCATGTGATAAAAACTCAGATGCTTGGAAGCTGGTTCGTATTTACTTTACTTTACTGTCATTGCACCTCGTACAATGAAATCAAACACCATCTTCAATGCACATCATGACCATGACCATGAAAATAAACACAAACACACATCCTTCACACTCCACACATTGAACTGAAAACCCCCGACCCCGCACCAACACTGCACTATACAGCAGAATTCAACAGAGCTACTGCCCTGGGATAGTAGCTGTTTTTCAGCTTATTTGTCCTTGTTTTTAGTCAATGGGGAAGCCAGATTCATTTTACAATGAATCTGTTGCTAGCTAAACAACTGCAGCCATTCACTTAACTAGGCCAAGAAAGGTTGTAAAATCCTGCAGAACTCACTTAATTGTTGCGCTTAGCAACAGAATCTTTGGGCTCAATTGTGGTCATAAGTCAAGGTCTACCCGTGCTAGTATTTATTTACAGGGAAAATTACTGTCTTTGGTGAAATCTTTTAAATTCATCCACTATATCCTCATCCCCCTTTATCAAGATTTTACTCTTGACTGTACCAAGTCCTTGCAAGTCTATAAAGAAAGGAAACCTTAAGGAATACCGTATAACCAGTCATTGGAACTTATTTGCTTTCTAAAAGCAATGCCAATGCGTGTTAATTTTCCGTGGCAGTGATTACAGAATATTTCTTAAACGTGAAATATGCGCATGGATATTTCAGAGAGTTCATTTTTATTATTGTTACTGACTTGATAAGAATTTTTTTTTTAATTACATTTATATGCCGCCCTTCTCCGAAGACTCAGAGTGGCTTACAATTTTTGGGATACAACCCAGTGTGCTCAGCAATAGCCTTCATTCCATTGTATATGCCTGCTTATTACTAAGTGGCATTTTTACAAGGTCAGCTAATTGCCCCCAACAATCTTGGGTCCTCAATTTACCTACCCCGAGAGGATGGAAGGCTGAGTCAACCTGGAGCCTGGTGGGATTCGAGCCTACAGTAATTGTAGACAGCTGGATCTTAAGTGCAGGCATTTAACAGCCTGAGCCACCAAGGCTAAATTTAACTCCACCACCGCTCCTGCTGAAGAGGAATCATTCTCTCAAAAGGTAACTCTTCCTACCTGAGTCATACAAACCATTAGCTTTCCACATCGATTCATCATGGCATGATCCTTGTATACGTTCCAGGCTTTGGCCAAAATCTAATTCTTTATCATCAGCCATAGAAATGGTTCTTAGCAGATCTATTTCTTCCTGTAAAGACTCAGCTGGGCTTTTACTAGACCGTAGTTTATCAATTTGGGAAGTGAGGAATATATCTCCAGTGAGATGCTCTTTGTATCCTGAAATTTCTGTAGCAACGAGGAAAGGTGATTAGAAAGCAGCTGTACTTGCTGTTCAACTGCCCCACGGGATCGTACAGAATGGACGTATTCCAGATCCTCTCCTTTAAAAGTTGCTGCTTAGGGTGGCTTAGGAGGCATATCTTTTTCAGGGTCCCTGCCCTACAGAACATTCTTCCCCTTGAGATACATTAAGACTTCACTAAATGTCTATGGAGATTCTCAGTCATCCAGATCATGGTTGTCCTAAAGGTGCTTTTCCAAGAAACAACTGGACTTTCTAATTTTTTTTTTTTTGTGAAGACGTTTCACTTTTCATCCAGAGCTGAAGAAGCCTCTCAGGTGAGAAGCGAAACGTCTTCAACGAAAAACCAGAAAGTCAAGTGGCCCCTTGGAAAAAAAACCATCTTTGGGACGATTAAGGCCTCACCCTTTTAAACTTCTGGAAAGCCATGAAGAGCTGGCTTTCTCCCCAGGGCCTGCATAGTGAGGTTGGAGCCTGAACGTAATTGGATTGGGCATCTGGTTTCTCTTGTTTGTTGTATTGTATTGTGTTTCATTAAATTATTGTGTTTTTATTACTCTTGTTAGCTGCCCAGAGTGGTGTCTCACAATATAGGTGACCAGACAAATCTTTTAAAAGCAAATTGTCAAGCGCTGGGGAAATCACGAGATTCAGGTAGTTCAAATGAGCATGAAGATTTATTACAAGCTGAAGCTCTCTACAAGAATCTGGCCAACTGGCGGTTAAAGGAAATGACCAGGAGATAAGAGAGGCATTCAAGGTGGGCTGGACTTAAATCTCTTTCAGGTGCACAGGGACTCATGGCTTATGACATGTTTGACTGCCCCCCCCTTTGAGCTCAGCCTGGTCATCTTCTACACAAATAAGCAATTTGTGCAAATTTGTTTTGCAGCTGCTCCCCTGTAATATTTTGTGTGGTAACAAACAGGGTTTTTATGTTTTAGGGCTTGTTTTTAAAAACTAGTTAAATGTTGCTTTTCACAAGTTGCCAATAGTGTATCTATGCCAATATCTTATGAATGATGCATCAGTTATCAACCATCAATAATATATTGTATCTTATTTTTTTCTTGTTCCTGACAATCAATATGACTAACGAGAAAAGGAAGAAGCATGAGACAAGGTATCCTCAAATGTGCATCAGAGCAACTGTCATTTTGTCTAATCTAAAGAAACATTTTCACATGTACATACACAAAGTGTGTATATAAACAATCTCCAAGCTACAACTAAGGCACAATAACAAGTCACAATGTCAATCTGATACAAGCACTATCAAAGTATCCCAAAATGAGCCAAGTTTAACATAAGGCAAGTTGAAGGACAGGAAAGGAATAGTAAGGGTAAAATTGAATTGAAAGAGATATTGATGATCTCTTCCAGGCTGCCTATCACCATATCAAACATAGGTTTTCGCAGTTAGATGAAAAGAAGTGAAATGCTTCAATGCAGATAGAGCTATGATTTTGATTCGCATTACACAGTCATAATTCACCTGTAATGGAAAATCTGTCGCTCCTTGGTGTGTCAAGTTCTTGTATGGCACTGAGTTCATGCTGCTTCAAATCAAGTCCTGGTTTTACTTTGACCAAAGGTGGTTTTGAAAGTCTCTGTTTCTCTTCTCTAGTCCATGTGCTCTGAAATGGCCCTGCAAGATAAAGATATGTTCAGACCCAGAATCGATGTGACAAATATAGAAACTTGGACTCTGGACTGAGACTTTCCCAGTTAAATCTATTTTTCTGTGAAGGAAACTGTTCTCCCTGCAATATAAGGACAACAATATTGTCTGTCTATGCCTATTTACCCATGTAGTATGGCTATAACATTATTATTTATCCATATCATCTTCTTTATTCCCCCCCCTCTTATTAGTATGATGACAATAATGATGATTCTATTGCTTTGCATGAGAGTTTCTGCACCAGAGATAAATGTACATCAGCTATAGAAATAGTTCTTAGCAGATCTATTTTTCTGTGTAAAGATACAGTTGGTCTTTTACTGGACTGTAATTTTATCAACACTGGGAGTGTGAAATACATCTCCAGTAAGATGCTCTTCGTATCCTGAAACTTGACCAAATAAAGCATTCATTCATTCTTCATTTATTCCACCATTCCTTCATTCCTTCCATCATTCCTTCATTCCTTCATTCCACCATTCATTCATTCATTCATTCATTCATTCATTCATTCATTCATATACTATACTGACTGTGAAGCCAAAGTGACAATGGTCTGACCTGAACTCAAACCATTATAATGTATCTCCAATGAAATTGTCCTTTATGAAGACTCTTCAGTTTCAAAAACAGACCATGACTGAAAGTAATTAGATATGACAGCGTTACTGAGCTAGAAACACAAATTGACACGTGTCCATTTCAATCGGGAGAATCTCAGCCAAAATGTTTTAAGAAGCAGTAAGACAAAGAAAGCAATCCAACACCCATCACAATGTTCAACAAGCTCTTCTTACCCGTTTGTTCTGCTGAATTCACTTTTGGAAACAAAGGATCACCTTCCGCGTGGCTGTTCATATCATTAAAGTGAACCTGCTTTGGGTTGCCATCTTCTGCTTCGTTAAGGAGCACGCTCAGCAAACTGAGGCTGTCAGGCTTCGCCTCGGTCATGTCGCTGCATGGTCTTAACTGCGTAACCTGTAAAGAATAAAATGGCGTCTTTTCTAATGTAAACGCCCAATGTACTGAGAGTAACGTCTGATCACACCAGGTGACTTTCCTTCATTCTATGCCATGTTGCAAATCCAGGTTTGGTTTAAAAAGCCATCCAATCTTCTTGAGACCAAGAAGATGGTGGATTTTTATTAGAGGACCACCTCTAGTTGTTGTTTTTAATGTTCAAAGCTTTAGACTTAAGAGAATGGGCAACTGGATGACCATAAACACTAGTACAGGGGTGTCAAACTCAAGGCCCATGGGCTGAACCCAGCCCGCAGGGTGCTTAGATCTGGCATGGGCCTGCCCTGGGAACAGCGAAGGACCGGTCTGTGGTGCCTCTGCCAGAGAAAACAGAGCTTGAGGGGGGGTGGGTATGTGCAGGCCTCTTGGGCTCTGGTTTTGTTTTGTTTTTTAATTACATTTATATGCCGCCCTTCTCCGAAGACTCAGGGCAGGTTACAATTTTTGGGATACAACCCAGTGTGCTCAGCAATAGCCTTCATTCCATTGTATATGCCTGCTTATTACTAAGCGGCATTCTTACAAAGTCAGCTTATTGCCCCCAACAATCTTGGGTCCTCAATTTACCTACCCCGAGAGGATGGAAGGCTGAGTCAACCTTGAGCCTGGTGGGATTCGAGCCTGCAATAATTACAGGCATCTGGAACTTAAGAGCTAGGCATTTAGCAGCCTGCACCACCAAGGCCCTTTTTGGCCGTGACTTAGAGAATTTCTCTTTCAGAATTACCCTGACAAGATACAAGTGGTGGTATGTTATCAGTTCAACCGAACCAGTAGTTTAAAAAAATAAGAGCCTCAGATCAGCTGAGGGGATAAAAGACCGAAAAGCACATGGGAGGATGGGAGGGTCGCCCCTAGCTTTTTGTTTCTTCATCCTCTCAGCTGATTGGCTTGTTAGGGGTGTGTGCGTTGTGGGAGGGGGGCGCACGCTATCACCCACCAAACCGGTAGCGACTACTGCGAGACACCTGAATGTTTCTTTGTCCTGTACTAAAAAGCCTACCCGTTTAATAATCTCTTTTAATGCTTCTTGCTGTTGCTCCATTTTTTGTTTCAGCTGGGCATGCCTCTGGAGCAGCACGTCCTCCTGTATCTTCTGGCGGAACAGAAGGGTCTCCCGCTCCTCATCCAGCTGTTCCTGCAGTTCTTTCAAGTGCTCCTGCTGAACTTCAATGCTCTCGGAGGAAGCCAGCAGGTGGTCTCTTAATTCCACTATATCGGAACAACTGGACAAAACGCCGCGCCCCTTTCTCGATGCTGAGGAGGACTCCTGGATGCCCATGACCTGAGCCGTTATGGGAGGCGGTGAGAGAGAAGTCGAATGCAAGGGAAGATGGCGGCTCTGGTTAGAAACTGGGTTTATCCCATTCTCTCTGGGAATATCTTGGTGCTTTAAGAAGGTTGGCAAAAGGATCTTTTCAGGGGGAGGTTTGTCAGGCGTGGGTGCTTCGGACAAGAGGGTTTCTGAAGGCCCTGGAGCATCACCTGCAGGTAAAACGAATCGGGCATTTGGAATGCGAGCAACAGGCTGGATGGTAGCTGAGGTATCCTCCGATTTTGGCGATAACGATCCAGACATCTTGTGAAATTCCAGTGAATGTGCCACAGGTGTTCCCCATACATCCGTTTTTTCTTTCTCTTGATGTGAAGAGGATCCTTGGGCCAAATAAAAACACCTTTCATTTATCTGCATTTGCTTTTCGGAATCAACCCTGGGCTGGGCTTGCCTGTCACTGGTGACTTCAAGCCTCTGCTCCTCAATTTTCTGCCATGATGGTGCCAATTCTTGAACAGAAACTTTGTCGAGTGGCTTGTAAACCGTTGCTTTCATTCTCTGGGGTTGATGCAACTCCTGGGCTTGTGACAATGGATCAGGGAGAGCATTTAGGCGTGCAAGTCTGTCTACGGGATTTAACAGTGCCCTGGAAACTGTCTGGAATCTCTGTTGCAGTTTATTCTGATATTCTTCTAATTTTCTTCTGGCTTCATCAACTGATTCTTGATGCATCCTAAAACAATATGCATATTATTAGATGAAAACAGGACAGATTTCTAAGTGTCAAAGAAGTAGTGCCAAGAAGCAAGCCCAGAATTTACATTTTAATGCCCCCCAAACAACCCCCCCACACCTATTTTGCACCAACAGACGTTGCTGACAGTCATGAATTCTCTTTAGATGGTCATCCTCCTTGGGAAACCAAGATACCTGTGGCTCCAGGGCAATGTCAGTCTAAAGAAAAATCAAATTAATTAAAAATTAAATCAAGTAACTTCAAACACTATTCAGAAAAATAACACATAGCAATAGGCCTATGGAGAAATATAATTTTTCTACCAAAGCAATTTCCTAAAGCAAAGTGAGGTTGGCTCCGTCCCTGTTAATTCTTTGTAAGTTCCCTCAAAACTTGATTATGCTATCAGGCATGGAAGTCGCAAAGAAATGATGAGTTGCTGAGATGACTCCAATGCTCCAGTATTTGTTGTTCTCTTCTTGTTTTCTAATAATAACTTTAGTATTTTTTAACTTGTTAATTCTTTTTAAATTATTGTTTTATACTTTTTATTGTATGCTGCCCAATCATGACTGACGGGCAGCTATATAAACATTATAAATGAATAAACTGTCACAGCATACAATATTCTTGGGGGATATTCCAGGAAACAAACCAACCAACCAACCAACCAACCTACCTACCTACATACATACATACTTACTTTCTCATTCATTCATTCATTCATTCATTCATTCATTCATTCATTCAACTGCTATAGCTGCCCATGTCAGTCAATGACTTGCAGCTTACAATTAAAAAAATATGTTACAATTAAAATACTAAAAACAATAACAAAATAAAAACATCCAAAGTAAATACACATAGCAGCCAATATACTTGGCCAGTTATTAAACAGCCAGCAAACAGGTGCCTTAACGCATTCAGTACCCCGGGCTCAGAAACATAATAAAGTTTCCTTGATTGTTACATTATTTCATCCTATTTTACACTGCAATTTTCCACCTCTCTTTATTAAATTCTAATTATAGCACATCCCAAACAATGGTTTAAAAAGACAGGTCTAAAAAATGTGCTGGAAATGGCACTTATTAGGTTATTCTTCCCTAATGACAATACCACAAAGTTTAGCAATTCTGGAACACAATTCATCATGGGATGAAACAAATTTTAAATACTGACTTTATTAGTTTTTTTTTATTTAAAGCATTCTTAGTACGAAGGTTCTAATACTCATGTTAATCATATAATAAGTATATATGCCACTCAATTCCTGGTGAGTGCCAAGAAATGTGTCTACAGATAACTGGGTACCTGTGTTGTCAACTCAAGCATTAGACTTACAAAAAAACCTTGTCAAATCTGTCCACTGCTTTATAAAATTACCATGAGCATGGAAAATAATCTCTATGACCCTATTATCTACTTGTATTATTTGTACCTTGCATTCTGCTTCCTGTTTCTGATGCACAACAGAATCAAAAACTTTTCGTTCTGTTTGACATTCTTGTTCTTCCTTTTCTTGATCTGTCTTAGCTTCCTGCTCGTAGTGTTGCACTTTCGCCTTCAGAAAATCAATTTCTAGTTGTATTTTTTGCTCTGTTGTTTGTTGCTGTTGTTGCTGCTCTGTCTAGTCAAGCAAACAGTAAGTTAATGGCAGGAGGACTCAAGATTTCTCCAAATAATACATGTCAGAAATGTTAAATATATTGCTAGGAGAGCACAAATGCTTTTCTACCATTATTAATCCAGATTCCCAGTTGCTTTAACAAGAGACTACAGTACATAAGAGTCATATATATACATATTTGCAATCTTCCCAGATGGTTTCCCACAAGCAAAGTCAATGGAGGAAGCCTGATTCATTTACTGGCTGGATTCACTTAAAAGACCACAGCAAAAATCATAAAATCCAGTGTGGTCACATGATGCCTCGCTTAACAACAGTGTTGCTTAATGACAAATTTTCTAGACCCAATTGTGGTCATAAATCAAGGACTACCTGTATTGCCTTCATCTTTTACGATAGTGATGCACAAAAAATGTATAGGTGGATTAGCAACATTCAGCTCTTTTAAAATAATCGTTTTAATGTAATTAACCTACAAATTAAAACATATATACAATTCAAACAAAGCAAAATGTAAAAGACCTAAATAAAATTTAACAGAGTTTCATAACGCATGTGTTATGCAAAAAAAAAAATCACACATAGTGAGAAACACTCAGCTTTGCTATGCATTCTTTATATTTATAACATATTCATGAACTGCGGGAAGAAATCTTATGAATTAAATATGGCTGTTTAAATCTGATCTCTGTATACAAAGCTTGACTTTTGCATTTGCTAACCTTGCATGATCACGACTTTCAAATGTGCAGATGCAGATTTATATTAACTAATGTTCATTGTTTCTTCAAGATCTGTCTGGGTTTCTTTCTTCACTTATCTAATATTGCAAAATGGATAAAGATATCTGCAGGCTACTCTAAGACTGCTGTTGGATTAATTATTAGTGTTTAAATATTCCCTGCTTAAAATGTAGCTGTTAAGGCAGTTTTCCTGAAATAGGAAAACATAGGCATTCCATCATAGGCAACAGCACCTCTGTATGGTTTGCCAATTGCACAGTGGCAGGTAGGAAAGCAGTCCAGAGGATTAACGGCATTGCCCAGAGGATCATGGGTTGCCCTCTCCCCTCTTTGGAAGAGCTTTATAGCTCCCGCTGCCTTAAGAAAGTTCAAAACGTTCTCAAAGATCCATCTCATCCTGGGAACCCTTTTTTTGAACTATTATCATCTGGCAGACGGTACAGAATAATAAAAACAAGGACAAATAGGCTGAAAAACAGCTTCTATCCCAGGGCAGTAGCTCTGTTGAATTCTGCTGTATAGTGCAGTGTTGGTGTGGTGTTGCGGGTTTTCGGTTCAATGTGTGGAGGGTGAAGGATGTGTGTCTGTGTTTATTTTCATGCTCATGATGTGCACTGAAGATGGTGTTTGATTTCGTTGTACGAGGTGCAACGACAATAAAGTAAACTAAACTAAACTATCACTTTCATGCCACTTTTAGATTACAGGAAATAGACCGGACTGATCCAGCAGATTCCTTATCTTCATCTATTTAATATTTTTATTATTAAGATCATCATTATCATCTTTTAACAACCCCATAATCCCTTGCAGAGTAGAGTCTGGGCAACTGAATGGAGCTGAGTGTTTAATGGCCGGATGCCCTTCCTGTTGCCAATACGGAGTTTTGTTCAGCAGTTATATTCTCATTGTGCCCAGAGAGAGAAGTACCTGCCTCTACCTAGGATCAAACTCATAGCCTCCTGATTTGAGACAAGAGCTCCACCTCTAGGCCACCGCACCACTCTATTTTTATTATTAAGAAGATATTATTTGGTATTCCCATGTTTTTATATTTTTGAAGAATTCTGTACTATTGATTCAAACATTCAATGTTTGAGGGGCTCCTTTCCAAAGCACCAAAAAGAAACAATGGTTGGAAACCATTGACAGAAGCAACCTAGAATTAAGGAGATATTTCCTAACGGTCAGAGCAATCAACCAATTGCCTCCAGAAATTGTGGGTGCTTCATCACTGGAGGCTTTCAAAAAGAGACTGGATAACCATTTGTCTGAAAGGGTATATAATCTCCTGCTCCAGCAGGGGGTTGCACTCCAACTCTATTATTCTATGTTCCATACAATAGTATTGATAGATCGCCAGGTAAAACGTATCACTATATGAAAAATACTATGCCTTTTCTGCAGGCCCCCCCCCCAAAAAAAGGGGAAAAAAAGGGAATTAACACAATTAGAAAATAGCGCTAAATGTAATTCCTAACCAAAATTACACTTAAATAGTTCAAACATGAAATAAAAACCAATGCACAAACACTCTAAATGCATTGATATTGCTAAAAATTGCTGTACCTGTGTGAATCTTTCTAACTCCTTTCTAATTTTAGTGGTTTGGTCTTGGACTTGTTCTATAAGTTCGTTTCCAGCAACAATGGTATGGTCCAGTATTTCTGGAAGCTCTAAAATTCATAAACAAATATTAGATTACAGACAGTCTGAATAATTTAAGCAAAACATACATTATTAAACATTTAAAATGGTAGCAGAATACTAAGATATGAAGAAATTCATGGAGAATATGCTAAACGGCATCTAAACGCATGTAAATTCTTTATATATAAAAGAAGTCCACCATATTGAGGTTTAATAATTTATACTTCCGATTTTTCCTTAATAAAATCCAACTACAATGCATCAACGTTCTATACATTTCTTTTTTACCTCTTCAAAAGTCTTTGTGAATCTAAGTTGCAGCAACCCGATTCCTTCTCACTGCAGCATGAACAAAATGGGAATGCCATCAGCTGATGGGTTTGTTTTCTTCTCTTTAAAAAGTCCCATATGTCTCATGGCTCCATAATCTTTCTAACATTGCCCCTCCTGCTCTCAAGCAACAACAATTGACAGTTTGAGAGTGGAATCAGATTAAATACGCCATGGATTCATAGAGATCTTCCAATACATAAAATTTTGAACACTCTATCTCTCACCAGGCTTAAATCAAGGAAACCAATTTGGAATAACGTTATCACTGTCTTACAATCTAGATCAGGGGTGTCAAACTCGCGTCACACACTGGCCACGCCTACCCCAATTTAGCAAAGGGGGAGGGGAAGTTGTGATATGTCACATGACATGTCACGAATTTGAGAACCCTGATTTACTTAAGAATGGCGCTTAAGATTTTTAATAACCACAACCAAACACATCACACAGATCCAACAAAACCAGTTTCAGGAATGCAGTTACCCCCCAAAATATGGAGCCACCGGAATAGAATCAGGACAGGCCATACCAGAGTTAAGCAAAGCTCTTTAAGTGGGGGATGGCTGAGAGCCCACAAGGCAACTGTGGTGCACCAGAACAAACTGCATAGCTTGAACATATAGTTCAGTGTCATCATCATTTAACGACCCCATAATCCCTTGCGGGGTGGAGTCTGGCCAACTGAATGAATAGCTTCCTTAGATACTGAATTAGAACATCTATCCCACTTCAGTTCTGTGTCTCCATATTTGCTGACACTTTATTTTGCCATATACTAAAGAAAAGATCATTATGGTCAGTTTCTCAAGCCTGATGTACAGACAAATTAGAGCCAAAAAAACCCCCCTGTACCTTCAGAAGGTTCAACACCAGGATCCTGATTGGATTCAGGTTCAGGCACAGATGCTAATCCATCCACTTTTCCTCCTCCATTAGAAATGGTCCCTGACTCAATTGTCCCAAGGTCACTTTGAACCTCCGACTCACATCTTGATGTCCAATTGTCTTTTTGGTTCCGTATCTTGTTTAGCAACTTTTTTAGAGCTAGTTTTGCTGAAGGCTGGCACGTTGTCTCCACTTCACTACCTAAAAAAATGAAAATGAACTGTAATAATAATTTGAAAGCACCAATGAGATGCAGCAGCTTTCTGGCTGTAGTTATTGTATAAATGAATATTATATCAAGTTGCTTCTATACATTTAAAAACTGTTCTATTTCAGGAAAACTGCCTTAACAGCTGCATTGTAAGCAGGGAATAATTATTAAGGATTTTATCCTGCAGTCCTTAAATACTGCAACCCACAAAAGCCAGTCACAAAAAGATGAATGCAAACTGCCACAACCACAGAACGGGCATTTTAAATAAAACTTGGAGAATCTATCAGTTCAGAGGGATTTATCCCAAATTCAGAGCTTAGGTTCATGGGGGTATTGGCAGAATTCACACAACTTGCTAACCATACTGAGCAAACAAAACAATATCACAAATTATGCTATTATACGAATCAAACCAAGTGCATATGCTAAGCCTTGCCACCGTGTTGTCTACTACTGCACAATTATCCAAATGGCTCAATTTAAGCTTGAGCTGAGCTTGACCCCTGCTGACCACCTGGGCACATTGATGGGAGTTTTCTTGCTAACAATATGGAAATGGTAGCCCCAGGGGTTTTATCAAGATTTGGCAACAATCAGTTTCTGAGCAGGAAAAAGTTGAGGGTCAACTGACAGAAGGCATTGAGGCCAGCAAGACCCATGCAGTCAGAGATAGCTTCCTGCACCATGCAGAATCACCTTGTTTTCCTCCTATTCAGCTGACTTGGTATGGAGCACTAACTGGGAAGGCCCTGCTTGTATTTTCAGTGCAGCTTTGTTGCTGTCCCACTAACCTGTTAAGCATATCCTGCAGAAATTTCAAAACAGAGGGACCCTGTTGAACCCTTACTGATTTTATTTCACTGAGGTTTCTTTCCTGCTTAACTAAGAACATAGCCAGTTCACATGCATGGGCCGTAAATACAAAGTGCTGGATCCTTAGCAATAATTGGTCCTTAGTAATAATTTTTACAATTGGTTCAGACAAACTGGCCTGAAGTGACCAGATGGCATCCTGGGTTAATTGCAGTGGCCTAATGTTTTGTTTGCTTGTTTGTTTTAACTTCCCAAACTAATCTATAGCTCCGAGATCTTTCAATGGCCTTTTATCCTAGATTAACTATATATCCAATCCTACTTAGTCAGAGATCAGCCGAAGTTGGTTTGTTGCTTCACTGAATTATATTGCCCAGTGTTTATACTTTTGAGCCCTCTGACACACTGTCTCATGCATTTGGACATTCGGCTAATCTGAATGTAAAAATTACGGGCAAGCTAAGTATGAAGAATATTCATACACCGTAGAACTTCTCCAGATGCTGTTTTATACTGTTTTAGAAAAGTCTCACTGATAATCAGAGCTGTTGCATGCTGCTGTTTTAGTGAACACGGACATGATACAGGAATTCTTCGTACCGCTTGGCTCATTATTTCCTATCTCATTTGCCAACTTTAGAGACAATTCACACACAGGTTCTGGTTCCTGGGAAAGTTCTAGTTCATCATCCTGAGATGCCTCGGAGAGAGCTGGCAAAGGCTGTGGATCGAGGTGTAAAATAAGATCTCCCTTCATTTCTGCATAAAGAAAAAGAAAAATGAAAGCAACAATGCATTTTCCCCCTCTCCAAATTATAATGCTCTAGGTTATAGACTAAAAAAAAAAAACTACCTTGATTTCTGATCGTGGCCAACTGTGCCAAGATAAAATTATGTGGTGGTGAGACAATTTATAATGATAGCCTCTGCCATATGGTAATTTTAATTATCTGCTGTTAAAAAATCAGCATGTGAATAACACTGTCAAACTATGCCCTAAATACATTGCTGTTAAAAATGTAAAATCCCATCCACTTAAAAAGCAAACATATGGGATTCTCAAATGGAGTTCTCTTCCAAATCTTAAATATTAGGAACAAAGGATGAGGTAGGAAAAACAGGTGCTTTTTAGTTCCTTCTTATTCATGGAGAAACTCATTTATTTGGGAATTGTCAGCCGCAACTCATTAATCAAGAGCAGCCGCCAAATAATCCGAGACAGTGCCATGGACACAAGATTCCCTTGTAAGTCTTTAATATTAAGCTTTTTCACTGCAACCAGATGGGCTCCAGCGTGAGGCCTATTAAACTAAGCCGGGCTCCTCAGAATCTGTCAGGTTCTTATCAGAAGGCTGCCATATTTTGTTTGGGGGGGGGGCACCATGGGTGGAATGGGTTGCATCAGGGGTAGGATTCAAATTTCTTAACAACCAGTTCTGTGGGCCTGGCCTAATTTGTGGGCATGGCTTGGTGGTCATGTGACTGGGTGGGCCTGGCTTGTATGTAAATATTGTAAATATTTATGTAAATATTGAATTTTTTATTAAAAAAGAGCAACTTTTACCCAAAATCAGGCAAAGCAGGCAGGCAGACTGAGTTCACTCACAGATCTACTTTTCTGCAATCTGCTACCTGAGTCTGCACTGAAAAATAGAAGCTGCAGCCCTAAGGAAGGTTCAGCTCTGCTTTTAGATTAGCTAGAAAGCAAGAAATCCAATGACTTCCTGCTTTCTAGCTAATCTAAATCTCCCGGCACAGCAGAACAGTGATGGTGCGGGGGGCGGGGGGAAAGGAAAAATAGCAACTTACCAGAGGCAGGAAAGTTTGATGGCGCACATGCCAGGATAAGGAGTGAGTGGGCAGGAAGGGGAGTGGCCAGCCAGTGGCGTGATATGCTGGTTCTTTGAACTGCGCAGAATCATAACAACCGGTCCTACAGAACCGGTCCGACCAGGTAGAATCCCACCCCTGGGTTGCATGCTTTCGCTTTGCTGTAACTGCTTGGGAATTGTTGTCTTACCCATATCAAAAGCAATGTGACTGGAGTAGTCCTTGACTTACAACCATTCATATAGCGACTGTTCAAAGTTCCTGCCCTGAAAAAGGTGACCTATGACCGTTTTTCACACTTATGACTGTTGCAGCACCCCTCTGGTCATGTGATAAAAATTTGGACGTTGGCAGCTGGCATGTACAGGTAGTCCTCAATGTACAACAGTTCGCTTAGTGACGGGCTCAAAGTTACAACGGCACTGAAAAAAGGGACTTATGACCATTTTTCACACTTATGACCATTGTAGCCATCCCCATGGTCACATGATATGTATTTGGATGCTTGACAACTGACTCATATTTATGACGGTTGCAGTGTCCCGGGGTCATGTGATCCACTTTTGTGACTTTCTGACAAGCAAAGTCAATGGTAAAGCCAGATTCACTTAACAACCGAGTTACTTATTTAACAACTTCAGTCATTCACTTAACCAATGTGGCAAGGAAAATCATAAAACGGGACAAAACTCAAATTTGACAAATTTCTCAGGAACCTAAATTTTGGGCTCAGTTGTGGTCGCCCACTGAGGACTAATTGTTATTTATGATGGTTGGGGTGTCCCAGGGTCATGTGATCACCTTCGGAAACCTTCTGATGAGCAAAGTCAATGGAGAGGCCAAATTCACTTAACGGATGTGTCACTAACATAACAGCTGCAGTGATTCACTTAACAATTGTGGCAAGAAAGGTCATAAAATGTGGCAAAACTCACAACGATGGAACTTTTGAGCTCAATTGTGGCCCTAAGTTGAGAACTACCAGTAGTACACCTGCAACACAGGGCTGGGAGACATGAACATGCTATGCAAAGAAAAAAAAATTCTTCTGAAATCTCTTCCTTTCCAATTTCCCTGCATTGTGGGGAGGGAAGGAAGTAAATGATTTCTGTAGGCAATCTCTCTTTCCTGCACTTGCAGAGTGAAGAAATGAGAGAGAAAGGGATTGGAAAAGAGTATGGTAAACTGTGTAGCCCACCTTGGCTCCCACCCTGGGCTACCCGCATAATCATACTGCTTCCGATGTAGCATACTCTCTTCTTATCCCTTCTTCTCCAATTTCACTTCTCTGCAAGGGGTGGGTGGGGCAGGGAATGAATAATAACACCCTCCCCAGAGAAGGCACAGAACAACAATGGTGATTATGTGATACTGTATGTAAAGACACTGAGGAGGACATAAATGAACCTTGCACTGCAGAAATTTAATGCTCATTCTGGAGTACACAGATAATTTATGTGAAGCAGTGACTGGACTTCACCAGTGTGAAATGGTATTTTCCTCAGAAAATTTCTATATTTTAATCTGTATATAAGTTAAAAAAAATTGCATTATGCTTACTCATATTTCCAGTATACATGTCTTCGAAGGCACACTCCAGCTCCCTCTGCCATTCTTCTTTGATTTCCACACGTCTATAGCTGGGTTCGAACAGCTGCGGGGGCATTTGGGCGACAATCTTCCTTCTATGGGCCAGGTCAACGTTCTGCATCTGTTCAAGCTCTTCCATTAACTTTTCCTTGTCCTTTTAAAGATTCAAGGTTCTTGTATTAACATTCAGAATCCTACAAGGCATGGGTCCGGGGTATTTACGAGAACGACTCCTGCCGGCATCCAACACCAACCGCCCTGTACGAGCGCACAGGCAGGGGCTCCTTGGGGTACCGTCTGCGACTCAATATTGCCTGGCGGTGACCCGGGGGAGGGCCTATTCTGTGCCGGCTCCCACTCTATGGAATCAGCTTCCGCCGGAACTCCGGTTGGCTCCCAATCTCCGCTCCTTCCACCACGATTTAAAGACCTGGTTATTTGCGCAGTCCGGGCTGTGCTGACCTCCTGGGGGAGGGGGGGTTTGAGGGTTGTTTTAACCCTGGGGTTTTAAATTCTGTATTTGACTTGTTTTTCGTTTAATTTGTTTTTAGGTAAATAATTTATTGCTATGTTTTAGTTGTGAGCCACTCAGAGTCCTTTTGGAGAGGGGGCGGCATACAAGTCAAATAAATAAATAAGTAAATAAGTAAATAAATAAATAAGTAAATAAATCAGAGATATTCTGTTAAAAAGTCATTCCTGCAAACATCCGTTTATTGACATCACGTCACTGTCAGTTTTGATGCAGGTTGTTTTGTAAATAAAGTCCTGGAAAGCAATCAATTAAAATGCAAAGAGGGCATATTTATTAATGAGAATACAGCATCAGCTGTATAAATCATAGGATGAGTTTTAATACATGTTAACGTAATATATGCAAGAATGTAAGTTACTTCGAAGCAAATGATTTTGTAGAACTTACTGCTTCAAATACTAACGTGTAACTTTCTTTAAAAGGGCCTGATTTCAAGATGATTTATGGTCCACAAGCAGACTTTTATTAGTCATACACCATTATGAAATGATAGGTTCAGTTCTGATGATTTTCTTCTGTGCTGAATAAATACATTGCTAATTGCTACTCAAAAGGAAACATTAATGTTTTCCTTTTTCTGCAACATTAGATACATTAAAATTAGATTAGGCATTCTGGGAAGGTAAACCCATATACATTCTCCCTTCCTAGCTCCATTTTCTAGTGTTTCTCCTGAATTAGTAAAAGATCACAAAGAAATTAACCCCTAATAGAGAAAATGAGGAAACATATAAGCTTCCCTTTTAATCCATTTATAAAACAGAAAGCAGAGCTTTTATATACCACAGAAAGGTATTTCTATTTAAATCTAGATGTAAGCCAGGCAGCCTACCAAATATAGATACAAACTGGAAGTAATTCACGGGTTTATTTGCCCTACTACTGTTTTGGTTATATAACAGAGGTGATTGTAATTAGTTGGTGCAAACTGGCAGGGGATTGCTATGAGGAGTGGAGACATAATTTGGGTGCTAGGAATCTGGGTGTTGGGGGTTAGCAGAACAGATTAGAGGTTATATTAAGAAAACAGGAAGACAGGATAGGATAGGGAATAGAATAGAATAGAATACAGAGAATAGAGAAGAATAGAATATAGAGAATAGAATAGAATAGAATACAGAGAATAGAGAAGAATAGAATATAGAGAATAGAATAGAATATAGAGAATAGAATAGAATAGAATAGAATAGAATAGAATAGAATAGAACAGAACAGAACAGAATTCTTTATTGGCCAAGTGCGATTGGATACACAAGAATCTGTCTTCGGTGCATAAGCTCTCAGTGTACATACAATCAACAAGCGATGATCGTAATCATAAATACAATCATCATAAATCATAAGATACACTACGCAGTCATAAGGTAAGATGCCAGAGTAAGAGAAAAGGATTTTTATTATTATTACTGCAGGTAGTCCTTGCTTAGTGACAGAAATGTGACATCGTGTAACTAGGCCAACTTGCGACGGCAGTGGCCGCCGTTTTAAGTTGCTGGCAAATCCTGCGTGGTTACAGCATTCCGGAGTCAGATGATCGCTGGCAACCTCCGACTGGCTTCCCCGTTGACTTTGCTTGCAAGGAAGCCAGGAATAAAGTTCAGAAATTGTGATGGCATGATGGCAGGACACTGAGACCATTGTAATAGCAAGCTGGGGGCCAGGTGCCTGAATTGCGATCTTAGAGGGACACTGCAACAGCCGCAGCTATGAAGCATAGTCTTTAAGTCCCACTGTTAACTTCAAACAGTTGTGTATGAGTACTACCTGCGTTTGATTTACCCCGGCCCAATGTTTTGGCTGGTGGAATGGGCCATTGAAGGTAAGAATGCCAGGAGTGAGACAACTTGACAAGGGGATCAAGGACAAAAAGAAGAGTAGGAAATAGAAGGCAGGAGCAGAAGAAGGAATTCAGCATGGAAGGTGGCCCATGAGACCTTTTTCAAGGAAAGTAAAGTTACTGAAATGTGTGAGTATGTTTGTACTTTTCAAAAAAAAAAAAAAGTCAATTAAAAAAAATGGCTTTTGTGGCTATTGAATGAGAGAGATAGAAAGCCTGATTTTTCCCCTTGGGGACCAAGATTCATTCTCACTGAGTTCAATAGCTACGGATCAGAAAAATTTTCTTGTATTTATGCACCTGTATTTTCTCGTCTCTGCGGTTGTTACTTTGCTATAAACAGCCAAGGGAATTGTTCATAACTGATACTGAACGGCAGTAAGAAGTCAACCTCATTGCTTTTCTCTATGTGACAAAACCACTCCAACTCACTTCTTTTGTAATGGCCCACTCACTTCTGTAAACAGTCCACATTCATTTGGCGCACATTCAGTCTTGATTATAGCTTCTTTCTTTACCGCACACATATCTTAACTAAAGCCATTTCCAGCACATCTAACATATTTTATGTCTCTCTTGGCATACCCAAGCCCCATATCCATAAAACACCACACTCTTATAAATGCAACCTTTCTACTTCTTTTGACAAACATTTCTTCTTTGCAATAGATCACTTGTGGGTTTCTTTTTTTCATATCAGAATTCGTATCCTCAGCCTCCGCACATCTTTTGCATATTAATCTCTCAATAAAGAACAACTGGGCATCACATAACACTAGTACGATGCTGAACCCTTCGCTAACTATTTCATACAAATTTTGGTTATTGTCACTAGGTAAAACTTGCCAGAAAGTAAGTCATGTTCTAACTTTATTTAAGATTCAGTTTTTACTGCTCAGCTGCCATCTCAATGCCTGCTTCTGCTTTGCTACTGTTCAGTGACTGACTGCCATGAACTAGGGGGAGGGGAGAAGGCAAGGGGGGAAATGAAAGTAAGTGCTGTATCTCTTTGAGATGCTGCTTCAAAGTCACCCGGCATACCAGTCGCATACCATCCTATGCTTGAACTGACCACTAGGAAAACATCCTGCCCGAACCTGACTAGTCACGTGGGGGTGGGCGATAGGAGGTAGCAATGGGGGGGAAAAGTTGAACTTAGGAATTCTGATTATGCATTACTGTGATACACTTGACTTCTAATAAAACTATACCTTTCTCAACACATGAAGCCAAGAATCGTTTCTATTTAGAGGTTTAAGTGGCGTCAGATCTGACAATACAGTAGTTAATAGCCAAACCTCACCGTCCTCCCTGCCTGAATTAAAAGCGGGATGGCTTTTCAGATCTTAAAATGTGTTTTTCGTTTGACAACAGAAAGAATACTTCCAATACAAATCTGGAAACTAAAGGTAAGTGAAATACCTCAAAGTATTTTTCCAAAATTCTTTACAACGTCAAGACTTGTTTTCCTTAAAATAATGGAAGCTAGGATATCATTTGCAATTATTAATTCTCATTTTATTACTCGCATTAGAAAAGGCAGAATGTCTTCGTTTTACTTACTCTTGCCAGTCGAACCATCTTCAAGGCATGTTTTCCTCTCAAATAAGCCTTTTCCATCTGTTCCCTCCTTTCTCTTTCTTTGTCATTTTGCAGCTCTTCCTTTTGTTTGGCTTCCTCTTTAGCGAGCAACCGAGCATCTGGCTGACAACCAACCAGCAACTAGTTAGCAACCAAGTTCTGTGGTGCCTCGAAGAAAATCTATGGCTAAAACGTTATCAAACTAAAACAAACTTGGGCCAACCTCAATACCCAAGAGATGTACTTTGATAACCACCACAAATCTATCAGCTTTAAACCAATAGAGAAGGGGTGTCAAACTCAAGGCCTGCGAGCTGGATCTGTGCGCTTAGATCTGGCCCACGGAGCTGCCCTGGAAACAGTGGAGGACTGGCCCCCGTGGTGCCTCTGCCAGCAAGAATGGAGCTTGGGAGGGCCACGTTTTCGCTGGCAGAGTGCTGAAGGAGGCTGTTGCAGCCAAAAATGGGTGCCCCCGACACAAGTGACATCAAGCTGGTTGTGCCCCCCCTGGCCACGCCCCCCGAGGTCCAACACAACCCTGATGCGGCCCAAATGAAATTGAGTTTGACACCTCTGCAATAGTGTCAAAATTCTAAGACTGGGGAGGAGGTGAATAACTACCCCCTCTCCATACCTAGCATGTGAACCAATGATATGGTCCCAAAGGATAGCTAGTATTTGCCCTACTGGAGAAATGCATATCCTGGAAATAGCATGGTAACACATTCTCCCAGCATATTGAAACCACAAAAGGTTTCCATACAGTTTTGATGCAGTGTCTATACTGCTCTGCCTCTAGACCAGGGGTTCCTAAGCATTTTTGCCATTGCATGACCCTTTAGTGTAATCTTAATGTATACATATCCTCTAAAACTCCAAACACCAAAATGAACACAAGTAAACAGTGAAAACAAGTCAATGAAACGTTCCCCCAACGGTCCATTGAATTGTTTTCATTGTTCACTTGTGGATTTATTGTAACAATATACAATTAAAGAATTCTTCAAAACTTCCCCAGGACTCGCCAAGGGAGGTACCCCTCAGTTTGGGAACGCCTGTTTTAGAGGATTATATAAACATGCAACAAGACAAAAGTGAAAAAGATATGCACACACATGCATAACATCTTTGAAAAGGAGTTCCAAAGACATGAAGAATAAAAAGGGAAATTTGGGTGAAATTGTCTATTCTTCATCTATTCTATTGTTGGTCTTACTAGTTCTTACTTCTATGTTCTTCTTCACTCTGTGTAGTACTTTTTTCAGTTATATCAAATTAGTATTGCTAAGTTAGTTCACCATTTGAGAATTTTTACAAGCATACATTAAGGGGAAAAAACAGTCCTCACTTGTTTTGAAAATGATGAAAAGTTTTCATTTTCATTTTGACATTTTATTAATAACCTGCCTACCAGAAACAGCGGCTGTAATTTTGAAAATTAGGTTTATCATTCTCAGCTTTACAAAAGCAAAAATCTGTTTTTATTCATGCAAACCTTTGCTTTCTATAGTTACAGCGCAAACTCATGAGGTCACGTTTTTCTAGACTTCTTCCATCTTGCTACAACTGAGACAGAAGGAAGTGAGAATTAATACACTGAGAAGCAACCTTGATAACTTCACCTGAGTTTTCTTTCTTTCTTTTCTCACACTGTGATCCATCACTGTACCTTTAGGGCACAACAGAAGGAGAAAAGGACGGCCACTCCATTAAGTCAACTTGAGATAAAAGTGATTATAGGAAGGTCTTTCCTTTTTTTAACTATTTCAGCGAGTCTTTTCAAGAAGAATTTTTGGTGCATTATCAGAAAACGCTTACATTCAACTGGTAAATAGAAGATGTTTATAACTTTACGAATTGCTAACTTACAATAATTAATTTTCCTTGTTTATCTCCTCAGCTCCAAACCATAAACCTGAAAACAGAGACGCTTTATTGGCATGTTCTATCCTGCGATTCCTGAAGGCTGAAAAGCATCTGTTTATCTGTTCAATTAACAGATAAAATACATAATGGTTACTGTGCAGAATATATACCACATGCAACCTGACAATCACCTGTTCTGTGCTCATTTCTCTGTCCACATGTGGGTCAAAGATATGGTGTCGACTAATTGAAAAATTATCAACATCACTAATTTTCACTGCAGGTATGTTCTTCAGCTCAATATTCTGAAAAGTTGAAATAATGTGTTATTTTAACAAGGGTGAATTTTTCTGAGTTTACGATTACAAAACAAACATGACATGACTATCTCTTGTACGTAAGATGACAAATCCTGCCAGGGATAAAATATCACAAGCTAGCAACAAAAATAAAATAACAATAAAAAATAGTGCAAATTGCAAATACATATTAATGATAATAATAAAACAGCATTAGGAAGATAGCATCCCTAGGAAGAACCCTACATTTTCACTATATCCCAATCTGTAATATGCAGCAAATTGATGCATGACAATAATGTCGTTATGTTTTATGGATTGGAAACCAAATATAATTAGATGGTGCAATAAATAATAAATATGTGGTGCTCAGATATAAGCTCAGAGGTCCTTATAGCAATAGCCATCAAGATCCTCACCACCATTCCCATTTCAGCGAAGGATGACAAATAGCAAGTAGGCTAGAGAATTTGCAGCTGCGATTAAATTTACTTATGCATCTTTCATCTTATAGCTCACACTTTTTAATATTAAACGACATCAAAATGTTCTAAACATTTATCAGAAAAGAAGATTAACTGCAATATATAATATTCTGAAGTAGGAAGAACACTGTACAACAACAAAAAATCCTACCCAGAAGCTCTTGCTTTGATCTAAATTAGTCATGCTTAAACTTCCCTGAAATTAAGTAAGTTGTGGTAATTAACTTGGTTTGATCAATTTCAATGCATTTAAGAACTAATTATCTCTGATTAGGACCGCTGAATACAAAGGAGGCAGTGCCAATTCTTTTAGTAGTATGTGTGTGTGTGTGTGTGTGTGTATGTATATATATATGTATGTATAAATATTGTATATGAGAATATATATATATATATATATTTCTCTCTGTGTATGTATGTATATGTGTATGTATATGTAGTGTGTGTGTGTGAATGAGAGAATTATGGCACCAGAAAAATGTTGAAGGGAATAAAATTTTTTATTAAAGCATTCAAAAGAATTCATTGGGTTTTTTTAAATTTTTCTTTCCAGCGGCCAGCCAGGATGAATTTGTTTTGTATGTTTAATGCTAAGACTTATTTGATGTTTGCGTCATTTTTTTCTCCTTTTTGTACACAATTTTTTTTGTTACTTTTGGATGCATGTTTTTTCTGTTTTTCATTCTATAATTAAAATCATTTTTGTCCATTCAGATTAAATAGTGCATACATCAAATATACATTATGGCACTTTCTGTGTATGTATATGTATACATACATATTCTCAAAAAGTGTCCTAATGTATATATATTTGAGGTATGTACTATTTAATCTGAATGGACAAAAATGATTTTAACAACTTTGGCTTCATCTCCAGCCAGAAGGTCACCCAATGCTGTCAAACCCTGACAATCAACCAACTGGTATTAGTCTTATGCTTAGGCCTATTATAAATTCTTACATTAGCCATTATCACAAGATCACATTTTAAAATGTTACAATTTCAGCAGTTTGTAAACTATTTGGAGAGAATACTCACTTCAAAAGGGTGGGGGGGAGGAGGAGGCAGGCTTGCAACTCTGGTCGCTCTTTCTCTTTCTACCTCAAACGCATGCTTTCGCGCATTTGCTCGCCTTGTTTAGACAATGAGAAAAAGTAGCAAGAAACAGAACAGGTTAATCAAGCCTCTGCTCTCTTCCAAGATTTCAAAACTACAAAAGTCACAAATGTAGAAAAAAAATGTTTTTTGCTGTCTTTGCCTCAGGAGTGGGTCATGCTAGAACTGGTTAGCAATCTTGGTTTACAGCTCATGCTTGAGGAGCAGATAACAAGTGTGGTTAGGAGGCAATTATATACTGGGCATCACTTATAGTCTGACCTGGACCAAGAAGTCCTATTTACAGTCACTCAAAGATTAGGCATCGGACTACCACAATCCACTCTACATGGGGCTACCCTTGAAGACCACATGGCAATGATCCAGTTCAGAATGTAGCAGCTCAAGTTGCGATAATTACCACTAGGAATTATCGTGTAACGTTCTCTGCATTCAGAGCTGTGCTCATTACTACCGTGTTTCCCCAAAAATAAGACCTACCCTGAAAGACCTAGCACTATTTTCTAAACCTGCCCTAATATAAGACCTACCCTGAAAATAAGACCTAGTATAAATCTCCAGTTCCAGGAAGACTTTTCCAGGAGCAACCGTGCACCCGCGAAACACCCCCCACACACACTCACACCCACTATTTGGCACCATAAATATATAAGACCTACCCCGAAAATAAGACCTAGTGTGTTTTTGGGAGCCAAAAAAAAAATAAGTCAGTGTCTTATTTTCGGGGAAACACGGTAGTTACTTTTGGGGTATCAGTTCAAAGTGATTCTCTTGTGGGCTGTCACCTATAGAGCCCTACATAAATGGGGACCAAGTTATCTTTGGAGCCACCAATTCTTAGTGGTTTCTGCCTGTCCGGTAAGACAAACATTTTTTCCTCAGGGTCTTTCCTTGAGAGAATGCCCTGTTGTGAAGTGATCTAGAAACTTTCTCATTCAGAGCCTCCTTTTGTGGAACAGTATCTCTACCAGGATTACAAAGTACAGGGATCCCCCAACCCTTTTGGCACCAAGGGCCAGTTTCATGGAAGACAATTTTTCCACAGATTTGGGGGTGTGGGAGGGGGAGAGAGAAGCACACAACCTAGACCCTACGAATGCGCAGTTTCACTCACTCGCTGCTCACCTCCAGCTGTGCGGTCCGATTCCTAACAGTCATGGAGCAGTACCAGTCCACAACCCAGGGGCTGGAGACCCATTGTAGAACATAGAGCCACAGGACTGGAAGGGACCTCAACGGTCTTCTAGTCCAGCAGCCCCCAACCTTTTGGGCACCAGGGTCCAGTTCTGTGGAGGGAGGTTTTTTCCATGGGGGTGGTTTTGAATGCTGCTTGGGTCCCGTACGTGCACGGATAGGGCTTCGTTCGCCTATGTGGCCTGGTTCCTGGCAAGCTGCACACCGGTACTAGTCGACAGACTGGGGTGGGGGATCCTTGTTCTAGTCCAACCCCTGACTGAAGGCAGATCTTATACCATCCCAGTCAAATGAATGTCCTGCCTATTTTTGAAAACCACAACTCTGGGAGGCAAGCAATTCCACGGATCGATTGTTCTGTCATAAAATTTCTTACTTCTAGGTTGGATCTCTCTTTAACAAGCTTCCACCATTTACTTCTTGTCTTGCTCTCTGGTACTTTGGAGACTAAGTCAACCTTCTCTTCTCTGTAACGGCTCCTCCAGTACTGGAAGGCAGTTATCACGTTCCCCATGAATCCTTCTCTTCTCTACTTCCCTCCCTCAACCGTTACGATTTAGCTTCCAGACCCCTTATCATCTTCGTTGCTCGTCTCTGCATTCTTGTTTGGGTCTCAGCATTTTTTTTAATATATTGTGGTGACTAGAACTGTGCTCAGCATTCGAAGTGTGGCCTCACTAATGTGGTATAAAGCAGTACTATCATTTTCTCGTGAAGGGCCTTGGTGGTGCAGGCTGTTAAATGCCTAGCACTTAGTTCCAGCTGCCTGTAATTATTGCAGGCTTGAATCCCACCAGGCTCAAGGTCGACTCAGCCTCCCATCCTCTCGGGGTAGGTAAACTGAGGACCCAAGATAGTTGGGGGCAATAAGCTGACTTTGTAAAAATGCCGCTTAGTAATAAGCAGGCATATACAATGGAAGGAAAGCTATTGCTGAGCGCATTGGGTTGTATCCCAAAAATTGTAAGCCGCCCTGAGTCTCCGGAGAAGGGCGGGATATAAATATGAATAAAAATAAAAATAAAAAAATAAAAAATCTTGATGCTATCCCTTGTTGGATAGGGCCCAAATCTGAAATCTGTCAAGATCTTTCTGAGTCCTGAGTCTATCTTCCAAAGTGTTAGCAATTCTCTTCAGCTTGGTGTCATCTGCAATTGATGAGTTCCATCCCCTCATCTGAATCATTTATTAGATAAATACTGCGGTGACGCAGTGGTTAGAGTGCAGTATTGCAGGCTATTTCTGCTGATTGCTTGCAATTTGGCAGTTCAATTCTCACCAGCTCAAGGTTGATTCATCTTTCCATCCTTCCGAGGTGGATAAAATGAGGACCCAGATTGTTGGGGGCAATATGCTGACTCTGTAAAACCGCTGAGAGAGGGCTATAAAAGCACTGTGAAGTGGTATATAAGTCTAAGTGCTATTGCTATGAAGATACTGAAGAGTACTGGGCTCAAGACCGAATATTGAAGCACTGCATGCTTCTTTCCATGTTGATATAGTTTGTATTCTGAAAAATCTGTAAGCCTTGATTGTTCCGAAGGGCTTTGGATATCGAATGGCTGCAAAAGAGGGAGGGCCCCCTTAGGTGTCTTAAAATGAGGACTAATAGACTGAGAAACAGTTTCTTTTCCAAGGCAATAATTGTCTTGAATCAAGCAGTGCATTTGTGATTTAGTCCTATGTATATAGTGGCATTTTTAAACTATTTAAATGTTTTACATAGGTTTCAGACTAGGTTTTTAATTATTATTATTATTTTAATTATTTTAATTTTTAAATACTCTGTAGTGTGATTGTGATGTGGTGTTTGGGACACCGTGGTGGAGTAGCTTTCAAATTTCATTGTATTGGTGGAATGCAATGACAATAAAGATATTCTATTCTATTCTATAGCATGTTTCTGATGTCTGAATACACCCTTTGGTACTAAACTTTGCAATTTATTTACTTATTTCTTTGCTATTTTGTTGTAAGTTTTATGAACTACTCAAAATCTATGTATATTGGAGCAGCATACAAATCCAAGTCAGCCAGTCGGTCAGTCAATAATTAAATAAATGAAATTAAAAAAAAACCCGTGGAGGTAGTCCCCAATTCTGGCAATTTTTTTGTAATAGCCCAGTTCAGATTTTTCAGATTTTGCAAGTGACTAGAGGGAAGGGCAAAATGAACACACTCAGTTGGACACTCGCATTAATGTTGAATTCAAACTGAAACACGTACACAAAGAAGAAACTTCTATTATTACCTGGTTTGTTCTCTCAGCGATTTCTCCTTCTGGCTTTTCTGTTTTTTCAGGGCTTCTTTATACCTCTTGTTTGCTGCTTCTTTCCTTTCTTCTGCTTGCTTTGCCAGTGCTTCCAAATCAGGCTCCTTTGAAATGACAAACAAGCAGACAGGGGTACCATGTTAGGCGCTGCATTAATTTAAATAAGAAAAATAATTTTAAGAACTGCTTTTTTAAAAAGTAGTTCATACGTTTTCTTTCTCTGCAAAAGCATTCAGTGACATGATCATTTACCTACATTTTCCTTTGCTTCTTTATGCCCGTCTCCTATAGCTCTTAAACTTGACAGGTATAGGTTTTCCAGTGCTTTAATCTTCTCGTCCTGTGTTTTCTGCCATTCTGCCTCCAGTTCTTTGGCCAACTGCTTCAGGTGCTCATCTCTTCGCTGCTTAACATCTTGTCTTATCTGCAAAGCAATATTCCGCTCCTGTTGCCTGACCTGCAAAAAATAATACACTGACGGTCAACAATTCCACAGAAGGTTGTACCATGTAACCCAGTTACTATATCCTGATTTCCAGTTAATTTGTTTCAATTGACTATATACAATCTGCTTACGTGACGGAATACCTATTTACCACAGTATTTGTCTGGCTGGTGTAATCTAAACAGGGTTGGAGCATGTTGGCCTTATTCGATTAAACACCAACATTAACTAGGACCCATGTTTTATCTGTAGCAGCACCTGCATGCACAAATGTTTGAAGCATCTTGAAGGTGAGGTCTGTCTTTTTTTTCATTCCTGTCTGGGTTTTATCATCTTTTACTTCTTATTCTTGTCTAAAGTGGTACCTTGGTACTCGTTAATTGGTTCCGGGAGATGCGAGAAGTACTAAAAACAAGTACCAAAAAAACCCCACATGATTTACCACATGACTCTTTGTTTCAGCAGGGAAGGACTTCCTGTTTGTCCCTTTTTCTATGTCAGTGATCTTCCCAGAATGGCCAATTTCCTGTCTGCTCTCTGCAGCCATCTCCTGCTTCCTTCCTGACATGGCCAACTTCCTGTCCATTCTCCATGGCTGCCCCTCACTTCCTATTACAGCGGGTCGAGTACCAAACAAACAGCGAGTACCAGGACAACATTTTCACATCAAAATGCATCGAAGACCATGAGTTTAGAAGCAGTCAAGTACTTAGGTCCCACTAAATTCTTCTATTTCTTTTTCACTGTTTTAATTTTTTTTTACTTATGAACCACAAAGCTGTTGAGTCAGGCAGTATATAAATTAAATAAATAACTGAGCTATGTCATATCTTTATTTTGGTGAAAAGCAACCCCCTGCTTTCTAATCCTAACTTCATGCCTCAATTGAATTTGCCAATTTAAACCTGTGCAGAGATCTTAACAATAAAGAAATCAGTGTCATATATTCCTTTTTCACAGCTGGAAGTTTGGACTTGCTGATTATGATATAGTACATTTTATCAACTTGGCTGGCATGGAAACAGTGAACAGAAAACCCCAACCGGGTCCCTAAATCTGGAGCCAGGAAGAGGTTAAAGATCACTGTAAAACGTATTGGCTTATTCCCAGACACCTCTGCAGCTCTAGGGACATTTAAATCTTGCCCCGCTCCATAGAATGCCGTGTTGCCATATACTCACTTAAAAGCTGAATATATCTGTTTTTTTAATTGCTCAAAGACAAATGACTCCTGCCAATGCAAACACACCTGTTGCAGCCTTAATTTTCTTCTTCTTTCATGTTCTTCTTTCAACAGCTGAGCTTCTTCGTTAGGACTAAGTCTAAGCCTTCCTGCCACCTTTCTTCTCATTGCTGGATATAATTACTATTCAAGGCTGCATTTCCAAAGACAATAGAAACATGCTTAGCATCAATATATATCTCAGTCGAAAAGTAATACAGTAGTATTATGTGCACTATATGTACACTATAATTATATTGTACTGTATATACACGTTACACTAAAGGGGAAAAAGTTATTTTTAATGGTATACAGAATAATTATGCAAGCTTTAAAAAATCTATTGGCTTTGTAACTTTTCTCTTAAGAGTTCATTTCATGGATCAGAGATGGTTTTGCTTCTCATCAACAACCTTTCAACCACTTTAATGCTGTATACAGACATCTGTATCCAAGGAAAAATACACTGAAAACATAGTAGTCCATTTATTTCATTATAAAAGACAACCTGGGAGAAAGGCAAGAAGGCTTCTGACCTTTCATACCAAATGCTTTTAAAGTTATTCAATATGCATAAAAATGAAAACATAAGGAATGGGGGTATTGAATTAGTGTATTTCTATTCTTTTTTCAACCGTGCTCTCATGTTTTCCAATTTCTCAGTTCAAGTAAAAGGCATAGAAATGCTGTTCTGAAAAACAGGGTTTTGAGAGTGGCAAATAGACACAATTTAAAAGCATCTCAAGGACATGTGGATTTTAAAGAATATGTTCCCCACAAATTCAGCACACTGCTACAGACACTGTTGTGGACAAATGGGCCCAGGATAATTTAATACGTACTTTAAAAGAAAAAGTGCTTCAACAATAGTTTCAAAGGAAAAGCGCTCCTGAAGAGGGCACTAATGGGTTTAATTCAAAAAAAAAAACACCTTTAATCAATACACTTCTCAAGATCTTGTTTAATTAATCCTCGAGGCATTCAGAGCACACCAAAAAGATTGCCTTAGCAGCTCCCTAGCCTCATCCGATTGCGTATAAAAAAAACCCTGCAGATATATCCTTTGATATTAAAAGTATAGTTGGATCTTTGGATCTTCCCAAAACATTATTTTCTACTATTTCGATTATCTATTATTTCATAATGCAATACTACCATATAGTTAAGAGATGAGTAAATTCCCTTTCAGAGAAAACAGCGTTATTTATCACCTTGTTATCCTGAAAAATATCCACCCAAAAACAAACAAAGGTAGCAAATACAGGTTGCAATGGCAATTGGAACGGGGATTGTGGTAACTAAGCAAATTCAGTTGTAAAATGTGGTATCATCCTGAAGCTGGCCTAACTGTGGCCAATTTTCTTTTCTGTAGCTTTCCTCTAAGGTTTCTTTTCACATTGCTTCAGGGCTGACACTGCCTGGACCTAAGGGGCCAGGGTGGGTGGGTGTAGATAGCTGGGATGTTGTAGCGAAAATAAAATTCTTTCCTCCGGGAATCAAGGACATTTGTGCAGGTGTTCAAAGAGGTGGAGACTGCAGTCACCTAGCAACTGGACTGTGACATGTGACTGGGGACTCAGGAGTGCGGGGTGACAAAGTTTTATTTTTAATTGGATGCAAAACCGGTTGGAACTTAAGAGCCGGTTTTTCCACCAAGTCTGTGCCAATTTGATATGTCCCAATAAAATGTTCTTTGAGGAATATGCCTGCCTCGGAGTTCTCATTGTTGGGGATGTATTACTTGGAATCTTGACAATATCATGGGATGGCATCACTTAGCAATGGTAATTCCTATTGCTGTTATAACCCTAAGACATCTGGTTAAGCAGAAAGTGGCAGGAATTCCAGGTAAAGAGCATGGGGGTGCCATAGAAGGATGCAGGGAAGCCTGGTGGGAGTTAAGGCAGGTGTGGGAGAGGGTTTGGGTTGCCTCTGTGACCACTGGAAGATGTGTGTGATGCCTGGTTATGGCAGGACACCCAGGGGAACTTACCAGAGCAATTTGTGACTTTTCCTGCTGGTTTCCCCACTGACTTTTGCTTGCGAGAAGCCAGCAGGGAGATCACAAATAGAAATCCTTAATCGCAAGTTATAGTGCCCTGTAATGTTATCCAAGAACAGACTTATAACATTCTTGGATGGCCCTCTGATTCTTTCTTCAATGCTTTATTATTTCTGGAAAAACCCCAAGTTACAAATATATACATCAATGGATTAGCTACAGGCCTTTTTTTAAAAAAATTACATTTATATGCCGCCCTTCTCCGAAGACTCAGGGCAGCTTACAATTTTTTGGGATACAACCCAGTGTGCTCAGCAATAGCCTTCATTCCATTGTATATGCCTGCTTATTACTAAGCGGCATTTTTACAAAGTCAGCTAATTGCCCCCAACAATCTTGGGTCCTCAATTTACCTACCCCGAGAGGATGGAAGGCTGAGTCAACCTTGAGCCTGGTGGGATTTGAGTCAACCTTGAGCCTGATGGGATTCGAGCCTACAGTAATTGTAGACAGCTGGATCTTAAGAGCAGGCATTTAACAGCCTGAGCCACCAAGGCTTTTAACAACACTATTCCTATTGCTTGTCTTGAAAAACCTAAACAGGGTTGGGATGGATACAATATCACAAGGAAATCGTAGTGAAGACTAGATTTCACCGTCCTAAAACCATAATGCAAGCAGGGAAAAAGAAGCCATTTCTACAGTGTTAACCAGAAAATGGTAAGATGTAACCAAGGAGCTGAGCTCGATTTCTGGAAGACTTTGCTTTCACTTTATTCTGTACAGATTCCTTCCTTTCTCTGCTTCCAGTGCACATTTGGCAGATGCTATTAGTACTATCCAGCAACCCAAATTTAAATTAGAAAAGGTGATTTGGCACATCACAGCTGATAGTAATTATTTTAAAAAGCTGGATCCCGATTTAAGGGGAAGCTAAAGATGCAATGTGTGTACCAACATGTATTCCAAATCATCTTTCCCAGATCAAATAAGGTTTGCTGCAGAATCCATCGATTATTCACCAATTCCAGACAAAACTATAGACAGGGTGATCTGTATTGGCTGGAACATTATCTGTTCAACAATTCTATTGTTTTTTTGCTAGTTCCATGAAATGACCATGTCATGCATTTAGATTCTATTATACAAGATGGCTAGCTTTAAAGATATTACTTCTTCTCTTTACTGTTGATAAAACAAAAGATGTTATTTCACTCAAACATATCCGATATAAAGTGTATCCAGTTTACCATTTTGTACTAAATTATAATTGTGCTGTTGCCCTTACCATCTTAAAAATGGCTGCATGCACACTACTCAAGCCTCAATTATTAAATGTTGCATTTGAGATTTATTAGCCTTAGTAACACCACAAATCTCAATTCTGCAACTGATTTAAAGGGACATCCTTTAAAAAAGGTACATAAAGCCAAACTTAATAATGGGAACTTGTATTGTTTAGTTTCAGAAACCCTGTGCATACCGTTTTATTAGATGTATATCTCACCTTTCCTCTAAGAGCTCAAAGAAGGATACACAGGGCACCCATCTCCCATTTGTTTTTAGCTGTGAGCCGCCCCGAGTCTTCGGAGATGGGGCGGCATACAAGTTCAAATATAAATAAATAAATAAATTTTTTCCAATAAAAACCCTGTGAGGTAAATTATACTGAGA